>JAUMIR010000002.1:318485885-319685885 GCA_030847615.1 Gambelia wislizenii | reverse complement strand
GAGTTTCATGCAGCAGAGGATTCTCAGAGATGCATTCTGAGGGTCTCACAGCAAACCAGCAGCATGGATGTAGGAGGAGGAACTGTGGATGATTGGGTGGAGTTTTAGGGGGATATTTATATCTTATAATTTCCCTAAAGGGATGGGATTTAGAGTGAAATACAATGTCTCTTGGAGTTTACCCAGGGATAGATAAAGGATTCTCTGGAAGAGTTAATGGTTGTTAATGGGTGGTATGTTTGGAACTGAATGGAAGTAGGCAACTTCCATTGTGAGAAGGAATGGAGAGGAAGAAACTGTTTTGCAATCAATGAAGACTCTGCTATCTTTGAGTGGATTAGTGGATGACTCACCATCAGATGTTCCCAGGATGTACCTGAACCTGGGTATGACCTTTCTTTGGAATTTGTTCAACCCCTCCCTAGAGGTGCATTCCCTGAGTCTCAGTGCTTGGGAAGTTTTAGATTCACTGCCAACCTCGTGGAAGGCCACAGAAAGCCAAATTAGTAAATATTACCAATTATATGATATTACAAAGGTGGGGGCTATCAGGACAGGTAACAGGGAGTGGTAGGCTGGAACTAGTCCACCTGGAGAGGTGAAGCACAGCAAGCAAGGAGGCAGTCAGCAGACCTCTCTCCTAAGGTGGTGGAGATGATGATGTTGGTGTTCTTCTCATTCCCACATTTAGTTAGGCATTTATTTGACATATCTAATTTAACTACTGTAGCCCTCCATCCCTCTCTCCATTCTCTTTTGAGACATCAGTTGGCATTTGGGGTGGGGTGTTTGTTTTGCCAGATATGCAGATTTTTAAAGTGTGACTGTGATTGTGTGGTGGGATTGTATTTGACCCCAGAAAGCCCACTTGATCTAAGCTCTGTCCCTTGTTTCTGTCTCCAATCCATATTGAACAATTCACATCTGCATAGTGATTAGCTCTGCAAATCACCTTTTAAACTGCAATGAGGTTTTCATTTATTGCAAGTAGTGTTGATTATATGAGTAGAGTTGCACCTACAAGAATCTTTCTGCCTCTCTTAATGGCTAGAATTTCCACTGGGGCTGGCCCTTTTGCTTTTTAGCACTGACCATAGCTGCCACTTTTCCAGCTGGAAGTTTTCTGTGGCACTTTCCCATTTTCAGATATTTTTAAATTCCCACCTGATTCATGTTGTACTCATTGTTGCTATGGTGCAGCAATGCTTATGTAATGCAGTTGGGTGTGTACCTCATTGTTAACCATATAATGCAGGGTCTTTGCATGTGTTTTTAAAAATCCCCAGCACTCATAAAATCATATTTATCTAATAGCAATAATATGATTTTAACTTTTAATTTTACCACAGTGTTTAGTGCACTCGAAAGGGCTGAGCAGGTCCCTATTCCCACCTTATTTCCCAGATATAAACTCTCTCCATTTTATTGCAAAGTATAAAATTCATGTATTCTGTGCTGTGAGATCTTGGACTTTCCATCCACCCTTTTGTAATTATTTCTTTCTCCACCCCTCCCCTTTCCTCTGTAGATAATTTGTCTCCAAGTCTCTTGCTAAATTGCAATAACTATGTACTAATGCACTCAGTACTAATTCTTCATGTGAAAACAGTGGATTCTTGCAGACAAAAATACTAAATATCTGCTAGTGAGTGGTGATTCTGGTTTTATAGTTTAATTTGGGACAAAGGTGCATAGTATATAAAGAGATAGGGTAAATATTTTCAAAATTGTTTTGCAATCTTCAAAACAAGTAGGGATTATATTAGTTGCCATGCTAAAAACTACACTTTTAAAAGTACCAGGTGTGAACTAGCATTATATTTTACAAATATAATATGGGACGGTGTCTTCTTGGCCATAGCAGCTGGTTGTGGAATGCCCTCCCCTTTGGGTCCTTCCTGGCACCAACGCTGTTCTCTTTTTGGCACCAAGTTAAAACTTGCCCTTTTAAGAAAGCCTTTTGGGCCTAATGACCTTAACCCAATGGACATGAATACATGGTTTTATACTGTTTTAAGTTCAGCTTCAAAATTATGCAATGATTAATGTGATTATATAATGTTTAAATTATTTTTATTGTTTTCAATTTCTAGTATCCAATATTTTAAATTGTTCCACTTGGGTAGGCTGCCCAGAGTTCTTGTGTTAAGGAACAGTGCAGAAATACAGTAAATATTTTTTTTAAAAAAAATAGAAACTTCTAGTACTGTGTAGGATATTTGCTACATACATTTATAGAGCAAGTTATAGAGACAAATTCAAATAGATTCAAATAAATTTAAGCATTCATTTTTGCTAATCCTTGAGAATAGTATGAACAATGTTGTTTCCATTCTCACGTTCAGTCAGGATCAAGTGAAAGTCGTGCTAAGAATCAGTCTGCTCCAAGGACCCAGGTTAGTGATGAGAAAGCCCTTGTATTTATACTTAAGGTTGGAGCCAATAACTAGCTCCACACTGAGAGTGGCCATTAAGAAAGTTCTTTCCCGCATTCTGACCAAACTTACCTTTGAAGGCAGCAGATCCAAAAGAAGATCTCAAAACCTGAGCAGACTCATGTGGGACACTATGGATGTCTGACAGGGGTTAAACAAAGGTCCGTCATTTAGAAGTGCCATGCACTTTTACCTGCACAAATCTCCTTCTTTATGCACGAATATTCATGACAATGGATGACATAGCTAGAATCTAGGCAAAACCCAGCCAACTGGGCAATATGGTAACCCTGCGAGAGACTAGGCAAGCTGGGGGACTCAAAATAGTTGTCCACACAAGTGGGGTTTTCCCAGGATTTCTATGTTTATGACTGAAAATGTTCCCATATGGTGAGTCATTCCATGTAGATGACATAACAATAGAAATCTATTTATGGGATGGACTTCCATATTTTTAAGAGTTTCATTGTCAGTTTGAGGGTAACTCAGATTGGTCTGCAGTTGCAACAGTGTGGGATAATAGAATTCTGAGGTGTGAAGTGCCTACATGCTAACATAGCTACAGACTGCTAATATGCTAATATGGCTATGTACTGTTGGTGGGCATTCCTTTTGATTGATTGATTATTCCTCAGACTTTAAAAAAACAACAGTGGGGCTAAATCCAGTGATTTTCTTCTTATGCAACCTCTTGCAGAAATTGAAGTACAGAAAACTGATGGTAGTTGAAGCACAGAAAGATAAATGAGCATGTTAAAGAACCTAGCATGGATGTCCATGCGTAGAACTCTTGTGCAAGTATTTGATCAATAGCATCAACACCTATTTGACTTTTGTTTGTACCTGTTTTGACATAACCTAATATAAATGTTGTTTGCTAGGCCTACAAGACTTTTTTCCCCATAACAGATTTGTAGAATACAGGAAGTCCCCACCTTTTGTCAGTTTGTATTCTGACGCCTTGCTCTTTCAATGGTTGCAAATTAAGGACAAGTTCCATTTATTTAACAAGGAATCCACTCTTTTGACAGTTCTTGCCTATGGAGGCTTGTTTGGGAGTGACCACACATGCATTCACTGCTTCCAAAGTGAGCTGAGAGGAGAACAAAGTCACCAAGCCGACTGAGAGATTTTGTAAGCAGTGTGGGCATGTGCAGACAGTCCCCAAGTGAGCCACTGTGATTCCCTCTTGTTCCCTACATGAGTCCTGCTTTATGACCAGTTTCAGTTTCTGAGTCTGCTGCAGTCCCTAACGTGTTGGATAAGCGGGATCTTTCTGCTTGTCCTCAAAATACTAACTCTGAATACTTTAGAATCCTAACTTACCATTCACAAGCAAATATAAAGTTACATGCTGTCTCTTTGCTGATATTTTATTCCTGCAAATAGGCAGAGCTAAAATAATCAGGGACTTACAAAAGCAGAAAAACTTATCACATTTAAACTGAGACTTGTTGCTTATTGTCAGAATTTAAAGCTGGTTTTTGGACCACAATTAGTTAGATGTGATGAATCAAGTCCTATGGGTTTGGATGTAACATTAAGCTTTCCCACCCTTAGAAGCTCCTGGCTAGTTTACTTGCCCCCATTTGACTGAGGGCCCAAGAGGTAGCAGTGCACTAGCAGGCTTCTTTATGAAGGAAAAGCCAGGATTCTAAAGAATTCTGGCTTAGCATTTTGTATGAGGAATTTTCTGATGATTTTTTTGGTGCCTTTGAATTTAGCTGGTTTTCTTGGGTCCATGGGTGTGAGTGTCCATGATAGACCCTGCCACAGTTGTTTCTCAATAGGATGCTGTTAAGTGTGTTAATTCATTATAGAGAAGCATGTTAAGTATAGTCTAAGGGTGAATCTACCAGTTGTCTGTGTGCATATACTCATAACCTCCCCAGTCTTTACTAGCTCTTATACTGCATAGTGTTACTCTGTTGCTTGGATCTCTGATATTAAATTTTATTTATTTATTTATTTATTTAGAATGATTACTGGTATATATGGCTGGCATTTTCAAAGTGCTATGGCTTTTCTTCTTGTGCAGGTATATTTTTACAGTTCTGTTGTTTTATGGGGCGCAGATTTAGCAGATGTAACACAAAAGTTCTACTTGTGTAGTGTTCTTCAGAAACAGCTTGCTCAATAGCACAGAAATACCTCTTAAACTTAGCTTGTCTGCTTCTCTCTCTCCCCCTCTCCCTGCCTGCCCATCAACTATTTTCTGGTGTCACAATGTCATAGATTGTCATAGACTATCTATATGAAGGAAAAGATTGTCTTGTTTTTATTTTCAGAGAGACAACACTGTTACCTATTTCAATATAAAAAGTAGGCAAGTAAAAGGGCGGGGAAGAGTCTTGTGGTACTTTTAAGACTGATTCATATTAGAATGAGTATCAATAAATTACAGTACACTTCCTCAGACGTATTTATGGCATATAATATTCAAGCCTCAGGTATAAATAGAGTATGATTGTGAGGAGGGGGTTGAACTACAGAGGGATATATGAAAGGATAATTGTTTCACTGGTCATAAAACTTTAAAGAATGTAACATAAACATTCGAGTATTTGTAGGCTATTACACAGGTTTGCCAGCTATTAAGATGTCAGTTGTGTCTGGAATGTGAAAGCAATACACAGATTCTGAATCCAAGGATTCAACCAGTCATGCCTTGAAGATATTTGGGTGGGGGGTTTCTAAAAAGCAACCCTTGCTGTTGGCCATTTTATATAAGGGAGGCCATTTTACTATGCCATTATATATAATAGCGTTAAGCACTTAAGCATTCATGGATTTTGGTATCCATGGGGGGGGGGGCTGGAACCAAACCCCAGCAGGGCCCACTGTACATTCTACTGTCAGGAAAACTTGGTACTGTTGAAGACAGAAGGCTTGTACTCACTGGACTCTTAACCTGGGGGCATTTCAGAGCATTATGCTCAAGACTAGCCCTGGATCGACCATGATGGTGGCCACATGCACAGGGCTGAATCTGGTACAATAGTGTGTGATTGTCCACATAGGCCAGCTGGGCCAACACTGCATTGGTCCTGCTGGCAAATCACCTTGTCCCTGGTGCTGCCGCCACCTTGCCAACTCCCTGTGAGAGCCTGGCTGGTGGTGTCTTCTCTGCTGAAGCTAGAAACAGCTGACTAGGCATGTGATCAACAAGGAGTGGGTCACTCTACCCCCCTCCTCGTTAATTGCACAGGTGCCCCGTTCTGCCCTCAGCAAAAGCAATCATGCCAAGGCATGCTTTCCACAACTGCTTGGTGACAGTGGGAGCACAGGGAAGGGGGACGGATCTTGTTGGAACCACTGTCCCCTCACAAGCAGGAGCGCTGTGGAAATCCTGCCTGACTGCCACCACTTCTGCTGAGGGAAGAATGGGGTGCCTGTGCAATCAATAAGGAAGTGTTAGAGTGAGCCCCTCCTTTTTTATCACATGTCCGGGTGCCTGTTGCTGGCCTCAGCAAAAGTGGTGGGGCATTGGTCCGGCTTTCCATGGAACTCCTGCTTGTGGGGAAGCAGTGGCAGCAGCTCTGAAGGCAGGTCACCCCCTTTCCCTGCACTGTTCAGGGCCAGGAAAGGGGATGCTGCAGCTTTGGGCATGTGGTAAACTGGAGCAGCTAAATCCGACCCAATCCAGCTGCCTGCATGTCAGCAGAATCTGAAGCCACTCCAGGGTTTCTGCATAACATCGGACTTGCCCCTGACTTTGCTTAGTGTGGGGAAAAGTTGTGTTAGGGGCTAAAAACCGCATTACTTCCCCGGAAGTAGCCATACATCATGAGGACTGCCAGCACAAGATTCAGGGCGAGTATGGCATTTTTGGCCCATATGGACATGACAAGAGTCTTACGTTGAAGATTTTTGGGTTTTTTTAAAGTTATACATGCCATTGGAATGATGTCCAACTTTCCAGACTTCCATGCATTTGGTGTCAGTGTAGGACTTGCTTGTAGAACTTTTCCACATATGCTGCTCCACAGTATGCAACCCTGAATGCAACTTAAAGCCCTAATTCTCGGTGACAGAGGCCTACTCTTTAGCTCTGGCAATTGCAGTTCCTCTCCACTGCAGCACACACACACATACACACACAGAGAGAGACTTACTTTCTTTCTTTCTTTCTTTCTTTCTTTCTTTCTTTCTTTCTTTCTTTCTTTCTCTTTTTCTGAACTAAAGCAATAAATACAGGCCCTTGCTTAGTTTTTCTCCATCTTCTGGGACAAACTATCAAATTATAGGAATTGTATGAAGAAGCCGTTATTCTTGTTCAGACTTCTGCTAATAGATTGGAATTTCTGAATATATCCACATTTTGCAGTTTCATTTCCTAACCTTCCCTTGAATTTTCTTTGTCCAACCCCTTTCCCTTTGAAATCAGTGACTGTGTATCCTGAGAAAAATATTGGGGAAATGGTCAAATAAATATGTTTTTCCAAGTGCTGAGAAACCCTAACAAAACAAGTCCTGGAATGATAAGGATCTTTGAAATTAATTGTGCACAAAACTTGCCTTGGTTAATTTGCATAGATTTTGTGTTGAGGAGTCAACATTTTCTTCCCAGAAGACAATATTTATGTATACAATTATTATTTTATGTGCAGAAAATGCTGTTTTCTGTGCAAAATACTCATGTGTGGATTTTGTACACAATAAGTCCTGAATTATGAATAGGCTTTGAAAACTGTGGGGTTTTTAAGTCTTTCTCACAGTGGGGGAAAAATTGCTAAAATTACCCATTGCTTCCCTCAAGAAGAAAAATAGTGAAGAAAGCTAGTTCTGATGCTAGGTTTGGAGTATTGCCGTTTCTAATGTTAGATGTGTGTCCGTGTATTATCTTTGTGGAGATTGTTTTGTTTGTCATATGT
The DNA here is from genome assembly GCA_030847615.1 of Gambelia wislizenii. Lineage (NCBI taxonomy): Eukaryota > Metazoa > Chordata > Lepidosauria > Squamata > Crotaphytidae > Gambelia > Gambelia wislizenii. The sequence goes on along the minus strand of JAUMIR010000002.1, from coordinate 319,678,576 downwards.
AGAATGAAGAAGGCTTTGCTGGCAGATGATTATATTCATCACATTGGAAGATGAGCAAGCAAATTCACCACTGATCTTGCGGGCGACATTATAAGAACCTGTATTGGTGTTACCCAATAGGGCTTGGGTAAATGTGCAGACAAGTTGGTGGCAACTAGGTTTGTAGCACTATCTTGTCTCTGTGTTTCCATCCATGTTGTGTGGCCTGTAGTCTTTAAGATACGACATAGTATTTTTATCTGAGACTTGAATATTGTACTCCACCAGTGCCTCTGAGGAAGTGGATTGTTAATCCTTGAAAGCTCAAGCTAAAATTAATCAGTTAGTTTGGAATGTGCCACAAGATTCTATTCCCCCCTTTCCTTCCCTGCTTTTGTACTGTTTCTATGGATCTGTAAGTCATTCTGGGTGTTTTTCTGGTGGAAAATTTGTGTACAAATAATTTAAATAAGTAATAGTAAACATATATTGGTTATCCTTTCGAAGATATTGCAAATAAGGCTAAAGCATTATTTTTCTTAATAGTACTATCTTACATTTCTAGGTTGGTGGAGAGCAAACCCAGGGGGCTGTTTTCCTACGTGAGTTTACATTAATTAGGAGAGAGAGCCTCAATGAAGATTTCCTTTCGGATTTACTGATTAACCACAAAATTGAAGATACGGTAGGACTGACCTGTCTTTAACTATGTTCTGTATGTTGTAAATGACATGTAGTCTTAGACAAATTTTTTGTTATATTCTAAATGGCAAGATAGAAAATTCAGAGCTATTAGGAAGAAACAAACATAATAGGGACTCAACCCATGTTTGGAATTGCTGTTTGTGGCTGACCCTCCTTATTTACTTCCTCTCAACCTGACACTTCCAAGAATAGTAAACAGATTTGGTCTGGAGCAGTCTTGAAGGAAAACAGAACTAACTAACTCAAGGATACATGGGCTATAGAGCCAATTATGTCAAACAGGAAGGAAATTACCAGCAGCTCTGACTTCTTTACCAGGAAGTCAGGGAGTCAGAGAGTTCTATGAAGGCTTGGAGGTTGGCTAAAGTGGTTCAAAGCCAATAATAAAGAAAGACAACCAAAATAAGGGTGAGTTGGAACTGGTGCATCAGTACACGGTGGGTTTAAATGAAAAGGAGTGATACTATTCCATAATGCTAGGATGGCCTGGCTCTAAGGTGCCAGTGGAAGGTAAAGTCTGTGAGTTTTGGAGGAAGGAAAGGATAGATTGGTGAAGTTAGCAACACTCTAAAACAGAGAATTGTGTAGCCCTCCAGATGTTGTTGGACTGCATGCCCAAGCAGCTCAGGTCAGCATAGTCAATGATAAGGAGTATTGCAAGTTGAAGTCCAACAACATCTGGAGGGCCTAATCCTTCTACAGTTGTCAACCTAACTGTATCTCAAAAAATAAAGAAAAATTCTATGCTCTTAGCTAAGTTATTAGTCTGTGGCACTGCTGTCCTGGAGCAGATAAAGATAAATCCAGGTAGGATTGACTCTAGTCAACTAACTTTCTATGACAGGGACTATTCCAGTAATCACGAGCCTGAAATTAGAATTCTTGGTCCTTAGTTTTCCATGTTTGTTCTGCTGGAATTTTGCTTGCAACTGTGTTTTTTCAAGGAGCCTAACAGTATTTTCTTTTGATTATTTAACTGATCATATCCTCAGGGTGATCTGAAGATGGGCAGAGTCTTACTGATGGACGATTGTGTGTGTGTGTGTGGTTAGACAAAAAAAATCATCTATAGTCATCTGAACCTCCTTTGGTGTACTGCATGATGAAGCAGGGGCATGTCCAAAATTGCCGCTTGAGACAAGATATCTTCCTCCATTCCATGTGCAGATGCCAGTTTAACTGGCAGCTGAATCTTATTTTAACATTTGTAACAGAACAACATCCACTACTACACTTTAGGGTAGGAGACTAGCTAAAGGGGTGTAAAGCAGGTTAAAATGATATCTACACTTTGTCCTCCAGCACCTGACCACTACTTTCCACCCTTCAGCCTATGCTGTCTAAGGCAAATGCCTCACTCTACTGGTAGGGTCAACTCTTGTGGTGGACACTAATCTATTGGAAATAATATTTACTTGAACAGGCTTTCTTTGGCTTTTACCCCTGTGTGATAGTATTGCCAGGTTTCCAAAATACAATAGCAACAAGGGACAGTTGAAATTCATGACATGCAGGGTTGACCATCAGGAAGCAGCTATTAACAAGTTTATGTTCTACCTAAATACCAAATGAAAGCATTGATTTCAGTCAATTTAGCCATGTATTTCTAAGTAAAATTAGTATGTTGTCTACATTCATAAATTACATGATGTACACATTTCTGTCTTTATCAAGGGCTGAGGCTCAAGAACAAAAAGCTTTTTTTTAAAAAAAAAAATCTTGTTCAGTCTATGTAAAAGGAAAAGCTTTTTGGCCTCAAATAGGGGCCATTTCTCATAACAAGGGATACCTGCCAGTCTCATAAAGAACAGGCTTTTCATCCCTCCAATAAGGGACATTCCTCATATTAAGGAACACCTGGCAACCCTAGTGATAAACTTTCGTACTTAACTAAAACAGTGATTGTTTTTCCATTGTTTAAAAACCTTATTCCTGAGATCAGCAAAGTAAAACAAAATGTTTTGTGCTACTGTTTTACTTTGAGGGGAAAGTATCATTTTTTTGGGGGGGGGACAGTTGGCTAGAGCATTAGAGAAATTAAGTGGATTGCTTAGATAACTCTTGCTTAGGTCAAAGAAGATGGCTAACAGAAGAGAATGGGAGAATTAAGCAGTTCCTTGTGTTTGTGGTAATTAATCTGCTTTCCTGCAAACCATCTCTAGGATTCTCACAATCCCACCCAAAGAGTTCATGCATCGGGCAAAATCAACACTTTGTGTTTTAACTGAGTGTATACATTCGTTAGTGGGAATCGTATGTAGAATCAGCAAGGTTTTGCTGCCAAAACAATAAAGATTCTTTGTAAAGATGATACAATTAACTTCACTGTGATTAATGATGTGCAGCCTGAATCACTGTGTATCAAATGCCACTGATGCCATTTCGCCTAGACTAAAAGGCAACCTTTTTGTTATAGTTTTGTATCTGTTTTGTTGATTTGGCCTCTTGTCTTGGTCTTGTGGTCTTGTGTCTGACTCCAAGTACTTCTGCAGTGATACTACTGTGTAAGATTCCTACATAAGATTCCTACCAAAAAGTATTTCTTATCAGTGAGTTTGTGTTATCATAGTAACATTGGTAAGAATTGTTTGTTCAAGTTGTGGCAACATATACCTTGAATTTTAGTTAGCAAAATTGTTACTTGCTACATGCAGCCAGGTAAGGAGCAATTCACGAGCCTGTAAATCTTTAACTAATTCTAATTTGAGGAAGTTATCCATAGAAGAGTAGCTATCCTTTTCCACTTCACAATCCTTGAGCATGATTTTAATTGCATCAAAAGTAGATTGTTGTCACTTAGTTCTGTGTTCCAAAGGAGTATCACAGTTCAATTTGCAACATATGTAATTTTAGGTAGATGAAGCTTGCTTATTCTATCCATCATGAACACATAGGTGTTTGCGACCGAGCGTCAAGGTCCCCCCCCCTCACCCCTTCGCTTGCCCACAAGGATACACACACCTGAGTAACATGCACAAAAGGTTTATTGTACAGAAGAAAAGGATAATTGGCGGAAAGGCCACAACTTTCAGCTTGGTGATAGGTGTTAGCGGTTGGACTGGGCATGAGTTAACCTAGGCAGGAAGAGGGCCCTCAACCTGCCTGATGACCCCAGTCCGGCCGACGAGGCGGACTACGGGCTCACGTGGGGGGAACACGTGATCAAACACGTGCCTGGCCGCAAGACCATGCCACGTGCTGGTCACGTGTCCGGAAATGAACCACGTGATGGATCACGTGATAAGCCCACGTGCCCATACCTAACCGTCCCCTGGGGAGGTGGTTGCCCACTGGAGGACCAGGCCCATGACCTGGCCACCAGCCCGCAACACCCACACCCCCCCAGATGGGAGGCCAAACTCATGCCCACCGCCACCAAAGCCGAGCGGGGCCCGCTTGGCTTCCGCCAACCCTGACAGCTATCACCAAAGAGCAAGGCCCACCGCCTGGAGGGGACCGCCGCCGGCCCTAACTGTGGAGGACGAGTTCCGGGCGGATGTAAGCGGAGAAGACCTTGGACCTCCACCTTCCCAGGTGCTGGATGTCTGCCGGTGGCATGCCTTCTGCTGCTGCGGTGGTGGCTGCACCAATCCGAAAGGAATGACCGCTGAAGTCGCCAGGCGGAAGTCCGAGGTGCTTCAAGGCGGCCCGGAGAACGCTTACAAACTGGAAACGCGTTAAGTAGGATAAGTCTTTATGGATGAAGAGAGGGCCGGGGACGTCAGCACGCTGCTCGAGGTAGCGCCGAACCAAATCAACAGGGCATGCCGGTGAACCTTTGAGGGCTTGAAGACGTATGACGGTCCCCCGGCCACGCTGGTCGTTCTTGGCCCTCCGGAGCCGCAGGTGGAGAGTCCCGTCTCCCAGGTCGACATCTGAACGCAGGATGGCGTGTCCCGTCCCCGACGCCTTGGCTCCGCAAACCACCTCCCCGATGCGCAGGGCTGCGAAGAAAGCGACCGAGAAGGCAGAACGAAACAAAAGAGTTTCATACCTGGAGTGGCAGATGGTCGAAAGGGCTGGGATGAGGTTGCATAGGAGCTCAAATGAGACTGGTCTGCGTGTGTCCTGTCTGCTTCCATCCAAGCGACGCCATCCCTCCACGGCTTTGCGAATCAGGAAAGAGTCACATGGGTCAGCCTGCCCGGCGGCCTTGCTGAAGAAGGAGATGGCCGCTAAATGGAGGGAAATGGTCCTGGAGGCGAGGCCATCGTTCCTCAGGGTCCCGATGAAGTGGAGTACTTCTCGTTCCGTGGGAGGCCAGGAGCACCCGTATCCATGACGTCTCCTGAAGCAGTCAAACTGCCGGGCCGCCCGGGAATAACTGGCCCGGGTGGAAGGTGCCAGAGAGTTGAGGACTCCCCGGAGCACCGTTCCTTCCCAAGGTGCCAGAGTTCGACCGGGAAGGAGACCGGAGAATGATCTGCGTCCGGGGCCAGCTCCCGAAATCCGCCATCCTGGAATCGAGATAAAGCATCCGCAATTTCGTTATTTATCCCCGGAACGTGGCATGCCGAGAAGGAAATATTGGCTGAGAGGCAGACCAGGACGAACTCTCTGACGAGTCGCATGACCCTGTCAGACTTGGAGGATTGGGCGTTAATAATGCGGACCACCGCCTGGTTGTCGCACCAGAAACAAACTCGTTTGTTGCGGAACTCGTCCCTCCACAGATAGACGGCCACTAGAATGGGAAAAAACTCAAGAAATGTTAAATCCCGAATGACCTCGGACTCCCTCCAGTCGGAGGGCCACGGCTGAGCACACCAATGTCCATTAAAGAAAATCCCAAATCCTGCGCCCCCCGCCGCATCAGAGTGAACCTGTAACCCCTCCCCAGGGGCCGCCTCCCCCTGCCAAAACGTCACCCCGTTGTAGGATTCCAGGAATCTAAGCCACACCCTGAGATCCTCCTTAACCCCTTTTGTGAGCCGGATGTGATGGTGAGGGGACTTCACACCGGCAGTGATGCGGGCCAGTCTGTTACAGAAAGCCCTGCCCGGGGCCACCACCCTACAGGCAAAGTTGAGGTGGCCTAACAAGGATTGAACTTTCTTCAATGGTGCTTTCTTCTGTTCCAGCAGGGAAAGCAGGAGCCGTTTTAACCCCTCCAGCTTATCCTCGGGTAGTCGCGAAACCCCCGCAACCGAGTCTAAAGAAATCCCCAAGTAGGTGATGCTGCTGGCTGGGCCAACGGTCTTTTCCGGGGCCAAGGGGACGCCAAGCTCCAGTGCCAATTCCTGAAAAGACTCAAGCAAAAGCCCGCATTCCGGCCCCCCGGCCGCCCCAATCATAAGGAAGTCATCGAGGTAATGCGTGACCAGGGCCGAGCCAGTCCTGCGTTTTAGGGCCCACTCCAGGAAGGTGCTGAATGCCTCGAAGGCAAAGCAGCTAATAGAGCACCCCATAGGCAAGGCCATATCATAGTACCATTGGCCCTGGAACTTAAACCCCAGCAAGCAGTGGTCCTCGGGGTGTACTGGAAGCAGCCGGAATGCAGACTGAATGTCGCATTTTGCCATAAGGGCGCCCGGGCCGCAGGACCTGACTAGCTTCACAGCATGGTCAAATGACGCATATCGAACTGAGCAGAGTTCGGGCGGTATGGCGTCGTTAACTGATGCCCCCTTGGGGTAGGAGAGGTGGTGAATGAGCCGAAATTCCCCTGGGGTTTTCTTGGGAACAACACCCAATGGGGACACCCTAAGGTTCCGGAAAGGTGGTGCGGGGAAGGGGCCAGCCACCCTCCCCGCAGCACACTCCTTGGCGATCTTGGCCGCCACCACCTCCGGTAGCTCAGACGCAGACTTAAGGTTGCCTGAATCTGATGCTACCCTGGGGCCCAAGGCTGGGATTCTAAACCCCTCGGCAAACCCATCCCTGAGGTACGCGGCTGCTTGCTTGTCAGGATATGATGCCAGAAGTGGAAGGAGCGCCTGGAGTTTTACAGGAGTGAAGGCCAGACGGCCTTTACCTGGCATGCTACTGTTACTTTCCACTTCCTTGCCCGGCGCTGCTGCCCGACCCTGGTTCCCTCTTGGCGCCGGAGGAACCAGGGCGACCCGAGCGAAAGGGCTGGGCAGACGCCCCGGGTCGAGGACAGTTGGTCCTGGGATGCGACCCATAGCAGTTCTCGCAGTAGTGCTCGAACTTGCAACGAGATCGCTGGCATTTTCCTGCGTTGAATTCCCAGCAAACCAGCCGGCGGGCATCCCTCTTGCGAGGCTTACCCGCTTCGGGTTTCACCTTAATGTGAGATCCCACAATGACAAGCCAGAGCTTGTCATTGATGAGATTCCACCTGGCCCTGGGGTTCCGGGAAGCCCTCTTGCGGAAGGCGGAGTCATACTGGATGGCTGCCGACTCCCCTGCCAGTGACTTGGCCTTGAGCACGTTGCTCAAGTGGTTGGCCAAGTGCCACCCTCTGTCAGGGTAGGCCATGCCCACCACCCCCATGTAAACAGTGAACCCTGCCAACCAGTTGGTGAAAGAGCGTTCCACCGGTTCTGGTTTCTCTTTATCGGATGATTTCTCCGATTTAGGGGTGCAGCCCACCTCTCCCTCTGGTTTTAGGAGTGAAAAAACATCCACGTAATAACCCTTGAGGATATTGTTGCGGGTTTTTCTGTCCAGGTGAATCCCAGGGGGGTTCCTCATGGTCCAGAAAAAGGCTTGGCGTGGGAGGTCCGGCAGAGGCCGCCCCACCCCGCCATGCCCTGGATGGTCTGGCAGCGCCTGACCTTGAGGCGGCCCTGGCCTTGATGGCCCAAGACGGCAACCCCGGGGTCAGCGCTGCCATGGACCAATACCCGGCCCGGTCCCAATCCTCATCGGAGGACTCACCTGATGATCCCTCGCTGTCTGAGTCCCTCTTACGTTTTGCCCGTTTTTTTCCATCTTCCTTCTCCTTCCCTCGGTCCTTTCCTCCTGGCGCTCTCTTCTCCCGTGCCGGGGAAGAGTTGACAGAGGATACTACACTGATTTCATCGGGTGAAGGCGTCCTGCGTCTTCCTCGCCGTCCCGCCGTCCTTGCCGACTGCTGTGTGGCCTGTTCCGTGGTGGAGGAGGAGGCTGCGGTGTCAAGGTTTCTGGCCGGCTCCGGGGTTGGTGCCCCGGCGCCCACCTCTGATCCCCTGCCAGCCTTCAACTCCCCCACCTGTTCCGCGAGCAGCGTGACCGCACGTGTCAGCTCTTGGAGATTGGGAGTTGTAGTGCTCCTGAGGAGGTGTTCCACGGCCTCAGAGCCAGCAGTCGCCCCCCTGGAATGGTTGGCCTTCCTAGCACGAGGTGCCAGGGATGCCCAGGATTTAGGAATACGGCCGGACTGCGCCCGAGTTATGGGCCTACTGGGAGTAGGCTTCTTTTTTGGTGGCATTCTAAGCCTGAGATAGTGATTTCAGCTCTGGGGAGATGGCTCGCAGAACCGCTCTGTGAGCTAATTGGTCTCTCTCTGGCTTGTCCGCCCTGTTATTTGCTACAGCCCCCCCTTGGGCTTGTAGCCTCTCCTGGCTTGTCCGCCTCACTGGGCTTGTCCGCCCTTGCTAGGGGGTGCTCCCCCTTACTGCCCTGCTAGGCACTTCTATCTGGCTTGTCCGCTCCTTAAGGTACCAGTTGAGCGCTGGGTACCTGTCGATAGCACTCTGGCTTGTCCGCCCTGTATGTATAGGGGAGGCGGGTGCGAACCCCACTGCCCCTCGTGGGCAGCCTTATATGGCTTGTCCGCCCCCGCAGGCCACCCGCAGACCTGCCCTGGGTAGGGCCCCCGTGACCCTACCCCGCCAGGCTCGGGCCAACGAGCCCGTGAGCCTCCGCTGGGCTCACTATAGGGGCTGCCCCCTGCTGGCCCCTATAGCTGCCCCCCTTTGGACCCGGGGTCCTCCCCCCCAGTGCCTGCCGTGCACTGGGTCTCGCCGAGCAGAGGGGCCGAGACCCGCCCTGCTGCCTGCCGGATCCGCCCCCGCGGGCACCCCAGGCGTTGGGTCTTCCCTGCCCCCCGCTCGCTGGCCGCCGGGCTCCGCCTCCGCGGGTACCCGGGCCTCTGGGCCGAGGCCCACCCTAATGCCTGCCGGGTCCGCCCCCCGCGGGCACCCCAGGCGATGGGTCCTCCCTGCCCCCGCTCGCTGGCCACCGGGCTCCGCCTCCGCGGGCACCCGGGCCTCTGGGCAGCTGCCCGTGGCCGCTGCCCCCGCTGGGCAGTCCTCGCTGCCTCGGCCGTCGCAGGCCGCCACCGCCTGCCCGACGCCTATCCTCGTTGTCAGCCGCCGCCGCCGCTGCCCGCCGAGCCGCCGCTGCCCTTCGGCCTCCTCCGAGGCCTCCGCTTCTTCTCGCCGAGGCCGACCGTTCAGCTCTACCCGGTGGCCTCGGCTTCCAGCTCCTCTTCGCGGCTCCCGGCTCTTCTCCGCGGTTCTTCTTCGCGGCTCCCGGCTCTTCTCCGCCGCTGCCCGCCGAGCCGCCGCCGCCCTTCGGCCTCCTCCGAGGCCTCCGCTTCTTCTCGCCGAGGCCGACCGGTCAGCTCTACCCGGTGGCCTCGGCTTCCAGCTCCTCTTCGCGGCTCCCGGCTCTTCTCCGCGGTTCTTCTTCGCGGCTCCCGGCTCTTCTTCTCTCTTCTGGAGCTCCTAGGAGAGCTCCTTCCTCTTCGGCTCGCAAGAGCCAACTGACGGAGCCGGGAGCCGGCCGGGAATAAATACCCGGCTGGCGGACCCAAGAGAGGACTAGCCCCGCCTCCCGGCCAATCAGCGGCCGCGCTGAGCGCGGTCCCTGATTGGCCCAGGGGAGGCAATTCTAGCCAATCAGGTGGGGGGCTCCCCCTACCTGATTGGCTATTCTACTATCCTCTTCCCTGCCTGCCGAAGCAGGCAGAGAAGAGGAAGGGGCAACATGGCGGCGCCCGTGCCGCCACGCGCTCGCTCCGGGGGCTGGGGGGGACGCCGGCCGCAAACGCGGCCGGCCAGGTAAGTCTGGCGGCCGGCTTCTTTGATCATCTATAGCTATAAACTCTTCTAAAGTTTATAAAGTTTATAAGGTCTAAACTCTTCTAAAGAGTTTATTGCATTATTAATAAGAAAGCAGTGGGAGACCAAATTGTACAAACACCTGGAGATTTTTATCACCTCAGAATTCCAAATACACACAAATACATTGTGTACACATAAACACTAGAATGTCAATAATACAACAATCCAGAAATGCTAACTTTCCATGGGCAGGGAATTTTTAAAAGTGGATGAGCATTGACTTGTGAAATACTCTAATCTACATGCTGAAATTAGATATTTTTACCAGGATCAGTCCCAGATGTGACCTTTTCCTGCCAAATTCAGTTCTGCTGTATAACCTTGTGGCTAATCGTATTTGCGTTTTTCTGTGCTTGCTAATGAGAATGTAGTCAAACTATGAAAAGGGAGTATGTGTTCTGTGTCTGTAATGGTTTGATAAGCTCAGTACCTGGGCTCAACTCTGGGAAAAAGAGGCTGAACTCTGAGACAATAGGAAATGGGAGTTGGGATGATGGATAGCCAATGACTGTGTAGCCTGCCAGATTTTGTAGATTAGAAAATGCTTATAGTATACTGTTTGTTAGTTAGGTTTCATTCTGAGCAACAAACTTGTAGGGATAGCTCTTTGGATTACTGTTACAATAAAGTTTTCTGTTTTGAACTCTGAAAATGCAGGTTCACTGAGTCTAGAGAAGCCAGTATATGACAGTTTTCCAAGAAAATTGTAAACATGTCCTCAATGTTCATATTTGCCCTCAAATTACAGTTGTCCCTTGACATTTGTGGGGGTTAGGTTCCACGGACCCCTGCGAATGTCAAAAAACCGCGAATATTGATTGCCCTCCCCCCTCCCTCCCAGGGGCCTTCAAGGAACCTTCGAAGGCTCCGTGAAGGCCTCCGCGGCCTCCCCCCACCCTCCCCAGGCCTTCACGGAGCCTTCCAAGGCTCTGTGAAGGCCTCCCCCCATCCTCCCCCATCCCTCCCCAGGGCCTTCACGGAGCCTTTGAAGGCTCCGTGAAGGCCCCCGCGGCCTCCCCCCACCCTCCCCAGGCCTTCACGGAGCCTTCCAAGGCTCTGTGAAGGCCTCCCCCCAACCTCCACCCTCCCTCCCTGGGGCCTTCACAGAGCCTTTCAAGGCTCCGTGAAGGCCTCCGTGGCCTCCCCCCACCCGCCCCAGGCCTTCATGGAGCCTTCCAAGGCTCCGTGAAGGCCTCCCCCCACCCTCCACCCTCCCTCCCTGGGGCCTTCACGGAGCCTTTCAAGGCTCCGTGAAGGCCTCTGCAGCCTCCCCCACCCTCCCCAGGCCTTCACAGAGCCTTCCAAGGCTCCGTGAAGGCCTTCCCCCTCGCTCCCCAGGGCCTTCACGGAGCCTTTCAAGGCTCCGTGAAGGCCCCCGCGGACTCCCCCCACCCTTCCCAGGCCTTCTGGGAGCCTTCCAAGGCTCCGTGAAGGCCTCCCCCCAACCTTCCCCCTCCCTCCCTGGGGCCTTCAAGGAGCCTTTCAAGGCTCAGTGAAGGCCTCCGCGGCCTCCCCCCAACCTCCCCCCTCCCTCCCTGGGGCCTTCAAGGAGCCTTTCAAGGCTCTGTGAAGGCCCCCGCAGCCTCCCCCCACCCTCCCCAGGCCTTCACGGAGCCTTCCAAGGCTCCGTGAAGGCCTCCCCCACCCTCCCCCCACCCTCCCTGGGGCCTTCACGGAGCCTTTCAATGCTCCGTGAAGCCCTCCGTGGCCTCCCCAGGCCTTCACGGAGCCTTCCAAGGCTCCGTGAAGGCCTCCCCCCTCCCTCCCCGGGGCCTTCACGGAGCCTTCGAAGGCTCTGTGAATGCCTCTGCGGCCTCCCCCCACCCGCCCCAGGCCTTCACGGGGCCTCTGGAGGGTCTCCAAAGGCCCCGTGAACGCCTCCCCGGCCCTCCCCGCTCCTTCCCAGGGCTTTCAAGGGGCCTCCGGAGTCCCCTTTTCGCGGTTTTGGGGGGGCGGGGGGCCCTCCCAAAACTGCGAATAATTAAAACCGCGAATGCTGAGTTCGCGAATGTGGAGGGGTAACTGTATAGCACATTAGTATTAAGGTGAAAAGGGTGGCTTCATAGCATTATAGACAATAGTATGGCTGGCACAGTCCAGACAGTTAACTAAAAGAATGTATGGATTTAACCCTCGATCATTAGAAAACTTGACTGCATCAATCTGTTGTTGGGATTAAATGCCCTCAAATTACAGTTGTCCCTTGACATTCGTGGGGGTTAGGTTCCACGGACCCCCGCGAATGTCAAAAAACCGCGAATATTGATTGCCCTCCCCCCTCCCTCCCAGGGGCCTTCAAGGAACCTTCGAAGGCTCCGTGAAGGCCTCCGCGGACTCCCCCCACCCTCCCCAGGCCTTCACGGAGCCTTTCAAGGCTCTGTGAAGGCCCCCGCAGCCTCCCCCACCCTCCCCAGGCCTTCACGGAGCCTTCCAAGGCTCCGTGAAGGCCTCCCCCACCCTCCCCCACCCTCCCCCACCCTCCCCCACCCTCCCTCCACCCTCCCCCCCTCCCCCCTCCCTCCCTGGGGCCTTCACGGAGCCTTTCAATGCTCCGTGAAGGCCTCCATGGCCTCCCCAGGCCTTCACGGAGCCTTCCAAGGCTCCGTGAAGGCCTCCCCCCTCCCTCCCCGGGGCCTTCACGGAGCCTTCGAAGGGCTCTGTGAAGGCCTCCGCGGCCTCCCCCCACCCGCCCCAGGCCTTCACGGGGCCTCTGGAGGGTCTCCAAAGGCCCCGTGAACGCCTCCCCGGCCCTCCCCGCTCCTTCCCAGGGCTTTCAAGGGGCCTCCGGAGTCCCCTTTTCGTGGTTTTGGGGGGGGGCCCTCCCAAAACTGCGAATAATTAAAACCGCAAATGCTGAGTTCGCGAATGTGGAGGGGTAACTGTATAGCACATTAGTATTAAGGTGAAAAGGGTGGCTTCATAGCATTATAGACAATAGTATGGCTGGCACAGTCCAGACAGTTAACTAAAAGAATGTATGGATTTAACCCTCGATCATTAGAAAACTTGACTGCATCAATCTGTTGTTGGGATTAAATGCCCTCAAATTACAGTTGTCCCTTGACATTCGTGGGGGTTAGGTTCCACGGACCCCCGCGAATGTCAAAAAACCGCGAATATTGATTGCCCTCCCCCCTCCCTCCCAGGGGCCTTCAAGGAACCTTCGAAGGCTCCGTGAAGGCCTCCGCGGACTCCCCCCACCCTCCCCAGGCCTTCACGGAGCCTTTCAAGGCTCTGTGAAGGCCCCCGCAGCCTCCCCCACCCTCCCCAGGCCTTCACGGAGCCTTCCAAGGCTCCGTGAAGGCCTCCCCCACCCTCCCCCACCCTCCCCCACCCTCCCCCACCCTCCCTCCACCCTCCCCCCTCCCCCCTCCCTCCCTGGGGCCTTCACGGAGCCTTTCAATGCTCCGTGAAGGCCTCCATGGCCTCCCCAGGCCTTCACGGAGCCTTCCAAGGCTCCGTGAAGGCCTCCCCCCTCCCTCCCCGGGGCCTTCACGGAGCCTTCGAAGGGCTCTGTGAAGGCCTCCGCGGCCTCCCCCCACCCGCCCCAGGCCTTCACGGGGCCTCTGGAGGGTCTCCAAAGGCCCCGTGAACGCCTCCCCGGCCCTCCCCGCTCCTTCCCAGGGTTTTCAAGGGGCCTCCGGAGTCCCCTTTTCGTGGTTTTGGGGGGGGGCCCTCCCAAAACTGCGAATAATTAAAACCGCAAATGCTGAGTTCGCGAATGTGGAGGGGTAACTGTATAGCACATTAGTATTAAGGTGAAAAGGGTGGCTTCATAGCATTATAGACAATAGTATGGCTGGCACCGTCCAGACAGTTAACTAAAAGAATGTATGGATTTAACCCTCGATCATTAGAAAACTTGACTGCATCAATCTGTTGTTGGGATTAAATGTATCATAAGAAACCTTTTAAAATTGAAATGTGTATGGGGCAGTTGAAAGTATTTGTAAGCAAAGGAATAAAAAAATATATACTTTCCACAACACCTTTCTGTTTTCATTAAAGCAGAATAGAGGCAAAGAAGTCATTGAAGTTAATAATGTATATTAGAAATCATCAGTTACAAAAATGTTCTTTGTTTAAGTTATCCAGCTATTATTAAAATATGAAACAATATATGCATAACATAAATGTATATATAATTCTCAGAGCTGCATGAGTATGACAGTGCAATGATTATGACTTGTGAATTATCTTGGGCCTTGTCTAAATGGTGAAAATACTCCTCATAGAATTTGAGGAGAATACCTTATGTCTAAATGGGATCCCACAGAAATTTGCTGTATTTGGAAGGAGAGGGCCGAAAAACCCCATACACTGTGTGGGAAAAGCCTTCACAGCTTTCCCCAAAGTTATTGCTATTTAACATCTATATGAAGCCGCTGGGAGAGATAATTCGGAGGCATGGAGTGCGGTGTCATCAGTACGCTGATGACACCCAGGTATATTTCTCCATGTCTCGGTCATCAGCTTCGACTTCAGATGGCGTCTCTCCCCTCAATGATTGTCTTAAAGCAGTAATGGACTGGATGAGGAAAAACAAATTGAGGCTGAATCCAGACAAAACGGAGGTACTAACAGTTACAGGCCCGAAACCAGGTCTGGGAATACAACTTCCAGTCCTGGATGGAACTACACTCTCCTCCAAGGACTGTGTTCACAGTCTGGGGGTGCTCCTGGACCCGACACTCCAGATGTCTAATCAGGTAAATGCAACGGTCAGGAGTGCCTGTTATCAACTTCGGCTGATACGCCAGCTGCGCCCTTGCCTGGAAACTAGAGACCTCGAAACTGTGGTACATGCACTGGTAACCTCCCGTCTGGATTTCTGTAATGCACTCTACATGGGGCTACCCTTGTGCTTGACTCGGAAACTTCAACTAGTTCAGAACATGGCAGCCAGGTTGATTTCTGGCGCTTCCAGAAGAGAGCATATAACACCTGTGCTAAAAGCTCTCCACTGGCTGCCTATTAGTTTCCGGGCACAGTACAAGGTGTTGGTTATAACCTTTAAAGCCCTACATGGCTTGGGTCCAACTTATCTCTGGGAGCGCCTCCTTCCGTACGACCCTCCCCGCGCACTTCGGTCCTCTGGGAGGAATCTGTTACAGCCTATGAAAACAAGGCTGTCGGTGACCTCCCAGAGGGCCTTTTCTGCTGCCGCTCCCAGATTATGGAATGGCCTGCCGGACGAGATCCGTCTTATTACCACCTTAGACAGCTTTAAAAAAGCTGTCAAGACGGATCTTTTCCGGCAGGCTTTCCCTGAATAACTATCCCGGCCCAAGACTCGGCTGTCCTTTCTAAGCGGCAACTAGATTTTTTAACCATTGTATGTTTTAATTTTTGTCTTTTTAATTTATCTATTTTAAATTGTTGTATGTTTTTAATCTTCTATAATTTAATATTATTTTAAGGGGTGGGTGGGTTAGGGTACTGGGACTATGGAATTTTTATATTGTAAGCCGCCCCGATTGCGTTGCAGAGGGGCGGGATAGAAATAAAATTTTATTATTATTATTATTATTATTTTAAAAAAACTTTGAGGGAAATGCACATTCCTGCTCATTGGGACATCCAATTCGGATTGCAGCGCATTCTCGGCGAGGACATAAGCAGATTGCTGATTGGTCGGATGTATGTGGAGGGCGGAACTTGCTGGCTACAAAGTGGCCAGAACTGTCATGTTGAATGTTCACGGTAGCAATTGTGTGCTGAGGCGACGAAATGGGGGTGGGATAGTTAAAGCTTGTTGAAGTGGAAAGTTTGCACTTCCGCACCTTGGATTTACTTTTTTTAAAAAAGAATACTGTTTGGTGGCGGCAACTTGGGGAGAATAAAAACATGAGTAATTCACTTGTGCCCACCATCTTGATTCACTGGCATGCCCATCTGAACATCAAACACAGATAGCTTTGCATATATGTGACCTTGCCAATCCACATTTTATTGGCTCGTATAGACAAGCCCTTATAGAATTATCTTATAGAGCAGCAGCAGCAGCAGCAACAACAACAACAACAACAAACAGCGAAAGGGATCTAGGAGTCCTAGTAGACCACAAGTTGAACATGAGCCAACAGTGTGATGCGGCAGCTAAAAAGGCCAATGCAATTTTGGGCTGTATCAATAGAAGTATAGTGTCTAGATCAAGGGAAGTAATAGTGCCACTCTATTCTGCCTTGGTCAGACCTCACTTAGAATACTGTGTCCAGTTCTGGGCACCACAATTCAGAAAGGATATTGACAAATTGGAGCGTGTCCAGAGAAGGGCAACTAAAATGGTGAAAGGTCTGGAAACAATGCCTTATGAGGAGAGACTTAGGGAGCTGGGTATGTTTAGCCTGGAAAAAAGACGGTTTAGAGGCGATATGATAGCCCTGTTTAAGTATTTGAAGGGATGTCACGCTGAGGATGGAGCAGGCTTGTTTTCTGCTGCTCCAGAGACTGGAACACGGAGCAATGGGTGCAAGCTCCAGGAACAGAGATTCCACCTCAACATGAGGAGGAACTTTTTGACAGTCAGAGCTGTTCGGCAGTGGAACACACTCCCTCGGAGCGTGGTGGGGTCTCCTTCCTTGGAGGTCTTTAAACAGAGGCTGGATGGCCATCTGTCGGGGATGCTTTGATTGTGATTTCCTGCGTGGCAGGGGGTTGGACTGGATGGCCCTCGTGGTCTCTTCCAACTCTGCAATTCTATGATTCTATGATTCTATGAACACCTAATGGAACGTGCAGCCAAAGCACCGTCTACTCAGATAGCCTATGCACTATTATCACATTTCACATAAGTAGGGAAGATCTTTTAATCACACATGCCTATGCAACTTTTGTTTTTAAAATAATAACAAATGATCTGACTTTGGTTTGTTGTCTGAAACTGATGCATCTTCTTTATACATGAAAGAGAGGACAATCACAGCCTGTTAGTAAATAGCTAACAAATGTCACAATCTGCTTGAAAACTAAGAATGCTGCTGTTGACACTTACATTTTTGTGGACAAGGATCTCTGTGGGACTTTTCAGTTTGTTTGTTTTTGTTTGTTTCAATAGGACAGCAGAGCCAGATTGTTCTTAATCAGTTCTTTGACAAGTCTTCCATTAATTAAAAAATCAGTTATAGTTAAACTTTAACTATATGTGTCGTATATCAACAGAAAGCTGGCCTAAATTATGAACAGCGGATGCACCTTCCTTCCTTGTCTGTATAACAGCACCATAATGTCTGATGTTTGCAATTGCAATATAGCTAGGATTTTAGACTAAACATTGCAAGTATGTATAGCATATACTGACTTCTTAGGTATCATCCACTGAATGGCACTGACTGTTAATTAATTGTAATTTAGTATTGCAGTACAAAACACCAATAGGAGTGTGTTGCAAGAGGAGTCAAATAGCCATGCAAACTGAATTATTAAACATCGCTGATCCCTAAATGTTACTGATAGCTTTAATTTTTCACATTTGTCACTTTTCTTTAGGATGCTGATGAACCCTTAGTGACCATTCTTTGGATACAGTTCATCGGCCAGTTACAAACCCACCTCACAGGGGTGTCATCTAGCCTATATTTCACCAGCTTTTCTGGTGAAATCATGGGGAACATGATGAAAGTCTTGCTGAAATCAAGATACATTAATGGAATTCCATAGCCCACCAAATTTAAAAATGTCTTTTTTAAAAAATGTAAGATTAGTCTAGTATGACTTGTTTTTGAGAAACCCATTCTGGCTCTTAGTTTTCACCACAGGCTGAAGCGAGTCCTTCTTACTCAGCATAAGGACAGGGTTAGCATTAGAAGAGTATCATGTTAGAGGATGTTTAATTCAGAGTTGATTTGAATGAGCTCCCAGTCAAAAATTGTCTGAAGATTTGAAAGCATTATCTCTGAACTACTTTCAAATCACCACACGAACAAAGGAAACAAAGCCTGTTTCATCGCCTCAGCACACAATCGCTACAGCTGACAATCCAACATGGCAGATCCACGATCTGCTGTCTTAGGAAGCTCTGCCCCCTGTGCACGTCTGACCAATCAGCACTCCTATTCAGCAATGCGCTGTGCTGTGATTTGGTTGTCCTAACATGCAGGAGTGCACATTTCCTCTGAAGTTGCCGAAAAACTCAGGCAAAGTCCTGGAGGCTTTTGCCATGGACTTTTCTCCAAGTTTTCTCCCTCCCCCCACTCTGAAAAGGACAGAATGCTGCCAGATTTTGTTTGGACACATGGGATTCTATGAAGATTTATTTCACCATCTAGACTACCCCTGAATCATGATATGAAGACATCAGTTAGCAAAAGTGAACATTTTCATAAATATTTTTGAATTTTTTTTATAAAGCAAATTTGTTTTCCATTCTACTTAACATTATATGCATGGATTTGAAATTCAATCTAAGATTTAATTTTAAATTAAAATTCCAGACTTATTCAGTCATGGTGTGGGATCAGTATGCTCCCCACCTCCATCTTTTCTCCTACACGTCAATATCAATAACCACATTTTGTTAAAAAGGGTTTTGATTATATGGAGAGTCTCTGTGAACAGTGGAGGCTCTGTGCTTCATGCATGGAGGATGAGTCAAGTAATGACAGAGATGCTTCTGTCCTCATGTATTGATTCCACATTCTTTTATCCTGACTAAATAGGGCTTTAATCCTATTTGTATATCACACTGATATGCTAACTTAAATGATATGAATACTTCTATATCATGCATGGTTTAAGGAACAAGGTGAGAAATCATAAGACAAACCAATTGTGAGAGGAGCAGCAGCTACATGGCCCTTTGGAACATCTGATCTAGCTCTCAGATCTACAAAATTGCAACAAAGTAACAAGATTTTGATTTAAAAAGAAAAAAGTTAGAAGATTGGTTGTCTTTGTAAGCATTTTGCAAGTAAAAATAGACTAAGGAAAGAGACTTTAAGGAAAGAGATCTGTTTGTTATGGGAAAGTGGATTTGTTTCATCTGGGAGAGGTATCCTATTGAAAGCAAGTTGAATAATAAGAGAAGATAAACAGTCAAACTGTCTCATTGCAACACTGTATCTGAGTAGTCGCTGTGGAGACAAATTGTTAACTGTATAATGACTCTGTCTCTATGAGTTCAATAGAAATATGGCAACAATTCAATCCCTGGAAAATATATGCTATCTAGTAATTTGGCAAGAGATATGGGAGGAATTTAAATTAATGAAAAATGACTTATGACTTCAGGAGTTACAGATTAGTTGTGGGTGACATGCTGAGAGTTAGAGAATTAGATGAAGCAACAGACTATTGGATTGAGGATGAGAAATGAGGGGAGATATGAGATTGTGAAGAAAAAAAATCTGGATGGTGATTTACAGCCCGACTAAGGTGATTTTGGAGATTCTGAAATGATTCCCATCTTTAAATGTTGCCCCCGTCTTTAAAGGGGGGGGAAGATGACCTAATTAATTACCACCCAGTCAGCCTGACATCAATACTAGGAAAGATTCTAGAGCAGATCATTAAATAGACAGTCTGTAAGCACTTAGAAAAGGATGCTGTAATCACTAAAAGTCAACATGGGTTTCTCAAAAATAAGTCATACCAAACTAATCATATCTCTTTCTTTGATAGAATCACCAGCTTGGTAGATGAAGGGAATGCTGTGGTTATAGTGTATCTTGATTTCAGTAAGGCCTTTGACAAGGTTCCCCATGATATTCTTGCAAACAAGCTAGTAAAATGTGGGCTAGACAATTTGACTGTTCAGTGGATTGGTAATTGGTTGACTGACTGAACCCAAAGAGTGTTCACCAATGGCTCCTCTTCATCCTGGAGAGAAGTGACTAGTGGGGTGCCACAGAGTTCAGTCCTGGGCTCAGTGCTATTCAACATCTTTATCAATGACTTGGATGAAGGAATAGAGGCCATGCTTATCAAATATGCATATGACACCAAATTAGGAGGGGTAGCTAATACCCCAGAGGACAGGATTCAAAATGACCTTAACAGATTAGAAAGCTGGGCCAAAACTAACAAAATGAATTTCAACACAGAGAAACATAGAGTACTACACTTAGGCAGTAAAAATGAAATGCACAGATATAGGATGGGTGACACCTGGCTTGATAGTAGTGCATATGAAAGGGATCTAGGAGTTTTAGTAGACCACAAGCTGAACGTGAGTCAGCAGTGTGATGCAGCAGCCTGAAAAGCCAATGTGATTCTAGGCTGAGTCAATAGGAGGATAGTGTCTAGATCGAGGGAAGTAATAGTGCCATTCTATTCTGCTTTGGTCAGACCTCACCTGTAATACTGTGTCCAGTTCTGGGCACCACAATTCAAGAAGGATATTGACAAGCTGGAGCAAGTCCAGAGGAGGGAGAACAAAATGCTGAAAGGTCTGGAAGCCATGCCCTATGAGGAGCGGTTTAGGGAGCTGGGTATATTTAGCCTGGAGAAGAGAAGTTTAAGAGGGGACATGATAACCATGTTTAAATGTTTGAAGGGATGTCATATTGATGTCAAGACTAGGACACGGAGCACTGGATTCAAACTACAGGAAAAGGGATTCCTCTTAAACATTAGGAAGAACTTCTTGATGGTAAGAGCTGTGCGACAGTGGAATGCTCTGCTTTGAAGTGTGGCCGAGTCTCCTTCTTTGGAGGTCATTAAACAGAGGCTGGATGGCCATCTGTCCAGAATGCTATGACTGTGTGTTCATGCATGGCAGGGAGTTGGACTGGATGGCCATTGTGGTCTCGTCCAGCTCTGTGATACTATGATTCTATGATCCTGGAGGAAACAGGGGAGAGTGTTGGAAATATGTTAGATAACAAAGAGGAGAGAAAGAGAAATCAGAAGTCTCAGAAGCATCAGAAAGGAGAAGAGCATTTGGATGATTTTTCTGAAAGACAGCCAAGAAGTTGGAAGGGAGAGAGCTGAAATTTACATTAAAACCACCAGAGGGGACAGTGACATTTGAGGGGAGCTTCTGAAAAACAATGATGTTACTTGGTTTTCAGGCAGACTTTTGGAAGGAGAGAAAGATGAGGGTAAAGTTAACAAGATCAATAAGAAGGGTGGTTGTTTTTTTTAATGGAAGGATGCTTCCTCTCCAGATTTTATTGAATTTGATGATGGATGTCCAAATTTTATGATTGGCAAAAAAACAACAACACCCACAAAAAGGGTTAAATTTAAAGTATGAATGGATAAAGAAACAAGGAATGGGTTTATTGGATAGAAGATGTTATTTAGTTGTTTGAAGGTCACTTAGTGTAAAAGAAGTTGTTATAAAACAAGACTTTTTGGGTATATGAAATTTGAGAAAATGGTTACAACAGTATTAAGGTTGATTTATATGTGGGCTGCAGGGGTAGATAATTAGAAAGGATATCAGAATGGCAGATGGGTGTTTTGGAAATAGTTATGGAACATTAAGGGGGGAAATTCTTAAATTATAATAAGGTTGAGATTTGTCTTAAAGATGAAGGATTAAGCAGACTTTAGTGGATGGTTGGGAGACACAGCTGGAAAAGAGTCAAAGGGGAGGAAGAAATAGTTGGGAAAGAATTGGCAAAGTGTTTTAGTATAAAGATGAAAGGATTTAATATTTGATATTTTACATTATGGTAGACTATTATTAAAACAGAGTAAGTTAGTGAAAGGGAGTAATTTGTTCAGTTTAATTTAAGGGAAGATTACTAGTAGTAATTGACAAAGATTACTAATCTTGACTTTCTGTAGAAAATATATATGTGATTTTATAAGCTTCAGTTTTGATTATTAGTAAGTATGTTATAGAAATGAGGAGGATGATTTATTGTGATAGATACGCAAGGTTTATACTGATTATATATTTTGGTAACCACTGGAAGAAGATTGGAAGTCACTTTTTCCTTACCCTTTTCTCTCTTTCTCTTTTTTTCCTTTGGCATGTATTTTTTCTGTTCTTGTCTTTTGTCTTCTTTTGTGTGTGTTTTTTTTGTTTATGTACTGTTACTGTTCTATTTCATGTAGCTTGAAAAATTTCAAATAAAAAATTCAAAATAACAGTAATAAAAAAAGAACAGGATTTGCAGCATAATATTACCTTAAATGTAAAAAAAGGGAAAAAGGGACAATCTTTTTATTCTCATACTTGAGCAGGGTAGGAGAGTCTTTGGGCTGGTTTACACGGCAGGTTTTATTGCGTTAAGTTGCGCTGTAGTGCTTTCACGCATCAGTGGTGGGTAGTTTATACGGTAATTGTTTACACAGCTATATTTTGTGGCGTTCCCACAGCCAAATGTGGTGGGGGCATGGCCAAGCATTGCAGAGGGAAAGGAATGCCATAGGAATGCCTGCCCTGGCCCCAACTCCGTGCTGAACAGCTTAGAAAGTTTTATTCCTTGCTTGAAACAGCATTTCCTTCCAAATACAGGAAAGCCAGAGAGAGCGAGAGAGGGGGGGGGGAGAGCAGTTCAGCTTGCTACAGCCCTTCGTGAAATCATTTCTCTCCCTCTCCCATGCACAGGAAAAAAGTTTTACATACTTTTGAAACAGCAGAGAAGGTGAGAAGGAATGCTCCCTGAATGAAAATAGCTGGGAATCCTTTTTGTTTGAAAACTGGCTTGCAAAATAGCAGACAGGATTTTTGCAAGTTTCCTCTAAACGCTACAGTCTTTCCTTCCTCCCTGCCCCTCTTTTGAGCCCACCCCTGCATCATCAACCAATCACAATGCAGCTCTGCTTTAACCCTTAGCGGAATGCTAGTTTACACTGCAAATAAAGCACTACATTGCAAATATACCGGCAAAAATAGCGACATGCCCTGCCACGCTATATTTGGGTGTTTTACCTTCCCCCCTTCTGAATGAGGCAATTCTGTGCTGCGATCCGTGGGAACTATGAGCTATCTTAGCGGTATATTTAGGGGAATATTTGCCCATGTAAACCACCCCTTTGTCTAGTTGACATTTCATCTAACAGGATATCTCAGCCTGTCAAACATCCTTTGTTACTGAGATGAGAAAATTTGCAAATATGTACAGTTGTCCCTTCACATTCACATGTTTCACATTTGCGGTTTTGCGTATTTGCAGTTTGTAGCTGCTGCTCAACTAGCTCAAACTCCAAGACCCCACCCTCCTCCTCCCTCCTCCTCCTCCCCTCTCCTTCTGTCCTGGTAACAAAACACTCTAGCGTGCCTTCTTACCTTGCACCAAAACAGCACTGCCCGTTTAAAACACTCAGTAAGGTTGTGTTGTTGGCAGGGCAGAGGGAGGGAGAACTGGGGGGGAGGCAAGTGGGGGTGAAGGGGAGTGATTTGTGCATCGGGGGTAGGTGGGTGTTGCTACAATTGCAACTTTTAGCTTTGGTTTGGGAAAGGAGCGACCTTATTGTTTTAAACGGGCTGCGCCGTTTTGGTGCAAGATAAGAAAGCTGGAGTTGTGTTGTTGGCAGAGCAGAGGGAAGGAAAGCTGGCAGGGAGGTGAGTGTGGGTGAGGGGCATGGTTTGTGTTCCTGGGGGCAGGTGTTGCTACCGCAGTAGCAGGTATCGGCAGTCCTGTTGGAGGGAGAGGACTCTACAATACTGAAGTGTAGTATGCATGTTGGGGGCAGGGCTTAACTTATTTGCGGATTTTTTTTTCACTTTCATGGTGGTGCTCCACCCGTAACCCCAGTGAATGTGAAAGGACAACTGTACAGTGCTTTAAATCCCACTCAACTAATATGCCTCCCACTCTATTCCTCTATAAATCCCTTTCCCATCCCTATCTTCCACTTGCTTTGAATGGAAGATCTCTAAATCTGGACCTCTACAGCAGTTGGGTTGGAGTAGCAATAAAACAATCTCTCAGTCTTGATTTTACTGCAATTTCTCCAAAACCCATATACCAGTTTCTTGTATTGGATTGTGATAGTTTGTCAGACTTTTTTCATGCAGATATTTCTGTATATCTTTACACATTTTCCTATTGACTAAAACAGGTTTGTGCATATTTTTACTGTATGCAATTCAGTTGCTCACATTTTTGAATGTATGCATTGTGCTCAGTTTATTTCTATGAAATACCCAATAAACCTCTTTGAAGCAAATGTCTTGTTGCAATGAGTCTTAAAAGGTACGAGCCCCCCACCCTCTGTTTTTTCATGACTGTAAAATCAAATGAAATTCTTTTCCATCTAGGGTGGTGGTAAAGTTGAGCAAGGAGATGGAAAAGGGATGGAATTTAAACAAAGAGATGGAGCCTCTACTTCCTTTATAGACTCAGTGTTCTGTACCAAGTTCCTAACCCCTCTTTGGCTCTTAACTCCTTGTGGTCCAGGGAATGTACCATTAACTTCTTTGTTGTAAATAATTGTCAATTTTTCAAATGCAAAATCTTATCAACAGTGAATGTTAGAAATTTTAGTGACTGCAACAGGAACGGATATCACAACAGGACCACTTGGGGATATGCAAGGGTAGATTTCAGTGCAGTGAAACTAAAAGAGAGAGTGCTATTTCTAAAAAGGAGGTGGTTCCATGGAAAACCAGTCTGGTCCATGCTTCATTCATATTACCAGTGCAAGGAGAAAATAATGATCAACAGTTCAGACAATCTAATAAATACAGTAGCATGTGGTCATTTGTAGGCCTAAAATGGGCATGAGCAGGTGAAGAAAGAAATACCAAAAGCTGACTGTAGTTCAGACTAGCATAACTTGTGCCTCACCAAGCTGAAAACAACCTATGATGGCTCACTGAAAGCTTCATAGACCCCTCTTTTTTTGCTTCTTGCCTTACATTGCAAGAACATATGTGTCAATAAGCACTTGAAAGGCTGTTGTACATAGCTGAAGGACTTCGTATGGCTTGATGAATGACAAATTATGTATGGGTTCTATAATGTCTTTTCACTGGGCAAATCAACTTGAATAATACCTGTGATCAGTTTGTTGTGCCACAGATAGTTTGCTGGACCTTGAAGGAAAGGTCTTACAACTCAGTTTGATAACAATCTCTCCTGAGTAGAGGACAGCCTCTCAGTATCTCCAAGTGTACAAGTTTATAATCAGGCCATCCTTCACCTGCCACATTCTCACCTGACCTATGTTGCAGTAATATTGTAAGAGTAACTTCCATTGACACCACTTGTAGCTTCTTGAAAGATCAATTCTAGGAAAATGTAATAAATAACTGATACATAAAATTAAAAAGCAATGAGAGAGCAAATAACATGAAACAGATCTTAGTTTAAAGCACATCACCCTACCAACAGTATCTTTTCTTTTTCTTTTTTTTTAATATTGTTACCTACACACGTAGGTTCCTGTTGGATAGGGAATATTGAACCATTGGATTTCCCAAACCCATAGAGATCTATGTGCATAGGTGTCCCTTCTCTCTGTGTGTCGTTCGTGGGGAAGAAGTGACTCATCTGGGGTAGAGCTAATGGCACAGCATGCAGAAAGGACACTGAGGCAACCCAACATTTTGTTGCACATCTTCTCCATGACCATCCACATGAAAGTATGTGTTCATATTAAAAACAAATGCTAAATGTACTAGGAGCTGTTAGAAAGCTAGGTTCCAGATATTTATTTTTGTTTTTTCTAGCCTAAAAGCATGGACTCCAATGACATACATGAAGTTCTCCCACCAACAATCACCATAATTTAGGTTGGATATTACTGGTCCATGGCTCAGTAAGCTTCGTGATTTGAATCTAATTCTTCCTAGATTACAGTCACTAAGCTACATTGACTCAGTATTGAAGGCATATCAGCATCAGAAGAACATTAGGGCAACACTAAAGTCCTTTTTAATTGATAAGAATGTGTGCAGGGGAAGAAAAATAACTACAAATTGAAAGGTACTGTGTGTGTGTGTGGGGGGGGAATCTACAAGTGACTGAGGTGCATCAAGACTGATGGCGCACAATTCTGAATGCTGTCACCTCATTTTTTTAAAATGGAAAAAACTACATTAAGCTGACATTCATACCCCAGAGAAGTTATGAGTGACTCTCTGAGAAGTTTGCTGAGAAAACAGACAGACAGTTGTTTCCTTTTGTTTTCTCTGTTCAAGATCTGGCACAGATTCTGATAAATTTACTGCTGTTAAGTGGACTGCAACAGACTTGCAAACCATTTAAATAACGATGTAATTTGTTGCTCTTCTAATTACTGATAAGAACCCTGATTTACCACAAGAAAAAACAACAAGATAAAGTCAAGCTTCCATAATCATATACAGTAATGCCAGGTCTCTCAGTACTCTCAGCTGGTCATATATTGATGATGAATGTTCATTGGCTATACCATCACAAATGGGTACATGTTAGTGTGAAGCAACCTTAACAGACCAATCACCAGAGGAAAAACATGTCCTATTACTTGATGTCAGTGATGACTTGATATCAAAGGACTTGATGTCAGCTCAAAAGCAATGCTTTTCAACTGAGTCAATTCACACAATTCAACAGTGACTCATTAGTAAATGCATGTGAAAACAAAAAACCCTATAATTGTACATTAACCTAATAATCTGTGATACATGTTTTTAAAAGCATCTTCATATTTAAGGGCTTGGAAATGTTTTCATCTCAATTCGGAGTCATCATCACTGTTATTGAGAAACAAAACTATTTATTTATAAACTGTCTAAATTGCTAGCTGCAGTAGCAAGACTGAACAAGGAAGGTATTTGCAGATGAAGTTACAAATAAGCACATTAACTTTATCCAGAAGATTTCAGAGTCAGGTCACTGTGCAACTGGTAGTCATGGACAAACTGTGGTCTCCATTGTTTTGCTATGACTGACCCATGCTCATAGTTATCAGGAGCAGGTAATTTCCACTGTGTGGACAAGATTAATTGCTCTGCCTTTCTGAAGACTCCCTCTGTTTCTTCTTGCCAGCTCCAGAACTAGACCCTGTCACAAGATGATTTTGGCAAACATAGAACTTAAATTCCAAACTATGGGGTGTAATTTTCTTTTCAGCAGAAATATCTTAATTGGCAGTCTAGCTGGGTGTTGAGAGGGTGGGTAGGGATAGCAGTACATACCAGATATTAAATTATCAAGCCCACATAAAAAGAAGTGGAAGTGCCATGTGTTAGGAAGAGGTGAGGAGAAAAACTTGAAAGGAAGGGAGTCCAACATCTGGGAGCATCTAGAAATATTTGTGAGGGGAAAGGTGATGATAAAGAATACAAGAAGAAAAGCTCATAAAGTGCTAGGAGCTGAAGGAGAGCTGTGCAATGATGTACGTTTGCCATGCCACCAGACCTGTTTGCTAGTTTGGGACAGATAGGAAGGAATGAGGGCCTTCTCAGCTCAGGCACAATTACAGCATTTAGGAATATCTCCTTATGAAGAAGGATGCTAGTCAGGACTTGGAAGATACAGCAGGCAAAATGGAACCCAACCCAACTACCCAGGACCAAAGACCTGGCAAGGCAACCCCAGAAGAAATATTCCAAGCTGTCAAGAAGCAGGAAGTCAGGAGAGGTAATGCTACAGAACAAACAACCTGCACAGGGAGCAGAGGCAGCAGACTACCCTGACAGTGATACCCTTCTGCAAGGCCTGTCTCAGATGCTGAAGTTGGTGGATCAAGTCAAGCAGACCAACATAGGCAATCCATGATCTGGGGGAATGGCTGCCTGGTTATACCATCTTCATGGGGATGGTATAATTGGCATTATCCTGAACATGGCTGGCATCTCACTAACTACCCAAACAATCTGCTGTAGGTATTGGTGGGGGAGGCAGCAGCCATGGATTACAATGAGGCCTTCTGTAAAAAAAAAAAAAAAGCATATAGTGAGAAGACCAGGTAGGATCTCCTTAAAAACAAGCTATGAATAATACTTTAGAGATTGAATGCAAACTCATGCTTTTTACATTTTGCCTAAGAAGTATCAGGCACAGTTTCGCCAAATGGAGTACTCCCCAGTTAATTTCAATCAATGACAGAGTTCTACTGTAGATGCTTTCTTAATTCTTCTATTGATGTTTGTATTACCTAAATATACTTAGTTTAGGTCAAAAGAATCCCCCCAAGAGGCATACAATTGCCCATGGCATGACAAGGGAGATGTCACATCACTTCTGGTTCCAGGATTCACCCCAAATTGCCCACTTTAATAGTCTTTCCAGGATTCCAGGGGTAGAGGGGCACAAGATGGCTCAAACTGCTATGATGTGTGGCAGTTTGGATATTGCAGGCAGGTTGGTAAAAAAAAAAAAATCAGTGGGAAAAAATTAAATGGTGAGACCTGGAGGTTTCCGGGGTTGCAAAATTACACTGAAAGCTTCTCATAGGCCACACTTTCCCTATGCCTGGTTAATGAAGACTGTCTTAATAATGAACATTTTGCAGTGGAAATTAGACGAGCCAGATGCAACACTGTAAAAAGATAGTGCTTAATGGAAAAGATGCGACTATCTCTAATTCCTACTATATCCATATCATTCTGAATATTCCATCATTTTGAATGGGATTTATGTTCTTTTCCTAGTATTATATTTGAAATATTGAAGCAAGGTTCATCTTAAAATGATTTTCCTGATCAGAATTAGATTGGAATTAAATTAAAATGCATTTCTTAGAGATTAGTATCTCATCTTGTTTTTCTCCTTCTCCTGGACCTCTGACAATGAGGTATTGAAGAAGAATGAACTAATAATGAAATCTGATTGTGCTCCTGCCTCAATTTATTGTCAAAGATGTGAAAGACATAATGTTTAAGCGTAATTGAGAATGACAGAAGTGATAGGTTTGTATGTCAATTTGAATTTTATCAAAATACTCATATTTTACATACATCAGTTGATTCCCCTGCCTCTCAATAGCTTCTTAAAGCAGCCAATTAAGAGAAAAACCCTTGGAGTAAAATAGACATGAGAGAGAAGGAAACTATGTGTGTTTCATGCTTCTACATGTTACCCAGACAAAGATGCTCATCTCTGGTTTCTACTACTCCCCTCGCCCTGAAAATATACTTCATTAATATGGAAATCAGAAGTCTTCAGTCTATAATGTTGGTATTAATTTATTTTTATTTGCATCTTTGACCTAATTGAAATCACTCTCATGCCATAATTTCTAGTTCTGGAACCTATCCTGAAGTTATAGTCAAATTGTGTGTCAGTTTCAAGGATATTTCCCACCATCATACAACTTCCCAAAGCTTTGAAAATCTGCTTTTGGGGGACATTTTTTTCCACCAACATAGATTTTCACAGACATTTGAAAATGTACTTTTTGGACTATTATTCTCAGAATCTCCATTCAGTCTTAGTCCAAAAAAGGTAAATTTTCAAAGTTTTGTACAGTTCTCCCTCCACATTCATGGATTTGGCATTCACGGATTTAAGTATTCACGGCTTGAAAATATTCTTTAAAAAATAATAATCCAAAAAGCAAACCTTGATTTTACCATCTTATATAAGGGACACAATTTTGCTATGCCATTGCATATAATGGGACTTGAGTATTCATGGATTTGGGTATTCACGGGGGGTCCTGGAACCAAACCCCAGCGAATGTGAAGGGACAACTGTATTATCATTAAAGTGGAACTTGCAGGGAATTTTAATAGAAAAGTCCATTTTAGCTAGTTTGCCCATATTCAACCTATTTTATCTTTTTTGCATCCCTTTTAATGAATGTTGTTATGGAAAAAACTGCAACAGCAAAACAGCCAAATTAGGACAGCATAACTTTTGATTCTCTCCATCCATTCTGAAATACAGGGGGAATTCATCTGTCCAGATCAAAGGCAATGCTGACTGAGGAAGCCTTACCATCCTGCTATGAATGGGTTTTGTGACATTGACATATAGGAAAATATGGCTATGTGGCAATTTTGATGTTCGGGAGCAGTTTTTCGTGCAATTTTATGCAATCTTAAAAAGTTCTGAGACATAAAGGAAACAACCTCAAAAAGAAGAGGCAATTTTATGTTATATCTTCTTATATAGGTAGGCAACTTCCCCACATTGTTCCCCATCCCAACCCCACTTTCCCACAACTGCTAGCATACCTGCTGCTCTTTCAGCACTACCACTGCAACAGAACTCAGTGATTTCCACTGAGAATCTTGATAAACAGGAAGTGTGCACCTTGTTTCCTAATAGAATTGCATTGTCTCACTCCCCTAAGAAACAAGATGGACTGAAAAAATGGCAGGAGGGCATTGAGAAAAACCACCCTAAAATCCTCTTCAGAATGAAGTATGTGTGTGGATGTATGAAAAATAAGTTTTAAAAAATCATCTGGTTTTTTTGTTAATGCTTTAGTTAAGACACTATTCATAGCACACTTGAAACCATACAATTCCTGCCCCACAGGCTGGCTTGTAAGGCATGCATTCCCTGAGCCTAGCCACAGAGCACTGAGACAAGGGAAGAATAAGAGATGTTGAATCCTTGAGTCTTTCTAGCTGAGTGCTGAAAATCCCTTTGACCCAAAAGAAAGAAGTGTCTGTGTCTGCATGTAACAAGCCTGTCTCTAAACACAACTACCCTGACCTGCTTGATATTTTTGACTATAGCTCCCATCAGTATTTCTCAATATTTCAGTTATGATGGGAGTGATAGTCCCACACATTTGGAAGGTACCATGCTGGGAAGCCTGCTCGAACCCATATGACCGCCTTAATCGAATTTGCAGCTTCCTTGAACTTTGACAGCTAAAGCTTAGCAACTGAACATTTTATGGGGGATGTAGAAATCTCTCATTTTTCAAACAGGTGTTCTATCTCTTTGATCTTCAATAGGACCCAGTTCTGCATCAAACTGTATTTTTTTTATTCTACACAAAAATTGTACATACATAGTGATTGACTTTTAAAAATATACACATTTTTGCACACATTTGCCAGATTTAAACAATTTTATGTGCACTTTTTTGAAATGTATGCATTTTTCAGTCAGCTTGTTTATTGACTAATTTTTGTGTATTTCCACAGATAGACATATTTTTGTAGACACTATTTCAAATGCACATATTCTTTGTACATATTTGATCAGTCTTTGTACTTTATTAGACAAGCCCCTTAAAACATTCTTTTGCTGGCATAAAAATCCATTTTTTATGCCAGCAAAAGAATCCCCCCACACACACTTCTGGCAATGAAAGACAACACTGCCCTCCTGAAGTGTTCCTTATGAAGGCAGAGTGGAAGAGAGACAGCAAGGTGGTTCTGTAGTGTGCATGCCTAGAGAAAAATGGAGCTCCATTCACTTCCTCATTCAAAATCCCACAGATTCTCATGAGACTTCATTGTGCAGGAAATTTTAAAAAATCAAAAAGTACAAATAAAAAGTAACACAAAGCACATGAACACACTTTTAAAAGGCCCAAGTAACCCAGGAGGGTCATAAAAAGTATATCACTTACCTGCATGTTGCAATTTCACCCAGAAGTGTTTGCGCCAGACCGGCCATTCTCACTGCATTGACATGCAAGTTTCACACGCCAGCAACGCCAGCACTAAAGCACCACAGGAATCAATTGACAACTTCAGCCATTGATTAAAAAGTACGGGTTTGGGCAGGGACATAAATGCAAAAGTACAGGCTTTGGCAGGGACATAAACATCGTGTCATACGCACGCCCTTTTGCGTTTATGTGGCATTGTTATGACACTGTATTTAGTGTGTCTGATAAAGTCTTTTCTGTCTGCTTCTGCAAACTATATTGCAAACTTCAGAAAAGTGCCATATTGTGACATGTGTTTGTTCTGGTTCACATTCGCTCGTAGGAGGTACAACTTCAAATGCAAAGTAAATGAGTTTCTCACTCATCCATATCTGAGATCTTGTTTGAGCTGCCGTCTGAGACCTAGACTAAGTGACTTCATAGATGCTTATACAGCATTAGTCATTGGGCTGTATTTTTATTTTTGACCAAAACTATTCCTGTGCAATTTCTTTAGGGCTCTTCCTCACAAAACATGCAGATTTCAGCTTGAAACTCACTACAATTTGGGTCTGCACAAAGAGTGTTTTGACAGGGATACACCCCTTTGTCATCCTTTTGGCCTGGTTTATTTATAGTAAAAACAATGTATTTTAGAAGTGCAAAAGTGCAAATGAACTAAACTTATTGTAAAACTATCATAAACTTTAAAATATCATCATATGTTATTTCCCTAGTACATTAGATTTACAGTGAAAATTCAGCATTTTGCGTACCTCGTTTGCCCTGTTCGTTGTACATTAAAGGGTGACATTGAAAATATCAGATTAACATGTGCACAAGATAAGCCAAAAGCTGTAAGATTACGTTCACTTTAATAAGTTTCATTTTTCTTTGCCTCTGTTAGAAATATTACACTTTCATTGAACTTGAAGATAAGAGTATTTCAAAGACTTATAGAGAAAGTAATAAAGATTAGAAATGATAGTTGGCATGAGTATTGCTGCTGATAAATCTATTTTGAATTTGTGTAACATGACCCCAGTACTTAACGAAGGGCAAGGGAAAGTTGTGATATAGCTGTTGCATAGGACTGATATCCCCTTCCTAACCCTGGCACAAGGAACTGCGGAATCTCTGATGTAAAATAGAGAGAAACAGGTAATTTTGTCCATTATTATACTGCAGGAAAGGAAATGCTTGGGCATATTATCAAGTGGTTATATAAATAATGGGGCCTCAGCAGCATCACCAGCTATCATTTCCATGAACTCATGCAGATTTCCAGGAAGGCTTTCATCACTCTTTTGTTGGAAGAACAACAACAAACCCCCCCAAAAGGAAAAAGAATGGATGTAACTTTCCCCCTTTACTTTCCTTTTTTGTCATAATGGCATATCTGTCTCCTCCTACTTCCACACTGTAGCCAGTGTGACTTTTCCAGTCTTCTCAGGAAGTATAGCATAAAAAGAATATTAAAACTTCTGCTGTGACTAATGGAATAACACCCCAGCTATTGTGTTGCAAGTTATTTTTTTTAAAATCTGAGTGCAATGGCATCTGTACTTCTTGCTTAGGTTATCCTGGTTATTGCATGACAGGTGGACCTTCCTCCGTGATCTACAGCAGATGTGATCAGAATGAACTTGGGAAAAGAAAAGCTTTGCTTCAGATTGCCTCTGTACTATTTCCTTTGATGGCAGAATTGGTCTAATTATGATGAGTCCTGTGTTATTAGCTATTCCCAGAAAACAAAAGGCTACTTCTGTTCCAAATGTGTACCAACTTAGATGTAAAAGAGATGGGATGCAGCTTGGAGACCTTCTGTCATATGAACAAGGGCTGTTTCAGGTACAGAATGCCAAGAACAGGTCAACCCCCATATCCACGTGGGATATGTTCTAAGACACACACCCCATGGATACCTGAAACTGTGGATACTAGGGAACTCTATTATTTTCAATGAGATGAATGTCAGCGGTTGACCATAGAATTGTACTGGAGGACCTAGACATGCCTAGAGATAACATATTTTTTCATACATGGATAAGTGAAACTGTGGATACCAAATCTGTGAATACGAGGGTTGGCCTGTATATAAGGAAAAAACTGCCATGTTGTGCAAGCTGTGTCATCCTCAAGTGATCTGTACTTGACATTTCAAAATAGTTTTGCATCATAATAACTTAAATACATATCTGTAAACAGAAATACATTTCACTGCAACTGGAAGCAATGCTATACCCCCAGAAAGGCAGCTGAGAGGCTGTTGGATACTGTTGACCTCCCTACCTACAGCACAGGTGGAGAGAGAGAGTTCTTCTGTGAGATGCCACCCTAGTGCCCTGGTTAAAAGCTCTGTCAGCACCACTATGCTACCCACAGTATCATTGGACAGTGGCACCAAAAACAGGGCATTCCTAGGATGTATCAGGATCATATTGGGGAATCAAAAGCCCCCATCCCCATTACCCTAGTGCTCCTTAAGAATGGTCAAACAGTTACACAAATCCTGGAGTGATGGAACTTGTTTATCTCATTGATGTAAACTGAAGTAGTTTTTTTTTTAAATGCCAAGAGGGAGGAGCTATAAAACCAATCCAATCTGGAATTGTTTTGTGATATGGTTATCTCTAAGAAGTCACTTGTTTTCAGTCATGTTTCACTGTCTTGCTTTCTTCTTTTATCTTTTCCTCTGTAACAGTTTTCATAAAACACATTACCATGTGAATTGGATATGGTAAAATAATTGACCACCCCAGAAAATAATATGAAAATGTGTCTCTCAGGCTGTGACGGTTCAGAGGGATGGAAGTAAAGTCCCTCCCCCAACCATATCTGTTCACAAGGTGCTTCTTTGCTAAAGCTATTTTGGAGAAAATCTTGCTGTAGTGGGCACCTAGTGGCTAGAACTGGGGAAGCAAGGAACCTACAATTTGTACAGCATTTAAACATTGTTTCTGGTGAAAGTGAACAACTGTGCATATATTCTTCTAATGTCAGCAGAAAGTGGGAGACCTTCAAAAAATGTTTGAGAAACCCTGATGAGAAAGATCCTAGACTGCTGAGAATTTTGGCAGTTTGGGACTTATTTTGTACAAAATTTGCTCATAGTTGTTTTGTTCAAGAAACATCATTTTCTGCTTGGAAAATAATATGTTAACACAGAAATATCCATTCCTGTGCAGAAAATTCTATAATTGGGGATTTACTCTGCATAACATTTGCGCATGATTGATTTGCATAGAAAACAGAATTTTCTACAGAGAAATCTGCTTTTTTTTTTTTTGCAGAGGAATTGATATTTCTACATTAAATTATTATTTTCCACACAGAAAATGCTTCTTCCTGAAAGAAAATGCTGTCTGCTGTGCAAAACAACCATTCTGCAGATTTTGTGCAGAATAAGTCTTGAATTGCAAATAGCTTTCAAAAACAGCATGGTTTTCAAAGACTTCCTTGCAGTGGAAAGAAAATTGCTAAAATTTCTTATTGCTACCTTCAAGAAGAATCATAGAATCATAGAATCATAGAATTGTAGAGTTGGAAGAGACAAACTTAGTGAAGAATTACATCCCTAAATAGAATCTCCCACCACCACTTCAGAATTGCTCTATTAATGTTTAAACATTCCCCATGTATACTTGTCAAATGTAGGATATCACTGCAGCCCTGAAGCACTCTGCTAGGTTTTTATCATGTGTTGTAGTTGTCCTTTTACCAACCATGTTTCAAACAGTCAGGATGTGAAAGCATCAATGTATACAATTTGCAAGCCAAACCACATGCTATATTTCAGTTGAAGAGTTTGAAATACTACAGCAGTCTTTTCCCAGTACATTTAGGAAACAGTGCCTCCCATTGTTTCCGTAGCACTAATTATCTCTGGATGTGACAAAGACTGACTCTTGGTCTCTCTGTTATCAAGCTCCTGTGTCTGATGTGGAATACAGAGAGGTGTATCCCATGAATACCCTCAGAACCTTTATAATGCTTAAATTGCTTTTGCTTTGCAGCTCGTGAGCACTAGGTACAGGTGTGTCTATACGATCATAAAAAAAATCCGTTTGGGGGGGTAAAAATACGAATAGGCTGCCGTTCGTATGCACACGAACCGCCCACATGATTTTTTACCCCCCTAAACTCTGTATGACTCCCTCTTCCCCAAGCTGGCTGGAGTGAGCAAGCCAAGTGGTGGTTTTAAATCTCCTGCTGCTTTTTTTTTTAAAGGTTCCTGCTTTGTGGACAGTCAGTTTTCCCTATTTACAATATAAAATAAAAATAAATAAACATATATAATTCACGGACTTACCGGACTCTTGCTAGCCGGGAATCCAACATGGCGGGTGCTCTGAATTCCCCTCTGTGCTAGTCCCGCCCCCTCTACTCATCCGGCCAATCAGATTACACAGCCTGTTTGTATGTGTGCGAACGGACCGTACAGACCCGTCAGCCATCTGAACGGCATACGGATTTCTCATCACGATCCGCTTTCCCTCCCGAACACCGCGTGTGCGTATTTCAGGGTGGAAAACTGAGCCCCCCTCTTTTGGATGTGTG
Source organism: Gambelia wislizenii (assembly GCA_030847615.1). Lineage (NCBI taxonomy): Eukaryota > Metazoa > Chordata > Lepidosauria > Squamata > Crotaphytidae > Gambelia > Gambelia wislizenii. The sequence goes on along the minus strand of JAUMIR010000002.1, from coordinate 319,642,931 downwards.
TGAATCCGAACGGCCATGTGTACTGAAACGTGAACCTCCGCACGCTGTATGTATTATTTAAATAGTGTAGCCGGGACCTACATTTTACATCTGCTCAAAATACTACAGGTGGGCAAATATTATAGAGTTACTTGTAGTGTGAATTTAAATGCTATTGTACGTTTTGCACTGTACACTGACTGAAACAAGTTTTCCTTTAAATGTTATTTGTGAAGGAATAAGGATGTAACCCAGAAAAGTAACTGTGCATACACAATTATGAGCCAGGAGAGAACTGTCAGAAAATGAAGAACTTCTTTTTCCTGAGGAGTTTTCTACCAAGGCTTATAACTGGTGATGAAACTCCAGACTGAGAAGAGGGGAGTTCACCCATCATAATAAAAACAGTTTTATACTAGAGCAAGCAGTAAGTCTTGGGTTGTCTCCACACCCAGTTCTGGCTTGCAGAATTCAGAAGAGGCTGAGACCTTGGCTGGCATCTAGTGCTGCTTCCCTGTAGGTTCTGTAGTTATAGTTATGTGACCCTAATTCTAATTGTTGCCTGTGATGCAGAAATTTAGCAAGCAGAGCTTTCTTCATAATTTTATCTTCAAGCCAAAAAAAGGCTTCACTGCTTAAACATTTCTGTATGTCATCGGGAAGCTGTTAAAAGCAGGGGGGAGGGTCTCTGTAGCATTGCCACCATGAGCTGTCAACTAATAGGGCATGGGGTCTGAAGAGAAACTTCATCCTTCTGGGAGATTTTCCTCATCAAATGTATAATCCAGACTCCCGGGGAGTTGAAAAAACATTGATCACTGAGAAGGTTTCATTTAAGAGTCTGAACATTGACATTGAGGTATTTGTAAGTTGCCTTGAGTCTCAGTGTTAGAAGAAGGTGAAGTATAAATAAAGAGATGAACCAATGTAATGTAGTGGTTGGATTGCTGAAGTTGGGCTCTAGGAGACCAGGGTTCAAATCTCCACTCAGCCGTGGAAACACACTGTGTGACCCTGGGCAAATCACATTGTCTCAGCCTCAGAGAAAGACAATGGGGACCCTCTTCTGAAGAACTTGTGGCAGGAAAACTCCATGATAGATTTCCATTAGGGGAGATTATCAGACATGTCTAATGTGGCACCATAACAACAGTAGCAGAATGCAAAAGGATGCCAATATCAGATGATGTAGTCCTTTTGCTTTCTGCTGGTGTCATTATAGTGTTCTATTTAATTGACGGGCCAAGCCATCAATAGATCACCTATTCTGTTTCTGTGCCGTCATTTGAAACCTCACGCCATTATCCTGCCATGAATACAGCGTCAATGGGCAGTCCTGCCAGAACACTTCCAGGTGGGATCATGGAAACAAGGTAGGCTACCCTCCCTGAGTTACTTGTTATTTTTTAAATGTGTTTATGCATTTGTGTAAATCTGTTTTCTTGTTATTTTCCTGTTTCTTTTTGAAATTTCCTTTGCTTGCGTCTTATCATGAGAACAGGTGGGATTTTGAAGGCATACAACAGCAAAAATGAATAAAGGAGAGAGGAGGGAGGGATAGGTTCTCATTTTGAAATTGTATGCATTTGTTAATCAAACTTTAGTGCTTTATTAGTAAATAGGGAGAGAGGCTTGGAAGAAATTTGATAGGGATGGGTGTTGAGGAGAAAGAGAAATTATTTTAATTAGCCAAACTTTCTTGTAACTGAAGGCTTGGCCTTTTTGCTGCTTAAGGTTTTTTTTTTTTAATTATTATGTCCATAAAAGACTTGATCTTAGCTTTTGAATGTGGTAAATTCAGTGTCTGCTTTAACACTGCAGAGCTGTGCTTCCTAAAATGTTCTTTTTCAGAATTACTTGGCAAGAGATTACTTTCTTAATACCGACAACTTGACAGCATGTTTCTGGTACTGAAAATTATAGCATGGATTTGAAAAGAGTGCTTTTGAACTTCTGGGCTTACCTAATTATAGGTGTAGTGCCCTGACAAGACTATACAATTTATAGTGCCTACTCCTTCCTAATTATGTCTTAGGCTGTCTAATTCTCTAATTAGTTCTAATGTGTCATCCTTGTTTAGATCTCTGTGCTGCTGCCTCTGATCATCATGCTTCAGATATCTCAGAAGAGTGCACTTGCCTTAGGTGGATGAGATTTAATGTCCTTATAGCCCACCCAGGAGGTGAGGGAGAAATCAAACTTGAGGATCTATGTGAGCAAAAAACCAAATAATACAGTAGGCCCTCTCTATCTGCCAGCCCTGGATCTGCAGATTCAACAACTGTGAATCTAAAATAATTTTTAAAAATTCAATTGTTCAAGTACTATATTCAAAAAGATACTCACAAAAAGCAGTGTGGGATGTCTCATTTCTCCCCCACCCCACCCAGTGGCCTCACAAGAGGAGTGTGATGAAGCTGTTCTGTGGCGCTCCCCTGCTGAGGGTGAAGAAGCCACTGAGGCAGAGTGGTGGAGAGGAGGTTTGGGCAGCTGCTGCCATATGTGAAAGCCCCAGCCTCCCCTCCTCTCCCTGGACACTCACTTCCTTATCTTCCTCTCTTGCTCTCCACCCCATGCACACACTGAAGGCAGCTGGTGCCGCCACACAGGGCCGGTTTAAGGAATTTTGGGGCCCCCTGCAATGCTTTACTTTGGGGGGCCCATATGTTTTTCTCAGATCAATGTAACCTAACCTATTCACCGTACAGGATGTTCAGATTACAATACGACCCCCGTATCGATGGATTCATTATCCATGGGACACAAAACAGCACACCTACCACAGAGTCTTCCTAGAAAATGTGTCTTTCCTAGCCCTTTTCTAGGCCCTCCAAGGCAACTCTATGGTATTTTAAACCAGAAGTCCCATTATTTTCAATGGCGTTCACTATTATTCATGGTTTTCAGAATCCACGCCCCCCCCCTGAACCAATCCACAGTGGATAAGAGGGGCTTACTATATTACATAATTTGCCACCAATAATTTAGTTTAAAAACTGTATTATAGGCACTAACATAATATTTTTTGTTTATTAGCAATTAATGTAATGGTGTAGATTTCCTCAAAGAAAATAAAGAGTAGACTACAAGCTAAACATGAGTTAGCAGTGTGATGCAGCAGCAAAAAATGCCAATGCAATTCTAGGCTGCATTAATAGGAGTAGTGTCTAGATCAAGGGAAGTAATAGTAGCACTCCATTCTGCTTTGGTCAGACCTCACCTGGAATACTGTTTCCAATTCTGGGCACAACAATTCAAGAAAGATACTGAGAAGGATGGTGCAAGGTCTGGAAGCCATTACACCCTATGAGGAACGGCTTACGGAGCTGGGTATGCTTAGCCTGGAGAAGAGAAGCTTGAGAGGGGACATGATAGCCATGTTTAAGTATTTGAAGGGATGTCATACTGAGGATGGAGCAAGCTTGTTTTCTGCTGCTCCAGAGACAAGGACATGGAGCAATCAACTCAGACTACAGGAAAAGAGAATCCACCTAGACATTAGGAAGAACTTCCTGACAGTAAGAGCTGTTTGGAAGTGGAATACACTGCCTTGGAGTGTGGTGGAGTCTCCTTCTTTGGGTTTTTTAAAACATAGGTTGGATGGCCATCTGTCAGGAATGCTTGGATTGTGTGTTCCTGCAGGGCAGAAGCCGATCGGATGGGACCACTGTTGGGGTCCCTTCCAGCCCTATGATTCTATGATTCTAGGCTGCATTTAGAGCCTGGGAAAGTTACTCTTAGATTACACCTCCCAGAATTCCCCTGCCAGCACCCTTCTCAAGGTTTGGTTGCATTGTTCCTTTTCCAGCATTCTCTAGCCCAGTGGTTCTTTTTTTTTTTTTAAATATTTTTATTGTTGTTTATATTACATATGCTAATCCATATAAATAAATAAATTCAGAAAAGACGGCCATGATAACAAAAAATATACCGCAACAAGAAGAAAAACAATTAACGGACATTACAAACTTTAAAGTTGAAAAGAAGGTGAAATATCTGGGAGTAATCATAACAAGGAGTAATGCAGGTTTATTCAAAAACAACTATACAAAAGGATGGAGTCAAATAAAAAAAGATCTACAACAATGGGATAAGTTAAAATTATCATTGCTGGGAAGGATTTCATTGGTAAAGATGAACATCTTACCGAAAGTGATGTTCTGGTTTCAAACACTCCCAGTCATAGAGAAAGAAGAGGTTTTTAAGAATTGGAACAAGGATATTTCAAAATACATTTGGCAAGGGAAAAAGCCAAGGATAAGGTGGAAAATACTTCATGAAACAAAAAATAGAGGTGGATTACAACTGCCGAATTTGAAACTTTATTACTATGCGTGCAATTTGGCCTGGATACAAGAGTGGATTAAACTAGAAGATAAAAGACTGTTAACATTAGAAGGATTTAATAATCGTTATGGGTGGCACGCATATCTAATGTATAACAAAGTGGCAGTTAATAAAGACTTTAAGCACCACTTTATTAGGAAAAACTTACTAATAACATGGCAGAAGTGTAGAAATAAGATCTCTAAGAAAATCCCATTATGGACTTCAACACATGAAGCCTTTCATAGGAATGAAAATCTATGTAAAGATAATTGGTTAAGATATAAGGATATCTTGAAGTTAAAAGGAGACCAATGGATAATAAAGACAAGAGAAGAGTTAGAAGAGGAAGAGTTGGTTTGTCATTGGTTTCTTTATAGACAACTAAAAGAAAGATTTGTACAGGATAGTAAATTGGAAGGCATCGAAAAAACACTAACGGAATTGGATTTAATAGCCCAGTGGTTCTTAACCTGGGGTCCATGATATCCTCACGGGGGGTCCACAAAGGCTTGAAGGCAGTTTGGCTCACCTCCTCCCTTCTAGTGGAACAGCCATGTGATAGGAACCAAGGCAAAGGCTGGCTGGCTTGGCCTGTACATTGCTATTCAATCCACTCCAGCCATAAACTTGCAGGAAGAAGCAAGAGTCTCTCTGAGGGAAAGTTTAATGGATGGTGTAATTGTATTGTTGTTGTCATTAGCTATTATTATTAGCTATTATTATTAGGGTTTTAAATCTTGAATTAAGTCTTGGGGCAACAAAAGATATTTAAAGGGAGTCCCTGGTAAAGAAAAGGTTAAGAACCACTGCTCTAGGCCAATGCCTCTCACATAACACTAATGCGATACTGGTGTTTTAGTGACAACAATGAAACCATTGTTCCCAGTAATATTACTCCAAATTTTTCTTTATATTCTTTATATTCTTCTGTTAAAAGAGCTAGAGTGTTGTAGAAGTTTCAGCATTGCCCTATGACTGTGGAGTCCAGGGTTTGAATCCTTCCTCAGCCATGAATACCCACTGGCTGACCTTGGGTAAGTCGCACTCTCTCAGCCTCAAAGGAAGTCAAAGGCAGACCCCCTTTGAACAAACCTTACCTAGAAAACCCCATGGTAGGTTGGCCTTACTCAGAAATGACTTGAAGGCACATGGGCAAACACACACAAATTTCTTTTGCAGGCTGAACTCAGTTGGCAGCAAGGGGAGGAAGCTGAAGAAGGCGAAGGAGGAAAGGGAAGGGAGAGGAACCAAGACAGGTTAAAAGCAGCTGGAAAGATGGGCTGGAGGGGATCTATGTGCAAGGAAGGAAAGGAAAGAAAGAAAGAAGCCCTTTCTGAGGGAGACAACCCTCAAATTCCCTGTCTCTCTCTCTCACACACACTCACCCTCTCTGACGTGCCTCTCCCTCCAGCTTCTGCCATGGAGGGCTGCTGTTTCTTTCTCTTTCTCTTTCTCTTTAGTTTTGGAGAAGCTGTTTTGTTTGTTTTTTTTTTAAAAAAAAAGCCAGCAGGAGGTTTTTGGAGGAGGAGGGTAAGAGGGGGCTCCTCCCGGCTGTCTCCTGGCTGTCTCCTTCATCAGATTAAGGAGGCCAACATGGGGCCCTCTCTTGACCTCGGGGCCCCCTGCCAATGCTGATTTGGCAGACAGATTAAACCGGCCCTGCCGCCACATGCATAAGTGAGCTCCAGTCTTTCCTCCCTTTCCCACCCTGACACTCATGTCCCTCTCTTCCTCTCTCACTCTCTGCCCAGGCTCACACTGAAGGCAGCCACCACCATGGGGCAGAGAGTGAGAGAGGAAGAGAGGGAGGCAAGTGTCAGGGGAAAGGGAGGAGAGACTGAGGCTCACACATGGCAGTGACTGTCTTTGGTGTTTGCACAGGGCAGAGAGAGAGGAAGAGAAGGAAGAGAGTGTTGGGGCAGGGCGGGGAGGCTGCGGCATGTGTGCCTGGTGGCAGCTTTCAGGGTGAACACAGGACAGAAAGTGAGAGAGGAAGAGAAGAGAGTGTCAGGATGGGGAAGAGAGGCTGAAGTGCATGTGTGCACGGTGGCAGCTGCCTTCAGAGTGCATGTGGAGGTGATGGGGTGGAAGAGATTGGGTGGTGCTCAAGGTTTATATTCTGTAAAAGTCCCTTTATATAAAGAACTTGAGCATCCACATTTTTTGGTATCCGTGGGGGCTTCTGGAATCAATCCCCATGGATACGGCACTGTAATATAATAAATGATCTTGTCTCATAGGTATGAAAAATTAATTTTTAATGGTTTTCATATTGACATTTTAAGACCAAGAGAATTTTGAAAATAAGAGTTTTACGTTTGTTTCAAAATTAAATTTAAAATTTATTGGACTGGTAAACATTTGGTTGTAGAGTAGCACATCTGTTTCATGTGACCATAAAAAAAGTAATGTTTGAAGTAAAATGTTGCCAGTTTCTTCTTTCCTATGGCTCACATACATTCACACACTCTGGAGAATGTGTTCCTGTAATAGCTTACTTCAAATTCTGATTTATTTTTTTATGTTCAAGGATTGTTTCAAAGACCAAACTGGGCAAGGTCAGGGGCTCTTGATCTACTTCTCCTTCATCCCAAGACATATCATATAAGAAACAGTGAGATTGTTACCTCCGATGTATGCAGCTCACAGTTTCATGGAGAAACCCTGAGAACTGTGAATGATCCATAACAGTAGTTAGCGAGAAAATGTGCATTCTTCTTAACATAAAGAGAGAAGAGCCTATGGGAAAATAGTGTCTGACTCTAAATACATTTGTCATGTCATAGTACCTGTTTGATGAGATGAGTTCAGCAGGCCTTAGTACTAGCAGGCCTTATGGGAGGAATAAAAGGAGGTGTTTTCAGTTTTGGGCAAGAGCCGCTGAGGCCTATATTGCCTCTTCAAAGGCCAAGGTAATCCTGGGCCTATTCAGTTAAGTTTTATTTTTCTTTCAAGTCAGATGTTGCTTTGTGTTCTAGAATGTTTTAATAAATCCCTATGTTTGGTGACGTTTCCCATATGCCAAAATATTCCTGGTTATGTAGCCTTTCCTTAAGATTAGTATACCCATATGCATTTTATTTCTGTTCACACTGCACTTGTAGTGCCTCACATCAAAGTATTTAATGCTTCACATGAAGTATTTAATATTTGAAATGCAGCTGCTTGTTTGTTGCGAACCATTCATCCTCAGAGGTTCATTGTTATAAATCAGCTTCCTCAACATAAGTTATTTCCAGCCATTCTGTAGGTCCAGAAGGTGAGGGTGAGGAGTCTCAGGGTAAGAGTGCTGCTTTAGAAAATACAGGTCACCCCACCCCCATATCCACAGGGGATATGTTCCTGAATTTACAGTGGGTACATGAAACCATGGATGATAGAGAGCCCTATTGAAATTAATGACTTCCGACCCAACTTGCGGTGGAAGCATACCATAGAATTGCACTGGAGGACCTAGAAAATGTCTAGAGAGGACTTTTTTGCATGTGGATAAGTGAAACCACAGGTACTGGTCCAGTGGATACAGCAGTCTACCTGTATATATGTGTGTGTGTGTGTGTGTGCGCGCGCCTTTCTATCTGTCTGTGTACACACACACACACACACACACACACGTATATTTTCATTTGTTAAACTTGGCTGCTTTATTTGAATGGAGTACTCTGTGCTACTGTGGTTGGTACTTAATGCATTCATGCTTAATCACGTCATTAGGGGCTTCCCCTTGTAACATCACTTGTGCTTACTTCCTGTGACATGACAAAGGTTAGTCCCTAGATCAGTGATGGTCAACCTTTTGAGCTTGGTGTGTCAAACGTCGCCAAAAAACTGAGCATAACTCGGGTAGTGTGTCACTTTGAGGGAAAAAAACATTATTTCAAGATATTTATTGTTTAATCAACAATATTATTAATTGTTTATTAATAATTAATGAGTTGTCACAACTCATGTGACAACTGAGTAATCAAAATGTACAGTCGTCCTTTCACATTCATGGGGGTTAGGTTCTGAAGACCCCCGCGAATGTGAAAAATCCACAAATAATAACAGCCCCCCCGGCCTCCCAAAAGTGGCGACGGGACCTTTGGAGGCCCAGTTGCTACTTCCCCCCACCTCCCCCAGCCTCCTGAAAGTGGCAACAGGGCCAAGGAGGCCCCATCACTACTTTCCCCCTACCACCCCGCCAGCCTCTCGAAAATGGCGATGGGGCCAAGGAGGCCCCGTTGCTACTTTCCCCCCACCTCCCCTGGACTCCCTCTGACCTATGGGTTTATTTGGGAGAGAATACCTCACCCACGAGTGAGGCAGGGAAAGATATAAAAGAGGTGGACTTACCTGCTGGAGGTAGAGTAAGGCTGCGGGGCACGGTAGTGAGTGTGGGAGCAAGGCGGAGTTGGAGATGAGGAGGCAGCCTGAGTTAGCCATGGAGCAGAGCGTGTGTTGCCAGCTAGCCTAGGAGCGATTACACAGGCATTTCCTCGGCTTCCAGACCCTTGGCTTCTTCCCTTCACAGCACTTACTCCCCCTCTCCACAATGCCACGCGCACACTCACACGGAAACGTGCATTCTCCCCCCTCCCTCTTTTGGCAGCTCCCCTGTGCGGAGCTATTGAGGAGGGCTCCACTGGAGAAGCTGTGCGCAGTGCCCTGGGCTCAAACAAGAGGCCCACCTGACTGCCGCCTTCCCTGGCCTTTCCGAGGTGGCTCTGAGGCTTCGAAGCCTTGGAGCCTCCTCGGTAAGGCCAGGGAGAGGCGGGGGAGAGTCCCTCCATCCACCCTCCTGCTCTCCTGCCATCTTCCCCAGCCTTTCTGAGGTGGCTCCAACGCTTCGGAGCCCCCTCGGGAAGGCCGGGGAGAGGCTGGGCAGCCACCCTCCTGCCGCCTTCCCCGGCCTCCCTGAGGTGGCTCTGTGGCTTGAAAGTCATGGAGCCCCCTCGGGAAGGCTGGGGAGAGGCCGGGCAGCCACCCTCCCGCTCACACGCCATCTTCCCCGATCTTTCCGAGGCGGCTCCAAGGCTTCAGAGCCACCTTAGGAAGGCTGGGGAGAGGCCAGGCAGCCACCCTTCTGCTCGCCCGCCACCTTCCCCGGCAGAGTCCTGCCTGCCGGCCACCTTACCTGGCCTTTTTGAGGCGGCTCCAGGGAAGCACGGCAGGCCTCAGGGGTGGTGGTGGCCAGGTGGGGGGAGGCTCCACCCCCCCTGCCTCCCTAAAGGGCGATCGGGCCTTCTTAGCTCTGCCCACCACTTTCTTCCACCCACCCACCCTCCCTAAATGGCGATCGGGGCTTCGTAGCCCCGCCTGCCACTTTCCGCCCCCCTCCCTAAAGTGAGGCTTTGAAGCCCGGATCACCACGTTAGGGAGGGTGATGAGGTTGCGGGCGGGAGCGGGGGAGGAGGCCTATGGCCGTGTGTCAGCACAAATGGCTACACATGTCAGTGCTGACACGCGTGTCATAGGTTCGCCATCACCGCCCTAGATCTTAGGTTCTGGCCATGAAATCTCAGGGCCTGGGATAGTCCTGGCAGCCCCAGACTTCAACTCTATTATAATTATAGGAATATAACAGAATATTCCATGGTCTAAATATCCTGAAGGCACCAGATCCTGTCTGATCATGGAATCTAAGCAGAGACAGCCCTGGTCAGTACTTGAATGGGAGATTACCAATGAATACCTTGTGCTGTAGGCTGTATTTCAGGATAAGGAATTGGCAAAACCATCGCTGAGTATTCCTTACCTAAGAAAACCCTGTGAAATTCATGGTGTCACCTTAAGTCAACAGGTGATTTGAAGGCATGTACACACACACACATACATGAATATCTAAGAAGGGGAGCAGAAGAACTTTTAAGATGTCAGTCCTGCCATGTGGGTCAGCCTGCCCTGACCCAGGGGCCTGGGCCTTTCTAGCTGACAACCGTGTTTGAGGCTGGTTGTCAAGACCAGGGCATGTGTATGTGTGTACACACACATACAACTCAGTTGCTAATACGTGCAGAGCAGTCTATCTGACTCCTCCTCCTCACCACCTTTCACATTCCTCCTTGCCAATTTTGGGCTGTATTTCCCCCCACCTTGCCTTTACCCAAGGAAGGCTTGGGTTTTCTCTTTCCACCCTTTCTTATGGCATTTTCCAGTCCTGATGTCATGCTCTTCAGGTAAATGCTGTGTTCTGCTGGAAATAAATACTGTAAACTCAAGTCTGCTGTAATGGTGTACTACATCTGAAGCAGTACCTGTATGGAAATGTGTCCTAACCCAAGAATCCCGAGTTGCCTATAATGTCCTTTCTGCAATGTCTTCTGGTGGCATTCATAGGGTGGTGTGTTTCTTTCCAGACATACCTGCCAGATGCATCTTGTCAACAATATGTAAACTGGAAGGAGTGTCTTCATTGTATGGTGGTCCATGGTTACTATGGAGACCAGCTCTCAAGTCCAAGTCATTCTCAGAGGAGTACAATGATTTGGCTATTCTGATGAGGCAATCTCTATCAGTCACATCAAAAGAGTGTGCCACCTCATTCATCACTCCACTACTTCCACCAGTAATGTTAGCAAATCCATAGGATTTGTTCCTTTACAATGGGTAACCTTATGCTGCTGTGCCCAGAAAATGATGCAATGATGCTATGCCCAGAAATCCATACTGCTAAAGGATGACATGCAGACAAACAGAAAAAGATTACAAGGGTGGGGATGGGGGATTCCTATTCCTTCAGCATGATTATCATGCTGTATTCGGTTTCTGTTCACATGTAGACTACAGACTACCATCTATTCAACATCCCGAACCTGTGAAAGCTTGTCCCAGTCATTGCAGTGGCTGTGTCAATCTAGAAAGAGTGAGAAGAAAAATGCTTCTAAGAAGCAAGGGCTGTTCAAGATAGCCCTCAGAAACAGATTACCAAGCTGGAGTTGGGACAAGGTGTCCCACTTAGACTTGGGGAGAAGTTCTCTAAGTTGATGTTGAGGAAGGCTACCAAAAAGATCACCTGGAAGAGAAGTACCCTCCCATCCACCAGAATGCACAAGGAGGTATGAGAAGTGCCCAGGCCATCAGGGTGAAAAAAAGGAGGGGCAGCTGATGGCATAACCAACCAACATGTCCACATGAGTCTAACTGGGATTTTGGCATAGGGGGATAGGGCAGGGGCCTTGCAAAGAGAAGCCTGCCAGTACAGTAGCAAGGTGGGCAAAATTTGCCTCCCACTTGCTTGCCCACCCACAGGAAGAGGGAGAGGAGGAACAGAAGGGAAGGGAAGGGAAGGGAAGGGAAGGGAAGGGAAGGGAAGGGAAGGGAAGGGAAGGGAAGGGGAAGGGAAGAAAAGAAAGCAAGAAAGAAAGTGCACACATGTACTATGGAAGAAAGAGCCTTAATTTATCCTGGAGAATAACAGAGAAACCTACCCACTTGCAGAAAAACAAAGAGATAAAGAAGAAAGGATAAGCAAGAAACCAACAAATGGGAGAACCCCAGTGTGCAAGTTTCAGGCTCAAATTTGCCCACCCCAAAAGGTGCAGATTCCCTTGAAACTCACCAATCCAGTTTCACCAATCTACTTAGCTACAAGTAACACCACCCTGTGGAAGCCTTGAAGATAGAAAAAGCAAGCCATAAACTCACAGTGCCACCAGAAAATCCAGGAAGCCATGCTAATGAGTAAGACTTATCTGTAGTCTCTCTCCAGTGATGCAACTGGCTCATGCTCGCACCAGCCTACAGAATGCCTGGGCAAAAGCAGTCAGTCAGTCATATGGCATGGCCCAGATCTTGCAAGAGCCCTAGCTCTATACCCAAGTTTGTAGGGTCTGGTAGGGGTCATGGCTTGATGGCTATGAAAACAAGTCAACTTGTGATTAAGAAGTTCTGGTCCCCTGGTGAGTTCCCCAAGAGCCTGGCAGAATTAGCTACCTTTATATGCTTACACTGACTAAACTGCTAGTTTGCATGTTTTCAGACTTCCTATTTGTTTGCTTTACCATACCCACTCCCTTCCTGCATCACTCAAAGTTGCAGCCATTTTTCCTCCCCTCTCTCTCCTCCAGAAGACCCTGTGTTTGAATATGCACAAATACTTGTAAGGGCTAATGTATACGAGAGAAAAAATGGAGTACCTCGCAGTAATGGAATGTCGTAACAGCAGCAACTTAATGGTATTTTTGGCCCCAGAAACACCCATAAGCTTCACAGGCCAGATGGTGGCCATGAGTGATTTACTTGCTTGAATACTTTGCCTCTTTCAATTTTTTTTTTCAAACATTGTCTAAGGTGTGCTGGAGTGATAGAATGATTTTTGAGTTAAAAGGACAGCAAAAAAAACCTATCCCATTTTATCACCTTAGCGATCACTCGCTAAGGTGAAATTCAACATGGTGGCAGCAGGTGCTTGCCCTGTTAGCAAGCCCCACCCCCCATGCTCACCCAGCCAATCAGCTTTGCACATCTTCTTGTATGGGAAAGTGATTAAAAGCGAATTGCTTGTCCTAACAAGCAGAAATGCTTACCCCCTCACTTTTTTAAAAAAACTACAGGAAAAGCTGTGAAGGCTTTTCCAGGTTGTTTTTGCTGTCCCCCCCACCCTCTTTCCGAATACTGTGGATCGATGCAAGATCCCATTTAGACAGGTCGTATTCCCAACAAATTCCATGAGGGTTATTTTCACCGTTTAGACAAAAGCTACTTTTATGTTTCACAAAGAAGTTTAAGCTTGTTTATTTTCTCTCCTAGACCATGTGTGGAAGAGTGGGAATGGGATTGCTTGTTGGTGAGCTTCTGCCTTACCAGTTTGATTACTCTGCTTGAGAGATCCCCAACAATCTCTCTCATTTCCTAAGAGAGCCAGGTGTGATGGAAATGCTGGTACAAGTGTGGTGCAGTCCCCCTATGGCAGTGCATGATGAGGGATAGGGTTGCATATTTTTGCTGCATTACTCCTGTGGTTTCTTTTGCCTTATCATCTCCTTTAAAATATAAACTTCAGGCAAAAACCTAATGTTTGCCTATATTACTTTATGAAACAATGTAGTTGTATGTATAGAAGTAGATCAGATTGATTATAGCTGAAATATGGCAGAGGGCTATAGCACCACCACAAGGTTCAACCACCAACTGACATTGTTTACAGGACTGTTGAGAAAAATTATCAATTCCATCATAATATCTTCATCTATTACTTCGCACATACCAAATATTAAATGGAACCAGCTTCAGCTGAGAAGATTTGTGACTGCTAGAGTTCAGCTTTGCGGTTATATTGATCACCAGCCAACACAGTCATATAAACATAAGCCATTTTTCTTTCTTGTCTTCTAACAATCAGCCCAGAACACTGCCTATGCAAATTAAAATCTATTATCATGAATTAATATATTTTCCCCCATAATTGTGTCTGAAAAAATGAGATTCAAACCAAATGCCAGTTTACTTAATATGTAGCAAAAGTTTTAATTAACTCTCAGAGATATGTGTGCCCCAGAAATAATTGCAAACATGAAACTCCCCATAAATGTCCTTTTTCATAAAAGGTTCTCACACATTTAGAAAGAAGGTTTTAGGTCATTTGTTCCCTTAGGACAGCTAAAACCACTCGTATGCTCCTAAGATTACTACCTTCTTTCATTTTGCTGAGCTATATTAGTTAAAAGTTGGCTCCTATTCAACAGTGCCAGTTACAGTCCTGTAGATGGTACAGTTAAACAATAAACTTATAATGCTTCTTCATAGTCCCTGAGATGTGCATCACATATGAAGTGGCTTGTGCCTATTTATCAGGCCTAAATAGCTCTCTGATATTTGAGAGCAAGTGAGAGATTTCATGGTGCCATCATGCATAATTAGCTGTAGCGGGTGAGAAATAATCTTGGGTCTAGCTTTCTTTTTTTGGGCAAGACTTGGAATGCAACTTGCTTGGCTGTTCTTTTTGCTCTGTTTAGCAACACATGCTACATTGCACTGGAATACAGCTTTCCAAATGGTTAGCCTATTAAAATAGACTAAAATAGACTAGCAAGAGTAATAGACATTATACGTGAAGCCAGTACCATAGCTTGAGGTTTGCGTATTTTCCTATATAGGTAGGAAAATACTTAGAATGTTTTGCACTAGTATGTATGTATTATATCATGAGTAGGCTTTGTATATTGTTATCAATTTCATGTAAAAAGGACTTTGACATTCTGAAATAAATTGACTCATTGCCCTTTTAAGGATCAATCTGGCTTCATGCTGAAAATTATGTTATCCAATCAGGCTACTTTCATCTTAAATGTGTGATATCCTGGTATGGAATACAAATAATTCCTATAAAAGATAATGCAAAAGTGCCAAAGAAGTCTATTGCTTAGAATATATATGTTCAAAAGTTTCAAAAGTTGCTTTTATAAAGTGGTAACTTACAGCTGAAAGGCCAATTTATTGTTCCAAGCTACCTTGTAAAAATATATTTGCAATAATGCTTTCGTATTATTCAGTAGTAACTAAAATGAATAATTTTTGTTTTTTTAAAAAGTTAGAATGCTACAAACTGCTAGCCTTTGGTACAAAACATACCTACTGTAAGTGGTGAAGCCACACACTGTCTAATTATAAAAGTAACTAAATCTTGCTTTACAGTTACAATGAAAAAGGAGTGGTTATTACTCATAAGTGCCTTGGGTCCTGCATAATGAGAAGGGTGGGATGTAAATGGAATAAATAAATATGATCTTAGAATGAAACTTAGTTTTGTTGACAACAAAAAATAATTGCATGCTGTGGAGAGCATGTGTTGGGCGGCTGGTGGAATTTTGATGAGTGAATGGGAAGAGAGCATAAAGGAGCCAATCCTGTGGCAGGAAACTGGCATGGGAGGGGTCTTCTAGAGTAAAAAGAGGAGAGTGACAATTGGGAGAAAGAGAAATGAGATGATAAGGGGGAGATGAAGATGTGATGCAGTTGAAGAGGAGAGGACTGGAGTGTGTGTATGGCTGTGAGTGGAGCTGAGGGAATGTATGTCCAGTGAGAATCAAGTGTTAAGAGGAATAGAGGCTGATTGGAATACAGAGTGAGAGGAAAGAAAGAACCTCACAAATTGTTATTGAGTCTGGCATATTTTGGAATTATATGGTCACCACAGAGTGGGACTAGCAACCAGTTTAAAGTTAACCAAGTTGAAGACAAAATTCAAAGCATTTCTATTATACTGTTTAAGCAATAAACCAATCTTTTGTTTTGTTTATCAAACCCAGACTCCTTCTGAATTATTTCCCTTACTAGCATTTATTTGGCATGCTAACCCTGTGAGTAAACACACACCAATATAAGTACTATCCAAATTAAGTCAAACCCCAGTCCAAGGAAGGGAT
Source organism: Gambelia wislizenii (assembly GCA_030847615.1). NCBI lineage: Eukaryota > Metazoa > Chordata > Lepidosauria > Squamata > Crotaphytidae > Gambelia > Gambelia wislizenii. The sequence continues at coordinate 319,627,278 of JAUMIR010000002.1, read as the reverse complement.
AAGGAGGAAGTTTGACAAAAAGGTGGCAACTGTGGAACTGCAGTCTCCACAGATATTTATTTGGTGGCAGCAAAAGTGATGAGGTGGCCAGGCTGAACAGTGACGTAAATTCGGCTGATGCGCCTGTGCATCACACATGCAACTTATTATTTGTAACTAGTTACTTCTTAGCTCTGACATGTTCTGTAGCATTTTGATAGCAATCAGATGTGTTCATCAAAGTACACTGCTGACAACTAGAGTTGGAATATTGTTCAGAGCTAGGCTGATTGTAAGAGTTTTCATTTCTGTAGACTTGATTTGACAGATAAGTCTCAGTAGAATAGAGATAAGTTGAAATTTTGACATTTTATCCAGCTCCAAAATGAGTGGACTTGGCATGCATGTGTGAAAGTTTTTATGACAATTTTGGATAACAGCAGCCATTCATGTTTGACTCTATTTCATTTCTTGTGTGCCTCTGCAAATAATTTCATCATTAGAAAAGAGCTGGTATGGAATTATTTTGAAGGGTTCCCCACTCCCTCAAGGGAAATCATAGCTTTCTCTCAGATCCATACTCACTACACCAGCACACCCACACACCCTGCCCCATGAACACCATAGATCTGATCAAATTCTAGCCTTCCCACAACATTCATTGAGCCGATCATAGCCTCTCATTCTTACCTACTTCTGTTGTAGGATAAAAATGGGGATGGGTGAGCAAATGGAAATGGGAGAAAATAATGTACAATAGTTTTAGCTCCAGGAGTCAAATTGAATGAAATTAGTAAAAAAAAATATAGCTGGAAAAAAGCATGATTGTCATAAAGAAACCCTTGCATTCCAATGGTATTTTAGAATGTCTAACTTAGGATACAATTCTGTACACATATACCTAGGAGTAAATCAAACTGAACTCATTGGGGATTACATCTAAGTAGATATGTGTATGATTGCATTATGTGAATAGAATATTGTGCAGAAGACTCTCTCAAGGTAAGTAGGCGATGAATCTCTCCAAGTACTGGAAGATACAAGTTACCATTTATTTCCTACCATACTGGAGCCCTTGTGTACACACACAAGGGATGCAATTCTTTACTAATGTTATTTTCTGCAAAGAAAATGCTGTTTTCTGTGGAGAAAATGCTGTTATCTGTGCCAAACTATCATCTGTGAATTTTTTGCACAATAAATAGCAAGCTACAAAGATTCATGTCAGTCCAGCATTTTCTCAGCAGTCAAATGGTGTGCAGTTGTCCCTTCCCATTCGCGTGTTTCACATTCGCGGTTTTGTGTATTCGTGGTTTGTAGCTACTGCTGGAATATGTTAACAGTACTGTTATTGCAAGACCTTGTCTTCTTCACCCTCCTCCTGCCCGGAAAAGCCACAACCTCCACACCACCATGGTTCATCAAGATTTGCAAAGTCCCTCCGCCTCCCTCCACTCTGGTAGTAAGACAAGCTCCACTCACACTCACCCCATCCTCGTCCTCTCCCTTCTCTTCCTCCACTCCAGCCAACAGCATTGCCTGTTTATCCCTTTCTCACATTTGAAAGACAATGGACTTTTAAGGTGGTGTAGCAATGTTTAGCTCCAGATCATGGTGCACAATTCATATCGGTTTGGATTCCAGGTAAGCAGCAGACATGGGGTGTTGTTGTTGGCAGGCAGATGGAGGGGGAAGCGAGGGTGGGAAGGTTTTGTGTGCCTGAGAACTGTGGCCACTGCTGCAGCAGGGACTATACTTTTCGCTTCGATTTGCGGGGGAGATGGGGTGGAATAAATTTTTTAAGGTGGTGTAGCTTGGTTTGGGTGCCAGGTAAGCAAGAGAGGTGGAGTGGTTTTGTTGCAAGGGTAAAAGGATAGAGAGGTATGGTCTTGCTGTTGGTTGCTGCAGCGGCAGCTGCTGCTACTAACATTTAATTTGGAGTGGAGGGAGGCAGAGGGATTTTGCAAATCAGCTGTAGCATCATGCAAATGCAGGAAAGGGAGGTTCTGGAAATGCTGTTGGCAGGAGAGGAGAATACAGCATGTTTGGAGTGGGGCTTAATTTATTTGTGGTTTTTTCACGTTCATGGTGGTGCTCCACCCCTAACCCCCACGAATGTGAAGGGGTGACTGTATATGTTTTTCAACCATTTTTTGAACATTTTTAAATATTATTTCCATCCCCTCTGCACAAAGACAGGATTATTAAATCAAAAGGAAGGGGTGAAGAAAAGAAAACAAGTTAAACAATGCTTATGTAAATTTTAAAAACAAGTGAATCTACCAACAAAACTGAAGGTAGTATGAACCATTTTCAATTCAGGAATGCTTCTCTGCAGTATTGATCCTATTTTAGAATAATGAGAGGAGAAGGGGAAATCTAAAATCCATATAAAAGGATAAATCTTTATATCTATGGGAGAGATTGAGAGAGCCTGGTGCACAATTGTCTGGGTGTGTTGTAATCCAAAGGGGATTCCTTACCAGGCAGGGCTCTCCAGCTTCGCTCCAGCTATATTCATTTTGGATAGATGTGGGGGGGGCATTTTTTGGCATGCTTTAAGGGCCCCTGGGTCATTTTAAATCCAGGAGAGGGCCTTTTATCAAAACAGGAAGTGACCAGAATGTTTGCTTCCAGTTTTTTTTAATGGGCCTCTCTGGGTCTAAAATGACACTGGGGGGGGGGCACAAAAGCATAGTAAAAACCTTTGGGGGGAACCAACTTTTTGAATTTCTTTTTAAAAAAATTCTGGGTGGTCCTGGGGCTATAAAAATTGCCCTGTGGGCTATATGTGGCCCACACCTCTTGCTGGTAAGGACAAGATTTCCCCCTTCTTTCATCTCTTCTTCACTCAAGCAAAAATGTCAACTCCTTCCTGCTGAGATGATGCAAAGCACTTGGAAGCTTGTTTGCAGGCTATAGCAAGCAGTAGTACTATAGTTGATAGGCGGGAGGAGGGGGGAATTGAGACTCTTAGGGGTCATTTACACGGGCAAATATTCCTCTAAATATACCGCTAAGATAGCTCATAGTTCCCACGGATCGCAGGACAGCATTGCCTCATTCAGAAGGGGGGAAGGTAAAACACCCAAATATAGCGTGCCAAGGGATGTCGCTACTTTTGCCGGTATATTTGCAATGTAGCACTTTATTGGCAGTGTAAACTACCATTCCATTAAGAGCTTCCGCAGATCTTTACTGTGATTGGTTGCTATGATATAAGGGGCGGGCTTAAAAGAGAGGGACTGCGTTCAGTAGCATCAGGAAATTTTGAAAAAATCCTCTCTGCTATTTTGCAGAAGGCCTGCCAAGAAAAAGGATTCCCAAGACCTTTCAGTCATAAAGTTCCCATCTGTCAGCTCTGCTTGGGGGAGGGAGAGAGATGGGGGGAGGGAGGACTGAGGGACAGAGAGTCAAAAATCCTCTGCTATTTTGCAAGTCTGTGAACCCTGACTAAACAAATCGTGCTGGAAAAACTTGTGATAGGTTCACCTTAGGATCCACGGCATGGCAAGCAAGGTCTTTCCCTCTGCTTCAGGGAGTGGGTTCATTTACAGGCAGATTTACAGAGACACAGAGACAGAACCACTTCTTTGATCTTCCCCCCTGCTATTTGGGCAGTCTGTGAGTCTTTAGCTTGGAAATGCAAGGATTCAAAGGAGGGTCTATGCCCTTCCCCATATAGCCTTTGTCTGCTTGGGAGGCCACACCCCCCACACTTTTTCAAGTCTGAACGAAAAAGCGGCATAATTAGGGGAAAAAAAACCTGACGGGCACAGATGCGGAAAAGAATTAAAGTGCAAGTTGCCACAATAAATCTGCTGTGTAAACCAGCCCTTAAAGATTCACTGAGGATTCAGGAATGCAGAGGGCTAGCTGTGATAGTCCTTGTGGATTTGTGACTATTAGAAACAATAGAAGCATACCGTAAAGTGTGCTGTACAGGTGGTGTTTGACTCTGAAAAAAAGTTATCAGACAAATGTTTTTAAAGGCTAGAAATATAAGGCTGCTGGGGCTCAGTTATTCATAGAATCATAGAATCATAGAATTGTAGAGTTGGAAGAGACCACAAGGGCCATCCAGTCCAACTCCCTGCCACAGGCACAGCTAATGTGGCACCATAACAATGCCAGCGCAACGCAAAAGGACGCCAATACGAGACCATGTTGTCCTTTTGAGTTCTTCTGGTGTTGTTATGATGTTCTATTTAACTGACAGGCCAAGCCATCAATAGATCGCCTGTTCTGTTTCTGTGCCAGCATTGCCGGTGTCTGAAACCTCGCACCATTGTCCTGCCGTGAATACAGTGTCAATGGGTGGTTCTGCCAGAACATTTCTGGGTGGGAGTGTGAAAACAAGGTAGGCAACCCTCTTTTTAGGAACCTTCCTGGGTTACTTGTTATTTTTAAAATGTGGTTCTGTGCTTGGTGTAACTTTTTGTGTTTTCTTTTTCTTTTTGAATTTCCCGTGCCCGCATCTTCTCGCAAGAACGGGCGGGATTTCGATCCAGGAAGTGAATGGAGCTCTGTTAGATCTCCATTCATGCCTGGGCTGCCTTTGGACAGAAGATAAGGTAAGTTTGATGGGGAGGGTCATTGTGTTGGGACAGGGACGGGATTGGAGGACAAAAACACTTTTTGCATTCCTGTCTGATAAATGTTCACAGTATCACACAAACAGAGAAGAAATGCAGGCCTACAACAAAATGTTGCAATCTGGTATGCCAGGAGCCTTCTTTCGGGATCCTCAATGGTCTTGTCCCTTCCTCCCAGTTTTTCTCTCTTCATAGATACCTGGCATTTTGTGGCCAGTGAAAGTATTCAGTTTTCAAGCATTTTTTGCTGGTTTTTCTCCTAGTCTTCTGGATGTTTGCCCTCTAAAAATTTTTTCCCCTGCTCCTGGAAATTGGTTCAGCCCACTGTGCTGATTCCTCTCTCTTTCTCAGTAGCTTTGTTTTGGATACACATCCGTCAAAATTCAGCATCTGAATACATACAAATTCATTGTGAGAAAATGTTGATGTACTCCTGCCAGCCATGCCATGCCATGCCATGCCATCTCTCAAGATACTCTAGTCCAGGGGTTCTTAAACCTTTTCTTCACCAGGGACCCCCTTTAAATATGTTTTGTTGCCATAAACCCCCAAGACTTAACTCAAGATTTAAAATCCAAACAACAACAAAACAACTATTAACAATTATACCATCCATTAAACCTCCCCTCAGAATCATCAGAGGGAGAGGGAAGACTTTTCTACTGCTTATTCCAGTTAGTTTGCAACTGGAGTAGATAGAACAACAACATGTAGGTCTAGCCAGCCATCCAGACAGCCTGTGCCTTGGCTCTTGTCATGTGGCTGCTCTACTGTGGAGAGGAAGTGGGCTGAGCAGCCTTCAAGCCTTTGTGGACCCCCTGTGAAGATACTGTGCCCCCCTGGGGGTCTTCAGACCACAGTCTAAGAACCACTGCTCTAGTCCATTCTCCACTCTGGTTTTCTAATTTTGTTTTTCTTTGCTAGAACCTGCAAACCACATTGGGTTGTTTATATTTGGCTTGACTTAGGTTCCCTCCCCAAATATTATTTATCCTTCTGCAAACCTGCAGACCATCAAGTCTGCTTAAAATTCCATCTTGTATATGCGTGCATGCATGCGTGCACTAGTTGGCTACCCAGGAGTCTGTACTCAGGGAGTTAATTTATCATTAATATGTAGAGTGCAAGCAAATGTAGTGACTGCTAAAATTATCTTGGTTCAGTACTACAAAATGATGCAGTCATCTATTTCAGACTGAACAGATAAGAAAAATCCTTCTTCACCATAATTTAAAGGGAATAAATTCCTACACAGATGAAATTAAAAATATATACTGAAGGTTTTACCTAGGAGATAGAGCACAGTTATTAATTATTATAATATATGTTGTAAAGAACTACCTTTGGAATTACATATTTTCATTATTCAGTAATATTACATAATGCATATTTCCTTGAACATAAAATTCATTACAAGGGAGAAAATAGCAGTGCTCAAACCAGATTTTTGCACCTGAGGGACTATGGACATTCCAGAGCTCTTTGACTACATGTTAAAGCAGATTACCTAAATGTCAGAATTAATCTGAGCTCATTCTTTCACTCACCATACCTCTGTAGCTATGTATTAGGGATGTGAAAGTCTCTCACCCTTGATTTTGTTGAGTCTCTCTGATCCTTACACGTATTTTCTGTTTCTTATCAGTTTGTGAGACTATGAGTTTATTTTTCCTACATGATATTTACACAGTTTCTTGCAACAAATGTCATGGTACAGAAATTCTACTTTTGTCAGGTCTAGTAATTTATTTATTTATTGCACTCGTTTTATATGTGATGAGTCTTTGTAGAAGTTTCTGGCTCTTTTCTGATATGTACACACCCTACTTTGATATATGATCATTCAACAATCAGTCATAGTTTACCAGCAAGTTTATTGACTGGGTTTATTTCTTAAACAGTCATAACAAATATGGGCATGGTAGGGATAAGAGACATATTGTGTGAAAATAACTGAGGCTATATGCACAATCCCTTGTTATTGTATAATTATGGGAGATTCAGAAACAAAACAAAGGATTAACACTGAGTAAAATAGGACTGATACAATGGAATATATGCAGTGTGGACAAAAATAACTTGTACATAGATAGTAAAAGTTTTGTTTGCATGATCAGAAGTTGATTATACATCCAAAAGTCAGGAGTCAAAAGTCAGATTTTTCTCTTGTCTCTGTCTTCTGAAGTAAAACATTTTAAAAAATCATTTTATTATGGAACATTTTTACTAGTCATGAAATGGGTTCAAAAACTATCCCTTTTATCAGACTGGAGGAGGCAAATAGTGCATTTTATTTGTCACCTCATTGTGGTCCACAGTTTTGGTCATACTCTTGGTTATGGTCCATATTATTTAGAAGTCATCCCTGATCTGTGATGCCAACAGAGCAATTAAGCACTCTGAAGATGAGTCTTCTACATTACATTTTCCTCATGTTTCATACTGCTTCACTGAGAAATAAACCTCAATTCTGCATGATAATGTCTACTCCTAGTCATCATATGACTGCTCCCTATCAAGTGGACAAATGCACTTACCATGAACTGTTTTGTCAGAGATGTAAAATTGGTCTAAGATGTGAGGATGTCAAAAATTGCCATGTTTGGCAAACGATGTAATATGCAGCTGCATAAAGTAAATGTGTGTTGCATTAAGATGATAAAAGAGGTTTCCACTGTGTTAAAATTGTATTAAACTTCATCAGTGCCATTATAAGAGATGTCTTTTTTTTTAAATGGTCCTGCACATTTATTCTAAAGTGGCATTACATTGTACTGCAGAAACAACCCCAGAGGGGTATAAAATTGGCAACATTTTCCCTCCACCAAACACCAAATTCTTATGACTGTATGTATTTTTTTCAACAGTAAAAGGATAAAGAAAGAAGAGTTGCTCTTTGGTTTTCAAACTACGCTGCTTTTGTGTCTTTATTATAGACCTGAATTTACAATAACTAGTTGGATGAAGTGCTACATATCCAAAATTGCTTATGCTATACTGAAGAAATGTTGGATTGAGACTTCATAGACGTTCACATGAAGGGGCCTTACAGATGGCAGATAACAATGCCTGTCACTAATCAGTGGTGTAGCAGCAAATTTTGAAGGGCAAGTATTCATAGTGATAGCTCTAATAACCATGTCCCCATGAACATATTGAGATAAGTTCTGCTTTTCTGTTATTTATTCTCATGGGCATAATACTGTGGTTAAAAACCTGATAAGCATCTGAAACAAACAGACTTCAGTTAGGGATATAAATACAGTCTTGTCTTGTCTTCATGTGGTAAATGAGAAATTAAAAAAAAAATCTTCTTAGTGTGAGATTGTGATTTTTGTTTCATTTTGTCTTGTTTTGGTCACAAATAGAATTCGCCCATTCATGAGTTTCCATTTTGTGCAGTTGCACAAAATTTTGGTGACTCCTGCCTTGCTGTTCCATGGTCTTTTAAAACATTGAAGGATTGGGTGGATTATTTCTTCTTTTTCAATGATCAGGATATTCTTTTTCTGTTTGCTGTGTGTATGTGTATGGAGAAGTCACTAGTTTTTGGCTGCCTCATTTTGCAGCAAAAGCAAAGACACTGTGGGGGGGGGGAGAATTTGTTGGTGGAGTGTGAATGCTTGTGGGACCAGCAAATTCTCAACAGGCTGTTTTGACATGTTGAGTTAGTGAATCTGGGTTAAAAATCAAGATGTTTATTAGAGTATTTCACATCCCTACTACAAATACAACCTCAAAACTATGTTATGTGACACAATCACAATTGCATACATAATTACCTGGGAGCAAGCAACTTAGTTGTACTTACTTCTGACTGCACAGGTTCACTTTGTAAATACACCAAGCTTTAAAAAAAAGATCTTCAGAAAGATGAACTTAATATTCAGTTTCAATTAGAAATTAAATTTGACCCCAGGTCAGCATGGTGGATAGCGTTGTGGTGGAAGGGCCAGTTTCGATGGCCTCCATGGCTGAAAGGCCAGTGATAATGGCATCTAGCACAAGACAGGGTCAGAGGTTGCTCAAGACCTTATTGCCCCCCTTTACAGCCTCTTTCATTTGTGGATCAGGGATCAGACACATCTCCTGGGAGACCATTTGCTCTCTGCTACCAGGGATAATATATTATGTTGGAAGTATGTTGATATTTTACATTGTTGTATAGAGAATTAGAGAAGAAAGATAAGGAAGCATTAGATGATATGGAGAAGGAGAAGTTAGGTAGGGACAAGGTGGATAGGACCTGGTGTGACGCTTACTTAAAACTTTATATGTGTACCACAAGGTCAAGGTGGTTGAGGGCAAATCAAAACACCAACCCATTTTACCTAAGTGTTCAGCCTGGCCACCTCCACCCTCTATTCCTTCCACCTCACCTTCTTATTTCCCCTCAGTTCCATTTATCTGAACCTGGGATAAACTTAGTTAATCAAATGTATGGATGTGTGGTGTTTTCCTGGAAAGCGTACCTTTGTGGATGGAGGACCATCGCCTCCCAAAAATACTACTCTACGGTGAACTCGCCATGGGTCAGCGTAAGAGGGGCGCTCCGAAAAAGCGATACAAAGACTCCCTGAAACAACATCTCAGGCTCGGCCAAATTGATCACCAACAGTGGCCCGCCCTGGCCTCACATCGGGAGGCATGGAGACACACTATCCACAATGCTGCAGCCTTATTTGAGAACTCATGACGAACAAGTCTTGAAGAGAAATGACAACGCAGAAAGAATCACAACCCAAAAACATCACCCAAGGAGACCTTCTGCTGTGCTTTCTGCTACCGGACTTGTATATCTCGGATTGGCCTTTTTAGTCATCAGCGTGCTTGCAGAAAGCGCGGGATTGGTCCTTCTTGAATCTTCGTTTGCGAAGAAAAGCCAGAGAGAGAGGGTGAATGAATCACCAAGGGTCTGGAGTTGAACAAACAATAAAAGATTGATTTATTAAAGGGATAAAGATGTAATATTAACTTTGGCAATCACACTATAGGATTAAACTGTCACTTTACAGCAACCAATCTTAATAGTAACAAAACTTAAATATTTTAGTACAGATTGTTCTGTGGTTCTAATATAATCCAGACTATATAATCCAGACTCAATCATTCTTTGTCCAGTCAACCTCCATGTTCAGATTTCACACCTCTGCACACTATATTATGAAATTCAAACCTCACTCATACAGCACACACACTCTGAACCTTCTGCTCCATTCAACTTACATCAGCTGAACTCACTGTCAAGCCTTGCTTCAAACAGACAGAAGCCCCTCCCATTACATTCTCCTGTTCTGGGATTGCTTCCTTTCAAGCTGTCTTCCCATTCGCTCACCTTCCTGTCCATCACACCTGGGGCAATTGCTTGCCCAGCTTTCTTATCTATGAGGGGGTCATCATTAAGACCCAGCCCTGGATGGCCTTATCTATGCTCCTGTACATAGATATTATCTACAGGGTATATGTGGACTTTGTAAGGCCAGTCTGGTTGCTTTACAATGAGCCCTAAAAAAAAAAGAAGAAGAAGAAGAACTGCAATCCCCATGACTGCCTCCTCCAGTAGTCCTTTCACACCACACAATTATAGCTCTATGGTTCATTTTAACTTCCAGGGATTTCTAGGTGAGGGCGTGGTCCATATATTTCTCAGCCAGAGAGCTCTAGTTTTCTCACAGAACTCAGGATTCTGCAGGAAGTTGCTATGGCTGGTAAAGTGGAATCATAGTGATATAGTTGTATAGTGTGACAGGACCCCAGTACACTGCTATTCCCAAAATTTTAGAACAAAATCTTGAGAACTGGCTGAGTAAACCACCTGAGATATGACCAAAATGTGAAAGGGGTTGATTTATTTCTCACACTAAGAACTGGGACTTCGAATTGAGGTGATTTCCCCTATCCCCTATTTCCCCTATCCACACTGAATTCATGGACTGTGGCCTGGAGTGTGGTAAAAAAATTATCCCCCACCCCCATTTCATCATCATCATCATTATTATTATTATTGCCAAAAAAAAAAAAAAAACCCGAAAACCACTGCTCTGTGCAAAACAATGGGTTTTATATGTAATACCCACCAAAACCAAAATCTGCACAAAAGGTCTGGTCTTTTTGCTCTTGCTGAAGGATGAAAAATCTCATAGGGCTAACAGTTTGTTCAGTGGGGTGTTGCAGCATGTCAAGTTACCCTTTTTCATCAAGGATGAGAAGGGTGGGAGTTAACTTCCTTGGACTTTATTGAGGTCTGTTTGCTTGTTTTTTTGCATTTAATTATTTCCTCCTCTTCCTTTTCTGTTTTCTTTCTCTACATTTTTTTTCATAAATTATTTTTAGCCTCAGAAAAAAATGGGAAATGCATAATTTTGTCAAGAGAAAAGAAGAAAATCGAGGATTTTCATCCTAAAATAGATGCATCACTTTTGTAGGTTCCAGATCAAATTAGTTTTATTTAGTCAATTTCTTTCCAGTCTCATGGTTGCCTAACATAGAAGGTGATGGAGAAACATCTGCAAATGATAGATTAGTTTCATTTCTGCGAATGTTTATATGCATTGTAGCACAGAGGCCCTTTATATATAACAAATTGTACTTGGAAGTTTTATTATAACAACTTTTCCTTTGAGTGTGTCCTATTGAACATATTTTGAAATATTAGCTAAATATGGCTTAGATAACAATAAAAGAAACCTAAGTACGGAAAGGATTTCCATGTGTAATGAGAATGTCAGAGGAATTGCCAAGGAAGTTGCATCAGGGAAAATCTACTGACATTTATATATTACAGTTTCTGTCAAGACCCATTGTTAGGGTACTTGGTGGATAAATTGTACCAAATCATTATTTTAAAAAAATGGTTGCAGTCATAGGGAGCAGAAGGAGGTAACTGTAGATCATAAAATCGTAGAATCATAGAGTTGGAAGAGACCATCCAGTCAAATCCCCTGCCATGCAGAATAAACAATCAAAGCATTCCTGACAGATGACCATCCAGCCTATGCTTAAAAGCCTCCAAAGAAGGAGACTTCACCACACTCCAAGGCAGTAGTAGATTCCACTGTCCAACAGCTCTTACTTTATTTATTTATACCCCGCTCTTTAGCCACAAGGCTATCAGAGCGGCTTACAAATTGTTTTAAGCAATAGCTATTTACACATCTACACTGTATTAAACAGTTTCCAATGTGTGTTAGCTAATTGCCCCCACAAGCTGGGTACTCATTTTACCGACCTACGAAAGGATGGAAGGCTGAGTGAACCTTGGAGCCTGCTGGAATCGAACTTGTAACGTGGTGACTTGCAGTACTAGCATTTAACCACTGTGCCACCAGGGCTAATGTTTAGGTGGGATCTCTTTCCCTGTAGTTTGAGTCCATTGCACCATGTCCTTGTCTCTGGAGCCGCAGAAAACAAGCTTGCTCCATCCTCAGTATGACATTCCTTCAAATATTTAAACATGGCTATCATGTCCCCACTTAACCTTCTCTTCCCCAGGCTAAACATACCCAGCTCCCTAAGCTGCACCTAATAAAGCATGTCTTCCAGACCTCTCACCATTTTGGTCACCCTTCTCTGGACACGTTCCAGCTTGTCCTTATCTTTCTTGAATTGTAGTGCCCAGAACTGGACACAGTATTCCAGGTGATATCTGACTAAAGCAGACTAGAGTGGCACTATTACTTCCTTTGATCTGGACACTATACTTCTGTTGATGCAGCGTAGAATCACATTGGCTCTTTTAACTGCTACGTTGCGCTACTGGCTCATGTTCAGTTTGTGTTCCACTAAGACTCCTAGATCCTTTTTGCATGTACTGCCATCAAGCCAGGTGTCACTCATCCTGTATCTGTGGTATTCATTTTTTTTTAACTATCCAAGTGTAGTATCCTACATTTCTACCTGTTGAAATTCATTTGGTTAGTTTTGGCCCAGCTTTCTAATCTGCTAAGGTCATTTTGAATTATGATCGTGTCCTCTGGGGTATTAGCTACCCCTCCTAATTTGGTGTCATCTGCAAACTTGATAAGCATGTCCTCTATTCTGTCATCCAAGTCACTGATAAAGATGCTGAATAGCATTAGGCCCAGGACAGAACCCTGTGGCACCCCACTGGTCACTTCTCTCCAGGATGAAGAGGAGCCATTGGTGACTACCCTTTGGGTTCAGTCAGTCAACCAATGACAAATGCACCTAACAGTTGCATTGTCTAACCCACAGGTTACTAACTTTTTGCATGGATATCATTGGGGAAATTGTCAAATCCCTTACTGAAATCAAGATACACTACTTCCACAACATTCCCTTCATCTACCAAGTGTGCAACTCTATCAGAAAAAGAGATAAGTTTAGTCTGGCATGACTTGTTTTTCAAAACCCTATGTTGACTTTTAGCGATCACAGCAAGTTTACCTCTTTCCATTCCCTATGGCTGCAACCAAGTTTATCCTCACTGGAAATGGAAGGAGATAACCATGGGCACTGGGGAATATTTTGGGATGGGACAGACCTATACAAAAGGGACAGGCTCCACTTGAATGAGGATGGGACCAGACTGCTGGTGCATAGCATAAAAAATGTGACAGAACAATTTGTAAAATGAACACTGGGAGATATCTAACAGAAGATAGGACATATCCACTTTGAGTTGAATTATCCCATGCAATAAAAGTAGAAATGTTTCCAGTTGTCTAAATGGGATGGGGTAAAAATGGGTCATGTAAAGCACAACAACCAGTAAAAGAAGTCTAATAATAATAATAATAATAATAATAAAATGTATTTATATCCCGCCCCTCTGCGAACAATCGGGGCGGCTTACAACAGTAAAATAATACATAATATAAAACAACTCAAAATCCCTTCCCCCCTTAAAACATTATTAAATCAATACAAATTAAAATCAATATATAATACAATTGTTATTAAAAACCCTTCCTAGCGAGCAGCAACAGTTAGGAGCTCCAGAATCAACTTCCAAAGGGGGTTCCTGAGGCCGGGATTAGCTATTCTGGAAAAGCCTGCCTGAAGAGATCCGTCTTGACAGCCTTTATAAAGCTGTCTAATGATGTCAATAGGCGGATCTCATCTGACAGGCCGTTCCACAATTTGGGGGTAACAGCCGAGAAAGCCCTCTGGGAGGTGGTCGCAAGCCTAGATCTTTGTGGATGTAACAAATTCCTCCCAGAGAACCGGAGAGCGCGGGGAGGATTATAATGGAGAAGGCGGTCCCTGAGATAGCTTGGACCCAAGCCATTTAGGGCTTTAAAGGTGATAACCAACACCTTGTACTGGGCCCAGAAGCTGATAGGCAGCCAGTGGAGGGACCTCAAAACCAGAGTAATGTGGTCCCTCCTAGATGTTCCAGAGACAAGCCTGGCTGCCATATTTTGTATCAGCTGTAATTTCTGAACCAAGCACAAGGGTAGCCCCATGTAGAGTGCATTACAGAAATCAAGACGTGAGGTTACCAGCGCATGCACAACGGTCTCAAGATCCCTTACTTCCAGAAAAGGGTGCAGCTGGCATATCAGCCGAAGATGATAACAAGCGCTCCTGACTGTCGCATTTACCTGATTTGTCATCAGGAGCGACGAGTCAAGGAGCACCCCCAGACTGAGAACACAGTCACTGGAGGACAGTGTGACCCCGTCCAGGACTGGAGGTTGCAACTCAATTCTTGGTTTTGAGGCCGCTACCGTGAGCACCGCCGTCTCGTCAGGATTCAGTCTCAATCTGTTTTTCCTCATCCAGCCCATTACTGCCCGAAGACATTCACTGAGAGAAGAGATGCCGTCAGAATTCGAGGCTGATGAACAAGATACAGAGAAATAGATCTGTGTCATCAGTGTACTGATAACACCCAGCTCCGTAACTCCGAATGATCTCACCCAGCGGCTTCATATAGATGTTAAATAACATCGGGGACAGAATAGCACCCTGTGGTACTCTATTACCATTTTTACTCCACAGGTAAGCTCCCTTTTACTGGAGCTACTGTCCCTGAGCAGCACTCTCTGGGTCCTGCCTGAGAGGAAGGACCTGAACCACTGCGAAGCAGTGCCTCCAATGCCTAACTCCCTCAGGTGATCCAGAAGAATGCTGTGATCTATCGTATCAAAAGCCGCTGAGAGGTCTAGGAGCACCAACAGGGTCACATTACCCCTGTCGATGCCCAGATGCAGATTGTCGGTCAAGGCAACCATGGCAGTCTCAACCCCAAAGCCTGTCCTGAAGCCAGTTTGAAATGGGTCTAGATAATCAGTTTCATCCAAGACAGCTTGGAGTTGAAGAGCAACCGCACTCTCGATCACCTTGCTCAAAAATGGTAATAAAGAGACTGGCCTATAATTTTTCATACCCAGGGGGTCCAGGGAAGGTTTTTTCAGAATAGGCTTAACAGCCGTCTCCTTTAGACATGATGGAATATATCCTTCCCTGAAGGATGCATTGATGATGCTCACAAGGAACTTCCACAATGCATCCCCTCCCTGGACGGCCAGCCAAGATGGGCAAGGATCGAGGGGGCAGGTAGTCTTCCTCACACTACCAAGGAGCTTGGTAGTGTGAGGATCCAAATGGGATCTAAATTAGTCTAAGGATCTAAATGGGACACCCAATAATAATAACAACAACAACATTCATTTATATCCCGCTCCTCTATGAAACGCAATTGGGGCAGCTTACAACATTTAAAATATACATCCAAAACTCTCCATCCCCCCCCCCTTAAAATACTGTATTGGTGTTTCTGTGCTAATACCAGAAGCCTCTAAGCCAAAATAGGGTTAATGATGGAATACTTATGATCATAGGATCATCGAGTTGGAAGAGACCACAACAGCCATCCAATCCAACCCCCTGCCCTGCAAGAATACACAATCAAAGCATTCCTGACAGATGGCCATCCAGCCTCTGTTTCAAAACCTCCAAAGAAGGAGACTCCACCACACTATGAGGCAGCGCATTCCACAGCTGAATAGCTGTTACTGTCAAGAAGTTCTTCCTAAAGTTTTGGTGGAATCTCTTTTCCTGTAGCTTGCATCCATTGCTCCGTGTCCTAGTCTCTGGAGCAGCAGAAAACAAGCTTGCTCCATCCTCAGTATGATATCCCTTCAAATATTTAAACACAGCTATCACTGGAGAGAGAACCTTGCCCCTTAAGGCAGCATTTCCCATTGTAGGCTATTATCATGTTTGTTCCTCAGGAGATTTTGGACTGCAAACTCCATCATACCAAACCTGTATAGCCAGTGGTCATATTTGATAGGAATTGTAGTTCAGCAGCAAAGATCCAGTTTTGAAGAGGCTGCTGAGTGTCAAACTTGCACCAGACTGTATGGCAGGAAAGAAAAATACACCCTACCTGAGAGTCTTTCTACAACCAGTTTCCTGCTCCCCTTACTTCATAGGTTGAACTGACAAGTTAGCCAATACAGTGAATCAGCTATCACAGTACAGTATGTTAAGAACTGCTTGAAGTGACAATCAACTTAATAGGTTCCCCATTTCCCTCCTGTATGCAAGGCTACTTTCTGGTTCTTTTGTTCTGCTTTATCCCTGCACTCAAAGGTGAATTCACCTGAAGGACTTGCTCAGATGTAATGGTTATAAAACATTAATATTTAAGGGACCTGGCCATAGAATGCTCAGCTGATCTCTCCCCCTCTTGCAAATGAATTTCCGCTGCTTACAATCCCACATATCCATTTTCCAGAATGTAAGTGGGGCTTTCTTCTGAGTAAAGATAGGATTGTATAGTCCATTGTATGTTGGGTGTTACAGCTGAACTATGTTAATACATCCAGGTGGTGCTTGAAACTCTAGTTTAACCTTTAAATGTAGCTGGTGGCCAGCTATCATTATTTGCATAAAGCCTTATGTTTATGTTCAGAGTTGCAAAATATATGGACCTAATCAAGTCTCAGAATATATAAATGACTGGCATATATCTACATATAGCTTAATATCTTGGGTAATCAATGCAGGATGCATTTTTGTAAAATACAATAAAATATATGTTGTGTTGTTGATGTGTGCTGTCAAGTTATTTCCAGAACCCTAAGGCGAACCTATCCCAGGGTTTTCTTGGTAAGATTTGTTTAGAGGAGGTTGGTTTGCCCTTCCCTTCCTCTGCGGCTGAGAGAGTGTGACTTGCCCAAGGTCACCTAGTGGGTTTCCATGGCTGAGCAGGGATTCAAACCTTGTTCTCCCAGGGTCCTAGTCCAACACCCCAACCACTACACCATGTTGGCTTTCAACAACATATATAGGGTTTAAAAAAATATAATATTCATCATTATGCATTGATAATTTAGCTGAATAGCTGGAGAACGGTGGTATGAAAATTGTTCTGCAGTGCAGTTTGCCTGCATCAGGCTGAAATTCCATTTTTGTGTTGACAAGCATGAATGGTATTTGCCAACTCTGTACATAGATGTTAACTTGAGTACTGGAAGGCCAGAAGGGAAAGTGTGTATTTGCACTGCTATCTCAGGTTCCTGCATAATAATGGGCCAGATCATCTTGTTTTATTTATGAGGAATGAACCATAACTTGTTTTGGACTAGCTATCTTTTAGCTTTCAGACTGAATGCTAATCACTGAAACTAAGTTTAGGTTTGCCTTAAATGTGTTCAGGTATACCAATTCTCAAGAGCCAGCCTGACACAGTGATTGAGTGTTCAAACCTCTGGAGACCAGGGTTTGAATCCCCACATGGCCATGAAAATCCACTGGGTGACCTTGGGCAAGTCACTTTCAGCCCTCAGAAAACCTTGTGATAGCTTCACCTTATGGTCACCATAAGTAGGAAACACCCTTAAGGCACACAACAACATCATATCTTTACTGGTCCAGTCATGTAGCTGGTATGGTCTGGTAGGTGTGTTACCTATCTAGAGCAGTGTTTTGCCCCATTGAAGATTATTTTGTGGGGAAAGGTACTTTTTAATTTGTGACATGATAATGATAGCCTTCACATAATGAAGCTTGTTTTAAGACTAGATCAATTGTTGTTAAATATATAAATATGGTGTATGTGCAGAAACATCACCCAAGGAGACCTTCTGCTGTGCTTTCTGCAACCGGACTTGTTTATCTCAGATTGGCCTTTTTAGTCATCAGCGCACTTGCAGAAAGCATGGGATGAGTCCTTCCTGAATCTTTGTTTGCGAAGAAAAGCCAGAGAGAGGGTGTTGGTGCTCTCTCCAGAAGTAAGAACATAAGCTCACATTATATTTGTGTGAATTCTTAACTATCAGAATTATACTATGACTATTGTACACAGGAGGATCCAAGGATGTGAGGAAACAGCCTGGATAGTAACATGTCCCATGGCAAAACAGTATACGTAGATTATATACCTTCATCCAGTTCCATCCTGTCTAGATGTACGAGTTAAGTCATTTGTTATCATCTGCTATTTGTGAGAAGTTGATGACACTAAAGTATGATAGAATCTTGGGGACTGGTTTTTATGCATATGCATTTGGGTATGTGTGTCCAGACTGATTTCCAGAGAAAAATACTATGTCGTAGTAAATCAACATAGACTTTCAGCAAATCTAAATAATTTATGCCTGTGTTAGGATTTCTTAGTAACATTTCTGGACAGTTCTAGATGTTGTACTACCAAGAAGGCACACTTCAGATTTTGAGGTTTAGTAGCAGGAAATGGATGGTTACGAAGGGCAAAACCTCTAAAACTACTACAAGAAATTTGGCAGCCACAGGCTGCAGAATTAGGAGATTTTTCAGATGGGGATTATAGTGTGGAGCAGGCACGGAACAGGGTCAATAAAGGGGCTGTCGTTCAGATGACTTCAACCCCTTCTGTCCTGCTCCCATCCTGCTCCCAGGATATTCTATTCACAACGAAACATCGTGAATAGAACACCCCTTCCATGCCTGTCACAGAATCAGTGACGTGGGAAACGGAGCCCCGTCCCTGTTCCGTGATGACAGGCACAGGGGAGGAGCTCCATGGCAGGCACTTCCTGCCATGATCGGGACAGGCAGGAAAGTGCCACCCTTCTCTCCTCCCCCCGGGTTCCTTTTTTACATTTTAAATTTATTTTTTCATTTTATTTTTTACTTTGACAGCTGGGGGGTTAAAAGTTTAAATTTCCCTCCAGCTCGTTCTCTCGCAAGAACAAGCAGATTTCCCCTGCTGGTCGTAAAGGCAACCTTACAACAGCTGCATTTACGGCCATTCCTGGAGCAGAATGGAGGTAAGTGTTTGAACATTTACCTCCATTCCGTTGCAGGAACGGGAGAGGAGGTGGCAGAGCAGCAACAGGGCATTTTGGCCCGATCTGACAATCTCCTTAGTCCAATAATGCAGTAGTATTACAAGCAGTGTCATTTCACCTTGTTATAAACATTGGTATGTGTCATTAGGAATGTTTTTTCTGTAAAAGTAAGCACTCACACTTTCCCATCTTTGCTTTCCCTCTGCCTCAAGTTCCATAGTCAGTTCTGAATGTCATCTAAATCTTAGATGTTATTCAAAACTTAGATTCTAAGATTGCTCCCTCTAATCAGTTTGATCCATGTCACAGTTTGGGCTCACTGTCCAATTCCAATTGGCATAATGTTTTTATTTTAAATTATCATTGAGAATGTACATATGTGCTTGAGAAAACTCTCACTGGAATTGCTCATGTATCACCAGCTTCAACAGCTCTTTGTGATTACCTGAGTTATGTTTTAAACAGAGTTGAAAGCTCTGGGAAATTTAGACAATGGGTGCTGTAACAGTGATATGCTACAATGGGAGACATTTTGTTTGTAGCATTTTAATCCAGACCATTATTGCGTATTTATTCCTACTACAGTATTTGCTTTCAGCTGGATACTCCCTTGGTTGCTAATCAAGATTCCCATGGTCACTTTTTATTGTTGAAATCAGTATTTGGCAGCTATGTCAGATTTTTTATATTGGAAGAAAAAGAGGATTAGATTACTGATCAAGATAGCCAAATAATTTAAAACTTTTACTTCAGTACCAAAAAAATAAATACGTTACTGCTATCCATTTATTTAGTGTTTACATTGTGCTTCCAGGTATACATTTCAACCTCATACGTGACATGAAATACAAAGCACTGGGGTAATTGTCTTATTAGATCACCTTCTGTTTGTCTGTGTTTTTTGGGGCGAGGGTTGTTCATGTGACCACCAAGGACATGTAGTAGCTATTAGAGAATCCCAGCAAATAGCACACAGATATCACATATCTGTTTGAAGGTGCAGAATTGACTGCTATGAATGTGGCTTTTAGAAGGTATTTAGGTTCAAATGTTAAGGACAAAAGTAAGTTTTTTAGTATTAGGTCAAAACATTATCAGACAAGCCTCTATAAATGTTCTTTTGCTAGCATATTTTGAACCGTTTTTCTACCAGCAAAAGAACCCTTACTATCAGACCTTACCTTTAGTAGCGATAAAAGGCATCCCCAGCATTGATGGAGCCCGAATGGAGCTCCGTTCACTTCTGCACTCATGATCTCGCCGATTCTCGCGAGAAGACACAAGCACAGTAAATTTTAAAAATACAGAAAAACAAAAACACAAAACATACACAAAAGCACAAAAACACACTTTACAACTTAAAAGTGATCTGGGGAGATTCATAAAAAGAGTGTCCCTTACCTGGGTTTTGTGATCTCACCCAGAAGGGTTCTGCCCATTGATGCTGTATTCACATGAACACTATGGCACAAAGTTTCAAATGCTGGCAATACTGGCAAAAAAGCACCACGGAGATCTGTTGACAGTTTGACCCATCAATAAAATAGAATGGTTTTTTGACAAGACAAAATTGTGAAAGGACATCATTTGATATGCACATCCTTTTGTGTTCATTTGGTGTCGTTATGACGCCACATTTACCGTATCTGATCTAGTCCTATGATGTACAAATGAACACAGGGGTTGTTTGTATAGTATCTTGGCCTGCCATGCCCTCCTACCAGACCTCCAGTCTGGATTATGACACAGACATGAGGCAGACAAAGAGAATGTCAGGCTTATTTCTCAGGACCCAGAGGCAAATTCTGACAGGGAAATGGAAGGACAGAGGGATGTCCCCACACAGGAGATATATAGTAATAACCCCCAGTAGCCACAATACACAGATACAAACCAGACCATTCCAACAGCAATTCAATGCTGGGAACTGCAATCCTCTAATTCTGAAGGGCCACATGTTTCCTACTCCTGCTTTAAATATAGATTATCTGTGTAGAATTGGTTGGTGGCCATATATGGACCTTGTTGGTCTTGGTTGGTGTTATTCATCTTCTTCTGCTTCACACTATTGATTGTGGTCAAGGTTGATATTATTCAATGACACTGGTAGTTGGCCACAAGTAACTACAGGGGAAAAGTAAGAGTATAAGAAGATATTTATGACTACCTTGAGGAGAGAAGATACACCAAGTCAACCTGTGGAATGATAGAACTGAGAAGGCATCCCAAGGTCACTGGTACCTTTATTGACTAAAAGAATGGACAGCATGAGGAGATGCTTCTTCCTAGCTGCAAAGCTTGCCAGGGACCAGCACCCAATGGCTCAAGGACTGGCACGTGTCCAAGGATCAGTACTTTGAGTAGCACTGTTTTAAACCTTTTACCAAACAAAACAAAACAAAAATCCAGAAAACAAATGCCAAACATTATACATTTTTTGTGGAATTAAATTTTGGCTTACTTTATTTAAAACAAATGATTATGGATAAGTGGTGGCTTTTTGTCTTCTGTGGGGGTCTGCTTCTTCTTTTTATAACATTCCCTTGCCTAGGCATAGTTGGGCCTGTGCTGGGCAGGGTCGGATTGTCCAATGAATGTAATGACAGGGAGGGTGTAACCACTCTGACCCTCATTTTTACCTGCAGTACCCACACTGGAAGGGGTGCATATGAACAGTTGATCACACTGGAGACAATTCCTGTTTCATATTGCCTAGTGTCTTCAAAACAAACATTTTTGCTTCTTTATAAATGAGGCTCTACTTCTTTTTTTAATTCAATGGCTGAATTATGTGCTGCCTATAAAACTTGATGGAATTTATGTACATTTTCATTAGTCAGCCCTTTATTTTGGAAATTAATTAGCACATAAATAAAAATGAAAAACAGAAGCAAACAACTTTTCTTTGGGAGAATTGGCAGCAGAAAGGCAGTGTTGTAGCACATCTTTATCATTTTTTGGCAGCTTGCACTGATGAAACTGAAACACTATATAGCAAAAGTCCCCCAACCACGCCATATAGCAGTTTTACACCAAGTGGCTAAAAGTATACCTTTTCTCCCCTTTAATTATTCTGTTTTATGGTAGGAGCTTTTATCCTGTTACTGGTGGTAATTGAAACCATCCTTGTGGAGGATATCTGAGCCTCCCCAGATACAATAACCACTTGCCACTTATGGATCTGCTTATGAACCAAAAGGTGAAGGAAGATTTGACAATAATGACTTGCAGCAATTGCTTTGATTAATTCTGGAATTACATTTTAGGAAGCCACAGTCAGCAAGCAAGATCTATGGTAAGTGTGAGTCTTTGTGCAAAAATTGTATTTATACCATCATCTGCCCTCCCCAGTTTTATTGTGTACATTCAATTAGCCAATGCTAAGTTCCATGTGCAAAGTTTGCTTTTCATTTTGTTTTTTTAATCAGAAATCAAACCTCAAGTAGTCATAAATCTGCAAACTAAAAGTCCTTCTGGATCAAAATCCTAATTGTTCACGGTTTAGGGACTGCATTGGAAGAAGGCACCACATTGCATAAAATATTGTCCTGTTTATCAAGCAACATGGAATGTTCACATTGACCATGTAATGAATTTGTCTTGTACAAATATATGTGAGCAGGAGTAGTGAGAGAATGATAAATGAGGGATAAATTATATGTGGAAGAATTAAGCGTGTTGGCTTTTCATTAAAGAGTAAGACAACACTGTAGCCCATCTAATGTGGGAATTGCTATCACCTCACTTCTTTAGCTCTTTCAGTGTGTAACACTGCAGCTCATGTTATCCTCCATTAGAGGGTCCCACAACACAGCTAACAGTGTATAACATTCTGTTTGGGAAGCAGTTGCCTGTTTTTGTATTGTGATTCTAGTAGTAGCTCAAGACCCTGAACATATGCAGGACTGCACAGCCGTTGCTCCAACAACAGTAATTATTTTTGGATGGCTAAGTCACACAGATCACTGTGACTACTGACTGCCTCCTTGGCAGTCTGAGCCATACATCTTTTCTCTCCAAAGTTACCTTTGGTATAGTCTTCTTCCCTATTACAGAAGACACCTTCTCATGCCTCTGGACATATGTGTGGCTTTGGCCCAGATTCTCTTTCCCTGGGGTCTTCCCCATCCTTTGTTTTCTGCTTCAGCCTTGCTTTAATTTTGATTTTGAGCCTCCTCCCAAAAACAGGTGTGCTTTTTCACCCTGCTTCTGAGAAACTTAGTCACAGAGGAGATTTTCACATGCGTAAAATACCCCCTGAAGAAATCGGGACAGAAATATTTCTGTCCCGGAAGCAGCGCCGCGGTTCGCACGCCCAGTCCCGTCTCCCGATATGCTGTCGTCGTCACGCTGGGTTATTTCTTCCCTCTTCCGGAATATTTTACTAACGGGAGTTCGCCATTAATAAAATATTCTGGAAGAGGGAAGAAATAACCCAGCGTGACGACGACGGCATATCGGGAGAGGGGACTGGGAGTGCGAACCGCGGCGCTGCTTCCGGGACAGAAATATTTCTGTCCCGATTTCTTTGGGAGGGTATTTTAGGTGTGTGAAAATCTCCTTAGACCCAATCCCAGTGTCTAATGGATCTTTGTATTTTAAAGTACTATAAGAATTTTATTCATAGAGACAGTGTAAAAAAATATTGTGCCATATATCCCCATACAGGGCCTTAAATACCCTAGTCACCAGATTCTGTCTGATCTTGGAAGCTTAGCATGGTCAGCCCTGTTAGTACTTGGAAGGAGAACCACCAAGGAATATCAGGTGCTGTAGGCTATATTTTAGGTGCTGTAAGAAGGAACTAGCAAACCCACTTCAGATATTTGTTGCCTAAGAAAACCCTCTGAAATTCATGGGGTCACCATAAGTTAGCAGGGGGCGTAAAGGCACATATATACATATACACATATCCCCAATATTGTTGGATTTTACTCAGTAAACATTTAGGTATTCAGACACTTAGGATGCTGCCTTATTTGATCAAAGCATTGTTCATGCTAAGACTTTATCAGACTAACATCTAAAAACACTGTAATTCCTCTATTGAGGAAGTGGAAACATAGTGGCATGATTACAGTAATTATCACATGTCATGGTAATTGCACAATAGTATGCCGTAATCATGCAATACTACTGCCACTACCACTTTAAGAATGGGATGTTACTTCTATGATTTTGTATGGGAGAGATTTCGGCTGTTCACTTGAGAAGACACAACTTTGTTTAAACACACCAAAAACACATAAATAATGAAAGAAATCAACACATAAACACTTAAACAAGCATTAAAAAATACCAAGAAAAGGTGACAGTTCATTAAAAGAGTATCCTGTGTTCTTGTTGGGAAAGGGGAGGGTGGAAAGGACTGCGTATTCATGCTGTAATTGCGTGATTATGGCGGAACATGATTTTGCATGCTCATCAATACTGCAAAAAGAGCACTATTGAGGGCTATTCATAGATTTTCCCATCAGTGAAAAGTGATGAGCAATTAACAGGTGGAGCACACATTGACCATGGGAGGACAACAACATCATGCAATAACAGGAACACATTTGTGGTACTGTCACGTTGTAATTGCGTGATTACAGCTCCATCTGATAAAGTCCTTAGTTCAGCATTGCCTACTCAGGCAAGCCTGCTCAGTTCCTCATGGTCTTAGGCTGTGTCATTCTCCAACACCTACCACCTAAGCACCTCTCCATGGTGAGAAGGAGACAAGTAAATAAACACAAGCCCTTCTCCAGCTGCATTGTCCCTTCTCTGTCATAAAGCTTTGGGTCACAACTGCCCTGACTGAAGGAAGAGAAGTGGGAAGAGGCAAGAAAGGAAAGAAGCAAGCATTTATTCCTCCTGAGTTTGGTTTATTTGATAATGATGACAATGATGATGATGATTTACTATTTATTTGGTTGTTTCAGAACATCTATCTACTGGATTTCATTTTTTAAAAAAAATCCCAAAGAAGTTCACAATGCTAAAAGGGGGACAATTAAAATAGCAGTTTTTGTTTTAGTGTTTCAACTATCCTTGCATTTTATAGATGAGGTATGGTCCCTTGAGGAAGCCAGACAGAAAAACAGTCTATTAATCTGTTAAATAATAAGTAACTAGAGATTGCTGGGATCAAGGCTGCTAATTTGTACTTGTCAGGCATCCTGTCTATTAAGTTATGCTCCTACTCTGTTCGAGAACCTCATGCCTCTCTGTGTCCTGATTTGGCTATTCTCCAAGCTGTATCAGTGCAAAATTGCATGTCATACCAAAACAGAGGGATATAGGAGATTTTCAGATGGGGGAAATAACCCCCACGGAGATTGGGAGAGAAACAGGGCTGTTCCACTATCAGCGCACCGTTTCGCACACCCCTGTCCTCCTGATCTCCATTTGTTCTCCCTCCATCCTGCTTTCATTTTCCTTTTGCTATTTTTTACTAACGGAGGTTCTTCATTAGTAAAAAAAAAAGTGGAAAATACCAGAAGGAAAATGAAAGCAGGACAGAGGGAGAACAAATGGAGACCAGGAGGAGGATGGGGGTGTCCAAAACAGAGTGCAGGCAGCGGAACAGCCCTGTTTCTTTCCCGACCCTCCACGGGGTTATTTCCTCCGTCTGAAAATCTCCATAGAGTCAGTCATCTATGAGACTCCAGACACAGCACTGTGTAGAATGAAAGGAATTGCTGTGAAATTCATTATTAAACAACAACACATAGATGCATAAAATAGCCACAATTAACATATTTTATACAGAGAGAAAAAGTATAAAGCGTGTGTCCCAAAGACTGTGAAATGAGCAGCATAGGAGCCAGCATGGTGTAGTGGTTTGAGTGTTGTTGGACTACAACTCCAGAGACCAGGGTTTGAGTCCCTGTTCAGTCATGGAAACCCAGTGAGCTTGGGTGAGTCACACTCTCTCATCCTCAGAAAACCCTGTGATAGGTTTGCTTTAGGGTCACCATAAGATGCCTTGAAGGCACACAACAGCAGTGAGTCTATCAGATCAGTTTGGAGAGCTCAAACATTTCCATGGTATGAATGAGCCTCTCAGAGCAGACACTGTGATAATATTAGAACCTGTAGTGGGTGGGGGGGAGAACAGAGTCACACTTAGGTATTAATTGAATGAAATCGAATTTATTGATAAATTCTAGCACAACAATTTCATACTGGAGACCTCATTTTTAAGTCTTTATTTGTTGTTGAGTTTAGTGGCATATAGTCATCAGCATAACATCCAGGCAGATTAACATGTGATGATTTCTGCATATTGAACTGTAAAAATGAAGTATTATTATCCATTCAGATGATGGGGGAGATGGAGAGGCCATATAGTTTCCACCATCATATTTATGATTCCCAGGTTTCCAGACCTGATTCTCAGGGCCCGACCCCTCCCTTTACCAGTCCTCGGAGCAAGTGGGAGGAATATCAGGGCAAGAGCACTACCTTGAAAAGTATGTCTATATTTTCTTCATTATAAATGTTTGGTGTTTTTTATTTGAATAGAAACTGTAAGCAACTGTGGGTGATGCTTAATGTCATCACTGCTTCCCTTTTTAACATCAGCAGAACCTGTTCCTGTGACAAGGGGTCAGCCCAATGATTCATATTTTGGCCCTGAAACATCAGGACCTAGGATGGTCCTGATTTGACAAGCTAAGCATATTCATTCATATGACCAGAAACCTTTTCATAGTGATTCTATGTGGTACTTCAAATTATCCTGGATTCTGTTATAGCTCAGTTTTCAGGCTGTGTGTGCTCTAAGCTGCACATCTGAGAGTCCAGCTCTTCTGTAACTTGCTAGGGCACCCCAATTCAGGAAGGATATTGAGAAGCTGGAATGTGTCCAGAGGAGGATGACCAAAATGGTGGAAGGTCTAGAAGCCATGCCCTGTGAGGCGCAGCTTAGGGAGCTGGATATGTTTAGCCTGGAGAAGAGAAGGTTGAGAGGGGACATAACCTTGTTTAACTATTGGGATGTCATACCGAGCAAGCTTGTTTTCTGCTGCTCCAGAGACTAGGACACGGAGCAATGGGTTCAAACTACAGGAAAAGCGATTCCACCTAAACATTAGGAAGAAATTCCTGACAGTAAGAGCTGTTCAGAAGTTGAATGCACTGCCTTTGAGTGTGACAGCGGCTCCTTCTTTGGAGGTTTTTAAACAGAGACTGGATGGCTATCTGTTGGGAATGATTTGATTGTGTATTCCTGCATGGCAGGGGTTAGACTGGATGGCTGTTGTGGTCTCTTCCAACTCTATGATTCTATGAGTCTGAAAATGTACACTAAACATGGGCATTGGTATATTACAAAATAATTATCATTTCCTTAAATGTTTATTTAATTCTGTCAGTATGCCCTTCTGCTAAAAGGCTGTCTGGTATTCCATAGACTGTAGATTCTGTTTGTTGTGGAACCTATGCCTTCTTTTTAAAATCAGTTTCTCTACTTTTATTTATTCCACAGAGACAAACTTCAATTTTTATATATTTCAAACATTCTTACTTAAGAATATCACATTTTCAGCATAATTTAGTCAAGTGATACTTGTGACTATTCATATTTGTTCATACCCAAAGTTATGAAGTTAGAGAACTTTCATATCTGTGCCATTTGAATTTAACACATACACAACAGAGCAAAAGAAACCCAGTTTTACTCAGTGTGAAACAACAACATGACACTAGGGGATGCTGTTTGATTTCCTTCCATTAAAATTATATTTTACTGCAAAATATGCCTGTCTTAACATAGCATAGTCATAATAATTTATAAGTGTTTATTTCAAATTTGAGTAGAAATCACTAAAAGTAAAAACAGATGATGTGCCAAGGAGGTTTAGTTCTTAAAATCTCTATCGGCTTGAAGTCAAAACAATTAATTTTATTTACTTACTATCCCATTTTGTGAATGCCTATTAAAGATTTTGGAAGATCAAAAACAAACAAGCAAGGTGGTTGCATAAAACTATAAGGAAAAAGTGTGGAAAAAAGCTGACTCCATAGATGGGTGTTCTCAGCATAAGAACAGAAACCATTAAAGAGGCAAAAACAAATGTGGATGGATATGATTAGTATACTGATTTTAAAACATAACTGTTTAATGTAGGGTTTAAGTGAATTGTGAATCACTTTAATCAACCAAAACTTATCAAGAGCCTTTGTTTTCTAATATTTCATAAACTTCAGCTATGCTTTCAATATATGACTGCCTTTGAGTTTCCCAAAGCTCCTATAAAAAAATAAACCAAATGTTCATATTTTTGTGCAAATGTAACTGTTATGTCAGGAAGGTAGGTGCTCCTTCCGTGAGTGTCCTTGAGACCAGAGGTCTATGGAAATCTTCATGCCTTTATCTCACCCACCTCCCATCCATGTACATAAAATGATGTATACTTGCATAGCACAAGACATGTTCACATTGCTATGTAGAATGACATTCATCCAAGCAGAATCAAGAAAACATTGTCCTTGGCTAATTTACTGAGACGTTCAGGAGGGGTTTTATTGATTGACTTCACAGGATGGTGACTCTGGAGACCAAGGTTCAAATCTCCACTCAGCCACAGAAACCCACTGGGTGACTTTGGACAAGTCACATTTTCTCAACCTTAGAGGAATGCAAAGGGAAACCCGCTCCAACAAACCTTGCCATGAAAGCCCCATGATTGGTTCACCTTAAGGTCACTGTAAGTCGGAAATGACTTGAAGGCACACAACAAGAAGAAAGCCTCATTTATTTATTTAGAGCATTTATACATGCCCTTCAGCCAAAAAGACTCCTAGAGTGGTTTTAAAAAAACATGACACACAAGGAAATGAGGACTGCAGTGGGAGAGGGGATTAAGGCCAACAGATGCTGACTGTTCTCCCTCAAAGGCCATAGCAGCCACTGTGAGAGGATGGCCTCTCAGCAGTCACTGGGATCAAAGCATGATGGAGCTGTGCCTGGTTGCTGGCATCTCCCTCAGACGTCCGAGGGCAAAGATGGCAAAAGAAGGCATTGGAGGCAGTAACTCTTCAACAATATGGAAACCCATCCCATATTAGGCTACCAGCTCCAAATGTCCCACATACTGTTTCTATCCCCCTGTACTTTGTTTATTATTCTGGCCATATATTTGATTTGTTTTATATCCTTCACCACAGCTCCTGATCTGACCATAAAATCATTTTTGCCTAGCGTGACACACACACCCTTTGCACTGCATTGATGCATCTAATATTCTGATGTTCTGCTGTTTTGGAGGGTGAAGTTGTTTATTGCTAGAGTGAAGTAAGTGTCATTAAAGGCTTTTCCTATCTCATTGTTCAGAGGAGGTTTGCCTTTGCCTTCCTCTGAGGCTGAGAGAGTATGACTTGCCCAAGTCCCCCAGTGGATTTCCATGGCCAAGCGGGGATTCAAACTCTGGTCTCCGAGAGTCCTAGTCCAACACTGAAACCACCACACCACACTGGCTCTCTTCAGTGTTCTGACACCAAGAAAGAGAAACATCCACTCACAATGGAGTTGAACCCAGTGTTCCCTTCTATCAAGGAATTGGGCATATTAAGCTCTCTGGCCTGGAAGTGGGCAAAGCTTTCTAGATTCAATGGTTAAGCTTCCTTACCACATAGGATTCAGACTCTGGGATCAACCAAGATGAACGTTAATAGGGTGGTCTGGGAGTGATGGTCTATTGAAGGTAAAGCAGTAACCCACTTTAACCTTCCTGCTTGACACAGCTTAGCTAAACTTTTAAAAGTCCGATTCTGCTTCTCCACTTGCCCACTGGATTCTGGATGACATGGGGTGTGGAGCTTCTAATTTGTGCTTGAAGACCACCCCCCTTATCACTCTCTTATGCATGGCGCTCCGTATTGGGGAAACTAGATTTACTAACAGATGTTGGATTACAGTCTGGCCTGTAGCCTGTCTAGTGGACATCCTTCTGTCCATCCTGTGGGTTGGACCACCAAAAGGTACGTAAATCCCTGCCACTTTGGCATCTTGGCAAAGTCAGCTGGAGCCTTTTAAATGGGATGCATGCCCATGGTCGGGATCCAGGGACCTGGGTGGGCTCCCCCCTTGGATTGTTTCTAGCACATAAATTGCACCCTTGACATAGTCTTTGAGTAGCTGGGTGTATTCCAGGAGTAACCTATTGTCTATTAACTCAGTTTAACCAGTTTCTTTGGCAAAGTCTCAAAGCAGGATTGCAGCAAAGTCTGGCTGGCTGCAGCATCTACTAAGGCATTGTCCTTCAAGATAAATTCTTGTCCTTCTGCATGAGCTTTAACGTGTGTGATAGATATTTCTTTCAGTAAGCAAAGAGCTTCTTACAATTGCAAAATCTGTGGTCCACTGGCAATGTTTGAACCACTGGATGTCATGAAGCCTCTCTCTTTCCAAAGCATTCTGGTGCTGAGGCAAATTCCAAAAGCATATATTATATCAGTGAATATGTTGACTGTTTGCCCTTCTGCTAGTCTACAACCCTGTGTTAGAGCTATCAGCTGTAACATTTGATGGGAGAGGTTCAGCTTCTAGGACTTCAAACAGAGTAACAACTGCATATCCTCTCCTTCTGATTCCTTCAGTGACTCTTAAGCTGACATCACAAAATGGAATCAAGTTTGGATTCTGTAACAGTACATCTGCAGTGGGAGCCCCTGAGAGTCATGGGGCATTTTCAGTGGGCATTTTCAAATATAGTCACTTAGGGGCAAAATCAGTGATGGCCCTGAGCTTATATAATAAGTCTCTTCCAAACAGATTCATTGGTCTATCTGTCAGCAGGAACGTATGGTGCTCAGAGAGAGGACCTATTTTAACTACAGCTGGGTCAGAGATTGCCCTTCTGAAAGGCCTCCTTTAAACTCCCATTACAAGTTCTGTCTGGCCACTACATTTCAAGGCTCCTTCAAACCACCCCCCTCCCCTTTGTGAACTAGCTGCCACTACTCCACCCCAAATCCTCATCTGAGGATTTCAACTAAAGCAGAACAAGCCGCATCTCTGTGCTCACCCTTTCTTGCACATGAAGAAACTTCCCCACTTTAGAAGCCACACGAGGAAAACAACCTGCTGCAGCCTCCCTTGCCATGCACACACATACAGTGTTAGATCCCAACTGAGAAATAAAAACAGCTTCCCTTGCATGCCCCCCTTTGTACTAACCTGTCCCAAATCTTCACAGAAGAAGGAGGAAGAAGGAGACAGAAGAAGCTTGAAAGAGACCGAACATACTTTCCTTTCTGCTCAAATTCACACTTCCTAAAGTTCTCCACCACTCCACCATTTTATGAGCACCAACCCCATCTCCTGCTGTTGAGTAGGTGTGAGAGGGACCCCCCAAATTATTTATGATTCTCTCCTGGTGGTGGGTCTGGTCACAATGGCGCTGGGCACCACATAGGAGTCCAATCAGATTCCCTTTTATCTGGATCCTTATAGGGGAAAAGAGGGATCTTTTTCTGTGTCTTAAGCCATGTGGGCTTTTGTGCAAACACTTTTTGTATCCTCAAAGAGTAAGGAGATTATCAGACCTGGAGGAATGTGGCAAAAAACCACGTTCCAAACCACATCAGAAGAATGCAATGGGAACAGAAAGGCCCACATTATCAGATGCCCCCATCCTTCATCCATTCTGGGGGCATAGTGCTGCCATGAATGAAGCTTCCCTTTTGTATTGATGGGGACAAGCCACTAATAAAAAGGGATGGCTTACTCAGGTCCATGCTATACCCCAGGACACTGAAGCACGATGTCATCTGATAATCTCACACCTTCCTGTTCTTGTTGCAATCTTCTGATACAGTTTTTGCCATGTCTGATACTCTCCTAAGTAATCAATCTGTTTCAGTTTCAGTCTCAGATCTGCTGTTTTGGTCTCGGTCTCAGATCCACTAGAATTTCCCGCAAGGCCTCAAGTTGCTGCATCTGAAAGGAACCCTGCTCAGGCCAATGCCTGTATGGGGAAAGCCAGAAAGCTGGAGATTTAAGAGGGCCATGCCATCCCACACAAAAGTTTCAGGTGCCTGTTACTCATCCTGTCTTTGGCCTCTGCCTTCCTCCAGTTCTGAAGGACAGACTAGGGGAGTTGAGAGGTTTTTATTTGTGTTGTGTGTATGTGCCTACTGTGATGCAAAACCTGCATTTTGCTTCTAGTCAGCCTTCACATTCCTACCACCTGACCTGCCTAGGCCCACCATGTAGATGGCCTCCAGATGGACCCTTCCCAGGCTCCACTTGCTATCTCCCCATGAGGGGAGGTGTGTCTTGAACATGGAGTCCTTGCCGAAGGTCATTTGGTGGCAAATCTACCTGTCTCACAAAGGCTCGGTCTCCACCTTGTTGGCTTTTACTAGAGATCGGATGCCCATAGGAGGGTTGGAATGCATCCCAACTGGTTGTTCACAGACTTCATGAAGCATCCAGCATCCCAAGTGTTTGCTTCCAAAATCCCTCAAACTTCACAAAACATCCAGCATCCCAGGTGTTCATTTCCAAAGTCCCTTTCCCTCATGCAATATGAGTCATTCCTTTCTTTCATCCTCATTGTTCCCAGTCCATTAGGACTCACCTTATCACCCTACCCAAGGACCTGTGGCCAACTCAGCCCAGTCTTGAGAGGTGAACTCACCCAGTTGCACACAGAGACTGTCTGTGTTTGCTCAGGCCCACAGTGTGAACCACAGTGTCCAATCTGAGTTGCCAAAACTGTCATGGGAATTTCCCTCCTGGCATGAGAAAAGTGATGGACAGCAAACGTTGAGAGCAAAGGGGGGGGGTGTTTTTTTTAAAAAAACAAAGCAACAGTGCCATTGGGTACACCAGAAAATTTAAAAATAAAAATATGGCAAACCCTGGATAAGAATAAAGCATACCTTTATACCTTTTCCTTGTATACCTTTTCCACAATTGATTGGCTTAAAATGCTACATAGGTGGAGGGTAAGGCAGTGAGGCAACTGCCTCACTATCCCACCCCCTCACTGTTGTTTTGCTGATTAAGCTCAAGGCACTTGTAACCCTAATAGAATTAGCAGAGAATACTTCTTGTCCAGACGAGCTATACAGGAGATCCACCATATTGGGAAGGAGGGGGGCAAAAAACACCATAAACTGCACGCACCCAAGAGACTTTGTGGTTTTCTATGAAGTTTTTGATAAACCGCAGGGAGATGCACATTGCTGGTCACGTGAATGACTGATTCACAGTGCTGCACATTCTGGGCAAAGGTGGAAGTTGAAAGCTGATTGGTCCCTTGTGTTAGCAGGGGCAGGCTTTCCTGTTGCAGAGCCTGGAAATACCATTTTAGCATTCTGAAGGAGTGACAGTGCACTTTTTTGTTGTGTTCAGGTGAACCCCCCCCCCTTTTTTATATAAGTGGAAGGTCTCTCTTCCTACCATTTAAAATTAAAGATGTGTAGAGAGGGTATCATTGGAGGGAATATTAGCCCCCCGCATTCATGGCCACCACCTTGATTCATAGGAGAGGGGTCCATGTGCATGTCAACATGCATTGCTTTGCAGAGAACCAGAAATCATGGAGACAAAAGGGAGCTGCTGCAAATTGCAGGTTAATGTATGTTCCAGCCCAGTATTTTCTCCCATCTAGCTGAGCTCTTGTTCAGTATGTGACTACTTACCAGTGTCTGCCTTAGTAAGCACATTCCAAGAAACTCTAAGACAGTGCTCCAAGGCAGGGCACAACACAGGGCTCAACAGGTTTCTTATCTCAGCAGAGAGAGCTATTCTGTGGAGGAAAATACTTGCTCAATTATCTGTAGTAAGGTGGGAATTGTGCAGCGCTTCAGATATTGGTGAACTGCAACTCCCAGCAGCTCTAGCCAACATAGCCAGTGTGAGGAATGGTCATATTGCAGTTCAACAGAATCTGGAGGACTGCACAAATTCCCACTTCTGATAAATTATTAATCCAATGAGCAATATTACAGAATGTCCACATTGAGACAAATCACAAGGTATATTTCTCTGAAAGAGCAGTGCTCAGTTGTCGTGTGTCCAAATCTGCTTGTGATCATTTGGGGCCCACACTCTGAAAACACCCAGGTGATTCGTTGGAACAGGGACAGATTCCATCTTTAAAACAAAATGGGAGAATAGAAGGTAGAGCTTTTTCCCTGTTTCCGTCTACAGTCTTGGCAGTCACTGAGAAGCATTAGAGATCAAAACACTTTTGCAAACTGTGAGGTACTAAATGCAAGCATAGTTTTGAAAAAGGGAATATGAAAAAGAATCAGACATAGGATCCTACTCTACTTTACTGGGAGTTGCTATTTGGGTCTAGTAATTTTAAATGGGAAAATATCATTTGCAATGCTGTTTCTAGTTTCTAATATTTCTTGTTAAAAGTAAAGGTTACTTTGAAGATGACTGAAGAAAATTAAGCAAATTCTCAATGTGTTCTACAAACTGTATCTATGTATGTTTACTCAGAAGTCATTAGCTAGATGGAGTTCAGTGTTTCTTCCCAAATAAGTATATATAGGATTGCATTCTTAAAATCAAAACATGTAGTTGGAAGGATTGGAAGTTAGGCAGTGCTTTGTAATCAAAATTTCTATTGGAGCAGGTTTATCCATCACCAGTCTGAACATCGCCTGTATTCTTTCTTTTAAAATTAAATGTTGGGAGTCTTAAGCTCTGACCGTCTGTATTCTGTTTCATACTAGAGCAAAGTGGACAAAGAACAAGATTGGATCAGATCATTTGCCATAGAGACTCCTGAAGGAGAAAACAATTCACCATTCTAGGAGTTCTAAAGCTTTTGCAATAACATTTTGGTTTCATCATATTAAAAATAAATAAATCCCAATATAGAGAATTTCCAAACACTATGGGCAGAGAGTTTCAAAGTTCCAACGTGGAAGACAAGGCATGTGAGACACAAGGTCCTTTCCCCTTAAATCTCCCAACCTTTTTATATTTAATTTTCTCATTGTCTTTGGATTTGTAGTGGCTTGGATCCAGGCTTTGCTTCTGCCAATGAGGTGAACAGAAGTGATCTTTGCTTATTCTCCCTTTCTCCTGTCAGCCCCTTGCATCCTGTCAAAATCCACTCTGGAGGGTTGAAGAACAGCTGAATGACTGTGGAAGGAGAGGTCATCAGCAAAAACAGTCTCTCCCTCAATACCCTTTCTACTGGCATAATTCCTCAGGCTGAACCAAATATCCTGTGTTGAGGGAAGGCTGCATTTGGATCTAAGCCACCAGAGGTTGCTTATACTGTGATTAACATCAGATGGCCCGATCTGTGTTTTCCTGCTATCTGAGCCACAGGAGTTAGACCCATGAGGCAAGAATATTTCCATGATGGCACCTAGCTTGTGGAATGTCATCCTGGTTTTACTGCTGCTTTTCTTTCTATGGGTGTCAAAGATGTGCTCCTTTCAGCAGGCTTTGGGGTGAAGCATTTTCCCCACCCCACTCCCATTAGCTGCAGTGCTGTGGGGTTTCTGTGGTTTTGCATTTGCTATACCATTTGTATTTCTTTGTTACTCTTTTAAATGATTGTTTTATGTTTGTTTTTATTGTTAGCTGCCTTGGGGTTTTCAGACTGAAAGGCAGAACAAAAATATCTTAAAATTAAACAAAATGTTACTGAATACTGTGCCCAATAAGCTTTGGATCTTACTGCACATTCTTTCGTGCTTGATTTTACTTCAGTGTAGAGAGTTACCCAATCCCAGAATCTCCTAATGAACCAAACCACTCAAATCCTGTAGAAGGGCTACATATTAGAATGTGTAAAAAAAAAAAGTGTAAAAAAATATGAGAAGGATATTCCAAAGCTATTTCTAGAACTGTTTTCTAGACTTGACATTTTTAGAGTTCTGTGCTAAGAAAACCTGAGGATATGTTCCAAAGTATATACCTCATATGAAGTAGCTAGAGTTGCCAGATATCAGGGCCTGGGCCTGAGTTTCCAGTTCTCATGGGTTGTCTCTCCAGATGAGGGTGCAGCTCGTCTAGTTTGGTGGGCTCAGCTACAGGCAAGAGGAAAGAGATGTGTAGAGATCTCCAGCTCAGCTATCAGTCCAACAGTTTCCTACAGTTTCCAAAGATTCATTAATTCATTGCTGAAACTTGCAAAGACTCTCCAGGGAGGCTGTATGTATTTACTTGATTAGCTTCCTCTTTCCCTTCCTGTTGTTGTGACACAAGGACTCATTCTTCACTCTGCTCTGCATCTAGCTTCTGGCTAGATGCAAGCAAGCTAGATTAAATGTTCCTTATCCTGTCTCCCTAACTAAGAGGCTTATTGCACAAGTAACTGGTAGTGCAGACCTAACATTTCGCTTTCCATTCTGCCTCACTTCATGTTGTCATCATTCTTCAGCTGTTCTTCTGTTATGGTCCCATAGGAGACAGTGGTAAAAGTGAGTCTTTTTTCTAACTGGAAAAAATCCATAAGAAAAAAGACTCACTTTTACTACTGTCTCCCACAGGGCCAACAACATCATGTGATAAGGCAGAACAGAAGGTGAAACATTCCATCTGCACAGCCACTTGTGCAATAAGCCTCTAAGTGACAAGGAATAATCCTGTCATTTCGCCTATATCTGGAAGTAGTTCCTTTAGCTAAGATATCTGTCTTAATTTCCAAACAGAAAAGTGTGTTCTCAATCTCTTCCTCTCTTTCTCTATATAAGTTTGAACAACAAGCTGTGAGCAGCGTGGTACTTAATGTGTAATGTGAAATGACATCACCAGTGGCCATCCCTGGGCCTCAGGTTTGGGGCCAAAAACCTCAAAGTTGGGGACAATCCTGAACTGGCAACCCTAGAAGTAGCACAGACCAGCAAGTCCATGTGATTCTGCTGTCAATATAGTTTTGCATCTGATCTGATACCATTTTGCGGTGTCAGTTAGGATTTCAGTCCTCCTGACTAGGAACATTTGGTGCTGATTGCAACTCCTGTCTCCCAGAGAAAAACACTGATGCTGGAATTCTGTTTGGGCAATATACTAGCTTAAAAATAGAAAACAATCAGTGGCAGTTTCTCAGAAATTGTGTAATTGTGGTCCCTAGTACAACCAGTCATTCCACAAGTACACACATAGCCCTCTCTCACATGTCTGACCTGGTCAGTGGGGAGCTTGTCAAGTTAGGCACGAGGTATGAGATTAGGACAGTGGCGCCTGTTGGACAGTCAATTGGACAACTGTGGGCTCCAGCATGACCATACTGAAATATACAGTGGGCCGTCTGAATCTGCTGGGATTTGGTTCAAAAATCCATGGATGCTTAAGCCCCATTATATACAATGGCTTAGTAAAATGGCATCCCTATATATTAAATGGGAAACAGCAAGGTTTTCCTTTTTGGATCCCCCCCCCCGCCAAATACTTTTGAGCCATATTTGGTTGAATACAGAACATGTGGATATGGAGGGCCAACTGTATTTATGCTATGCTGTTAGCACAGAGGATCATGGCCTGGCATTTTGAGGTCTCATTTTGACATTTCCCAGTCCTGTCTAAGAAGGCCCAGCCACAGCAACTGATGCACAGATAAAATTTGGATATCTGCAAATGTTGGAGAAAATATTCACATATATGTTTAATGAATATTGGCCTATTTTTTTAAAACTATTTTCCAAGCCTATGGGACAGAGATGAGCAACTTTCATCTTCCAGATGTTTTTCATTTGCAACCCACAACAATCCAAGCTAGCATAGCAAATGCTAAGGGATTATATGAGTTGCAATAGACACACATGCACATACATATGAATGAAGGGCTACAGGGTATACAGCCATACCCTCAAACATTTCACAGATGAAAACTGGGACACATGTGGCCAAACAACATCAAAGTGTGGTCAAGATAGTACAAGTAATTAATGAAGAACACTCAATCTAGGAGTGGTTGCAGCAATTCACTTTTGCCTGAGCCTACTGGGAAGGCAAGATTCTACCCCTTCATCTCCTCTCCCTGGTGCTGAGTTAACTGAGTACAAACTACTTTTGCACTTTGAATTCAGGACTTTATCAGACATGCCCTTAAAACCCGTTCCTGTTCCATTACCCACCCACCCACCCTCCTCCCGTCCCTGTAACTGAATAAAAAAAAATGTTCACACACTTACCTTAATCTCGGGACAGAAACTGCTCCCACCTCCTCCGGCCATCCAGGAAGGGGATGGAGCTCTCACAGAGCCCCCTCCCCTTCCTGGAGACCAAATCGCGTGGGGAATTTAAAAATAAAAAATCCCCCAGACCTCAAAGCAGTACACCAAGCACCTAAACACCCTTAAAAAAAAAACCAAGTAACCTGGGGAGGGAACAGAAAAAAGGCTGTCACTGACCTCTTTGTCCCAATCGAAGCAGGAAGTGTTTTACAGGGACCTCCCAGGACCTTGCAAGAACCCTGCATTGCGCAGGGAATTTAAAAACAAAACAAAACCAGACATCAAAAAATTAAATCAAGCACCTAAGCAGCCTTTAAAAGAAACAAGTAAACAGGGGAGGGTACAAAAAAGTCTGTCACATACCTGGATGTCCAGATTGTCACCAGAAGTGTTCTCTACTTACCTTCCAGGACCTTACAGAGGCAGGCAGCCAGGGGAAAATTCAAAAATAAAAATACAAGCAGATGTCTAAACATTAAAACAAGCCCCAAAACACAAAGCAACATGGGGAAGGTACAGAAAAGGCTGTCACTCACCTGGATGTCCAGATCGTACCCGGAAGTGTTTTAACATTGTGCCAGCATAACGGCACACCCGTGATTCCGTTACAGAAACGGAACCGGAGATCTATTGATGCCTTTTCCCCGTGAATAAAACAAAACGGAAAGCGAACGGGGTCAGAACAGGAGAGGGGAATGTCATCTGAAAAAAAAATCTCTTTAGCGATCCTTTTCCATTTCTGTTCTGGTTTATTAAGCCTGTGTGATAAAGTCCTCAGTCTGCAATAACTGAAGTGAAATGGAACAAAGGGGAAAAGTGGGGAGAAAAACAGGGACATTTTAAAAGCAGCTGAAAAAATGGGATGACAAAAGATTAATTGGGATGGTCCCTTATGTTACCAGTGTTAAAAGAACTACTGCTGTCCATACCCTCCAACTGTTCTGAATTTACAGAGGATTAACAGCCCGTACCAATTTGAGATAGCAGTAGTCCTTCCAACACTGGTAATATAAGGGGCTGCTAGAAGTGTATTGAAACACTGAATGGTCACAATTTAGGCCATGTTTGGGTTTTTGGGAAACATTTCAATGAGATGTTCTTTAGAATTTTGTTAGCTGACACAGTCCTGGTAATAATTAAAGTTATTACAATGCCTTCTGAGAATAGTTATGATAGATTAACTGGAGTAATTGGAAAATTGAGACTATAAGTAATAAGTAAACAAACTGAGTATTCACTATCTGAAAGACACTGAGCACTTTAATCAAGCTGACAAAGTGGAGCTAAGCATGTGATTTAATTGTGGAAACATTATATCTCCTTTCAGTTAACCAATATCCTGAAAGATAAGCATGTACTTAAGGATGTTTTATACTGTCTGTGTATCAGATACCTGTTTTCTCATTGTGTGAGTTGCTGGTACGTGTGAAGAATGTATTGATGTGGATCCTTCAAATGCTCCTCTTTTTTGGTCATAAGAACATAACAAATAGTGCAGAGCACAATCTACTTAAATATGTTGTCATGTTAAGGTCACACCAGTTATACACATGCTTAGCTTTTTCATTAAAATCAATCACAAATTTAGCTATATCATGCCTGTTGTTTAGATTTGGGCTAGGATCCAACAATTCTGTCAGTATTATACTAGGCTCTGAAAACTGTAGCATTACAGTTGTCCCTCCGTATCCATGGATTTAAGTATTCATGGCTTGAAAATATTCTTTAAAAAATAATAATCCAAAAAGCAAACCTTGATTTTGTCCTCTTATATCAGGGACACCATTTTGCTATGCCATTGCATATAATGGGACTTGAGTATTCACAGATTTTGGTATCCACGGGGGGTCCTGGAACCAAACCCCAGCGAATATGAAGGGACAACTGTACATGGCAAACCAAAATACAAAGATCCCCAAGGAGGCAGATCCTCAGGAGTTATCTTGGTGGAAAATCAGCTGCATTTGGTCCCCTTCTGGTGTTGGAGGAGAGGTGCAGTCACTGGAAAAGAAAGAACAATGTAGGCATATTTGGGGAAGTGATGTTGCTAGTAGCCAATCAGAAAACTTTACTCACAACAAAAAAATACTGAAACAGCCTGTCCAAAAAAAAATCAGCAACCACAGGAAGATTTTTTTTACCAACTTCATGAGAGAAAAATAATGAGTCCTTCCATCCCCACAAGTTTCTCCTCAATATGCTGAAGAAGCCACAGCATAAAACTAGGGCATTATCAAATGTGGCAAAAATCGCAGGATTACGATCCCACAGTCTCACGAACAGGTCCCACTATTGCATTATGTCATCATCTTCATGTGGTTACAGCATCCGCCAGCCATGAAAAAGACGTTTCTTTTAGTTCACAGGACAAGCTGTGAATAGATCTTCAATATCACTTTTTTTGTGGTATTGAGAGTGTGAAAAACCACGACCCATTGTAATTGTGAATTTACAACGTGAATGGGCAGTCCCCTCAGCAAGAAAACTTCCAGCTGAGAACATAAAAATGAAACACAGGAAACTCTTTGTATCAACTGTCCCATTTAGTTTGCACATTTTTTGGTTTGTTACAGTGCTTGTGTGTTCATTTACTTTCTTAATTAAGGTGTTTTTGGAATTTTAAGCATGCTCATGTCTTCTTATGAGAAACACCGAAATCTTACCCATGCTAAATCATGGAAGTAAACTCCCATTCTTAAAGCACTAGTGGTCATTGTGCGATAATACCATGGCGGTTCTTTCACATGATTACAGTGACGTGCAATAATAAATGTGTTAATACCATGAAGTTTCCACTATCCTCATTCGCGGAATTACAACATTTTTAGACACAAGTCTGATAAGGTCCCTAGTCTCTTTTCCCTTTGTTAAACAACACACACAAACCACACACAGAGGGGGGGGAGCAGAGAAAGAAAGGATATCTATCAAAAAGATGCGAACATCTCATTCAGTTCTTACAATTTTTAAAAAGTCAATGCAGCAAGGTGGAAACAGTTGTAAAGGAGTGTAAAAATAATTTAGGCACAAGATAAGTTCACAAATGCAAACATACTACTTTGGAAGTGTGCAAAAATATTTCACCATCTAACCCATTGAGGAAGGAAAGAATTGTGATTTTTCATTCTCTCTTGCAAGAACAAGATCTGTGAAAGTTTGCGTCTACTGAGCCTGCCCAAGTTTTAAGATCCTCAGAGGAGGGCTTTCTCTCAGTTCCATTGCCATCACAGATACAGTTGGTGAGGAAATGGGAGAGAGCCTTCTCAGTGACTGGGAGCCAGTGTGGCATAGCAGTTTGAGTGTTGGACTACAACTGGAGACCATGGTTCAAACCCCTGCTTGTCCATGAAAATCCGCTGGGTGACCTTGGGCAAGTCACACATTCTCATCCGTCAGAAAACCCTGTGATAGGTTTGCCATAAGTTGAAAGCTATTCAAAGGCACACAACAACAGCAGCTTCTCAGTGACTGCCTCCAGGGTATAGAATTCCCTGCTATAGGAGGCCAGGTTAGCCCTGACAGTGCTTCTTCCACCAGTAGGCAAATGCTTTTTTATTTAACAAGTCCTTTGAATGTTAACTGGACATTACAGAAGGTCTTTTAATTAGGGTGTGCTGTCTTTTTCAATCATCATCACGTTTTAATTGTCTTTTTAACAGTTTTAAATTAATGTTTTTAATATTTTCCCATTGTTATAGCTATTTTGGTTTCTAAGCTCTTTGGGTCCCATATTGGGAGATATAAACTAATTAACTAAATACTGTGGAGCACTGGCAACCAAGTACAGTGATGGTTCAAAAATACCATGTGAAGTATTTCCTGTCCCCACCACATTGAATACACTTTTTTAAAAATATCCAGCACACAAAACCCAGACAACACAGTATAAGCCACTGCTCCCCACCTCTTCAGAAACACACTGTGTAATACACACAGACTGGGAGAGGGGGGGCATCAAACCAATTCTAGTTAGGGATATCATCAAGCCAAGCATATTCATGCACCTGGCACCAATGCTATAAATGTCCCATTGCCAAGAGAAACAGAGGGAGTAGAGATGCTGGGCATGTGGGCAGGCAGGAAAGGTGGTTGCATTGCATATTGACCTGAATAGGTGTCCAGGATTTTCCCAGTGTGTGCAGTATTCCTCAAAGTACAGCTGTGATCCCACTGACTGCAGGACTGACAGACAAGAGGAGCCAGCCCTCCAGGAACAGGAACCACATAAAATATAGTTTTGTGGTCATTTAGCTGCTCAGTTTTTGGCCCATGCTTTGCAACACAGGCATTTTGGCAACTGGACCCATCCAACTCCTAATCCCTCTACAACACTGCTTTATGCTCATGCCCTGTAATCCATCCACCCACTGTATCATTGCCAAAGGACAGCCCTCCCACCCTGTACCCATTTCCCCCACCATGTTTATTTGTAGAAGTACCATTCTGGTGATTACTCTCTCCCTCCGCCTCTGTGATGGGTCTTCTCCATTGTAGGATCT
The DNA here is from genome assembly GCA_030847615.1 of Gambelia wislizenii. Lineage (NCBI taxonomy): Eukaryota > Metazoa > Chordata > Lepidosauria > Squamata > Crotaphytidae > Gambelia > Gambelia wislizenii. Next base: position 319,584,810 of record JAUMIR010000002.1, on the reverse strand, counting down.
GCTAGTGTAGAATTTCATCCTCAGCAATGTCCAGTCCCATTTGATAAGTTCTGAGCTCCCCTTCAGCCCCAACAGCAGCCAAAACTTCATGGGTTATTCTGGGGCAGTACTTCCCATCCTGGTCCTCGACAGATTGTTCACACTGTAAATTTAGTCAGGCAAATGAATGGACATAATGCATTGACAAGTCTCACATTCACTCCTACTTTTTACATATTGTAACTATACTGATTATCTTCATTATATTCAGGCCAGTCCTACTCAAAATCCCTGGCATCAGGCTTCATGTTCTGTTGGATTACTGGGTTTCAGTTTGGGTTCATAATAATTTATTTGTACTAAGTGTACTACCAAAGAATCTACTTAATCTAATGTATAATTAATGTATGGAACACAGTGGCTCTTCACCTTTTCTTTACCAGGGACCCCCTTTAAATATCTTTTGTTGTTGTGAACCCCCAAGACTTAACTCAAGATTTAAAACAACAAGAACAATACAATTAAACTGTCCATCAAACCTTCCCTCAGAGGCACTGGAGGGAGAGGGGAGACTTTTCTTCTGCTTATTGTTGCACGTTTGTGGCAAGTTTGGAGCAGACTGAATGGCAATGTGCCGGCCAAGCCAGCCAGTCTTTGCCTTGACTCCTGTCACGTGGCCACTCCACTGCAGGGAGGAGGTGGGCCAAGCAGCCTTCAAGCCTTCGTGGATGCCCTGTGAGGACATTGCAGACCCCTGGGGATCCCTGGACCACAGATTAAGAACCACTGCTCTACAGAAGAAGTGCCAATAGCCACTGGCTAAGACAGCTTTAAAAGGGGAAGGTCTAGGAACAGCTATTAGCCACAATGCTTAAATAGTAACTTCATATTCAGAGGCACTGAGCTACTAAATATTGGTTGCAATGGTGGGGGAGCAAAAGTAGGAGGAAGTGCTATTTATTACATTTGTATCCTGTCTTTCAGCTGTAGAACTCAAGGCAGTGTGTGTGCATGCCCTTAAGTCATTTGCCCACTTATGATGACCCCATGACTTTTATAGGGTTTTCTTAGGCAAAGAATACTCAGGGGTGGTTTGGTATTGCCTTCATTTGAAATATAGGAGATTATCAGATGGGGAACAAATATAGTGTCCCCGTCTCGCCAGCTATTTCCCACCCCACTCCCATCCCTGTAGCAGTTTAAAATAAAAATTTTCAGACCTACCTTAATCCCAGCATAAAAATTGCTCACCTCCGGCAGTCCAGGAATAAATGGAGCTCTCATGGAGCCCCATTCACTTTCCTGGAAAGGAAGTCTCAGCTGTTCTCGTGAGAGGACAATTGCGTGGGAAATTCAAAAATAAAAAAGAAAATACACGTCAAAAAGTAAAACAAAGTCCAAAAGCACACTTTAAAAATCTCAAGTAACCCGGGGAGTGTAGGAAAAAGTGTGTCACTTACCTCCATGTCCCAATCTCGACTGAACATGTTTGACATGGACCTCCCTGTGACACTGGCATCGCGCTGGCATAACAGGGCACCTTTTCACTCATCCATCATTCTGTTACAGAAATGGAATGACAGGTCAATTCATGGCTTAAGCCATGAATAAAAAGGAGTGCAGGGGGGACGGAAGAGGCACAGGGGAATAACAATACAGGGATGACGTCTGAAAGGGAAGCCCTTTCTCTATCTCCTGTTGTCTCTGTAATGGATTAATTTGGTTGTCTAATAATCTCCATATTCTATAGTACCTGATATTCTTTGGTGGTCCTCCTTCTAAGTACTCATCAGACTCCACACTACTAAGCTTCCAAAATCAGATGGGATATGGTGCCTTCAGGATATTTAGTCCTCAAGGCAGCAAACATAGTATTTATTCACTACATCATCAATTGCCTGCTCATGACAACTTAATCCTTCCTTGCTTATAATTGGAAGTTCTGAGGAGAGAAAGAAGAAGCTTGAGGTACTATCAGAGTAATTTCAATACACAATAAAGAATCATCAGAACTATTCTACTGGGGTACCTCAATGATGCTTTTAATTATGTAAAGTAGAGCTCCAATGTTAGTAGGGCAATTTACCATCTTTGATCAAATGTAGATTAGTTTGAATGGCAAATGGCTTCAGAAATAGTTGTGGATTGTACTTCAATTGCTTCTAAGGCATTAGGAAATAATGATGCAGAATATTTCCAGAACTTCAGTTTCTTTTGATCATCCCTTCTTTCACCATTTGAGTTTATTTGATTTGCATATGAAATTGCAGTAATCGTGTATGCAAATTGGACGTGCTGTTTCATGCCTAAATAGTTTGATAATTTCACTGTAGAACCATGCTCCTTAGGTTTCAATGCATTGTACAATTAAGATTGAAAGAGTGTGTGTATGTGTGAGTCCACATCTTTTCAGTCAGTGATTTAAACTCTGTACAAATGCTCCATCAGATCAAAACCAGAAGATTATTTTTGAAACCACAAGGCCTAGAAAGAGTTTATTTAAAATGGAAAGCCAGCGCTTTGCAGATATATCAAATGTGCCAAACTCATAGCTTGACACATCTGACACAGGCCATCTTCTTTTGTGTAAATACGTATTAAGTTACCCCTCACAAAGACATGGGTTGCCAGCAAAGTTGCAATAAAAAGAAGGAAGCTCATAACACACCATAGATTTCTTTTTCAAAAACTCAGATTGGAGTATCTTTTTTAAAAAGTAATTCCAACTCAGCAGAATGAAAAAATGATGAGTTTAAAGGAAAATAAAATATCACATTTCATGTTTTTTTTTAAAGGACAAAAAGCAATATTTCTGTTTAAAGTGTGACAAGAATCTTGCCTTATATGGTTTTGTGTGCTTGAGAATTACTAGGAACAAAAGCATATCATCTCTGGTACAATTTGGCTCAACTAAGGGCAGTTCTGCACTACACATGGTGTTCCAGTTGCTGCATATAATGCTGAGGGGTTCCCTGCAGTAAATACATAAAGTACAGATGGCACATCCATGGCTTTTAAGCTCTTCTCTAGGGAGATATTCTGTGGCAGGCAATGAACAGGGTTGAGAAAGGATTTTCCTTTCAGAAAACGTCGACCCCATTCCATCCTGCATCCATGCTGCTCCCGGAATAAAGTATTCACGATCAAACATCGTTAATAGAACACCCGTTCCGTGTCTGTCACAGAATCATGGGTGTGGGAAAAGGAGCCCTGTTTCTGTTGCGAGATGACAGCCCTGGGGGAGAAGGTCCATTCCTAGCACTTCTGGGCATGATCGGGACATCCAGGTAAGTGGCACATTTCCCCCTTCCCTGGGTTACTTGTGTTTTTTGTTATGTGTTTTTGTGCCTTGTTTTCAGTTTTGACATTTGGGTTTTTAAAAATTTTTAAATCTCCCGCGTGATTGTTCTCTTGTGAGAACGGGCGGGATTTCATTTGCTGGTCGTGAATGCAGCTTTGCGACAGCTACATTTACGACTGGCCAGCGAGGGGAGGGGGAGGATGTTCCTGCCGCAGAATGAAGGTAAGCGTGTGAACATTTTTCTTCTATTCCATGGCAGAAACGGGAATGGGGGTGGTGGGGCAGGAACGGGGTATTTGGCCCTGTCTGAAAATGTCCTATGTGCATAAGGAACACAGGTTCAACTTTATATTCCTGGTACAATTGTGTCTGCCACAATTGTACCAGGGGCTTTCTATAAGATGATGTCTTTCAGATATGCTTTCAGAATAATTCCTTTGGTGGCTATGCTCAGATGTGACAATAAGCCACTTTGGACTTTCTCAGACCACCCCCCTAAACCTGTTCTTTTGCCAGCATAACTTCTGCCATTTTTATGCTGGCAAAAGGATTCCCCATACCACACTTATTTCCTATCCACGCAAAAAGGCTTCTCTGGCAATGAATGAGGAGTGAACGGGAGCTCTGTTCACTTCCTCTATTGAAATCCCATAGATTCTTGCGAGAATACATAGCGCAGGAAATCCAAAAATAGAAACAAAAATAACAAAGTAAAAGTTTTAAAAAGCACACAAACATACTATAGAAGTCCCAAGTAAACTAGGGACGGTCATAAAAAAAGTGTCACCTACCTGGATGTCACACTCTCACCAAGAAGTGTTCTGGCCAGACTGGCCATTGACGCTGGAATGATGACAGGGCATTGGCATGAGGTTTCATACGCCAGCAATGCCAGCAAAATATTGCCACAGCCGATCTATTGATGGCTTGGGCCATCAATAAAAAAGTACGGCTTATAGCCGGTACATAAAACATGAAAGGGCAATGTCATCTCATGTGCGTGCCCTTTCATGTTTATGTGGCGTCATTATGATGCTGTTTTTCATGTGTCTGATAAAGTCCTTTGAGTCCATTTGGGAGAAGGGCAGGATATAAATCAAACACTCAAATAAATAAATAAGCAAGCAAGCTAGAATGCTTGCCAAATCCTGGGCCTAATCCACACTACACAAAAAATCCAATTTGAAAAATTGGATTATTTATCATGACTTCTTCCTATTGATTCCTGGGGCTTGTAGTTTTACAAGGTCTTTAGCCTTCTCTGCCAAAGAGTGCTGGTGCCTCACCTAACTACAAATCCCAAGATTCATAGGAAGGAGCCATGGTGTGATGAATCCAGTCACACTGCAATCATTTGGACAACAGGCATTAGTTCAAATGCTTTATTGCAAGGCATCTAAGTGAATGGTAGCACTTCACTGAGAAATCTGACAAGTTCCCACCAAAGCCACAGCTATAATATCAAAGGTTTCGCTTTCCCCCATCGTACCACACTCCCCCCCCCAACATCCACCTGCATTAATTGGGCTGGCTGTACTGTCTCCAACTCCCTTTTTCTTTCCCAGGCTAAAATGATCTTGAATGTTCCTCACCAGGCTAAACACATTCCAGACCTCTCCCATCACCCAACTCACTCATGTCTGATTATTACCAGCAGGCTTCAGGCCTAACTATGGCTAACTAAACAGCAACAATCCTAACTACATCTAACTAGTAGCCAGAGACCTGACACATGGCAAATAATCCAGTTTCAAACTGGATTGTTTGTATAATGTGGATGCACCCCTGGTTTACCCTTCACAAACAGAATGAATGTTGCCAGATTGCTCGTGTTTGTGTCTTGCCACTAATGGCAACAAAAATGTAGTGTTATGTTCAAATGTGAACGACTCCTAGTTTGTCACTTTACTAACTAGCTAGAAGCAGAAGCCAGGATTTGTCATTGCTTTCAGAAGTTTGGCTGGTTTGAGATTAACCAGCTAGGAGTCAGGTTTGGGTGCAACTTTAAGCATTCTCCTGCTTTTCTTTTTCCTAAGCTTTTTTCTTTAGCTGCTCCCACTGGTGGTAGAAATCAAGTCAGAGTGGTTGGATTGCTCATAAATTATAAATCAGGATTCTAAGGAATTTTGGCTGATTGTTATCTGTGAGTGCAGGCAGTGATTGTCATATTTCATTCTTACAACTAAGTGGGAAAATGTCTTTTGAGTAGATGTTGGATGTTCATTTGTAGTCTTTTTTTTTTTTTTGGCTTTTTTTTGGCTTTTTAGTATGTCAGACTATATCTCAGACTGCCAGATAATTTAAAACTTGGAATTATTGATGTTTTATGGACTTGCCATTCATATAGCACATCTATCTATACATGATATATCCCATCATATCTATTCAGTGGGATTCTTGAATTAAGAAAAGACTTAATTAGCTCACTGTGTCCATGTTCAAAGAACTAGTTTAGCACAGATAATCGTGGCAAATACAAACTAATACAGGGATCTACTAGGTTGTTAATTTTTCCCAAAGTGTGACAGTAATACTTTCGGCTTCCAGAAAAGTTATTTCATCTCTAAACAGAGTCTTTTCTTGAATATTATTTTGTTTTTGTTTTTATACACACAACCATAATGAAAACCAGGCTGCAAATATACGTAGTGCCCTATTATTATCTCTGCTCAAACCTCAGCTAATAGATTGGACTTGTGAATGTATCCCAATTTATCTGTTTCCTTTTCCAATTTTGTCTTGAAATCCCTTTGTTCACAACAGTCAGTTTTCAGTGACTGGATTTCTTGGAAGACTGAAATAGTCTGCCACTGGTTATGGTGTATTGTTGTCTCAGATGTAACATTTATGTTAACATTGAAAACAACAACAGTTGCATAGAGGTTGTTTTGTTTGTCTGCACGTAGGATGGAGACGGGCCCTGCTGACAGAGGATGGCATATACAACATTGAAAGATGGGCAAATAAACACACCCTGGTCACATTATGGGACCCGTAATGATACAAGGACAGATGTGGCATCTAGAGTTTTACCAGGGTCCTTTTGGATTTCCATCCATGTTATGTGGCCTATTGTAGATGAATAAGTGACTATAAATCCATATTTGTCCTGTTCTTCTTTCCTAACTTGTTTGTCCATTTTATTGAGGGGACGTTTGCTCTTTCATCAGGCCTAGGTGCCCTGTGCCAAGGCAGAACCTCTGGCATTGTTTAGCTGCCCGTCTGGTTGCCTTCATGTTGCCTTTGGAAGTCTATGCTATCTCTGTGGCTTTTGTGGTTGTTCCATCAGGCAGTGTGGTCCCTTTTAGAGGCACTAGCATGCCAGACTAGCCCATTTGAATTTGTGCCAGCCCACTTACTTGGGAGGTGAAGCCAAATATTTTATATTTAAAAGCGTAATGCTGTACTTGTCCACCTCACTCCTGTCTCCTGAAGTCATTAGTTGTGGTTTTGCTTCACTGTTAAAACACTCTTCAGGTCCATGTTCTCTCTTTCTCTCCACACAGCTCTCCCCCCATCTATTTTCAGCTCTTGTATATTTAGTAAGCTGTGTGTAGGTAAAGAGATTCTACTGACCCAGTTAGTTTTCTTTCTCCCCCCCCCTTCCCCTTTCTTCCCCCCTTATTCCTCATGTCCCCAGGGAAAGAGAAGAAAGAATGTGTTTCTTATTAAATATGAAACACTATGTTTAAATAACATTAGGAATCTGAGTTTAACCAACCAAAACCAAAGCATTCACAGTAGATGTTGATGTTCTGCCTTTAGCACAGGCAAACACATTGTTCATATGGTTCAAAAAGAGAACAACTTTTTCATGCTGATTTTCTCCATTCTATCAATATTTTGTATAATGTATTTAATAAACTCTTATAAATGTGTTAATAACCAAGACTCATAAATGCTGTAAGAATGGATCAGCCTACTAGTGTTCTTCCAAAAGTAATAGCTCATAGATTACAAGGCTAGTAGATATGTTTTGGGAATATCTCTCTCTCTCTCTCTCTCTCTCTCTCTCTCTCTCTCTCACACACACACACACACACTAGCAAGAGACCTTCTTAGTGGATGGGTATGACAACTAATATTCTAAGTACATAGATGGGAAGTAATCAGAGACTGATTTACTTGCTAGAATCTCATGAAAAATCCACATATCTATATTAACAAGGTCCACTCTAGAAGTCTAGACATCAGTCCTTCAGGTAAATAATTAGACAGGTGTGTTTTATTCTTGCATTTAAATGTGTCAAACTAGAATTTTGAAAAATGAGATCATATGTTTTTTCACAAGAAAGGTAAGGAATAGAATGGATGGAGTGTAGTTCATTCTCTTTGCCTGTTCAATTCTTGTTTTTTGCTCACCCTGCCAATAAGTGTCAATTAAAGTCAATTATGGTGTGGTGTTACACCATTGGCAACTGTCCAGGCTCAGACTGCTTTTAAGACAGTCCACTAGCCCACTATCATAGCTGTACTCTGCTAAATTGCAACTGGCTTGAACTGTGTTTACCTTCAGTATGGCTCATGTTGAAGACAAAGGAGACATGTAAGGAAGGGTTCAAATGTCTAACACAGTGCCTCAGCCTCTCTCTATATATATCACAAACAATGCTGCCCTGACCTATTATGCTGTAGTTGTGATTCACCTAGCAATTTTAATTAGACATATGCAATTTTAATTAGACATCTGAAAAGAGGTGAGAGTTCGTGTGTGAGAGAGTGTTATAGCATTGATTCTTTCCAGATTAGTGGACATGTAAACATCTTTCCCCAACTTACATGTCATGTCAAGACAAATCAAATCAAATTTTATTTTCATCAACCCAAAGGTCATTGCAATTTTAACAAGTATGGCACATACCAACAAGCATGACCAGCATAAAGGCTTACTAATACTGATACTGAAATGATCATATATCAAAAACATGTCTCTGGTACTGAAACTTAAAAGGTTTGGCAAGCATCAAATAATTGAATTCATTTTAAAACTGAAATTGTATATTTTAAAACTCAGGAGGACTTGATCATAGCCTTTATTTTAATAGCAGTTGCTAAAAATTTTGCAATTTTTAGTATAATCATCACATCATGATCCTCAGGGAGGAAATTCACATAATAGTTGGCTGAGCGCTCTGGATAAGACAGCAATAAAGCGTCAATTAACTCTTCATGTAACTAACATGCTTGTGTTGAATAAAATAGAACAGCTTGTCCTAAGTTTATACAACAAGCAATACATTGCTAAAGATTTTAATAAATCATTTTTAGTGCAGGCTGCATACAGTTGTGTTTTGTTTTGTTTTTAATGTTAATGGAAAAAAAGAATTATTGGATTTTGGCTGTAGGCTGTGTTTAGGATATATTTTTACTTAGTTTTGTCTAGTCTTAATTCATTGCTCAGTTTGCCTGATTCATTCTTCACATTTTAGAAAAATAACTTTGGAGCTTTACATTCTTGCTTGCAGTCCAAGTTCCAGTAAATGGATGTTGCCATCACTAGGCCAGCATAACAAGTGATAGTACTATCGAATGTTGCATTGCTTAAGTTGGTGTAGGTAATACATCATTACTCCCTTCTTCAAATGATGTGATCCTAGTTTCACACTCACTTGTATGCAACAGCTTTTTATTAATATACATATTTCCTGATTATTGTCAAATTGTGAGGTGTATATTCCTTTGTATTTATGACAGGTATTGTGGCTGAAATGTGCAAATCATTTCAACTATAAACTCGAATGAGCAAGTGATAATTAAAGTCTGGAGAAATCATCCTTGGAAACTATATGCAGGAGACATTAAAAGGTGTTGCATGATCTCTTACTCTCATTTCCAGCTAATTTTGAGATCAACTGCTTACAACATAAAAGGACTGTGACTCCAAGTGTTAATGCTTATATGAATGTGATGAAATCAAGTTTGTCCTCATAGTCAAACAGACCAGCAATTATTTCACCTGGTTCTTGTATACCATTGCTCATAACATAGAACACTTGAACATAAAGCTTTAACTTCCCCACGTTATTAGCTATAAAAAAATAATAGTAGTAATGTAACTACTGAATAATCCCACAGATAGAAAGGCTGTGTGGTTTTGGCACTAATATGTGAGAAAGTTTTCAGATATATCTGAAACCCCAGGTTTGAAAATGAAAGGAAAGCACCTTACACTCCATTTGTGATAATGCAGGGAAAGATACTTACTCCACAAACCACTTTTGGGGGGGGGATAAAAATCGGCAAAAATAACTTGTTTTCAGAGTGGCACAAGACACTCTTCTAATAGTAACCTTAATCCTGTGGCATTACTAAGGCTGGTGTCACCCCTCTCTTTGATGGTGCACCTGGTGTGGTTCTGCCTCTCTGCATGCCCCTAGTGTCCCCACTGCCTTAATCACTATCTCAAAATCTTTGTTTAAAAATTCTTGTGAAAACTTAACTTAAAAGAATCTTAACTGAAACACCCTCTGGATTTAAAAGAGAAATGTAAATGTGCATTAAAGTTTATTCCTTTCTCAAGTGATCACTCAATTTAAGCTAACTGCTGCTTTTTCATTATGTTTAGTAAATAACCCAAGTCTTCATCTCACTTTATTCAACAGCCGCCACAGTGATAGCTATGTTAGTGGAAACAAAAAAAAAGTGCAATGACTCTTATGGCACCTTAGAGCTATGGTATAGGGTGGAGGGGGGAATGACAGGGAAGCTGGAAAAAATGCCACTATGTTCTGTTTACCTCTTCTTCTATTTCGGTGGCCAGGTGTCCCTTATTGTAAGGGATGCCCCTTATTTAAGAATTGGAAAGCTTGTTGCTTATTGCATTGGTAGACAGGTAGAACACAAATTTGTTAGTAGCTACTTCCTGGTTCCCTGTTGAAAAGGGAATGCTCATTTTAATTATATTGATTATAACCTGGTGTTTAAGTTTAAGTTACACTAGTGCACAAAAGAACTGTACCAGAACCGAGATGAAAATTTCACTTCTCCCCCTTACACCCATCACTGAGCTTGGGAAATAAGTAAACAGTTTTATGAATTTTGGAAGACCATTACCCATCCACCTCTCACCAAAGATGAATGAGGTTAAAAGGAAAGAAACACACAGACAGGAAGGATGGAGAAAACAAAAACCTTTATTGATAAATATGAATTAAAAGCCAAACCTATCACATCTCCTTCCACAATGCCCTACAATAAAAACCAGAATTTCATGTACATGATTGATAACTATTGTTATTAAGAAACACTAATCAACAACAATTCTCTTAGGAATATTTTTGGAGAAGCAGACAGTTCAGCAGTGATACAGTATTACACAGTATCACTCATCACTCAACTGTTCATTCCTCTTCTTTGTGTCCTTCTCCATCTAATAACTTTCATGATTTCCTACCTTTTTTAAGCATGTAGACTTTGGAAGATAATTGAGAGAAATAAATCCTAGGAGAAAATTTGAAAGAAAAGTACTTCATATTCCCAACACATTCAAAAAACCAAGCAAATTCTTCTTTGTTATATGAACACCAGTAATAACTAGGGGAAGATCACTAGTCTTCAGTTTGTTCATTTCCCATGCATTGTAAACTAAAGAAGAAAATAAATACTATTAGCTCCACATTGGTTGAAGAATTTCTCTCTGAACAAATGGGTGACACAAAGGACTTTTTCAAACAGGGAATAAAATCCCCATTGAGGTCGGGAGGAGGACGGTGCTGTCTCTATGGTCAACTTGAAGTGTTAGTCACATCGAAATTAGGATCATAGAATCATAGAACTGTAGAGTTGGAAGAGACCACGAGGGCCATCCAGTCCAACCTCCTGGCATGCAAGAATCACAATCAAAGCATCCCTGACAGATGGCCATCCAGCCTCTGTTTAGAGACCTCCAAGGAAGGAGACCCCACCACGCTCCGAGGGAATGTGTTCCACTGCCAAACAGCTTTCTGTTAAAAGGTTCCTCCTAATGTTGAGATGGAATCTCCATTCCTGGAGCTTGCATCCATTGCTCTGTGTTCCAGTCTCTGGAGCAGCAGAAAACAAGCTTGCTCCATCCTCAATGTGACACCCCTTCAAATACTTAAACAGGGCTATCATATTGACCCTTAACCATCTTTTTTCCAGGCTAAACATACCCAGCTCCCTAAGTCTTTCTTCATAAGGCATGGTTGCCAGATCTTTCACCATTTTAGTTACCCTTCTCTGGACATGCTCAATTTGTCAATATCCTTTTTGAATTGTGGTGCCCAGAACTGGACACAGTATTCTAGGTGAGGCCTGACCAAGACAGAATAGAGTGGCACTATTACTTCCCTTGATCTAGACACTATACTTCTATTGATGGAGCCCAAAATCACATTGGCTTTTTTAGCTGCTGCATCACACTGTTGACTCATGTTCAACTTATGGTCCACTAGGACTCCTAGATCCCTTTCGCACGTAGTCTCATTCAGCCAGGTCCCTCCCAACCTATATCTATGCATTTCATTTTAATAGGGTACCCTGTTATCCACAGTTTCAGGTTTCCACCAGAGGGAATGGTCTTGTAATGTATCCCTTGCGGATATCGGAGTCAACCTGTATTCATCTGCATTCATTAGAACACCTGGTGTTTAAATTAATAATTGGGCACATTCCCATTCATGTATGATTTTATGAAAATTCAATTCCTGGCATTCCCATAGTCTCCTAAGTCTAACAATTAAGTTCTCCATAGTACAACAAAAAGTTAGGAAATTTAATGTTAATTGTCAATACTAAGTTTACTACCTGCCATCAAAGACATTGACATTTATTTTACTGTTTAAGAAATGAAATCTAAGTGCATTCCTGAGAAACATCTTACTTCCAAGTAAACTAAACTATGGAATGTCTTACAAAATGAATTAAATTTATGTGAATTGACTCCTGTAGCTCATGAGAGTCAACTGTTCTTACATAATTCATGTTTGTTAATTTTTCATGCATTGTAAACCGAAGAAGAAACTATACATACATTTCAGATTGACTTTCCGAAGACAAAGACCCACACACATCCACACAAGTGCTGCTGCCTATACTGAAATATAAGTGTACAGTATCATTTTAAAAGCAGCAATATTGAATGAGCCTGGTAATACAAGATATTACATGGCTGTGTCTACAAGACACCCAGATCAGTCAAGGTATGTGAGTTCATGGGTGTATATTTTTGCTAAAAACTTTTTAGTGGTTAAATTGAATAGAGATGCAAAAGTTCTACTTGTCCTTTCTGGCTTGGAATCCATGGCCCCTAAGCCAAGATATATGAGTGATGGTAAATTGTACTTCTGTAGTAGCAGTGTGCACTGGAAACTTTTCAGGTGCTGAGCCCTGGCTTAAATTAAGTTCGCAGTGTGTCCTGTTGGAGGGAGATGATATATAATTTTGCTTGACATGGTACTGAGAAAAGAAGGCAAAGATATGAAATGCCCCCTTTCTTTCCCTTCCCTCCCTGCTTCTCTGCTACAAATACTTTCTGACAGTATTTGTTAACTGATCATTTCAGGCTACCGACAAGCCGGGGAAGCCCTGAGGGATTAAGTCTGGATGAGATTTAAGAAGCCTCCTCTTGTGTATCTTAGTAAGATATTAGTCATATCAAAACACTAAAAGGAAGAAGAAAGGAAGAAAAATGACAGGCTGGCTTTCTGATATTCTTAGGAGCATTCTTGTCTTCTGCGGGCTGACAATGCCTCCATTCATTTCCCCATGTCCTATTGGGAATTTGTGATTCCAAGATTGTGGCTTGGCAAAAAAGGCAAAAACACCGCAGAAAGAAAAGGACAACACATTCTTCCTGAGATGACAAATCTGTTTGCAGCTAACAGAGATGTTTGCAGCAAACAGAATTATAGTACCAGAATCCTTTGTGTATTTTAGATAAGAAACACTGAAGGTGCATCACTTTCAAAAGAGAAACACTGTAATTAGACAGATCACATTTTGGGTTATTTGTTGTTTTGTCTTATTTGAAGAACAAATGTGAGAGAATTCAGAAAATTTGCAAGTGAGTTGTTTTATATAAAAAATACCTCAGAGGTTGCTTGGGAATAGAATTTGAGATGACTAAGAAGATTGTAGGTGTATCTAATCTAGTGTACTAATTTAGAGAAACCTCTTCTTTTTAACCTCCCTGGCAAATACTCATATATATCAAATATTATTTAGACAAAACTCCCATCCATTTCAAGTTTTGCCCTTGTAATTCAAACTCCAAAACTCCTGTTTAACTTCAGAGGAAATGGCAGTCAATAAAAAAATAAAATAAAATCCATTCATTGAAAATAGCCTAAGCTAGAAGAGCTACTCTTCTCTTTATTGTTAGAGCATGGCCCCTTTGTACAGCTTGGGGCAAGATGTCACGTTTAATGATACAACTGAACTACTCTGAAAATAGTTGGAATGAGTGTCTTTTATCTGAGCTTCTTTTTTGGAAAAAAAAAAAGTTTTGTAGTATTTTATTTTTAAAAAATGGGTCCAAAGATTAAACAGCATTTGCAGTCACTAATTGGATGTTCAAAAATATCTGTCACTTCCATTTATGAGAACTCTGTTTTTGAAGGGTGGTAAGCCATAAAAATACCATTTCTATGAATAAGGGCATGGACAAACCTCTGGAAGTTTGGTTTGGGACATAGTCAAACCCAAAACCTTTTGCAGAACTTGAAATAAACTGAATTGCTACCACAAACCAAAGTGGGAAACTTCACTGAGAAATCACTTCCTCTTTTTTTGCAGCCATGTCTTATGCTTTAGGTTTAGCACACACCGAGAGCATCTTTCTATCTCTTGAGTGATTTGTATGTGACAAGAGGCAGTGAAATAGAAAGCTCAAGTGCTACGTGTTCTTCTGTGTTACATCCAAAACAACTTTTTCAGTGTATGCTATCTCCACATCAGAAACTCTCTCATGTCCCTATAGTGCAGGAAGTGCAAGGCATTTGTGTGTCCTGTTTTAACTCCCTTATCTCTACTATGTATTAAGCGATTATCTTTGTCTGATGCTTTGGCGTCTCCCTTTGAGGAAGCAGGTGAGAAAATGAGAACATTATCTAAAGAGGTGCAAAAATCCAAAAGCCAGAAGTTAATGGAGCTTAAAAATCTGGCCTGGTGATAGGTAACTCATGGCCAAATTAAAAGTGAGTGGCACATTAAATGCAAATAGCATGGTGGGGGAGGGAGGATTAGCATTATAAAGATTGCAGAAGGTAGGTAGGGGGGAGTTTAACCCTTTCCTCCTCTGTAGTCCCATCTGTAGAAGAATGAGTACCTGGCTTGTGGCAGCAATTAACTAACACACATTGGAAACTGCTTGGAGAGTGCCTAGGGCACTATAAAAGCAATGTAGATGTGTAGGTGCTATTGCTTAACAATTTGTAAGCCACTCTGAGAGCCTTCTTGGCTGAAGAGAGGGGTGTAAATACCTTAAAAAAAGAAAAGAAAAGAATGGCTGTAGAGGAATATTTCTCCCCATGAAGCTGAGACACCTAAGTGGAAAGACATTGGGTTAATTGACAGAGTTTCCTATCAATGCGAATTCCACTCCCCAGGATGGATTTTTCTCCTTCTTTCAGCAAGAAAAGAAAATGTTTAAATGTCCCTTCCCTTGCTGCAGACCTATGTACTGCAGTTTATTTATTGTAATAAAATATTTAAAGCCTGTAAATATTTCCAAGGATCTCAGGGCAGTGTATAAGTAAAATCAGTTAAACTATTTTAAATGTCACCATAAAATAATTTAAACAGACTAAATGCATATTGAACAATTTAACAGGTGAAAACAGGTTTTAAAAAGTTAAAACAGTTCAAAATCACATGCATTTCAGAATAAATCAGTTAGGTTTTCAAACTTGGCACCAGAATGAAGCCAATGTTGGTACCAATTGGACCTTCAAGGGAAGGACATTCCAGAATGGAGTGCCACAGCTGAAAAGTTCCTCTTCTACATCCCCCACCGGTGGGACAGTGACCCTTTCAACAGCCCTCAGTCCTTGGGCAGATAGACACAGATATAGATGATATAGATATAGATACAGATAGCTATTTAAACAACACTAGTGCTTTGGTAATGTTCTAATTTCCTAGTGTGATACCACTCCTTTACATATTTCTTATCATGAAAGAGGGAAAGACCAATTTTGATGAAAATACTAAATAAGGGAAAGATAGAATTATTTTTCAAAAACTGTAGGATTACTAGAGAGTACCTTTGTAAGGGTGCTTCTCCATTTAATATACATTTATGTTGGCCTCTAGTTTTTATATTCATCACTGTTAATGGTAAAAGAATTGACTTTTACCTTTAATGATAAAAGGTGTTAAGAGAGGTGATGCTTGCTGGCTTAGTATAAGAAACAAAATGTATAAAGGGATTGCAGAGCATTTGGAACTGTGGCAGCTTTAATTCAGAGATAAAGGGGGGGGGGAGTATGTCATAGTTCCAGAACCATTTTCTTGTTATAAAGCAATGAGTGTGTGTGCCTGTGTGCATGTTTTGAAAAAGATGAAATCCAGTTACATCTGACAGCTGTCTGATTTCGTGTCAGGATTTGATTTTTCTGTCCTGTTTGAAGAAATCGTTTTTAGTTCAGCCACACAAAAAAGGAACATATAGTATTTTACATAGTTTTAAAAATTTAGCTCTGATAGGAGATGATTTAATTAATTGTTTTTTAAAGGTAAGTCTTTAAAATTTGTTTTAATTTTTAAAATTTTTATGTCTGTTTTAATGTGTTACGATTAATGTTTTCTAATGCTTATTTAAATTATTTTTATTGTTTTAACCTGTTTTAACTTGTTTTATTGTTACTTGTAAGCTGCTCTGAGATCTTTTGATATATGATATATATTTTAATTGATAATTATTGATATATAAATATTTTAATAAATTAAAATAATACGAAATGGAAGAGACTGTTTAAAGTCCTCTGTTTCTCCCCCCTCTTGCTGTTTGAGTCGATTAAACGTTGTTTGTTATAATGCTGTGGTAACAGACTCAAAAAGCAAAAGGGGGAGGAACAGAGGACTACAAACAGTGTCTCCCATTCCATATTATATTTATTCTGCATTCCAAAGAACTCAGAGGAGCACACATTGTTCTGTATTACTTTATTCTCATAACTATCATCACAATGACCATCAGGTGAGGTTGTTAGACTCTGAGATTGTAGGAAGCCCACAGTTTTAAAATTTTAAGAATGTACTCTTCTCTAATTGAGAAGAAGGAAATGTCAAGGGTGCTTTGAAGGATCTGAAAGAGCCTTATCACAATTGCAGCTAATTAAACCCATTCTTACATCCCTAACACACAATCTTGCCTGTACAGTATATGGCTATACTGGGGAATACAAATGAATTGGTACAATATCACCAGACTAAAGACTACAGTGGGAGTGCTGGTAGTGATCCTGGAAGCCAGGGTTCAAATCTCCACTCAGCCATGGAAACCCACTGGGTGACCCTTGGACAAGTCACACTCTCTGAGTCTCAGAGGAAGGCAAAGCCAAACCCACTCTGAAAAAAATCTTGCCAAGAAAACCACAGGATAGGTTTGCCTGAGGGTCACCATAAGCGGGAAAGGACTTGAAGGCACACAACAACAGTGATTGCAACAGTGATAGATCGCAACTCCCATCAGACAATGGTGAAGAACAAAGGGAGTTTCAATCCAGCAACTTCTAGGGGAAAGGCTGCCCCTACAATAATGCAGAGTGAGGCCACTACCTTAAATAGTGGGTTGGAGTGTTGTGTTCCTATTAATGTATTTTTATTACCAGGGATGATGAGAGGTGTCTGTGGGATTTTCAGCCACATCTCCCAGAATAATTTGGCTTGCTTTGAATACTTTGCATCCTGACTTTGTGTGTGTGTGTGTGTGTGTGTGAAAGAGAGAGAGAGAGAGAGAGAGAGAGAGAAAGCATGTAGGGCACCTTTTCTGCTTTGTCTGAGAAACCAGAATGTTCCAGCCCAGTCATGTCTGGACAGCCTGATTTATTCTGCATCCCTGATTAATTGGGGTGGGGGTGGGGGGAATATTGTTATTTATTTATTTATTTATTTATTTATTTATACCCCGCTCTTCAGCCACAAGGCTATCAGAGCGGCTTACAAATTGTTTTAAGCAATAGCTATTTACACATCTACACTGCATTAAACAGTTTCCAATGTGTGTTAGCTAATTGCCCCCCACAAGCTGGGTACTCATTTTACCGACCTACGAAAGGATGTTGTTGCTCAGGTTGTCAGTTGATCTGTTTATTTTTTAAATATACCAAGGGTATTTTCATTTGCACTTTATGATATCACAGAATTTTTCCTATTTTTCACTGAAGTCATAGAGAAAATAGCCAACCCAGATTGTGTGTTTTGTCAGTTTCTTTCCATTTTCCCATACCTATAGAGGAATAAAGCAAAGCTTCTTAAATCATTGGCTGAGGAGACAAACCATATTATTCTAGACCTCATGTACGATTTAATGGTCTAGGTCCAGAATATTCCCAACAGCAGCAACTTTCTGATCAAGATGTCCCAGGCTAGTATGCAAACAATGACTGAAGTGTTGGCACAGTATACTAAAACAACCAAGATCAAACATACCCTGAGCAGGTCCATGTGTTGTTGGTATTTGTGAAGAAAAGAGGATGATTCTATACAAATCACATCCTTCTCCTATACATGTCTTCCTTGAAGCCTCTTCATCTAGAACAGATGTGGAAATCTTAACTGGGAATCTCTCTTGAATAGTGAGTGGGGACATTTGTGAGTTTCATCAGTAGGATTCAGTGGTGTTGTTATGAAAACTCCTGCAGGAAGGACTGAAAACCATTTAGATCTCAATCTCAAATTACTTTTGAGTAAATCTCAAAGTCACTTTTGTCTCACGTTGGGATCTTTGCAACTGGTGTTCCAAGGTAACAGCCATTGGGTGTGTGTCTGGAGGATAATAAGAAATCTGCTGCTTGCATTGCAGTGCCCCAGATATATGCACAGTAAAGCCTTATCAACATTGGCCAGAATATGCCGGCTTCTCCCCAGCATATTCTGGCCCTGGATGAAGCCTGTTGCTCCTGTTACCTGCATGGATGGAGTCCGGATGGGCATGCCAGCCCATCTCTGCAGCCGTCTCCCCTGCTGTCCGCATTACACCCTCTGACACTAAGCAGGAGGCCCTTATCACCTGATCAAGCCCCCCTGCATGTGACTAGCCCTGGTCACATGCTGCAGGCCTGCTTCCTGGCTGCAGAGAGAGAGGCATGGGTGGCAGCTGCAGTGATGGGCTGGCATGCCAGTATGGGCTCCTGTGGCCACAAGGGGATTGATCCCCCCTTTTTTTTACGGCTCAAGTGGTGTTTTTTTTGCAGGTGCTATAATACAATGGTATAATGGGATTTACCCTGTCTTCCCCTCCCCCATCTTAGCACTATCTTTGCCATGGGCATCATGAGAACTGCCCAGGGCAAAATGGAGGGAAAGCCCTGCATTGTTAGGACTGTAGGGCTTCAAGGGGCCAAGGTGGGGTACATAGCCTGTCTAGGCAAGACCTAAGTCAGATTTCATAGTATGTGAACTAGGGTTGTTAAGAATACCTATAGATTTTCTTGTTCTCAACAAGAAAGGGTATCTTAACACATTGAGAAATGGTGTCACAAAAATGGTCAACTGCATCAATGCATTTTGGGGCATTTTGCAAAAAATTAATTCATAAAAAAACTTTTTGTGCAGAAAAGCAATCTTTTATGAGGAAACACAATTTTCACAGAATTCTTGAAATATGAAAAAATTCAAAAAAAATGTTCAGAAAATTTTGCAATGTCACCCTGCTGGAAGAACACCTTGGAAATGCTTCATTCTTACATGTGGTAACTAATAGATATACAAATATTAATAGCCCAAGTAGAACCAGAGAAGGCCGATATCTCTATTATGTATTCTGTGAACGCTATATATTTTTGTGCGGCTTGGGCTTAGAGCTTGGATAAGTTACTTTTTTGGACTACAACTCACTCTGAATGGCTGGTGAATTCTTTGTTAGTCCAAAGAAATAACTTACTCAGGCTCTGGACTAGATGGTTTCATCTACCAAGCCATGGAAATTATTTCAAGGTTCCAGGTAGGATACAGATGACAGATGATATGTTAGACTGCTTAAATACGCTGTCCCACATCTTTTTATCTTTAGTGGATAATTTTGAACAAATTAATAGAAAGCCATCTCAATTCCAGGATTATCTACCACACTGACCAAGGTACACTTGCAAGAGATGAAAGTTAAATTGTACTCTCAGAAGAAAAGAAGCAGCATTGTATTCACAAGCACTCTTAAAACTATGTTCTGATGTTCTTAAAATAGAAAGCAGTGCTCATATGGCACAAAACTAAGACAGCAGTCTGTGAAATTTACTGGAAATAATAATCTGAAAATTGAAACGTTGTTACTTAGGAATATGATATTGGTAAACACTATTCTAAAACAGCCTTTTGGACCAGAGTTTGGATTACTGTGCTAATTTGCTTAAGAGACACACAAGTTTAACTGAGGCCAAATGTTTAAGGGTTTGGAAAGTGATACAACATTGAGTGTAGCAGCAGATGCATTCAAAATACAGTTGGCAATGAAATAGAATTAGAAGATGGGAGGCTTCAGTTAAGTGTAACTCTAAAGAGTACAGATTAGGATACAGATATCAGCCATAATTGTTACTCTTGCATCTCTCAGGAGATTATCAAACAAGAACAAAAAGAGTGTTCCTGTCCCACAGTTTCCTCTTCCGCCCCTGTCCTGTCCCAGTGCCACCACAATTACCCTCCCCACCACACTTACTTTGTCTCACATCAGCAGGGCAGCCAGGAGTGAAGAGAGCTCTAAAGGAGTTCTGTTCACTTTCTGGATCAAAATCCCGCAGATTCTCACAAGAAGATGCTAGCATGGGAAATTCAAAAAGAAATGGAACCAAAAAAAGTGACAGCGAGCACACAAAAAAACCCCACTTTAAAACTAACAAGTAATTTGGGGAGGCATAAAAAGTGTGTCACTTACCTGGATGTCCCGATCTCACCCGGAAGTGTTCTGGCAGGGACCTCCCATTGACACTGGGATCTCGATAGCATAATGGGGCACCTTGTCACACACAGGAACATCCATGACAGAAACGGAGTGGGGGATCTATTGACGGCTTCTTGCATCAATAAAAAGCAGCGCTGGCAGAATGGGAGCAGAATGGGAGCAGAATGGGTGCATAATGAGGGAGCCCTTTGGGATCTCCTAGCTTTGCTGTAACACCACTTTTGACACATCTGATAATCTCCTCAGCCTTCTGTCCCCTCTTCTTTTGCTGTTTGGCTTTATATTTCTTGGGCAGGAAAATGGGGGATTCTTTCCTTTGGTTATGCTTTGTATAAAGATATTTAAGCTGACTGGAAAGTGTGCACCCCTCTTTATGGAGAGAGTATGAGGCATGATGACTATCCATAATAGCTATTCAGTTCACATCTGATATTAACTCCAATGTTACCAGGGAATCTGGCATATTACTTGGATAATATTCAAATCAGTATCAGGATACAGACATTTCCTTAGGCCTGTTAAAGACTGTGCATATTAATTGTTCTTTGTATCTAAAGAAATATAGATATGGGCATGAAACCTTTAGCTCATGGGGGGGGGCATGTATTGCTTCCACTGTAGTGTGTTTTATATGCTTTCATTGTTGGACTATTAGCAGTGCTGACATTGGAGATCCATTTCTTCCTTCTCAATGGCTTTGCATTATACATTACAAATTCTGAGGCATGGGGTGTGATGTTATGTTACATCTATGCACTTTCTAAATTGCTAGTTGTTTCACTTCTTTATGTAGCCACTGTTGTCAACCTCTTTATCTCATAACATTTCTTCTATTTTTTTTTGTATCTATATCCATAATTTTCATTTCTTGTAAATTCTTGTAAGTTCTTTTTCTTAAGTTTTCTAAGTTCAAATTGCTACTCTCCAAAGTCACACACACTGGAGATGTTCAGATAGGCTTTATATTCCGTGGTAGGCATGGAACAGGGTTGAGAACAGGTTTTCCTTTCAGACAATGTTGACCCTGTCCCAGGCTGCTTCTGAGTTATAGTAATAATGGGGAAACATCATGACTAGACCACCCATTCCATTTCTGTCATGGAATCACAGGTGGTCTGAAAGGTGCCCCGTTCCTCTCCCGTTATGCTGGCGCAATGCCAGCCACTGGGGGAGGTCTGTGCTGAATATTTCTGGTGGAGATCAGGATGAGGAGGTAAGTGATACCCTCCCCCATCTCTGGGTTACTTGTAACCTGTTTTGGGGCTTGTTTTATAGGGTTTTTTAAAAAAATTATTTTCACTTTTATTTTTTAATTTTCCTTGTGACCGTTCTCTTGCAAGATTTGCTTTCTGGGTTGTAAATGTATCTTTACGACGGCTGCATTTACTCCTGGCAAGCCGAGGGGGCGGGGAGGATGTTCCTCTCTCGCTAGAAGGTAAGTGTCTGGAAAAATTTTCTTTTCTTTCACACAGCAGGGACAGGAGTGGAGCAGGAGGGTGTTTAGCGAGGCAGGAACAGGGTAAAAGTCTCCATCTGAAAAAGTCCATTGTCGATAATAGGATGCAGAAACTACACCCTCGATCCCATTTTTGCAGTCCCTGAAGTGATGAGGATATTACCCAACTCTCCAGTCTCCTTCCAAAAATAAAAAGTCTGGGTGATGTTTGTGTTCCCAAATTTCCCCTCCCCCCCAAAAAAACCACTCAAAATTGCCATGAAACACTGAAAATGTATTAATGCCATTACCCTGCAATTTTTAAGACACTAAAACATCTACCTAAAAGCCAAAAATTGCCCCCCAGATCAGCTGAAATGGATCAGGAAGTGGCATTAGGTGGTGAAAAAGCATCTGGTGGTAGAAAAAAATCCTTGCCATGGCACAGTTCCCCATCCCTTGGTATGTGTTTTTCTAACAGTTGTAACTCTGGCTTTCTTCCTCAGACTTATCTTGTTTCACTCCCCCCCCCCCAATTTTGCATTCTCTGTTTGTGCTGTTTGTTGTTCTTTCCCAAAGCCTTTTCTTGCCATATCGTTGTCACAGATGGGATCTGAGATTCATTCTCTAACTCCTTCCCTCACAGATTGTACAATAGTTGTGATCAGCTCAGTGTAGATTTTCAGATCGTCTGTTACTTTTAGATAGGGGTAGATTAGTCAGTTAATTTTAATTTCTTTCAATTTTTAAATTTTCCAGTCCTTAGTACATTCTGTCCAGATGTGATCCTTCTGGTGAAACGGGGTGACTTTTTGCAGCAGGAGGGAATATAGACAAACATACTGTTGCAAAAAGTCCACAAATTTATTGATTGTAGCTAAAGAGGCCTAGCCTAATGTAATGCATGGATCCAGGACTGCTTGCTGGAAGGGAGCATGGGATGACAGTAATGAGATTCCATATGGGCAAATGCCACTGCCTAGTCTTCCTGCCACCTGAGAGAACCACACATACCAAGCTGGGTGTGACGTTGGCCAACTTCACCCCCAATGTTCCTTAAGCTCACACTGGATAAGATAGCACGGGGGTCTTGTAGCACCTTTGAGACTAACTGAGAGAGAAAATTGTGGCATCAGCCTTTGTAGACATAGGACTTTATGAGACACAGCAAAAATCCCAGGATTACGATGTCATGGTAGCATGAACAGGCCCTGCTATTGCATAATGGTATCCTCTTCGTATTGTTATTCCATGTCCCAGCCACAAAAAAAACCCATTGCTTTTAATTGATGGATTAACCCATCAATAGATTGTCAATAGCACTTTTTTAGTGTTATTGAAGGCATACAAAACCATGTCCCATTGTAATCAAGAGATTGCAGTGTGAAGGGGCAGTCCTCAGTGAGAAAACATCCAGGTAAGAATGTGAAAACAAAGCACTGAACGCTCTTTTTATGATCTGTCCCATTTAGTTTGCACGTTTTTAGGTTTGTTTCAGTGCTTGCGAGTTCATTTACTTTGTTAGTTAAGGTGTTTGGGGTTTTTAAAGCATACTTGTGTCTTCTCACGAGAAATCTCATCCATGCACAATCATGGAAGTAAACTCCTGTTCTTATAGCACTAGTGGTCATCATGCAATGATTCCATGGCAGTTCTTTTACGTGGTTACAGTGACATGTGATAGTAAGTGTAATAATGCCACAATGTTTCCTCTGTCCTCATTCATGGAATTACAGCATTTTTAGGAGCTAGTCTGATAAAGTCCTTAGTCTACTTCCTCAGCATCTGAAGATATTGACTGGGGGTCATCTATACAAGGAGATATAACTCACCATCGCAGCAGTATTAATTTGTCTCCACCATGTATTCGCAAGATCTGGTATGGGAAGTTATCTGTGTTTGAAGTTCATACAGAGTATGGAGATTTTCACATGGGGCCAAAATGTCCCGTTACTGCCCCGCTACCTCCTCTCCCGTTCCTGCCACGGAATAACATAAATCTTTCGCACACTCACCTTAATTCTGCAGCAGGAACGGGCTCCCCCTCCCCTTGCTGGCTGGCTGTAAATGGAGCCGTCGTAAGGCTGCTTTTACGACCAGCCATCTGAAACGTTATCACGTTATCACGTGATAACGCCGGACAGTAAATTTAAAAAAATAAAACTCCCCCAAACATAAAATCAGTTCACCAAGCACAAAAGCACTCTTTAAATCACATAATCAAAACAGGGAGGGTAAAATAAAGGGTGCCACTTATCTCGATGTCCAGATCGTACCAGGAAGTGCTCGGAACGGACCTCCCCTCCACGGCTGTCATTTCGGAACAGGAATGGGTCTCCTGTTCGCACACCTGTGATTCCGTGATAGTGACGGAACGGGAGGTCTATTCACGATGAAAAATCGTGATTACATTGTTCTGGAACAGTCACGGGAGTAGGATAGATGAAGGACAGAACGGGGTCAACGTCATCCGAAAGGGAAATCCTTTCCTGACCCTGTTCTGTTCCTGCCACGGGATATATATCCCGTGTGAAAATCTCCTATGTCTGTGAATAAAGATGGTGAGTGAATTACTCACATTCGTAGGTCGGTAAAATGAGTACCCAGCTTGTGGGGGCAATTAGCTAACACACATTGGAAACTGCTTAATGCAGTGTAGATGTGTAAATAGCTATTGCTTAAAAAAACTATTTGTAAGCCGCTCTGATAGCCTTGTGGCTGAAGAGTGGGGTATAAATAAATAAATAAATAAATAAAAATAAAATTTATAGTATGGCACACATTTATAGAAGGGCACACTAATCTTGAATTCCATTTAGCCTCTTTTGTAAAAATAAATAAATAAAAATCTCCTGGGGGCCACCTACATAGCAAAAATTACCCAGGAAGAAACCAGGACGAATCCTATTGGTCCTCACACTCATCAGGGCAGACACGAGCTATTGGGAAGGAGAGGAGGCAAACCCCCTCCCCAGAGTCATTGATTTTCCGTCCTGCTATTTGTCATGGGTTTTCTTAAAAAGTGTGTGTGGGAAAATGTAATATTGGTTGTCTGATCAATTAGCAACCATCTCGGATAAAGGGCACACAGCAGAGCTGGATTGTGATTGGTCAGGCCTCGGATGGGGTGGTCTTGCAAGGGATGCCTTTCAGTTGAGGATCCGCCATTGTTGAATGGCTGAGGCAGCTTCTACGAACAAGTGCCTGTACCTTGCGCTGCCAGCCTCCATTCCTTCCCCAGCCTCCATGCAACCAGTCTTCCCAGCCTCCACTTCTGCCCCATCCCCCACTTTTGGCAAGCCTTCCCAGCCTCATTCCTTCCCCAGCCAGCCAGCTGAGCAGCCGAGTGGGGCCTGCTCCTCTCATCCAGGCGACTGACTTGCAGAAATGACCAGGAAGGGAGCGTGAGCCATAGGGAGGGCAAGTCAGTCGCATGGATGAGAGGAGAGGGCTAGCCAGCTGAGTGGCCAAGCTGTCAGTCACAGAGGAGGACCCTGCTTGGCTGCTCAGCTGGCTGGCTGGGGAAGGAACAATGTTAGTAAGGCTCGTTATGCAGGGGCTTGGGGCAGAAGTGGAGGCTGGGAAGGGTGGTTGCACAGAGGCTTGGAAGAGGAGGCTGGAGGCGGGGAGGATCGAGGTACATGTAATCAACAAATCTGAGACTACTACCTGCGACAAATTGTGGGTACAGCGGGTGACAGAATTGAGTTCTCTATTTCTCACTTCTTCTCGGAATAAAAACTGCCATGTAGCTGAGCCCCTGGTGTTTATAGATCCCAAAAAAATCTTCCTCTTTTTCCTACTTAGTTGATCAGTGTTGACCTCAAAAGGTTACATCATCAAATAACCAGTCCCACTCTGTCCCTTAATCTGTTGGATGTACAATCCATACTCACACAAGATACTGGTCTTATGATACCTGAAAGTCCAGATGCATTTAATGAAGTGGGCCATAATCCATGAAAGTTCATACTTTCATAAATGTGTTAGTCTTCAAGGTGCCATAGGACTCTCTTGTATATGTAGTTTTTGTTTGTTGTGTTTGTGGGGGTTCTGCAACCAATTAAAATAGCTACTCCTCAGGAAATCATTCTGCAATTAATTCTCTAGGGAGAATTGGTCTTTGATGGTCTCATGAATCATGTTAGTTATTGCAAAACACTAAATGTTATTGTTTCCTGATTATCTGTTCCATCATATTTACAATAATTTTATGTTGATTTTAGGGCATGCAGGTTTTCATGTTTTCAAAAAGGGACAGACGCTGTACATATTTGTAGTCTTTGTTCATGTTGTATCCTTTTTGGTAGAACAAAATGGCTGTCCTCCATGCATCACATTTTCATGGGAACCTCATATTTCATCAAACCATATATTTTACAGGATAGTTGTGCAAACTAATTCTTTCAAAGCATGCCTTAATTAAAGGAGCATGTAAGAATTTCAGCTCTGTTCTAATCCTGCAATAAATGGTGTTTTAATTAAAAACTTCTGTTGCTTGACCTATGTGAGAACATGCATAGTTACAGAAATGTTGGAAGTGTTGAACAATTAAAAGCTTAAAGGTTAAAAAGAAAGTAACCCACACACCTAAATGTGTTTCTTTGTTTTTTGAATTTGAGGACAGTGTTAGGATGGGGAGGAAGGAGATGACTCATGAATTTAAAACCACAGAGTTTGGCAATGCCGACCATATAAAGATAGACAAAACAGCATTGTGAGAGAAAGCAGACCTGGCACCCACTAATTTATATCATTTTCCTTGGGAGAAACAAATCCCCTTCACTCTTAACCTCTACCTTGGTTTAATTTCCCATTGCTTTCAACCCTCAGAATGTAGCCAGCTGGCTCCACTCAGAAATTCAAATATATCTTGCTTCATGCAGATCGTTGGTTACACCTTCAGATCACACTGGAGTGTCTTTTAAGCTAGGCCACATCAGAATCACTTGTTTTATCAAAACACCATCCTCTCCAAAGCTGTGGGATACCAGTCCTTTGTCTCCTTCTATCTGGTACTCATGCATCAGAGAATCTTCATCTGTCTGGAAAGTCTTTTCCTGTCCCTTTAAGGATACTTTGTGCTGCCAAGCCTAGGTCAAAAATATGCCCTTGTACCTTTATTAAATTCATTTCTAATATTCAGTTGGCACTGAACATCCAGTAACTGTCATATTAAATCTTCATCAGAGATACATTTAGGAACCCAAATATAAGGCATGGCAACCTTATTTTATTTATAGATTCCCCCCCCCCTCAATTCTTTTTTATCTGCACATTTCATTTTGCCTTTTCCACCTTCCTGCCATTCTTAGAAATAATCATAGTTGGTTTGCTAGTCAGAACACTTTGCCACACTTGTCCACATGCATAAAAATATATAGGTTTAGAATCTCCACCCAGCTGGGTGACCGTATTCTCTCAGACTATGTAGAAGGCAAGGGCAAATGCCTTCTGGAAAAAACGTTGCCAAGAAAACCTTAGTAGGGTCGCCTTAAGGTTGCCATAAGTCAGAAATGACTTGAAGAAATGACAGCAACAACATAGTAAAAGCATATGTACTATGTATGTGTATATGTGCCTCCAAGTTGCCTGTCAGCCTATGGCAACCTCATGAATTTCATAGGGTTTTCTTAAGCAAGGAATACTCAGAGGTGGTTTGCCAGTTCCTTCCTCTGAATTATAGCTTATGGCACCTGACATTCATTGATGGTCTCCCATCCAAGTACAAATTAGGGCTGACCCTGTTTAGGTTCCAAGATCAGCAGGATCTGGTAGCTCTAGGGTATTTAGGCAGACTATGCTATGTGTATTTGATTGCTTTATCTAGATCTTAGAAACCAAGATCCATATCTTTCAGTTCGATAGTTTTTTTCTGAATATGAAAATGGTGAACATGCAAACCTATTTTATGTTGTTTCTGGTGGGTGTTTTACCTCAATGTTGTAAAAATATCTGGATAATGAAGGAAAAGGGAGCAACTATTTCTTTATGACAACAACAACAACAACAACAATAATGATAATAATAAATTATTTCTATCCCACCCCTCTGCAATGAAATCGGGGCGGCTTACAATATAAAAACTCCATAATTGCAGTACCCTAGCCTGTCCAGCCCTTAAAATAATATGTTTCAGTGCTGCTATTTGGAGATGATCCAGAATTACATAGGGCTCATATACATGAGCCAGGATAC
Source organism: Gambelia wislizenii (assembly GCA_030847615.1). Taxonomy (NCBI): domain Eukaryota; kingdom Metazoa; phylum Chordata; class Lepidosauria; order Squamata; family Crotaphytidae; genus Gambelia; species Gambelia wislizenii. Next base: position 319,556,817 of record JAUMIR010000002.1, on the reverse strand, counting down.
ACCAGTTTCCCGCTGGCATATCCTGGCTGTAAATCAGGCCCATTCCTCCCCTGTTACCTGGACGGAATGGGAGGAAGTCCAGATGGGCACACCAGTCCTTCACTGCAGCCACTGCTGCCACAGTCTCCCTTGCTCTCCTGGAAGCTAGGAAGCCAGCCCACAACATGTGACCAAGGCCTCTTGTATGTGACCAACCTTGATCACATGCTGCGGTTCTGCTTCCAGCCATGGAGCAGCAATAGCAGACCGGCCATGAGGACTGGCCAGGGGCAGAAGCCCTGCATTGTCAGGACTGCAGGGCTCTAAGATGGGGGCAAGACGGGGTGTATTACCTGTGTAGACAAGTCCTTAGAGTACATCAAAGATAGTGAAAGTGCTAACCAAATGCAGCCCCCAGAACTCACTTTTTGGGCACTAATCCTCCAAAGCACCCTGACACCCACTAACATCCACATTGCTCCAGGTTTTTTTTAAAGGTGGAATTTTTCAGGCTAAAATGGCCTGGAAAATCATGCTCAAAGCCTCCCAAATGTGTGAAAACTTTTTTTTAAAAAATTCTGTAACCCACCCTCTCAAAACCCATCCAAAAATCCCTCTCCCCTTCAAATAACTTCTTTCCCCAATGTTTTCTTTTTTAAATGGTGACAGGAAGTGGCATGACATCACTTCTGGCTGCCATTTTAAAGGAGAAATAGAACAGAAATACAGTATTTGGGCATACTCAGGAGAGTGTTGTGTGGAGCAGTTAGAGATGGAAAATTGCCCCCTGTATTTTTCACTCCTGGAACAGACCTAGTGAAATCAATGGGACTTAAGTTAGGTGGAAGTAGATTGAGCTGGTGTAATCAATCCATCTCCAGCAGCTCCAGAATACAGCAATGATAGAAATGAAGCATGATCAATAAATTACAGAATCAAACTGGCAAAAATAGACAGAACCTTACTTCAAGTCTAAAATAGGCAATGGGTAAACAGCAAACAGAGAGACAAGGACAGAAAGTGATGAGGAGATATAGGATTGTCTAGATGCAATGGTATACTTATGAGGAAACCATGCCTTATGAGGAAAGACTTAGGGAGCTGGGTATGTTTAGCCTGGAAAAAAGATGGCTAAGGGGCGATATGATAGCCCTGTTTAAGTATTTGAAGGGGTGTCACGTTGAGGATGGAGCAAGCTTGTTTTCTGCTGCTCCAGAGACTAGAACACGGAGCAATGGATGCAAGCTCCAGGAACAGAGGTTCCACCTCAACATTAGGAGGAACTTTTTGACAGTAAGAGCTGTTCGGCAGTGGAACACACTCCCTCGGAGCGTGGTGGGGTCTCCTTCCTTGGAGGTCTTTAAACAGAGGCTGGATGGCCATCTGTCGGGGATGCTTTGATTGTGATTTCCTGCGTGGCAGGGGGGTTGGACTGGATGGCCCTCGTGGTCTCTTCCAACTCTACAATTCTATGATTCTATGATTCTATGAGTGGGTGTGCATTTTTGCCCATTCGCAATGACATTGTTTTGTCTCCACCATTTTTTCACCTATTTGCATCCATTTGCATCTGTGGAGCATCCACGTGCTCTGATAAAGGGCAATAGAGCAAAAATGTGCAGCTGTGTGAATTCAGATGTCCACATGTGTGACAATGTGCATCTGCATGCATTTGCATGTCCAAGGGAGATGCCAGACCCCCGGTAAATAACCACAGACACAAAATTAAAATTTGGCAATAATAGGCTACAGCTTTATTGATGACAGTTACAGTTGGTTGGAACAAACATGGATCCAGATCCAGGCACTGACCAACCTGCCTGTTGGTTGATAAACCTCCTGACAGCCCACTGCCTACATCCTGGAGACCAGGAAGAGGGGTCACCGCAGGCCTGATGCCTGCTGGCCTTCCCCCTCCCCACCAGGGGCACTCTGGAAGATGCATGCCCCGAGGGATGGCATGTCCTCCTAGCCAGTGCCCCTGTTCCCATGAAGAGGATATCTCATGGGATGCCTCCCAGTGATGGAGACCCCCAGAACCAATGTCCTGGATCCAGGACCTATGCCAAATGCCCCCAAAGTTGTGAAAAGGGAAGAAACATGTAACAACAAAGCCAGCTGTCATGATGGACTGACTAGCCCATCATGGAGAGTCCATCTCAAAACCTACAGGTGACAGCATTGGAAAATTCCACTACCTGGTTTCCATGGCAACAGGTATGGTAAGGGTATGGGAACCTCAATTCCTAAACATGACATCACATCATCTGACTGAAGAGCCAATCCAAACCTGGAAAGGCAGAACCAATCAAATCTGACCAAAAGACTTTTAAGTTTCTGAATTCCTTTGTTCTGGGACGTGCTTGGGCCATATGGCTTGACCAGCAAGATAACTAGACATGATAACTGAGGTTGGGGGAAGCCCACCTCTCTCATGGGCCTGATAACATCAAACAGTCCCAAAGAATATCTGAAGTCTAAGGAGGAGACTTCCATTTAAAATAATTCTGAATTCCATCTCCAGAGACTGAGCAAGGCCAGCTATGAGAGCCTGGCCTAGCCCATCCCAATTGGGACATGGACTGATTGCATGGACTTCAGAAATGTGAGTTATTATTTTTCTTAGCTTAGGCACTGTCTAGCTAGCATGCGTTAGTTTTATGATTTATTTGCATACTATGACTGAATGTATTCCTGTCATTCAGCTTAAGCTGAGTACCTGGAGAGACTAGATGTCCCTGTCAGGGGATGATAGGACACGCAGTCCCCAGCAGAAGCCCAAAAATTATTTCAGCAGACTCAGTAGCAACCCTTTCCAAGAATACAGAGTGTTTGATGTCCAAATAAGCAGAAGGCACTTTTATCTTCAAACTCAAACAGTTGCAATATATACAAATATTTACAATCCAAGGAGAAACTGCTTCACCTGGCCTCATCATTCACAGGAAGAAGAGAAGTGAGCTCTGCTCTGAGCCCTCCCATATACACAGTCATAGGGCACTGGCTTACTCAATCACATGTTCTTACACACCAATAAGAACCCTCCTTTTGTAGCTAAGGCAGACTAGGCAGTTCATGAGTCAGCCATTGTGACTCAGCATGACTCTCCAGTTTGGCCATTTTAAAATGGAGTTCAGTCTCTAACTCCTAACAATCACCTCCAAAACGGTCAAACTACTGTGCAGGACACATTTTATCATCACAACGTAACATCATTAACATACATGGTTGGACATCAATCGTCTATCAGTTGACCTTCCCTTTTGACACCTTTCACTTTACACACTAGTGACAAGGTCCAGCCTCTTTGCCAACTCCTCATGGCTTCCTGCTGGAAGGGCTTTTGTGAGCAGGTCTGCAACATTGTCCTCAGATGGACAGCACTTCAGACACAAGACACCTTCTTGTATTAACTACCTCACATTTTGGTAGTGTACCATAATGTATTTTGTCCTACATTTCAGTTTTTCTGCTTCTGCCATAGCTATGCAGGCTTGTGAGTCCTCATGCACCCCGACAGGCATTTGGCATGGCTCCCCAAGGTCTGCAAGCATCTGCCTTACCCATTGTACCTCACTTGCCATCTCAGACAAGGGTGCACATTCAGCTTCTGTGGTACTAATGGCTACACAGTTCTGCTTCCTTGATCTCCACATTATGGGACTTTCTGCATACCTGACCACCAACCTGGTCACTGACTTCCTGTCTAAAGTCTCTGCAGCAAATGAAATGTCCATATAGCACTCCAGGGTCACCTGACTTCCTGTCAGCTTCAAACACATGTCTCTGGTCCCCTTGAGAAATCTAACTCCCTTCTTCAGGGCTTCCCAATCTGTCCTCCTTGGCTTGGAGACTCTTCTGTGGAGCACCCCAACTGCAAAACTGATGTCAGGCCTTGTGTTGTTTGCAGTAAACAACAGACTGCCTACCACTGAGTGGTACCGATCTGGCCTCGCAAACTCCTCTTCTGCCTCCAAGTTCACAAAATCAGTGGTCATTGGTGTCCTGACCACGTTAGCCTCACTAAGCCCACACTTGGCCACAAGACTGTCAATCTTCTTTTTCTGACTTAAGAAAAATTCTCCAAGGTCGGTTCTTTCTACCTCTATGCCTAAATAACACCTCAGTTGAGCTGGTTCTCTAACTCCACCTGCACTTTCTTGACATCACTGGCACTCTTTGCTGCCACACAAAGGTCATCCACATAGATAACTAGCATGACAGCACTATCACCAGCTCCCTTGGTGTACACACAGGCGTCTGTGACGCTCCTTGTGTAACCTAGTGACACCAAAACTTGATGGATGCACTTGTTCCAGCAACATGCACTTTGTTTCAAGCCGCAGAGCACTTTGCGCAACAAGTACACCTTGCTTTCACCTGCACTGTCATACCCTGGGGCCTGTTCCATGAACACTATCTCTTCAAAATCAGCATTCAGGTATGCTGTTTCAAAGTCAAAGTGTTGCACAACCATCTGCCTCTTGGCTGCTACAGCTAACACTAACCTAAGACTTTCTGGCTTTGCTGTGAGGAAAAGGTTTAGTCAAAATTGGTGTAGTGCTCCTGCAAAAAGCCTTTTGCAACTAAGTGTGCCTTACACTTTTGTGTCCCATCAGGCATGTCCTTAAGCTTGTATACCCGCCTGCAACCAACAACCTTTTGGTCTTTGGGCCTCTCAACTACCTGGAACACTTTCCTCTCAACTAGTGACTTGAACTCAGAGTCCATGACAGTGTTCCACTTCTCCTCCTCTTCCTGGGGAAGTTTTAGGAGATCCTGAAAATTTGCAGGCTCCTCTGCCATGACATTGCATAGCCTGGCTTCTTGAACAACAAATCTGTCAGGAGCCTTTCTGACCCTCATTGACCTTCTGGGGATGAGCACCCTAGTTCTGTCTGACTCATCCTCACTTGCACTGCTGCTCTATCTCTCTCTTTGTTAGGCTCAATGCTTGTTTGTGGTGCTATGTGTGTTGGAGTGGCATGTGAAGGGTCGGGCTTTTCTTCCTTTGCCTACCCTTCATCATCAGGCATTACCACCCCTCCATTTGTGGGACTTTTGGGAGTTGTTGACACATCCCTCCCCAAGGGAACAAACACCTCCTGATTGCAATGCAATCTGTCCCACTCTAAGGACATTTTCAGACGGCCCTTACTGCTCAAGCAGCCTCCGGAGCAATAACAAGGCTGCTGCGTGGCAGGGGGTCCTTTTCAGACAACACCATCCCTCTTCCGTGACCATTCGTGGCACGTACGTGAAGCTTTGGAAGCGGCTGCATCATATTTCAATCACGGAAGTTGCCTGTGATTGAAATATGATGCGGCCGCTTCCCAAGCTTCATGTACATGCCACAAATGGTCACGGAAGAGGGATGGCGGCATCCGAAAAAGACCCCCTGCCACGCAGCAGCCTCGTTACTGCTCCAGAGGCTGCTTGCATGGTAAGGGCCGTCTGAAAATGTCTTAAGTGCATTTCAAAGTTTGCACTCCTAGAGAACATAACCTTTCGAGGATGGAGAGAAAACACGTATTTATTGCCCTCATAGCCTAGGAAATGCAGCCTCCTGGTTTTAGGCTGCCCAGGCTTCCTTAGGCTTGGGTGGATCAGTACATTTTCATACTGTCCAAAAACCCTCAGGTACTTGAGGTTTGGTGCTCTACCATACAATAGACTATATGGGGTCTGATTGACGCTAGATGTCCACAGCCTATTTAAATGTGGGGGGAGGCAGTATTCACTGCCTCCTCCCACAGCCCAGCTGGGGCTTGTGCATCTTCCATCATGCACTCCATCATGCACTTCAACATCCCAATTTTCCTTTCTGCAAGCCCATCCTCCCAGGGAGATGCTGGGTTTGTGGTCTTGTGTCTAATGCCCCTCCTACGCATCCAGGTCTGCAGAATTTTGGATAAGAATTCCCCACCCCTATCTGTCACTAGACTGGAAACTATATGAAAAGGAAATTTGCATTCCACCGCCTTCATCCACTCACGCAACCTGTCTGCAGCCTGATTTTTCTCCTTCAGTAAGTATATGTAGGTGTACCTAGTGTGTCTGTCCACTATCACAAATAAATAGCAGTTACCCCCCTTCATTGGGCTTATAGGGGCCTGCTAAATCAGCATGGACAACTTCAAAGAGTCTGTTGGTGACACATTGGCTCTTTTTGGCAATAGGGAAAGCCTTCACCTTAACTTTCCTGCACACTGCACATTCTAAGAACCTTGGGTGGTGTTTCATGCTTAAACCAGGGCACACTTTTAGTGGCTCCTTTAATCCTTTGTAACTAGCATGGCCCATTAGCATGTGGTAGTAATGAACACACTTATCATGTAGGGGCAGATTGTCTGCAGGGTTCACATTTGCCACCTTCCCTTTAGGCAACATGTAATACAACCCATGTTTCTTTATCTCTTTTGCACAGACATTATTCATGTTATGCCTTTCTGTTACTGTACAGTGTTCCCCCTCAAATATCACTTTATAACCATCATTTATAGTCATTTGGGACACATTTATAGTCATTTGGGACACACTTAATGTACAGTTCTCTAGTTTGTTAACATATAACATGTTTTCAAAATCTTTACCAAAAGATGGCACATATGCAGTGCCCATTTTCTGCACCTTGCTGGGAGCACCATCTGCAAGGGTAATATTGGTTATTAAAGCATTTTTAACATTCCTTAATAACTGTAAATCATTAACCATATTGTGTGTGGCCCCACTATCAAGTAACCGAATTCTTTCCTCAGTACTATCAGGATGGTGCTGTGCTATAAAGGCATGGCTTGCAGCCTGGGAGGATGCACCCCTCCTATCTGATGCAGGCATCTTACAGTCCTTCTTAAAATGCCCAGGCCTTTTGTATCTGAAACAGTGTTTCACATAGCTGCAGGCTCCCTTCTCCACAGGTGCCTCTGTTTCAGTGCTCCCTGATTGCGTCTGGTAATTTGTGGCTGTTTATTCTCCTCCATCCTGGAATCAAATTGCTTGTGTTGGATCTCTTGCAGAATACACCCAGCTACCAGGTCTACAGACAAATCACTCTCCCTGGTGGTCTGTAGACTGTACATTAGGAAATCCCTTTCCTTTGGCAAACTGCCCAATAAAATAAAACACTTATGGGCTTCTGGAATGCCCACCCGTCTGTTGGCCACCTCTTGAAAAAGCTGCTTCATTTCCTCCAAATGGGCTTTCACGCAGCCTCCAGTAGACAGCTTTGTGTTATAAAGTCTCTTAGTGCATATCATCTTGGAGAGGCAGGATGAATTCTGATGAACCATTTTCAAAGCTGTCCAAAGCTGAAAGGCTATCTTTGTTGGGGCTGCATGTATTAACTGGGAGGGGCTGAACGATAAGAGAATTGCAGCTCTAGCCTGAACGCTGCTATTTCATCTTCTGAATCCTCTGGGATCACACTTTCATTCTCCAAAACATGCCACAAATTGTCCTTAATTAATAAAGCCTCCATGTATAAACTCCATGCTGAATAATTTCCATCAACCAGCTTTTCAAAGTGGACAAGACTATTATCTGCCATTCTGCTGATACAGTCCACAATTCTCCAGCTATAGAAACACAAACAGCTGGCAGCTGGCATCACTTCAAGGTTGCTTGAAGATATTACAGGGCCTGGCTGAAACTTAACTGTTTGTCAGCCAACTGGCCAAAAACACTCAAAACAAAAGAGTTTCTGAGAAGTTTTTGGGTGCATCTTATCTAATCTGAGATCAATCATCTGGGCCCATTATTTTCAATGGTGTTCACTATTATGCACAGTTTTCAGTATCCACCCCCCCAGAACCAATCCCCAGTGGATAAGGAGGCCTACTCTGTTACATAATTTGCCACCAATAATTTAGCTTAGCAATTAACATAATGGTGTAGATTTCCTCAAAGAAAAGAAAGAGTGGACTACAAGCTGAAAATGAGTTAGCAGTGTGATACAGCAGCAAAAAAAGCTAATGCAATTCTAGGCTGTATTAATAGGAGTAGAGTGTCTAGATCAAGGGAAGTAATAGTACCACTCCATTCTGCTTTGGTCAGACCTCACATGGAATACTGTTTCCAGTTCTGGGCACAACAATTCAAGAAGAATATTGAGAAGCTGAAACGTGTCCAGAGGAGGGTGACCAGGATGGTGGGAGGTCTGGAAGCCATTATACCGTATGAAGAGCTGCTTAGGGAGCTGGGTTTAGCCAGGAGAAGAGAAGGTTGAGAGGTGACATGATAGCCACGTTTAAATGTTTGAAGGGATGTCATACTGAGGACGGAGCAAGTTTGTTTTCTGCTGCTCCAGAGATTAGGACATGGATCAATGAGTTCAAACTACAGCAAAAGAGGTTCCATCTAAACATGAGGAAGAACTTCCTGACAGTAAGAGCTGTTTGGTAGTGGAATACACTGCTTTGGAGTGTGATGGAGTCTCCTTCTTTGGAGGTTTTTAAGCAGAGTTTGGATGGCCATCTGTTGTAAGGGCTTTGATTGTGTGTTCCTGCAGGCAGAAGCCGATTGGATGGGATGGCGGTTGGGGTCCCTTCCAGCCCTATGATTCTATGATTCTAGGCTGCATTCAGAGCTTGGGAAAGTTACTTTTGGATTATACCTCCCAGAATCCCCCTGCCAGCACCCTTCTCAAGGTCTGATTGCATTGTTCCTTTTCCAGCATTCTCTAGCCCAGTGGTTCTTAACCTGGGGTCCGCAATGTCCTCACAGGGGGTCCACAAAGGCTTGAAGGCTGCTTGGCCCACCTCCTCCCTGTAGTGGAGCAGCCATGTGACAGGAACCAAGGCAAAGGCTGGCTGGCTGGCTTAGCCTGCACATTGCCATTCAATCCACAAACTTGTAGGAAGAAGCAAGAGTGCTTCTGAGGGAAAGTTTAATGGATGGTGTAATCATATTATTTTTGTTGTTAGCTATTATTATTAGCTATTATTATTAGGGTTTTAAATCTTGAGTTAAGTCTTGGGGCAACAAAAGATATTTGAAGTGGGTCCCTGGTAAAGAAAAGGTTAAGAACCACTGCTCTAGGCCAATGCCTCTCACATAACATTAATGGAATACTGGTGTTTTTAGTGACAACAATAAAACCATTGTTCCCAGTAACATTACTCCAAATTTTTCTTTATATTCTTCTGTTAAAAGAGCAAGAGTCAATCACATGATCTTACACACCAATAAGAACCCTCCTTTTGTAGCTAAGGAAGACTAGGCAGTTCATGGAGTCAGCCATTTTGAGTCAACATGACTCTGCAGTGTGTTTGGCCATTTTAAAATGGAGTTCACTCTAACTCCTGACAGTCCCTCCACGCTAAGTACTTAAGTGCTTGGAACAAAAAAAAATAAAGTTTTCTCTCTTTTCTCTACCAACTTGCCTCACGTGCCCTTTTCGGTGAGCTATCTTGAATCTCTTTGGGCTAGAAAGGCTGGGAGGTTAAGGTTAACCCTCATCTCAGGTTGGAAAGTTAAATAACAATGTGATTGTGTCCTTGTAATCACTTTTCACAATTCAGAAATCAAGGAGTGGTGGCAGACTACCGAAGGATCAGTCTCCAAAGACTTCTTGGCTACAGGAGCCCTGGTAGAATGCGTTTTCAGATTGTACAAAAAGGCTGGGGGACCTTCTTTTCCTCTCTGTGAAATTGAATTGCACATAGAGAAAGGGAGAGTTCCAACCTATCACACCAGTAAACACTGGGGAAAAAAACCCTATGCCCAGTGGGTTGGTGGGTGGATCAGTTCGATGAGATCAACTGAAGGAAACAGCAAGGCAACTGGGACTAAATACCCAGTCACCAGACCTGAGGGAAGCCTGCAGCAGGAGAGCAGGCTTCCCCCCAGCCAATCATCTTGCAGCCACACACCTGCAGCTGATTGGATGCTGGGTGAGCTTACCAAGCCAATCAGCTCAAAGCCCAGGCTTTAAGCTGATTGGTCACCTCTTGAGTTCTTCTCCCAACAACAAAGCATGCTGGGAGGAAGAAGCTCAGCATGGCAATGGGCCATGCGGACATCTGGGAGGCCCTCCCTGGACCGCAAAATAGCCACCAGGTAAATCCAGGAGCCCTCTTTCCAGCCAACATCAGGCAACGCCATGAATCCTTTTACTGCATGGTTTGTGGAATTTCTGGACCCACTCCTTCTGAATATTGCAAAACTCATTTGGATTACGTTGGGGCACATTGTATTCTCTGTGAATTCTATGAGGAATATTTTCATTGACTGGACAACCCCATAGTTACATGAAAAGCAAAAAGGTCACATCTAAGGGGAAGCAAAGGGGAGGAACTAAAAGTTAAATGTAATTTTGATAATATTAAGGAGAAATTTCTGGTTTGCAACAGCTTGTTGTTGGCAAAATGGCAAGGCACAAAAGGGTTGTTGTTGATGCCATTCCTTAATAGTGCCATTGTTTGAAGGGGCTCCTGGCTGGCACCTTTGGTGAAAGAAGAAGACTAAAGATGAGAGCATTGTAGTAATCCCAGAAGGAGACAACTCAAGTTTTAAATCTGTATTTTAGCCAAAAAGTTTTGAATCTGATGGTGCCAAAAGCTACTGATAAGTGCAAAAGAATTAACAGAACCACATACCTTAATCCTTCCCACAAATTGTTACCTATGTGGGGGCCAAGCAAGCTTATGTCCCCCAAATTAGTTTAAAAACCCACAACAGGGTGATATGAATCTAGATGAATAGCTTCATCTCAAAGATCCTGAGATTGTCTGGCCACTAACTCTTCAAAGATATTGTCCAGAAATGGCAAACTGGCAATTAGTGTCTTCTGCTCCAAATACGTGTTTTACAAGGGGCCTCATCATCACCTTCATTAAAGTGGAAAGACTGTGTCTCTCCAATAATCTATCTATTTATCATCATACTAACTTAACTAGTTAGGCAACCTTGCCTAACTGTTATGAGCAAAGAATGGCAAAAGTAGAGTGAGCATATTATGCCTCAGACCTCTCCAGGCACCTGGTCAACATTCTGAAGAAGAACCAACTGAAGATTACTCTAATGGATGTGGCATTTCCACCAAGTGGATGTTTTGGGGGGTACATGTCAGGTGGCATAGCAATATGTTATTTTGTATTTCCTAGAGCTGGACCTCACTGTTAACCCTGGCAGAACATTTCACCAAATAAATATTCTCACCAATATTTTATTTTGGCCCAGCTAAGAGAGATATGGTATGTAAGAGTATTTTTCGTTTGGCTACCTGCTTTTTCTATTTTCCAAGTTTCTAAAACTAGGAGGCTCATAGCCATAGTCCAGATGTTCTTTTGTTTCAACTTGTACTGTAAAAACTTTCTGCCTTCAACCACAACTTTGACCTGGTCTCAAGGTGGGAAGTGTGCACACATGCTTTGGAGACTTGAGAGTGTTTAGGACATTCTCCCATAGCCTGTGGCTTGGCTATGCTACTGAGAGGAAGTGAGTTTCCTCTGCTATGAAGGCCTGCTGTGTCCATTAATTATCAATGAAGTCTTGTTTTGTTCCAATGGCTTATATCAGTCTTGGTAACAAACAAGTCTCTTGGGGAGGCTTTAACTGGATTCATTCTCATCTCACAACACATTTTTCAAAAGACTGCAAGCAAAAGATACCAAAGAGATTTCTAGTGCAGTTCTTGAAACAGACATGGCAGCAAATTTAAAACTGATTTGAATGAGAGCCAAACTACATGTGATGACGATGGGGGCTTTTTACCCAAGAGGTATGATCAACCTAAGGATATGAAGAAATTTCATTAAATTACTCATTCTGAAAGAGACAGAGAGTCTCAATATGGTGAGACAAACTGTTAATGGTTTAGTAATTCTTTGTACAAAAATGGTTCTCACAAATGCAAAAACTTTCTTTAGATTAGCAAACAGCATCTTGCTGTTTTGTAACCACAGAGAAAAATTTAGCAGTCTCTTGTTCTCACCATGAGAATGAGACACGGGAGGATTTACATCCCACGAGGAACTAGTTCAAAGTGAGGCTATAACGTACAAGAGAATTAAATATCTTCTTTTTCTGTGCCACATGATTTATCAGATATCTATGATTTTTCTCATCCCCTGCCTATTAAAAAACTGGAAGAGTTTTCTAGATGGCATTCTGCAGTGGGTACAGAGTTGACAGAGATGTCTTTGCTCCCACACTGCTCCCTGCTCCCACAGGATAGGCTTTTCAAAAGGGGTCTAAGCTGCATTTGGCTGGATTTCCCTGAAGTATTATACTACCTGTACTCTAAGCAACACCCAACAGCTTCATTTCCAGTAAGTCCCCTAAAAACCAGAGATCTAGGCCAAATCCACCCCCATCCCAAATAATCCACTTTGAAACTGGATTATTTGTCATGTCTTCTTCCAATGGAATCCTGGGATTTGTAGTTTGCTTAAGCACCAGCACTCTGATAGAGAAGTCTAAAGACCTTGTAGAACTACAGATCCCAAGATGCAATAAGAAGACACTATGGTGTAGTGGAATTTGGCCCCAGATTAATGCTGCTCAGGTGAAAGTTATCTAGGACTGATTGAGACAACTGCCCAGCTCAGCTCTATATTCCAGTGTTCTCTATTCTATTTTAAGTTAATATGTGATTTAAATGACACATGCTAGACAATACCCCCTCAAAAGAATATATATATATATATATATATATATATATATATTGCTCTGACTCCCCATTAAAAAGTGTTTATTTCATGAACAGAAAATGGAAATTGAAACTAGCAGTAAAAAAACGTGGGAGGGAAACGAACTCATACAATCCAAGAGGGAGGTGGGCCCTTTTAAGGTGTTAGCAATTATATCCATGGGGAGAATTAGAATGTACTGTGGTTTCTCCCACTGTACCTGCAATCTTCTTGTGTTTGTCAGGAAGTTCTATATAGTAAATGTAACCGTATACAGGTAATAGCCATTATAGAGGTGTGTGTAATTGGGAACCCAGATTAGGTAGGGTATCCAGTCCCTTGAAGTGTGTTCAGGTGAACACTAGGGATAGCCTAAGCTCTCCCATTGCTTAAGGGGGGGAAAGCAAAACTTGGCTGCTTTCCCTGTCCCTCATGCCAACACTTTCATTGTGACATGATTTCCTTCCTTGCTAGAGGCTGGGATTGATCTGTAGAGCAATGCATCGACCAGCAAAACCTCTATACCGAGCTGGCTACTTCCAAAATGCCTGGTTCTCTAGAACTGCCTTCTTTGCCAGTGCTTGGTTGTGAGGGGTTCTCTGAACCAGCCATTGTCGTCCTGCAAGTTTTCAAGGTAGTTTTCTAGATCACCCTGCCCATAGTACCTGGCTCTGGAGATCCCTCAGAGCCAACCACTGAAGAACTAGCCAGCTCTGGAGAACTGCACCAAGTAACAGTGGCTCTCCAAGTGGCACAGCCCTCCCAGGGGTAAATGGAGTAATGAGGCAAGTTCACTGCTGCTGGTGTTTCACCACCTGAGGCTGCCGTCTCACAGCACATAATGAGAAGGGAGGGAAAAAATTATATTTTCCTTTCAGTCCTTCCTAGTAAACATGGGAAGGTTGCAAATGGAAGGTGAATGTATAGTGCATGTCTCTGTTCCCTTCTGTGGATAAAGGATGACTGAATAGGGCTAAAAAGTGTAAGCGAGATAAGACTGGGAGAGCAATTTGTTTTCTGTTTCACAGCTTCATCTGTATAGAACTGTAAGAAACCAGTGATGTCCTGAAAACTTCAGACATTTCCAGACATGGTAATGTATGATTTTATTGCATGAGGTCATCATTTCCCATCTCCCCTCCCCAACACATATGCATGCAGACCTTTGCTGTCTTTCTGACTCATATAAGGAACAGATAATATAAGATGTACCATTTCACGCTTACTGTTATGCTTTGGGTAATATCACTAGGGTAATATCATGTTACCCTTTAAGTAATAATGGAGATTTTCAGACCTGCAAAATGCCGGTTTGCCGCGCGAGCAGCCTCCCGAAACTGCTGCGCGGCAAGGGTCTACTTCGGACGACGCTGTGCCTCTCGCGAAACCGTCCGTGTCACTTCCGTGAAGCTTGGGACGGCTCAGCGCCATATTTCAATCACGGGCAACCTCCGTGATTGAAATATGGCGCTGAGCCGTCCCAAGCTTCATGGAAGTGACACGGACGGTTTCGCGAGAGGCACAGCGTCGTCCGAAGTAGACCCTTGCCGCGCAGCAGTTTCGGGAGGCTGCTCGCGCGGCAAACCGGCATTTTGCAGGTCTGAAAATCTCCATTGTTTCTATATTTTAAATTATCATAAGGAGAAGGAGAAGAAGATGGGTGTGTGCTTTTTGAAAGTTTGTTGCAACTTATTGCTTCAGGACTTTATGCCCTACCAAGAACTTAAGTTCTACTCCCTTACCAACCATTTGCATAAAACATGTGAAGATCCCAGGTATTGCCTCAATTCAGATCTATGCAAATGACAACACAAACATTTTTTAAAACTCCAAGTATACTACGACCTCCGTATCAGCTGGGGATTGGTTCTGGGAGGCCGTGGATACCAAAAACTGTGGATAATAGCGAACACCATTGAAAATGATGGGACTCCGGTTTAAAATACCATAGAGTTGCCTTGGATGACCTAGAAAATGGCTTAAGAGGACACATTTTCTAGGAAGACTCTATGGTAGGTGTGATATTTTGTCTCCTGTGGATAATTGAATCAGTGAGTAATGAATCAGTGGATACGGGGGTCCTACTGTATCTCTATTTTTCACTGGTGACAGCTGGTCTGGGAGGATATCTGTCACACAAATTGACAAATATAAAAATGGTAGCTAAATTGCTAAACCAATCCCACCATGCTGCTTATTTCATGTCATGTTCCCTTCAAGTGATCCACATATGAAGGGGCAATATTGTACTCTGCCCCCCCCCCAAAAAAAACCCATTGCCTAGAATGCCAGCATTTCTATTTATACATCCCAAATGTTTGCAAGCCATTTGTGGTAATTTTTTAGAATGCTTCATGGCCATAGTTACAGCTTTTGCCATCATAAGGAACAGGATCTTTATAGTAAATAAAGTCTTTGACTCCTTTATCATAATTCTCTACAACAATCAGAATGTCCTGAAGTATTTGCAGACCTGTGGTTGTTCCTTAGAACCACTGAACAAAAAATGTTTAATTTTGTCATCAAATGTGAATGTACTTTTCTGAGTGCCATTTCTATAATCTTTTTCTGATACAAAGTTAGAAATAAAGGTACATTCTTATGCTATACTCTAAAGACACCAGAATCCCATCTGATCTTGGAAGCTAAACAGGGTCAGCTCTGGTTAGTACTTGGATAGGAGACTGCCAATGAATACCAGGTGCTGTAGGCTTTATTTCAGAGAAGGGAACTAGCAAAACTCACCTCTTGCCTAAGAAAACCCTGTGAAAGTCATGGGGTCAACAGAAGTCAAAAGGGGACTTGAAGGCACACATACACAAGTCATTTATCTATACTTTGAATTGTGCTTGGAAATAGACTGGTAGCCAATGGAGCTGTTGTAACAGGAAATTATATGTCCTCTGTAATTAGCCCTGATCAACCGTTTGGTTGCAGCATTTTTGGATGAGCTTCAGTTTCTGAATATTCTTCAAGTTCAGCCCTATACAGAGAGGGATATGGTAATCCCAATGGGATGTAACCTGCAAAATACGTGGTTACTTATCAGTCAGTACTTAGTTAAGGTTATCCAGGATCAAGAATACTCTGCAAGGTATAACCTGCCACCAGCCTTTCTAGTCCAGCTTAGTCTGAGTTGGGCAAATCCACATATCGCAGGACTTCCTTGATGCTTCCTGACAACAAGGGTCAAATCTGTGCACTCTGTTCCCAAGAATCCCAAGCCAAAACAACATTTGAATTCAGTAGTGACAATGAAGCATTAAATTGGCATTAAATGAATGGTTTCCCTCAACAAATGAAATCATTCTCTGACTATTGAGCATGGCCTCTGAACACCTAATGTAGCCCCTTTAAGCATTAAGCTATTCCAAAGTAAGTTCTCAAAAGTTATGCATGCAATGGCTAGCACATATCCCCCAACTGTCCCAATTTGGCATGGACAGTCCCAATCAATCCTTTGTTGTCCCAGCTTTTCATCTGCTTTTAAAATGTTCAAGTTTCTCTCTCCTCCACCTTTGTCCTCAGCTTATTTCAATTGCAAACTGAATTCAAAGTGCAAAAAGTGTAACTAATTAATTCAGAAAGGGAAAGAGGAGAGGAAGGGATTCAGTCTTGTCCTTCCAAGTAGGCTCAGTCAAAAGCAAACTGTTGCAGCCTCCCCTAGCTTGTGTGTTCTCCCTCATTAATAATCTTTGCTACCTTGACCACGCTTTGATGTCATTTGGCCATATGTGTCCTGGTTCTCGTCTGTGAAACATTGGAGGGTATCCTGGCACGGAATTGAAATTTGCAGAAGACTTAAAGCAAGACACAAAAGGAATACATGGGGTTCATTTACACGGTGAAAAAAATCCTCAAAGAATTTGCTAAGAATTCTATTGGTCCTCACAGAAGATGGCTCACATTCACGCTATTTGGAAGGAGGGGGATGAAAATACCACATAGTCTGTGATAACTGCTTTTGCAGTTTATCACAATCTTTTTAAAAAAGTGCATGAAAATGTGCACAATGGGACATCTGTACAACAGATTTGAAAAGGGTCTTCCATGAGGACCAGTACAATTCTTAGCAAATTCTTTGAGAGTTTTTTTAAACACTCCTGATTGGGCGGATCTCAGAGAGGGAGGGCTCAGAAGGACAGTCTTGCAATGCGGCAGCCATTGCTGTTCGTCCCCACCATTGCATTGCATTGCATTGCATTCGGGGCACTTAGCTCCACCAACGCACAGGGAGGTCCCTCTCATCCTGACACCCCAATGAGTCATCATCAGGCCACAAACTTCCCCCCAGCTGTGTGCAAGCACCGGGGGTTTTTCTGCTCCCCTTTGCACCCCAGGATGAAGCCTCGGTCCGGCTGCTCTCACCGGTGGAGCAGAGGGTAGCGCTGGGCCGAGGATGGAGCGAGTGAGCGAGCCAGGGTGGCTGGGGAGGGGGCAAAGGGAAGGAAGCTTTGCTATTCTGCTGGAACAAGGGAACGAGCAAGCAATCCAGGGCAGCTAGGGAGGGGGCGATGAGCAGCCCCAGTGCACGGCACCCAGATTTGCCCAGGCTGCTGGTCCTGTGCACCATCTCCTAGGGATCCGCAGGACCCCAACTGTTGGTGCAGACGTCTGGAGCAACACCTTCCCATCCCCTCCCCACTGCCACCTCCGCCACCACACACACATCCAGGGTGAGGGAAAGGCTGTGGGAGACCCACTTCACTCTTCACAGGCAGTGGCAGGGGGAGAGAGGAGGGGGGCTGGTCCCTCTCATCTTGCCACCCCAATCCGCTCCCTCTAGGGGGTTGGACTAGATGACCCTTGCGGTCCCTTCCAACTCGCTGGGGTTGGGGGTTCTTTGCCCTGCTACCGCTGCTGCTGCCACGAGCCATGTGCACCCAGCCTGGCTGCTCTGCCCGCCCCTCTAGCCTGCTACTCCAGCAGCCTCAGGAAAGGCCAGAAGATCCCAGGCCTTGTAAACAGCAAAATCACAATGTTTTTCTTTGTTTCCAATTTCGGATGCAAAAAGATGCAAAAGGGCACTGGAGCGAAAGGGAGGTAAGTCGATATTTCCCGGAATTAATTC
This sequence comes from Gambelia wislizenii, assembly GCA_030847615.1. Lineage (NCBI taxonomy): Eukaryota > Metazoa > Chordata > Lepidosauria > Squamata > Crotaphytidae > Gambelia > Gambelia wislizenii. The sequence goes on along the minus strand of JAUMIR010000002.1, from coordinate 319,539,138 downwards.
TCCTGCCTAGCTGACCCCAAGATTTCTTTGCAGTAACTAAAGTATGTGTCATCCTGTCCAGATTAGATACTTTTTAAAAAAATGCAACATATTTAGCTATTGGTGCCACTGACAAAAATCTCCTGCCTTCCTCCCTTCCTTGCAAGGCCTATAGTGCTTGACAATTTTATTCATCTGTTTATTTATTGGATGGGTTGACGATGAGTCAAAGATGAGACAAAGTGCAAATATTCTACACCTACCCATAGAATCATAGAATCATAGAAATGTAGAGTTGGAACATGAATGTCAGCTGAAAAGCAGGCCTGACTCTCAAATGTTATAATAACAAAAACCCATTCTGAAACATGGACTATTTTAAAACATTATTTATCATAAAGGCAGGACCACAGAAACTCAGAGCCTTATTCTCTCTCTTTTTTAAGGCTGTGACCTTATGTTTGATTCAAATAGTCATTGGCTGAGGTAAAAGTACAGGGACTGGTATGACTAAAATTTGCCAAGACATGCAAAGGGATGTTCACACTTTCCATATTTCATGGGGGTCTCTGCCCAAAATTTTCCTTATAGAAGGCCACCCATGTGAGAGGCTGCATACATGAAATTAGTCTCATGTCAAAGCAAAAAAATGTACCAAGCAAGCAACTAACTAACTCTAGGATAACAGTGTTTGGAAGTAAGCAGTTCTACATAATTATGAGCAGGGATTTATCATTTGCAACAGTATAGCATGTGTATGTTCCTAAAGAGTTTAACCACTGCATATTTTATTTTTCTTATCTCCAGAAGAATAGCCTTATGAGTCTGTTGCAATACAAACAACAAATAATCATTTGGCACCTTTAAGACTAACACATTTATTATGACATAAGCTTTCATGAGTCAGAGCCAACCTCATCAGAAACAAAGAATGTTATATACCCATGTGTATATTTAATTCTATATGCTAATTCTGGATACAATTAAGCAATTATTTAGAAATTTGGCCAGCAGCTATGTCTTTACTACCTTACTCCAAAATGAGCAGAGGTTACTAGCATAGCAGTTGGAGTGGTTTTTACCCTTTGCCAGTCCTCACTACTATACCAATGTGGAATGGGACCCCTTGCATTTGTAGTTTGCATTGCCAAAAAAGGATCCACTGGAATAAAATGAGGGACTTCAGAGGAAGAATGTAACTGCCTTCCCCCAAACACAGATACAATCTCTCTTCAGACCTGCTTACTCAGTGAGGAGGCTAAAATGGAAGGTGAAAAGCTGGCATGTTACAATTTATAAATATAATTTATGAACATCTGAACATGGCTATCCTTGAGGCCCAATCCAAAATAGAAAACAAGCTGCATTGAAGCTACTTGACACCTTACTCTTTCTTGTTCATCTATATTCATCTTCTGTAATTGGCACTTTTTCTGCCAAAGATTCCATGCTTAGGGAGGAGCATATGTTGTGGCTTGAGTGCCTGGTTTTGATATGTGGCTGAATCATCACCGTTCTCATCAGCGATCTCTGAGTGAATAGCTATCTCTAGGCTTAACCCATCATACCAGTGTTTTATGAGAAGAGAATATGGATAAACTACTTGAAGGAAGAGCAGACTGTAAATGCAAGACCTATTTATGGTAAAATAACATCTGCTAGTGATGTCAGCAGGAGAATTAGCTCAAATGGTAGAGCATACATTTAGCAAGAGTGATGGCCACATTCTCCAGTTCATGTTTGAAAGCCAACATAGTATACTGGTTTGAGTACAGAACTAAGACTCTGGAAGATCATGGTTTAAACCTCCAGTCAGCCATGGAAACCCACTGGTTAAACTTGGGCAAGGCTCATTCTCCCAGCATCAGAGGAAGGCAATGGCAAACTCTCCTGGACAAATCTTACCAAGAAAACTCCATTATATGTTTGCCTTAGGGTTGCCATATGTTAGAAACTACTTAAAGGCACAAACCACAACCAATAATAACAGCAGCAGCAGTAACAAGTGATGTCATATACCTGAAGGCTTAGGCTTTTCTTTTATATGCTTAAGGATATGCCCCATAGGATGGCCATTCCTAACCTTATGAATATAACTGAAGATGTTATTTATTAGACAGGGAAACTACATAAATGTAATACATATTTTTAAAATACTGTAGTAAAGAGGGTTCAAAAATGCTAATTTTTAACAGCATGGATTCTCGGAAGCAACTTTTCTCCCCTTGATGAGACATGCATAACTCCTATTAAAGATAATGTGAATTGCACACACGCTTGCAGTAGGAGTGATGATTCCCCTGGTGACCGTAGGCACAATGACAATTATTTCTGTTGCCTGAAGTACAGAGGCTGGCTGTTTTGTTCAGCTTGGCACTTGCTGCGCTATCTGTGCATAATCTGTAAAAAGCAGTCTTTCAATGGTGTCCTTTTCTTATTTCACAAATGAAATAATTATGACTCATTTGTAGCTCCACCACTGACAACAGAATTATGCCTGCTTGAAAAGAATTTTAAGAAGTTTGCACCATTTTTTTTATCTGCAAAGTGTGATGTCCTGATATAGTCAACATAACGACATTGCCAGATGAGTGCTTTGTTTGCTTCACATATTGTAACTCTGGTTAAACAGAGGAAATGAATTATGTGTCTTGAGCACATATATATACATAGAGAGTGAACAATAAGAAGCTATGAATTAGAAACCTACAATTCCATCTCAGTATCCTGCTGACTTCATAACCCACAAATGTGAAAAGCTCAAGCCAATTTAGGCTGTCACCACAGAATCCCAGGATGTATTTTACTGGCCCACAGGTTATTGGGTTTGTTCCATTCTGACACTGCATACATCCAGCATTCATTCTCTGTAGTCCCTGAACTATCTGCTCTGACTTCAATTTAGCTGTGGTATAAAATAATATACTCTACTCAAGAATGCCAGCAACCTACCAATATCCAAGCATAAGCATGTTCTAGAAGCAGGGATGCTAATATTCAACTATTTAATTCTTTCAAGTAAGGACAAATAATTTCCAGTTTTCTCCCTGCTGTGGAGAAAACAAGTACCGGTACATCTGCACTGTTCTCACCTGGCATTCATACATCCCAAAGTGTTTTGGGAAATTCTCTCTCTGGCTTTTCTTCGCAAACAAAGATTCAGGAAGGACTCATCCCGCGCTTTCTGCAAGTGCGCTGATGACTAAAAAGGCCAATCCGAAATTATTTTATTTGGGAAATTATTCCATTCAAAAATACATGAGGGTTTTTTTTTGCATGAGAATTGTGATTTTTGTCTGTTCCTAGATAGCCATATATAGGTTTTGTGTGTGAGAGATTTTTTTTTTTTATGCAAAAACAACCACCTGGCACAACAAAATCATGTGATTATTTTTAATGCAAGACTGCTGTATTTTACACAGGATCTTTGTATAAAATTTGTATAGCAGAAGACAGCTGTTTGTTGCACATTTTTTTGACACAATGTTTCTTGGACAATTTTTTGTGCAAGATTTTTTGTGCAAAATTGCTGGGTTTTGTGCAATTTTTGTGTAAGATTTTTGCTGTGCAACCATGCACACATACAAAAAAACAAAAAAACAAAAACAAAAACCCGACCCTACACAGGTATCTGGAAACAGTGGGTTTTGTGCAAAATCCTATAATTATCACATATAAACCACATGTATGTCTGCATAGAATAATTTTGCAAGACAATCTTTTGCATTCCTGACACAGATGGAGGAACGATTTTTTAGGTGGGAAAATTAGGGACTATCATGAAGATATAATGTTTTCAATAACCTTAAGAAGGTAGAGGTACCACTGCATGAAGAATTCACAAGGTGTAGCATTTTTTAAAGAACTAGGACCACACTTCAGCAGTTTAATAGGGTGCTAACAGGCTTTGGTGTCGTTATACTGCTGTTTTATTACATCACCAATGTACAAAACTCCAAGGATACAGCCTCAGCAGTACAATCTGAAGCTTGTTTACTCAGCAGTAAGTCCTACCCATCTCAATGAGGCTTCATTGTCTAGTAAGAGTATTTAGGGACTGTGATCTTATTTATAGAGAAAGACACATTCACAACATGTAAGAAAACTTGGGAGGCAGATCCTAACTGAGAGTTTGTTATAGAAATACAGACAAATGTTTGGGTTTCTAAACTGTTCCAATTTAAGAAAATTTGATTTGAAGATTACAGACATGTGTTACTTGATTATTTACAGGTTGCACTCTATTTCTAAATATTTCCAAAGGAGAAGCCATGTTAGCATGTTGCAACAAAAAAACAACATGAGTCCTGTGGTACTTTAAAGACTAATGAATTTCATTACAGAGTAAGCTTTTGTAGACACTATCCACTTTAGCAGTGCACAGTGTCGATGAAATCTTGTGTGTATGTGCCTTCATGTTGCCTGGTGCTTTTAGGGTATTTAAGCCTGCAAGATAATGACCTATAAAGTCTACTTTGATTCTGGTCCAGGCAGTTTGAGAGACCATATTCTCCCATATAGAACTACACAGGCTTTGAAATCTGTAGGAGATTACCTTCTGTCAAGGCTTGTCTAGACTGGCAATGCACCCCACCTTGCCCCCGCCTTAGAGCCCTGCAGTCCTGATGACTCAGGACTTTTGTGTCCAAAGCAGTCCTGGACATGACCTTCTCCTGCCAAATTCAGCAATGTTGTATCACTCTGTGTCTGATTGTATTTGGATTCTTCTGTGCTTGTTAATGAGTATGCAGTTTAACAGTAGAAAGGGAGTATATGTTCTATGTCTGCACTGTCTGATAAGGCCAGCACCTGGACTTAGCTCTGGGAAAAGTAGCCTGAGCCTGGATAAGAATTGAGAGTGAGGATGATGGAGAGCCAATGATTGTATAGCCTGCCAGATTTTGTAGAATGCTTTTAGTTTACTGCTTGTTAGTTAGGTTTCATTCTGAGTAACAAACCTGTAGGATTAGCTCTTTGGATTACTATGATATGTGGCTGGCATCTTCAGAGAATGGTTGGGTGGGAGTGTTTGTTTATATATTGTGAACCCCTGTTGGGGAGTATATGTAAATTTGTGTATTTGAATGGTTAGAAATGCAAGGAGGATTAGTGTCTGTTTGGCTAATGGTTGGTTGATGGTCCATTATCTGCTGGAAATTCCCTGTCCCTGGGTGGAGTTCATTTGCAAGTTCATTGGAGTTCATTACCATGCAGCTGTGGACAAGTTTACATAGGGAACACTAAATGCAGTATCAGGGAACATGAGAGACACTACAGATTGGGCCAGCCAAACAAATCAGCAGTAGCAGAACATGTTATAAACCAACCTGGACACAAAATGTTATTTAAAAACATAGAAATTCTGGACCAGGCCAACAACTATCATGTCAGAATGCACAGAGAAGCTATTGAAATCCACAAACACCTGAAATCCACAAATATCTTTCAACAGGAAAGAAACCCTAAAAGTAAACAAAATCTGGCTGGCAGTCCTGAAAAACACTAAAATCAGAACTCAACACTTGCAAATGATCTCCACCCAGGGATGGGGATTTCCAGCAAATAATGGACCATTAACCAATCATTAGCCAAACAGACACTAATCCTCTTTGCATATCTCCACCCAGAAACTACCTATTCAAATACATGAATTTACATATCCTCCCCAACAGGGGCTCACATGATATAACCCCCCCACACACACACTCCTACCCAACCATTATCTGAAGATGCCAGCCACAGATGCAGGCGAAATGACAGAAATAAACTCTTCTAAAATACGGCCTCACAGCCCAGAAAAAAAACCAAGGAAAATTCAATGCTTATTTATCATTAGTGTGATATTTTTAATTTTTCCCACTGGCATTTTAATTGTATCATTAATTAGTTTTTTTAAAAAATATGCATACTTTATTCTTTTTTTTTTTATTGGAAACTTCTTAATTATATTGGAAGCCACCTTGCATCATAACCCAGGGAGAAAAGCAGGATATGCCTCAAATAAGTGAATAGGCAAGAATAGAAGTTGATGGAAAAACAACAACATGCAAGAAGGTACATGTGTAGACGGAGGAAAAAGATGGAGATATATAGATAGGAATAAACAAAGGCAGAAAAGTGTAAATTTTAGGATGATGGGGCATTGGCTAAAAGAAAAGATTTTTACAGAGGAGGCAGATAAGCATGAACAAGCAGATAAGAATGGGCATATTGGGCTGGGTGGTACCATAGAAATGTCTGGACACTGGAGAGAAAAACAAGAAAATGTGGATAGATAGGAATTCTGGTTTGGCCTCTCCACTGCTACCTAACTCCAGTCCTTGCTAGTAGACCACAAGTTGAACATGAGTCAACAGTGTGATGCAGCAGCTAAAAAGGCCTATGCGATTTTGGGCTGTATCAGTAGAAGTATAGTGTCTAGATCAAGGGAAATAATAGTGCCGCTCTATTCTGCCTTGGTCAGACCTCACCTAGAATACTGTGTCCAGTTCTGGGCACCACAATTCAAAAAAGATATTGACAAATTGGAGCATGTCCAGAGAAGGGCAACTAAAATGGTGAAAGGTCTGGAAACCATGCCTTATGAGGAGAGACTTAGGGAGCTGGGTATGTTTAGCCTGGAAAAAAGACGGTTAAGAGGCAATATGATAGCCCTGTTTAAGTATTTGAAGTGGTGTCATGTTGAGGATGGAGCAGGCTTGTTTTCTGCTGCTCCAGAGACTGGAACACGGAGCAATGGGTGCAAGCTCCAGGAACAGAGATTCCACCTCAACATGAGGAGGAACTTTTTGACAGTAAGAGCTGTTCGGCAGTGGAACACACTCCCTTGGAGCGTGGTGGGGTCTCCTTCCTTGGAGGTCTTTAAACAGAGGCTGGATTGCCATCTGTCGGGGATGCTTTGATTGTGATTTCCTGCATGGCAGGGGGTTGGACTGGATGGCCCTCGTGGTCTCTTCCAACTCTGCAATTCTATGATTTAGCCAGCCAGAGCTATGTGAGCCTACACAGAAAGAAAAGCTCTCTGCTACAGAGGTTTTCCTTCAACCTCTGGATTGTGATGGGGGTGGTGGTGGTGGAGCTCGCATGCTTATCATCCCACTTAATGGAAATGCTACTGAAATGCTAAACGTGAACAAAAGTAATTCCAGAGAACAAGGAACAAAACTATTTTGGGGAGTGGCGTTTTAAAAAGGGCACATTAATATGTTTTCATTAACTGCTGTTACTGTAAATAGGAATAGGCATGACTATTATTTTTCAGATTGGTGAAAGAATTTTACCATTTGAAATGTGCCATTCCAGCATTGTATTAACTTAGAGAGCCACAGTACAACTTTAGACATATCATTTTTAAATAAAGACTTGCAGCCTTGTGATTGTAAAGTATAATTATGAACTGAATGGAAGCATAAGCCTTACAGCAAAAAAGATCTATTGAGAGCCCATGTATATAACATGGATAGACAAGTGTGACCTCAAAAGATCAATGGAATGAAAGAAATGTATGGAGGCACATCTTAATTACAAGAGAGTTGTAGGCATTTAAGATACCTGACATGTGGCCAAATATAACAAGTTGATGCAAGATTTTTCAGTTACATAAAACTATTCATCAACAGGAACAATCTAACATTGTGTAACCCGTGTAGAATCAGTAACCTTTAATATTGTGTAGAGCCTTCTTCAAGCAAAGTAACACAATTGCAGTTTTAAAAGATTAAGTAAAGGGTAGATATGTTATCTCAATATAGCTTTATTATATTAGTTTACTGAGACAGAAAGGAGTGTGTAGGCCCTAAAATTTAGCCTGTGACAGTCTAGCCAGTCATGTTTTTTCTCGATAAGGCTTTGGCTAGAAGCCCACCAAAATGTTGATATGAAATCTGATCTGCTGGGACTGTGGGGTTTTTTAATTTTAATTTTATGTTTATTATTTATTTATTTAGCAATTTTAATGAGGCTAAGAAGTTTGGAAGATTCTGGCAGTTTAGCTATTGTAAATTCAGGAGCTGGAGGGAAAGACCAATTTTTCCAGAGCTGAAACCAAAGTTAATATATTATAGGATTTTACAAGTAACATTGTCTTCCTAATACATAATAGTTTTGTGCCTGTTCTTTGTCATCATCCTCCCTTCTGTCTTAGATATGCAACCAATATACATTTCCAGTTTGTTTTTAAATCTTCAAAATAATTAAATAGAACTCTCAGTGTTTGGGTTAGCTCCTGCACTGGGTATCACCATGTGAAACACTTGAGTTTGGAGTTTGGTTCAATTTGTGGATTAGTCTAACCTTTTTAGCAGGATTTTCTTCGTGTACAGTTGGTCCTCCATATGCACAGATTGTGCAAGCATGGATTTAACTATCCATGGCTTGAAAATACCCCACCACCAATCCAAAAAGCAAACCTTGATTTTGCCATTTTGTATAAAGGAATCATTTTACTGTGCTATTGTATATAATGGGGACTAGAACATCCACAGATTTTGGTATCCATAGGGAGTCCTGAAACCAAACCTCAGTGGATATCAAGGGCCCACTGTATTTACATCTTCCAAATCCTTTAGTTTCATGGAGAATACTCAAAATACTTTATGGTTAATAATGAAAAATATCTTGTAAACAAGACTGGATCCCTATACCAGTAGCAGGCCAATTCTCCAGTCACTTTGGAGACAGCACTCCTAGCCACCACTAGTGGAGATAACAGAAATTACAGAAGACCAGCCAAACAAACAAACAAACAAAAACAGTAGAGCTTGGCATATTCCTTTCATAACTCATACCTGCAAAGAGGCAGAGCTGGCCTTTCCATTATGCAGAGTGAAGTGATCGCTAGCAGATACTTTGGGGAACCAGAGACTGCATCCTAGGTGTTCTCATGGGTCCTTTTACTTTTTTTCCTCTGTTGGGAAAGGAGTGGTATAGAGCATTGAATTTGTCCTGAGCTTTCTAAATTAGCCTACTCCTCAGATGTGGTATCTCATCACCAGTGTTAAAAAAAATGGTTCTGTACATGGAGAACTAGGGATGTGGTGCCATCTTGTCCTTCACCTCAGGCGATCCTTTGCAGAGTTATCCACTGGCCTGTACTGCACACTCACAGATGACGGTCACCTGTTTGTTGATACATAGGCTAGCAGATTTCTCAGCATAGTAGTTGAGGAATTTGAATGGAAGAAATCAAGCCCATCTGTCTATCTCCTTCATTGGTCTCCCTCTCATTTGATCACTTCTTAGTGGTTGTAGGAGAAAGTGCAGAAGACGTTTCCACAATAATCAAGGAACTCAGCTAGTTAAGGTACAACAATCACTTGCTGCTATTTATGATACAGTTGCCCCCCACATTTGCGGCTTTCACTCTCATGGTTTTGATTATTTGCGGTTTGCTCAGCAAGAACCCCATTTAAATCAGCTTCTGTCCCTCGCACGCAAAGGAGAGCAGCCGATTTAAATGGAGTGCTTGCTGAGCAAGCCAGGCAATGAACTCCCACGCTTTCCTGTGGCTTGGCTCCGTTTGGGGTGGAGAGCCAAGCCCCGGGAAAGCGGGGAGTTGGCGGGAAAGGCACTTTTTAGCCTCCCCGCCCTTCCCAAAGCCGCGATTGAGCTTTCCAAGATTTGTCGCGGCTTTGGGAGGGTGGGGGTGGCTGAAAAGCCCCTCCATCACACTCTCTCCACCCCTCCTGACATTCCTGAAGAAGCTATGGCGCTCGCAATCCCCAGAGCCCCTTTAGGAAGGCCGGAGAGAGACCAGCAAGCCTCCCTCCCTCCCTCTCGCTGTTGCCTCCAGCCTTCCCGAGGCAGCTCCAGAGCTTCAAAGCTCCGGAGCCCCTTTGAGAAGGCCAGGGATAGGCTGGCTACCCACCCTCCCACCCTCCTGCTACCATCCCCGGTCTTCCCGAGGTGGCTCTGGGGTTTCAAAGCCCTGGAGCCTCCTCGCAAAGGCCAGGGAGAGGATGGCAAGCCTCCCTCCCGCCCTCCCATCAGCATCGCCAGCCTTCCCAAGGTGACTCCTAATAATAATAATAATAAAATTTATTTATATCCCGCCCCTCTGCGAACAATCGGGGCGGCTTACAACAGTAAAATAGTACATAGTATAAAACAACTCAAAATCCCTTCCCCCCCTTAAAACATTATTAAATCAATACAAATTAAAATCAGCATATAATACAATTTATTAAAAACCCTTCCGAGCTAGCAGCATCAGTTAGGAGCTCCAGAATCAACCTCCAGAGGGGGTTCCTGAGGCCGGGGTTAGCTATTCCGGAAAAGCATGCCTGAAGAGAACCGTCTTGACAGCCTTTTTAAAGCTGTCTAATGATGTCAATAGGCTGATCTCATCCGGCAGGCCATTCCACAATTTGGGGGCCGAAGCTGATAACAAGCACTCCTGACTGTTGCATTTACCTGATTTGTCATCAGGAGCGATGAGTCAAGGAGCACCCCTAGACTGCGAACACAGTCACTGGAGGAGAGCGTGACCCCATCCAGGACTGGAGATTGCAACCCAATTCTTGGTTTCGGGGCCGCTACCATGAGCACCTCCGTCTTGTCTGGATTCAGTCTCAATCTGTTTTTCCTCATCCAGCCCATTACTGCCCGAAGACATTCATTGAGAGAAGAGATGCCGTCAGAATTCGAGGCCGACGAACAAGATACAGAGAAATAGATCTGAGTGTCATCAGCGTACTGATAACACCCAGCTCCATAACTCCGGATAATCTCACCCAGCGGTTTCATATAGATGTTAAATAACATCGGGGACAGAATAGCACCCTGTGGTACTCCACAGGTAAGCTCCCTTTTACTGGAGCTACTGTCCCCGAGCAGCACTTTCTGGGTCCTGCCCGAGAGGAAAGACCGGAACCACTCCAAAGCAGTGCCTCCGATGCCTAACTCCCTCAGGCGATCCAGAAGAATGCTGTGATCTATCGTATCAAAAGCCGCTGAGAGGTCTAGGAGCACCAACAGGGTCACACTACCCCTGTCGATGCTCAGACGCAGATCGTCGGTCAAAGCAACCATGGCAGTCTCAACCCCAAAGCCTGTCCTAAAGCCAGTTTGAAATGGGTCTAGGTAATCGGTTTCATCCAAGACAGCTTGCAGTTGAAGAGTAACCGCCCTCTCGATTACCTTGCTCAAAAATGGTAATAAAGAAACTGGCCTATAATTATTCATAGCCAGGGCTCCAGGGAAGGTTTTTTTTCAAAATAGGCTTAACAGCCTCCTCCTTTAGACATGATGGAATATATCCTTCCCTGAAGGATGCATTGATGATGCTCACAAGGAACCTCCGCAATGTGTCCCTTCCCTGGACGGCCAGCCAAGATGGGCAAGGGTTGAGGTGGCAGGTTGTCTTCCTCACACTACCAAGGAGTTTGTCCACGTCATCAGTACTCACAGATTGAATCTGATCCAGTATAATTACATCGGCGGAGTCGCTGGACACCTCGTCCATTGTTTCTGTTACAATAGTGGCATCTAAGTCGGCTCTTATCTGAGAGATTTTATCTGCAAAGAAGTTATTAAATATGTCACAGCAGGCAGTCATCGGGTTAAGCAGGGGATTTGGCGCAGGGGACACCTGCGTCAGCTCCCTCACCACCCTAAAAAGCTCTGCTGGATGGGACTCTGCAGACGCAATACGTGCAGAGGAGAAGGATCTCTGCGCTGCACGCATTGCCTCCCGATAGGACCAAAGAAAGTTCCTATGGCGAGTTCTGTCAGATAAGAGTCGAGTGTTCCACCACCTGCGCTCTAGTCATTGTCCAAACCGCTTCATTTCCCTAAGCTCAGGCGTATACCATGGCCTACAGTTAGAAGCGGATTGGCAAGGACACTTGGGAGCAATCGTGTCGATAGCTCTGGTAAGGTCGGTGTTCCATGTATTAACCAGAGCATCGACAGGATCACCGGCATTTCCAACCATTAAACCCTCTAAGGCTTTCTGGACACCCATAGGTTCCATTAGCCTATTAGCCTCCTGAGCTTCAAAGCCCCAGAACCCCCCTGGGAAGGCCGGAGAGAGGCCAGCCAGCCACTCTCCCGCCCTCCCGCTCCCGCCCCCAGCCTTCCCAAGGTGGCTCCGGGGTTTCAAAGCCCCGGACCCACCTCAAGAAGGCCGGGGGGGGGGGAGGCCGGCCAACCTCCCAGCCATGCCCCCCGACCTTCCTGAAGCAGGTATGGGGCTCGAGAGCCCTATAGCCAGTTCGGGAAGTGGGGCAGGCAGCAGGGGGGTGGCAGCTAGGCAGGTGGGAGGCTTTTTAGCCACCCCTGAGCTTCCCCAAGTGGCGATGGGACTGGAAAAGCCCCGTCGCCACTTTGGAAGGGCGGGAGGGTTGCGGGCCTGTGGGGGCAGGGCCTTCTTTATTTGCGTTTTTTTCACATTTGCAGGGGTCTCAAGACCCTAACCCCTGCGAATGTGGAGGGGCGACTGTACACTGTCATAAAGTCACCAGACTATGAAATATTTCTTTCATTGCTGACACACTGCAGAAATAATGCAGTTTGACATTGTTTTAACTATGATGGCTCAATGCTATGGAATTATGGGTTTTGTAGTTTTGTGAGATATTTAGCCTTCTCTGTCAGAAAGCTCTTGTGCCACAACAAACTACAGATCTCAGGATTCCATAGGATGGGGCCGCAATAGTTAAAGTGGTTTCAAATTGCATTACTTCTGCAGTGTGTCAGCAGCCCCAGTTTCTCCTTCGATGCTGCAATCTCATTCCTTAATGTTATTCAACTTCCATTGCTTAGCATCTTTCCTCAGCATTCTTTTTCAAGTTTCAAGTGTTCAGTCATATGGCCAACTTGCATATTTATTGAAATTATTTCTGTTTTTTACTGTGTCCATTCCTCCCATTTTTTTGTCTAAGCCCATTATCCTTGAATGAGATTTCGTTTGCCTCAGCAGTGATAAATTAGGTGAGATTAATTGTAAGGCTGTAGTAGCTCAACAGGAGCTAGTTTGGATCAATGTCAGCTTCGCTGTAATTCAGAAAAGTGTATAATCCTAGCAGGTCCCTCCTAAAGAATATTTCTCTCAATTGTTACATGAAGTGTTGAAGTCAGCTCTCCTATCTCTCCCTTAAAATAAAAGGAAATGATAAATTATTAATGCTGGGAGAGTTAATGATGCTTGTGGTGGTGAAAGCTGGCATCCTAGCCTTATACATCTGTAAATGGCTTAAACTATCTGAGAGGGGGAGAAAGAGAGAGATGGCTTACCATTTGTCTTATAAATTGTGATAAATTTCATTTGGCACCCTGGTTCAAAGGATTTATGCTTTTAATTCTCAAAGGAGAAGAGGAAAAGTTCACCAAATAATGAAACAAATGTTATTCTGGGATTTGGCACAGGCCTGATTCCACAGAACACTTTTTTTTTATCAGAGCAAGCCATGTGAGCTTGTATGGAAATATTTCCCCCCTGTAATTTTTACATATTTTTTTAAAAAAATAATATCCTCAACATGCTGCTGAATTGACAGTGCTATAGAAAAGAGCTCTAGGGTAGTGCTTCCCAAGCTGTCTTATGTAGGGGATTGGCAATTCATTTTTTTCTAATGTACCATTTTTGTCCCAATAAGCAACAATTCTTTCTTTCTTTCCTGGAAACTCACCAGGGACCAGCAGCTTATGGCTTGGGACCATCCGGTCCCTGGACCACCACTTTGAGTAGCACTGTTCTAAATACCATTTACCAATCAGGTAATAAGAAGAGGGGTTCAAAATTAAAGGGTTTTAAAGATAAGTATGACTGACTGAGAGGTATGATTTCAGAAAATTTAGGGAATTACTGGGGGTGATCCTATGGTCAGGAATACTAAAAGAGAAGGGTGTTCATGAGGGATGGGAGATTCTTAAAAGAGATATGGAAGGCACAACGTCAAACAGTCCCAATGAGGAGGTAAAAGGGAAGGTGTATAAAGAAACCAGGATGGATGTTGAAAGAACTCTCAATGGAGCTAAAACTTAAAAAGGACATGTACAAGAAATGGAAAAAGTGGGGAACCACCAAAGAAGAATTCAAACAATTAGCCAGTTCAAGTAGAGGGAAAGTCAGAAAAGCTAAAGCACAGAAGGAGCTCAGGATTGCTAGAGAGGTTAAAAACAATAAAAAGGGCTTTTTTGGTTTTTGTCCATAGCAAAAGGAAGAACAAAGAAATGGTAGGGCTGCTGCATGGAGAAACTGGTGGAAGGCTAACAGGGGACCGAGAAAAGGCAGAACTACTTAACACCTTCTTTGCTTCAGTCTTCTCCCAAAGGGGGAACAGTGCTCAACCTGGGGAAGATGGAGTATATGATGCAGTAGGTGAAATAAAGCACAGAATTGGTAAAGAGGTAGTTCAGGAATACCTGGCCAGTATAAATGAGTTCAAGTCTCCAGGACCAGATGAACTTCATCCAGGGGTATTAAAAGAACTGGCAGAAGTAATCTCAGAACCACTGTCAATAATCTTTGAGAATTCCTGGAGAAGAGGAGAGGTCCCAGCAGACTGGAAGAGGGCAAATATTGTCCACATCTTTAAAAAAAGGGGGGGGGGAGAAGACCAAAATAATTATCACCCAGTCATCGATACTAGGAAAGATTCTAGAACAGATCATTAAACAGACAGCCTGTAAGCACTTAGAAAGGACTGCTGTGATCACTAAAAGGCAACATGGGTTTCACAAAAACAAGTCATGCCAGACTAATCTTATCTCTATTTTTTTTTTACACAGTTACAGACTTGATAGATGAAGGGAATGCTGTGGCTGTAGTGTATCTTGGTTTCAGTAAGGCTTTTGACAAGGTCTCCCATGATATTCTTGCAAAAACGTTAGTGACCTGTGGGCTAGACAATGCAACTGTTAAGTGGATTTGTAATTGGTTGACTGATCGAACCCAAAGGGTAGTCACCAATGGCTCCTCTTCATCCTGGAGAGAAGTGACCAGTGGGGTGCCACAGGGTTCTATCTTGTGCCCAGTGCTATTCAACATCTTTGTCAATGACTTGGACAATGAGGGAATAGAGGGCATGCTAATCAAGTTTGCAGATGACACCAAATTAGGAGGGGTAGCTAATACCCCAGAGGACAGGATCAGAATCTAAAATGATCTTAACAAATTAGAAAGCTGGGCCAAAACTAACAAAATGAATTTCAACAGGGAAAATGTAGGATACTACACTTGGGCAGTAAAAATGAAAACCACAGATATAGGATGGGGGACACCTGGCTTGATGGCAGTACATGAGAAAGGGATCTAGCAGTCTTAGTGGACCACAAACTGAACACAAGCCAGCAGTGTGATGCAGCAGCTAAAAAAACCAATGCAATTCTAGAGTGCATCAATAGAAGTATAGTGTCTAGATCTGGCGAAGTAATAGTGCCATCTATTCTACCTTGGTCAGACCTCACCTGGAATACTGTGTCCAGTTCTGGGCCCCACAATTCAGGAAGGATATTGAGAAGCTGGAACATGTCCAGAGGAGGGCGACCAAAATAGTGGGAGGTCTAGAAGCCATGCCTTACAAGGAGCAGCTTAGGGATCTGGGTAAGTTTAGCCTGGAGAAGAGAAGGTTGAGAGGTGACATGATAGGTATGTTTAAATATTGAAGGGAACTCATACTGAGGATGGAGCAAGCTTGTTTTCTGCTGTTCAGGAGACTAGGACACAGAGCAATGGGTTCAAACTACAGGAAAAGAGATTCCACCCAAACATTAGGAAGAACTTCCTGACAGTAAGAGCTGTTCGGAAGTGGAATACACTGTCTCGGAGTGTTTTGGAGTCTCCTTCTTTAGAGGTTTTTAAACAGAGGCTAGATGGCCATCTGTTGGGAATGATTTGATTGTGTATTCCTGCATGGCAGGGGGCTGGACTGGATGGCCCTTGAGGTCTCTTCCAACTCTATGATTCTACAATTCTATGACCCTGTGGAAATTAATGGGAACTGGGTTTTTTTTTCTTTAAGCTGATTCGAAGCATGTAATTGGAGCCAGATTTTTCCACTGTGATTTTGGTCGGGGATTTCTGTGTATTGTTTTATCCTGCTGTTTTGTTTTTGATTGTTTTGCATTGTTTTATCATTGTTTTTATAATTGTTTAATGTTATTAGCCCTACCCTCAGATCTTTAGTTATTGGACTGAATAAGGTGTCTGGTCACACTGAGAAAGTGCTTAACTACTGTGAGTTTTTTCATGTGAAAAATTGTTTTGCATTTTTAAAAATCGATTGTTTATCTTATATTGTTTTCTTGTGTTTTGTAAAAAAGGATTTTGCATAGAAAGTAATTTCTGCACTGGTAGGGAGCTGGATTAGATCTCATGAGATTAGACCTTCCAACTCTGTGAGGTTATGCTTCTGTGTTACAGTGCCCTGCTAATATTGTTAAGCGTGATATATAGTTAGCACTAACCACAGTTGCACAGAATATGCATTCAGATAAACACCAGGTCCAACAAATGAGGAATACACACACTTAATTTTAAGAGAGCACTTTCACTTTGAGATTTCCCCCCTCATCCTGAGGACCAGAGAAGAGGCCCCGAGACCCGCCCTGAGACCTACTTGTCCTGGGATAATTCAATGATCCACTCTACTAATGGTTGTGTGAATAGGCTGTCTTTGCTTGTGTTACATGTCGCTGTTATACACTTTGGTGCTCTCACACTGCAATCCTATGCCACATACCTGGGAGGAAGCCCCATAAAATAGCATGATTTACTTTTGAATAAAAATGAGTAGGATTGCACTATGGAAGACTTAAGTATTCACACAATTGTCTTGAACTTGTTCCTTCTCTCAGGGTGTCCTGAGTGCTGTAGTTTCATGAGGGTGAATGAGGGAATTCTGATTGAGCCAGAATTCACAAAACTATTTTGTGGAAGGAGCCACAACATGTTAACCGCTGTAAAGATATGTCCACCAAGTCAAAGTTGGTATTTTATTGCACCAACATATATTGATAAAGTATTATTTTACCTTGCATATTCCCTTGGGGTAAGAACTCCAATTTGATCTGTTTTGGCATTTCTCTACCTCCCAGGCATTCCTGCCTGTCTTAATAATAGCAACTTGATTACTCTTCATAAATGCAGCACTAAGAAAGCATTCACAAATCTTACATATATAAAAAGACAATGGATGCTTTAAGTCATCATGTTTAAGCATTTCAACTGTACCTTACTTTCAGTCACATTACTAGCCTCACTGGTATTTCCTAATTTTGAGATCTGCAGTAAAATAAAGTTTATAAGGAGGCTTGATTCCATCCCACCCCCCACCACCAATGCCTTAAGCACTTCTCTGGCACACTGGGCAAATATTTTAGTTTTTAGGAATGGTACCTTTTAGTCTCTAGTGTGAAATAAAAATTAAGTACACAAATTACTTCTGATCTTAGCCCAAATGTATTTTAAATAGAAGGTTTGCCTGCAAAGGTAAAGGGTTATCCCATTGTTTTGGGGTGGCTTTTTAATAACCTGCTTTTACATTTCTCTTGTACTTTTGATGAGCCTTGAATACTTTCTCTCCTTTCTGGGTGGCCTCTTTGCCACAAGCCACAGGACCAAATGTACACCTATCCTTTGTTTCTCTAAGACTACATTGCAAAATATTATTCAGTAGTATCTTTCCAATCTGGCTGTGAAAAGTTTTGAACAAATGTTTAACCTATCTAAATCTCTTATCCATACATGGTGGGGGGGCACATACTTATCCTATATTACTTTGATCTGGATTCTTTGCTATTTTTGTGCGCCGTTTTCTTTCAGCCTTCAAGGGATATATTTTGTCAGCAGAGACTTTCCCACAAAAGCTGTGATGCTTAGAAGCAAGGGACGCAGTTCATTAAAACATTAGTTTGATTTCTCAGTGCTTCTCTTCTGATTGTACTGGACTGAGTAATACATGGAGCTGTGTAGACATTGCTTAGCCTGGCAGCTACTTAAGTTTATTTGTAGAGGTGGTGACTGGAATTGATGCCAGTGGAGTTTAAGATATGTGCCAGTAATTTGCTTATTGAACAGTGGGGTGAGAAATACCCTGCCATTAGCTCCTGTGTTAAGAGAGCTAAGTGTTACTGCATTCAAAACACTTTGCATAAACGTATGCTATAATGGTTAACTATGATCCTCAATAATACCAGCCATTGTAAGTCCAGCCTTTATACTGCTACATATAATGTATTGTAATTTGTGGTGCAGAAAGGATATGGGGAAGGTATTTTCTTTTAAGTGCCTCCTGATGAGAAACTGGCATGCCAAAATTGGTATATCAAATTATATCCCTTTTACTTAAACAATTCTCAGTTGAGTTGGAAGAGAATATTAGTCTAATGTGCTGGGAAATAGAATACCTACGTAAGTTTTAAAGAGGTAGATTATATTGTCCAATTTAGCTGAGTGTAATGTTATGCTAATGCACAGCACAGACCTGGAGTTTGTCTACATTTGTGGCTTACCTTTCCCATTATTGTTTACAGAGTTGATTTTCAAGGGGTGCATCAGTTTTACATCTGATTAGCTCAACCTTTTCTCTATGCCTGGCATTATTTAACTTTTTTCTACATGTACGTACTTTTTGTAATCTAAAAGTAAAAGCAGCCAGGCTGTAAATGGGGGCTGGCTACAAGGAGAAAACAACTCCCTTGTTGCGACAGCTCTATTGGCTGCCGGTCTGTTCCTGGGAACAATTCAAACTGCTGGTTTTGACCTTCAAAGCCCTAAACGGCTTGGGTCCAGATTACTTGAAGAACTGCATCTCCCCGAATGAACCCAGCAGAACATTAAAATCAGCTGGAGAGGCCATTCTCTTTCTCCCACCTCCTTCTCAGGTTTGTTTGGTGGGAACTAGGGAGGGGGCCTTTTTGGTGGCTGCTCCCAGACTTTGGAACTCCCTCCCAGAGAGGTTAGGATGGCCCCATCTTTATTCTCAGGCAGCAGGTTAAAACATTTTTATGCCACCAGACCTTTGCTAACAAATGAAGGCTGGATGCTAGTGCTTCTATTTCAATTTTTATGGAGTTTAAAAAATGTTTTATCACTTATGTGGGATTTTAATCATATAGTATTTTAATCTCTTTTAATTCTTATTTATTGTACAGTATTATGTTTTAAGCTATTCTTGTTTTTAAAATGTTGTGAGCCGCCATGGGGAGAAAGGCAGGAATTAGATAGATAATTAAAACCCAAGTATTTTCAATACAAGAAGTATACATTACAGTTAGTACCAGTAGGATAAGAGGAGTGGCCTTCCTCTCTCTCTCTTTCAGATCCAAACACTCGAAGGAGTCTCCTCTAGAGCAAGAAGTCCTGCATAAGTTATCCCAGTAGGCTGTCACAGAATAAGGCTAATGCATATCTATCATTTTCTATCCTTACACATCAAAAACACTTATTCCTCTTTCCAAATCTAAGGCCTTGTCTACACTGGCTAAATAAAATGACCTCACTTCATTCTATTGGCAAGCTGTTCAGATGACATATGGCTCAAATCCAGAGCATTCAAACATTTCAGGGCTCTAATCCACATCAAAAAAGTGGAGATTTACTGTAGATTCTAGCAGAAAATCCAGATAGGTATGTGTGTGCATATGTATGTGGACTGAGTTCCATTGCAACTTCTATGTGGGGCCAGGGAGAGGAGTTTTTGGTGGGCAGGGAGGACAGGTTGATATGATATGATGGAAGGCTGGGTAGATTTAAAATAATGCTAAGGTGCCCCCCTCTTAGTGTGGTTAACGATGAGATGAGTTGATCCTCATTTCAGTGAATAGTGAAGATATGGCCAATTTAATTTTAGATTAATTCAGATTAAAGGTATGTAATTGTGTGTATAGCATAAGAGACCAATTATATGAAAAGAATAGGCTTTATATCTTTCAATTATGCTTTCTGAGTACATTTGAAAAGGCTCATTTGATCTTAATGAAAGAATGACTCATATTAACTATAGTCCCCCATCCCACAATATTGATATAATACTTAGTTCAGCATTTTCATAAATTAGAATGTGTATCAAAACCCACCAAATGATGATAACCTTCAAATGCAATGTATGTTGTAGCTGCTTCAGAACATAAATCTCCTTTTATACTTTAATTATTATAGTCTACTTTATCCTCTCCCACTCCCCCTTCTTTCCTCCCTTCTTTTTCTTGTGGCATCATTCTTAGTGGAAAATGTGTCCTTATAGCATAGAGATGCTTTCCTAAGTTGTGGTCAATTGGAAGATGTGCTGTAACTAAAATTTCTAGCTGTTTTTATGGACATATCACATGAAAAAAAATGTTGTTATTTACTGTCAAGTCGGCTTTGACCCTGTGGTATCACTACGGCTGGTGTCACCCATTCCTCGATGGTATCACCTGGTATGGTTCGACCTTTCCATACCCCCCTAGTGTCGCCACTGATTTGTTCTATAGTGATTCAATGAATGAAGGTTCTCCAGGAGTCTCAGTCATCAGCAGGCCCGGCTCAGGTCTTCCAAACTCAACACTGTTGTTTCCTTTAATGAATCAATCCATCTGTAATGTGGTTTTCCTGTTTTCCTACTGCCTGTCACTTCACCAAGAATTACACTTTTTTCCAGGGAGTCACGTCATCTTACCATATGTCCAAAGTATGACAGCCTCAGTTTAGTCATCTTGGCTTCTAGTGACAGTTCAGGCTTGATTTGCTCTCAGGCACATTTATTTATTTGTCTTTTGGGCAGTCTATGGTACCTGCAGAACTTTCCTCTAGTACCACATTTCAAATGAGCTGAGCTTCTTCCTGTCAGCTTCCTTCACTGTCCTGCTTTCACAGCCATACATAAAAATTAAAAACACTATGGTATGGACAATCCTGACTTTGGTTATTTAATGATATATCTTTATGGTACTTTTCTTCATAGCTGCCCTACCAAGTTTCCTTTTGATTTCTTAATAACTGTCTCCATTTTGATCTATGATTAAGCCAATGTATAGAATATTAAAGTACTTTAATGTCTTCATCATCCAATATTAAGTTATGTACATTGTCTGTGGTTGTTATTTTTGTTTTCTTAATAATGAACTGTAACCATTCTATTCTTCACGCTATGTCCTCACAATGGCCTCTTTGCCTGAGTATGCGTTACACATCAAGACAATCAAATTTTCTGGTACCGCCATTTCGGTTAGAACTATCCATAGTTTTTCATGATCTACACAAAGAAAGGCTTTGCTACATAACAATTAAGGAGTTCTTAATTTTCTTTGCTTCTTTACTCTCTTCTTTCTTCAGAGAGTTAATGAAATGGGCAGTGAGAGCAGGGGGAGAAATCGTCTTGCCTCACAGTTAATGCTTTGTATGATTGTTTGTTTTAACAATTTCTAAACAACCCTTCTATCAGCAAGAAATTCCAAGGCGATATACAAACTATTTAAAAAACAGACAACATATTAAACAGTAAAATTAAACCACTAGAATAGAGCTTTCCAAGTGGATACAAGAATACCATAGTAAATTAACAGTGTGCAAATGTTCATCTGAATTTACCATTTGTCAGTATAATGCAATACATGCACTGAGATATACTATAAACAGGTAACTCAACATGTAGGTACACAGTACTAGTAGGCTTTAGCCTACTGAACATTTGGATCTCCTGGATTTTTGGTCTTATTCCTCACTGATATTTGATATATATATTCTCTTCTTTCTAAGCTAAATTTGTACTTTTATTTTTGTTGGTGTGTTTGTGGTGATCAAATTGTGACTCACCTTGAATGCATCGTATTTGGCAGACAGGTTGGATATAAATGTTTTTAATGAATAAATAGTTTGGAGAGCGACATCATAGAAGCATAGCGTTAGAGAATCCTGAAGTTGGAAGGGGTCTCAAGGGCCATCTAGTCCCTGCTATACAGGAATACACAACTACAGCACACCTGAGAGATGACCATCCAACCTCTATTTAATGACCTCCAAAGAGAGTCCCCTCTCCCTGCAGCAGTCTGTTCTACTGTTGAGGAGTCCTTACATTAAAGAATTTCTTCCTACTATTTAGGTAGAATCTCTTTTCTAATAATTCGAATCCATTGGTTCATATTCTAGTTTGTGGAGCAATAGAAAACAAGTTTGTTCCATCTTCTACATAACATCCCTTCAAATATTTAAAGATAGCTATCATGTCACCTCTCAGTCTTCTAATTTCCAAGCTAAACATACTCAACTCCCTAAGTTGTTCCTCATAGGGCTTGGTCCTCAGACATTTGATCATCCTTCTCTGGACATGTTTCAGCTTGGCAATATTCTTCTTGAACTATGGTTTCCAGAACTGGACCCAATATTCCAGGTGATGTCTGATCAAAGCAGAATAGAGTGGCACTGCTACTTCCCTTGATGTGGACACCATGCTTGTATTAACTCAGCCTAGAATTGCATTGGATATTTTGGCCACCACATCACACTGTTGACTCAGTTATTCTGATCCATGTTATGCAATACAATAATTTTCTGCCTATGGTTCCTTATATTCTGTCCAGAATAGGACTTTAGATTTTCTGAGGTTATGGTCCATTAGAAGAAGGGTGGGAATCAGGCATCCCTCTGCATGTTGTTAGATTGCAAGTCTTAACAGCCTTAGCCAGCATAGCTAATGATGAAGAATGCTGGAATTACAGTCAAACAACATTTGAAGGGCATTTGGACATTTGAATATCATCTCCACACCAGATGGCTTGCCTTGCAAACATTCTATAGATGCTCTATAAAAGTTACATGTCAAACCAGAAGGTCCAGCATCAGCAAAACAATACTGGATGTGGATGGGCAAGTGATTTGGAACAATTTTCATCTACTGTAGTTTGCACTCATTTTTTGTTCCTGTTGTAATCCTAGATTTTGTGCCCTTGGACTCTCTCAGTCAGTTGTAATAATTTTGTTTTAGAGTGGCCAGTAGCACATCTTTAAAAATGGGATCCCCCTCCCAAAAAAATGAACAACAAAGGTAAAGCTGTATATTCTAATTTATATGCATATATGCACATTCATAAATGATTACCATAGAAATTTATGATAGTAGGGAAGACTGGGACTGTGTGCCTGAAGCTCAATCTTTTATCCAGCAAACTACTGATGGGCAACTTCAAATGCCTTCTCTGCTCCACTTTCTTCTGCTGCTTTCCACTCAAGCTAAATTTAGGAAGCCCTTCAAACAGAAGGCTGTTCTTTACATTCCCACACTAGTGTGGTACATACGGCTGTTCTCACATATGCAATACTTGCCATGCACAAAATAAGAGTTTAATAAAAACACATTATGTATTTAGCATGAGATTCTAGTGATCCCTTACCCTCACTCCCAAATGCTGTTTTTTTCCCATGCATACTTGTAAGTACTGAAGTCCTTCATATTACTTTCTAGTACCAGTTGGAAAAATGCACAGGCACTATTTTTGTACTTAGATATAATTTTAAAAATCCTATGTGGAAAACACTAATAGCACTCTTTCTTAAATGAGAGACTAAATAAAATTTAGATTTATAGTCTGGAATCCTATTGGGGTGTTATGGTAGTGAAAAAAATGAGTGTGTAAGCAAATTGTGCTTTCTTGCTTGTCTCATTAACACACCAGATAGTGCAGTCAGCCATCCCCCCCACACACACACACTTGCACTTTAGACTTGGTGTGTCAGGATCTAATCAACCATTGTGCAATGGGTAAGCTCAAGGCCATGGTGTCTATTGTACATTTGGGTTGTAGCATTGTGGGATCCAGCATGGGATCCTGAAAGCTGTAAATAGAAGATAGGCTATAAATATTTTAACAAACAAACAAAACATACTGGTATCAATGTAAGCTATGCTACAAATGTAAGGTTTTGGCCATAAAACGCTCCTGAAGTGAGCAACAGGAAAATGTTTGTGAATATTTTATGACTGAAGTGGAATTGAATGTTTTTGTATTGCTTATTAAACTTAATCATATACATGTGGTAGGTATTAAAGCACTAAATTTTTAATTAAAAGTAAGTCAGTAAAGTGGTTTTGCAAAGTATCAGATATTCCACAGAAATGCTTCAAGAAATATGGAAGGGTCAGTGAAAGGATATCAAGTATTTTATATTTGTGTGTATGTGCCTTCAAGTCACCTGTCGACTTATGGTGACACCATTAATTTTATAGGGGTTTCTTAGGCAAAGAATACTCAGAGGTGGTTGAATCTATGGATGCAGAATCCATGGATACTGTGAGTCAACTATATGTACTTGTTCCCATAACTGCCAGTTCCTGCTCACTTCTTAGGAGAGACCTAGGGCTGACCTTCAGAGATTCCTTCTTATGCTTAGAGGAGGAGTACTCAGAGATTAAGGTTTATTTCACATGTGGTTCATTGTTGTCAAACTGATGTCAGCATACTTGTCTGTTGTCCTGTATTTCAGCATCATTGTTCCAAGACTGTAAAAGTAGACCTGTTTCACAGCTGCCTTGAGTCCATGTGGGAGAGGGAGAAAGTTGCGATACAAATTTCATTAAAAATGTCTCAGAGCAATAACCAAACTCAACCAGGAAATCTAAGTTCCTTCAGTAAGCTTATCACCTGCTAACATAATCTTTACTTCACTTTAATACAACATATTTAATAACTACAGTCAAATTCAAGGTATTGTTCCTTGGTTCTGACTTCCCGTTAATTCAATGTGGCTTTCTCTGAAGTAAATGTACTTGGGATTGTCAGCTTAAATTAGTGTTTTCCACATAGGCTTTTAAAAATTATATCTAAGTACAAAAATAGTGCCTGTGCATTTTTCCAACTGGTACTAGAAAGTAATATGAAGGATTTCAGTACTTACAAGTATGCATGAGGATTTAAAGAAAAGAGATGGTCTTTTGGTACACAGGTTCTGCATTTTCTTTGTATCAATAGTAAGAAAAAGATCAGAGAGGTAAGGAAAAATTCCAACTTTTATTCAAAGTCTGAGAATCTATAAGAGATGTAAGGTTGGCCAGACTCCAGTAAAGAAAATAAACCAAAATGATGGAGTATCTTATAAACTAGAGCAATGTGATGGCTCTTTGGTAAATTTTAAACATTTTTCTTATTGTTTTAAATGTAATTGTTCAACTGAATTACTTCCAGCTAAGGAAGTGAAAATGATAGCAATTAGGGTACCTCCTCCCTCCCTGGTAAGTTCAGTTGTATTCTAAAAGCTGTACCTCTGCAGTTCCTTACATGCTTCATGCTTAATAGCTGCAACAAATAATTCCTAACCCCTTTTCCTCAAGCAACCAGTGTGTGGCTAATCACAGGTACCTGTTTACACAAGACTCACAAAAATGCAAATGAAGTCTATACTGGTGAGCAGTGTCCTTCTGAGATTTAGCATACTAAATGCAACTGACTGTTGTTAAAACTTAGGTGGAAAATATATGTTATACCCCTTGAAGTGCAGCTGTAGCTTAAATGTATGCTTACTCATTCTTTTACAACATAGTTCAGTGCACTTTTGCATTATTGCATAGCCCACAGCCAGTTTCTAGATGCACATAGGTACTCAGGTCAGTCTATGGATGATTCCTGATAGTTAGCTCTGGGGTCCCTCTGGAAGATCTACTGATGGCCTAGTATCCATGAGTTTAGCAATCCCTTTTTAAAGTTATTGAAATTGGCAGCCATTACTACATCTTCTGGCAGTGAGTTCCACTGTTTAATTTTGTGTAGTGTGAGTTGAATTTAGGGGCATTCTGATAGATTGGTGCTCTCATAGGTGGAGCAAAATCTCACTCCAATAGTCCACCCAAGCCATTTCTGCTTGAACGCTGCCATACACATACATCCTACCCTGCTCACCAAGGGAAAAAAATTTCTTCAAGAGCCAGAAGGCGTAGAAAGAAGCAGCTCCTTTGAAGAACACTCCAAAGGATGAGAAAGCAGAAATATCAAAGATGGAAGGAAGTAGCTGACAATGGAGATTTTCAGACACGGAAAAATCGTCCCTTGCCGCGCGAGCAGCCTCCCGAAACTGCTGCGCGGCAAGGGTATTTTTCGGACGACGCTGTGCCTCTTGCGAAGCCGTCCGTGTCACTTCCGTGAAGCTTGGGACGGCTCCGCGTCATATTTCAATCACGGAGGCTGCCCGTGCTTGAAATATGGCGCGGAGCCGTCCCAAGCTTCACGGAAGTGACACGGACGGCTTCGCAAGAGGCACAGCGTCGTCCGAAAAATACCCTTGCCGCGCAGCAGTTTCGGGAGGCTGCTCGCGCGGCAAGGGACGATTTTTCCGTGTCTGAAAATCTCCAATGTGAGACTGCCCATTCAGTTGTGAACCTTTATTCATAAAGCTAAGAATTCACTTTTATATTATAACTAGTTTTGTCTATATTCTTTTCCCATAGAAACAATTTTCTTCATTTTATATCCCATAATGGACTTAGAACATGGGACCTAAGGGAGCTCTTTTTTTCTCTCTTTTAAATATTTATTCTTTAGTACAAAATACAAGAAAGCGAAGAGGCTGACACTAGTGTAACACAAAATAAGGTGACAGACAAAAATTTAATGCAATGAAAGGCAATGGGATGCTTCCACTGAAATAATTGTTCCCATGAATAAAATTGGTAATATATGATTTCTCTCTTCCTCTGCATCATCCAGACTGGTGCATCCCCAAAAACCCACTTTGAAGGATTGGAGGAACCTTCTAGCACCACTTTTTGGATAGCATAGAGTTCTGCAGGAGGAGGAAAACTATCAGTTGGATGCCAGTGTGGCTTTGGATGTAAGCTAATAGTATTACTGTTAAAATGTATATCCTGCTTTTCAAGTGTTTTGGGTTTCAAAACAAACATTTAAAAAACTAAATGCAACCTTTATAATTTCAATTCACACAAAACACATTATAAATATGGCATAACATTTAAGCAGAAATAAAAATTGTGGATTCCATCGTTCACAAAATGGTGTGCCACCCAATCTTCATAATCTTATACACAAAAATGCATTCAAATTTCTAGTTTCTGTACCACAATCAGTAAATTGCATCATAGTCGATAGATGACAACCATAAAGTAATTATTTCAAAGAAGCATTTGCTTTCAATATGACAGAGTTAACATTTATATTGCTTGAACTGCTTTTCCTTTCTACCATATCTAAGGAGATTCTTAAGTAGCACATAAAAAAGATGCTAAGCCTTTTAAATGTACTGCCCTAGTAACTTGCCAATAGTTCTATTAGCTGAAGCAATCTTTTCTCCACTGACACTAGACTTTAATAAATCTTTTAAAGTCTGAATACACTTTGGAAGACTGGAGTAAAGTTAATGGCTCTATCAGTGTTTTAAAAGGGTAAGTGGGGTGACTCCTCCAATTAAATTCAAGTTTGCCTGTCATTCGTTTGATACATGAGAGAGCTGATACAGAGGTTTGAGCATTAATCTCTGAAGCACTCTGTGAGCACAAGCAATAGTTATTTGAGAGACTGCAGTATTTGCAGCTTAGTCATTATCATATTTTTAAAGGATTAAAAAAGAATTAGTCACTTCACACCTTAAATGGAGTGGTTTGGAGGCTACTGCTGCTTCGATATTTGTCACCAGAAGCTCACTTTGAATACATAAAGTGAAAATGAGATGAGCAAAATGGATCCACCAACGTAGGCCCAAAAACCAAGGATGCCATTACTTTCCTATCATTCCAGCCCCATTATGCATCACCAGTGTATATAGCAACTTGCATCAATTGTGACACTGGCAAAGGTTTGCTCATGCTTATCCCTAGTATAAATTAGATGTGAACTAATACTATGGGGTCATCTACACGAGAAGAAATAATCCTCTTACCTGTACTCTATTCCAAATTTGCTGCAGCATCAATTGGTGGCCATGATGTTTTCAACCTTCAGATGGCCGTGAATCAAGATGGTGGCCATGTCATTTTTTTGCATGTTGCGGGGAGATTGGGCAATTGGAGGAGATATTCGCTTAAAGGCAAGTATCCAGCAGTACCTGGAAACAACATGGAGGGTGGCCACAGCAAGGAAGAGGAGGAGAGAGCCACCAGCCCTTCACCCATTCTGGCGGCAGTGGCAGCAGCCTCTGCTTCCGGCTGCAAAGGAACATGAGAAGCTGCCTGGCCAGCCACAGGGAGAATAACAGAACCATAGAGTTGGAAGAGACCACAAGGGCCATCCAGTCCAACCCCCTGCCATGCAGGAATACACAATCAAAGCACTCCCAACAGATGCCATCCAGCATCTGTTTAAACACTTCCAAAGAAGAGACTCCACCACACTCCAAGACAGTGCATTCCACTGCTAAACAGCTCTTACTGTCAGGAAGTTCTTCCTAATATTTAGGTGGAATCTCTTTTCCTGTAATTTGAGTCCATTGCTTTGTGGAAGGATTTTTCAGCAGAAGGAAGAGGAGGGTGGCTCTTTGCCTTTCCGGGCTGGGCAGCTCCTTCTCTCATGCCTGTCCAGCCCAGAAAGGCAAAGAGCCACCCTCTCGTCCTTCTCCTAGTAGCTGGCCAGGCAGCTTCTCCTGTTCCTTTGCAGCTGGAATCAGAGGTCGCTGCTGCCACTGGGATACATCAAGTGCTGGTGGCTCTCCCCTCCTCTTCCTTGCTGTGGCTGCCCTCCACTTTGTCTCCAGATGCTGCCGGGTACTTGCCTTTGAGTGTCTCCCCTGATCACCCTGATCTCCCTCCCCATGCATTATTTGACATCTTTTTTTAAAAAAAATGGAAAAAAACACCACACAATTGCTAGCACTTCTGGACACTTGGCGGGAAACCTGCACTTGTGTACCTCTGGCCAATTAGGAGGTCAGCTCTATCCTCTCCTGACTCCGGGATAAATTGCATGGTTGTCTCAACGACCAGGTATGCACATTTCCTGTGCAGTTTTTTTTTTAAGTTCAGGAATAGCCACGAAGGCTTCCCCTACATAGTATTTTTTTGTTTCAGCCCCTCCTTCACAATACCTCCAATTGCCACAGGATTCCATTGGGACAGAAGGTACTCCCCTTGCATTCTGTGAGGGTTTTTTCCATAATCTAGACAACACCTATGTATTTACTCTTATCATTTTACTATCTCTGTTGTGGGGAAAATAGTGTGAGTCATTTGATGTGTGTTCATTGTATCTCCTCAAAGTTTTCTTTTTCTGGCCATGTCATGATTATTAGAAGTAGTTGTACAAAAATCCACCATGGGATGGTTTCTGAGTTTCTAGCAGACTTTGTAATCCCAAATAGCTGCTTGGGAGAAAGTAAGAAATGCAATTATTTACTAATTTTCTTTCTGAAGGAAACAATGAGTAATTTTGGCAATCTTCTTTTCACTGCAAAAAATGTCCTCAAAAACTGTACAGTTTTCAAAGACTATTTACAGTTTGGGACTTATTCTTTACAAAATTTGTATGTTCAGGAAACCAAATCTTCTGTGGAGAAAATCCTATATCTACACAGGAAATATTCTCTTTCAGCAGAAAATGCTGTTTTCTGTGCAAAACATCCACATGCAAATTTTGCACAGAATAAGTCTCCAAGTACAACATTTTTTGTGGAGGAAACAGCTTTTTCTGTTGTTTCCTACACAGAAAATGCTGTTTCTTATGCAGAAAATGCTCCAGTTTGAGACTTATTCTGTGGAAAATTTACACGTGCTTGAAACAACAAAACAACAAGTGCAAATTTTGTGCAACGCAAGTCCCCAATTACAGTGTTTTTCTGTGTAGGAAACAGTACAGTTGTGCTTAGTCAGACAATTTTAGAAATTGATGTATATCTTCAGGTCCAGCTTCCAGCTTGCGATGCCTCTTGGAAATGAAGATTCCTCCTGCTGAACAACTTCGTATGTTGATGCACTCATGGTTGGTGGCTTACTGAGTTGATCCAATCAGCCATTTTAATTTCTTACCATGTCATCAATGTATCAATTGTCTACCCATGGTGGGAAAATAAAATGGTTGTTTGGTAGTGTTACTGCCAGGTATATCCACAGCCAACTGCCAGGTTAGATATCTGTCGTGGAATGCCCAATCAAGATGCTGGGACATCGATTGAGCAATAAGAAATCTAATGATTTAATAACCGTTAGTTGTGGTTATTAGTAATTTTAGTAGGATTATTTAGTAGGTTCTGTAATGATTGAATAATATTTTCATTTTTCTTGTTCTTTTTCATTACAGTCAGGATGCAGGGGTGTTTCAGAGCCCTATTGTGTTTTAATTATACAGGTCACCCACTGTATCCATGGTTGATATGTTTCCAGGCTTACTGTGAATACTTGAAACTGTGAGTAATAGCGAACCCCATAGAATTGAACAGGAAGACCTAGGAAATGCCTTGAGAGGCAGCCTCTCTAGGCATCTCCAGCACAATGCTATGATAACTTGTCATCATAGAGTTATGCGGGAGGAACTTGGCAATGCCTTCTCTTCTTTTTTTCTTATTTTTATTTCTATTTTTCTTCTCTCTCTCTCTCTCTCTCTCTCTCTGTGTGTGTGTGTATAACTTTGATTGTAAATTAGATTGTTAGTGTCAAAAATCAAGAAATACATTATTATTATTTTTGAAAGAGAGAGATTCTGGGATCCTGGCAGCTGACCCAGAGTGTTACTGGTCACTGGTGCCGGGATGGAGTGTTTTCCTTTCTGTGAAGGCTCAAGAGCTTCCCTGACTAGTGCCTTCTATATAGAAATGTCCTCAGCAATTGTTTGGTTTCCTAGAACTTTAATATCTAGTTATGAGGGACATTTCCTTGGTTTTTGCCTGGCTGTGATCAGCATGTCAGAACATGGAGTGAGAGTCAGATGAGACTTTTGATGTTTATGTAATTTCCTTACCCTTTTTCAGTCAAGATTTTTCTGTAATGAAAATTCAAATTTTGACATGAAAATTGAACCTTCTCAAGAATACAGCTCAGACTTTGCGTGTGAACAGCACTAGAATTTTTGACTCTTTCAGGCAGGTCTTAACTCCCATGCATGAGCTACAACCTAGGTGAATAGGGATCCAACCCCTGTGTTTCATAGGAAAAGAGTACTACCAAATCTATTTGGAGAGGTATACAGATTCAGTTGTGGATGTAGCCTCTTGTATTGACTAGCTTGGGTTCATTATTTTTATTATGGACTGACAGGTCAAGTTTGTCATTTCATGGTGTGTCCTGTGTTTTGCTACCTTTGAGGAGCAGTTCCATCTGACATTTTTCTGGCTCTGTTTTATAGCACAGCTAACATGATAATCAGGAAGGCCAAACACTGCATTATCCTTGAGCTGTATTTTCATCCCCTGTAATCACTGAGAGTATGTGATCTCATATTTTGTTGATGCTGCTTTGGCTTTACTGCCATAATAGGGGTATTATTTAATAATTTTAAAATGATGTTAGTGAATAAAGCCATGTACATGAAGTGTTTTGCACTATAAAAGAAGATGGCTTTGAATATGCAGCTTTGATTTTATGTGTTAGATCCAGGAGTGGCCATATTAATTCTGAGTACCACAACCGAACCTCCGTACCAAAGCCCTGTCTGAGAAATTACCTTTTAAGAGAGAAATCAACAAAACTCTTCAAAGATAGAAATTAGCCTTAGCAGAAAGGCTACTTGGTGATTTCTCAGGGGACTTCACTTTGCAGTGAGATGAAACCTACATGTTTACTTACAGGAAGAATATTACAATATATATGAGAGTTGACAGTTTATGTATGAGTGGGGAAATCTGAGCTGGTGAGAGTAGGAAGCTTTTCGTAGCTTGAAATGCTCTGAAGTATGACTGTACTGAAGTCATTTCTCAACCTCAGGCCTCTTAAGAGCAATATGAAAAGATAATCTTAGATACAGAGAAGGAGGAGAGATTACCAGATGGATGAATATGACCAAATAGTCCTTTGGTGTGGGTGTGTGTGTGTGGTTTAAGCCAATTTAGAATGGGGAAGAAATCATGATAACCAGCCAATCATGGAGACTCATGATAACCACTAGTCATAGCTTCAAAAAGTAACTTTAGTATAATTTCTAGGATTGCCCATACAGCACAGCCAGAGAAGGATTCTATTTGTAGCCAAACACCCTCAAATAACCAAGCAACAAAGCCACCTAAATTTCCATGATCTGGCACTAACTCACTTCCATGCATAATAGTCATGCTAATTGTGATAAGGTCACCATAGACCACATGGATGAACAATATTTAAGTAGGCAGGTCTAACAGATACGGAGATCCAATAGCTAACTAGAGATATCCTTGCCCGTCTAACATAAATGGATGCTCTGGAATATGTGCCCGAGTCTTCTGTAAGCCAACAGTGATTCCACAGGAAACATTCAGTGGCTTCAGTTAAACGGTAGTTTTTATTGCAGTAATTTGTGCTTTATCGCTGTTTCGCAGCTGTAGTGCATCGTTCAGATGATATATGGCTTAATTGATCTATCGGTTTAGTTTTCAGTGTGTTCCGCTTTGATATTCACACACAGACTGAGACGGGGGCGTGGCCTCCCAAGCACATCCTCTGATTACCACAGGAATGCCTGAGACGAACATTCACACACACACACAAGAGAGACTGGAAAAGCCTAATTCTTCAGATCGTAGCAGCTGGGCACAAGGTAGCAAGGAGGGAGGGAAAGAAGGAGACACACACACACAAGGCTAGGACTCCAGTCTTTTTCGTGGCTAAGCACAAGGAGAAGAGAAGGGACGCGATCTCAGCAGGGGAGACTAGATCATTCACACACACTGAGACTGAAATTAGCAAGGAGGGAGGGAGAGAAGGAGACACACACACATGGCTAGCACAGTCTTTTTCGTGGCTGGAAACAACATGGATCTTTCCTCCATCCCCTCCTTGTCCAAACCCCTCCCTGGTGAGTTCAACCAATCATGGCAAAGCTCTGCTGTGAATGTATCCGAAAGATTGCTGGTAATTCACACAGCACGTAGTGTGATGCTTGTTCAGACTATCGAAAATGCACTACTTTTCAAAAAAGTCAGGAAAAGTCCCAAAATCGTTTATTGCGTTACTAATGGGTTTTTGTGACCCCCTCCTTCTGAAAGAGGCGAATTTGTGCCGCAATGCATGTAAACAATTAGGAATCTTGGCAAATTCTTCACGGTTTTTTTTCACCATGTAACCAAGCCCAGTGATTCTCTGGTGGGAATGGTTTCCACAAGGCAGAAAGACAAAAAACTACTGCTCTAGTCCCTTTCTTTTATACTGAAAGCAGCCGCTTCATTCTTCAGTTAAGTTTTGATTGTTAAATTTGGCTCTGGGTTTTAAAATAAACAATGTCATTTTTGTAGGCTAGCTTTGTTGTTGATCTAAGTGTATTTTGAGAAGTGCTTGCATCTGAAGGTAAGTGAACATGCTCTTTTGATCCTTGGTCTGGCACAGCTGGGGAGCTACAATGTTTCCCCATTCACTTTGAAACTGCTGAAGCTTTTCAGAAATGCAGAAAACAGTGTTTTTAACAATTTGCTCTTTCTTTCTTTATTCCCCCCCCACACACAAAAAATTTCAGAGCCAAAGCTAAACTTGGCTTCATAATTTTAAATAAAGTATATTTTAAACCCTGTTTTCAAAAGTAGATGCAGAACGATCTCCCAGAAGTGTGATTCAAGGCAAATGAGAAGCAACTGAAAATACCACTAACTATAATAAAGGATTTTTAAAAGCTAGGTTTTGACTTACGCTCTTTCAAGCTAATCTTGAAAACAAAGTGCTTTTCTTCCAAACTCTGAAGCAGTTTACTTCATGTTAGTTTACTTCATGTTTAGAGATCCAAATAGCTGCAAATACTCACAGCTTAAAGTTGCTAGAAAATGAAAGCAGGCTAATTTTTCTGATCTGATTCATGTATTTGCTCTTTCCCACACCCATAGGGTGTACACAGCCATCAGGCAGAGTGAGGCAGCTGCCTCAGGCTGCAGAGACAAGGGAGAGGGAGTGGTGGCAAGGTGCAGGAGAACAGAAGTGTGTGTGTGTGTGTGTGTGTGTGCGCGCGCGCGCGCTACATGGCCAGCTCTGAGCCTCCTATGCTTACTGTAAAGCCAACTTACTTCCATAAATCCTGGAATACTAAGTAATTAAATAGTATGATAAATTGAAGGCCGTACTATATATATGTATAGTAATATACATATATAATGTTATTGAAACAAAAATCTATGAACTTCTTAGCCAAGCTATCCCAGCAGAATAAGAGGGAAAATGCCTGTTAACAAGAAAAGAAATGAGATTCATACAATTAGTACCTTTCAAATGTCTAGCACCATTTTAGAGCAGAATGTAATGCATTTTCCTAATGGATGGCAGGTTAGTTCAAGAAATGTAAAATAGATTTTTTTGTGCATTAGGTTAATAATGAAAAGTAATTCAGTCTATCAAATGGGACATATGCACAAGCCACATACTGATTAGTGGCTTGAGGAAGGAACGATGCGGGCAATAATTTTGCTCTAATTTCCTGAAATAGCTAGGACATGGTTCCTTGACACTATATCCTGAAGGCAGGTAAAGCCTAAGGATCAGTGTTAACAGTAAACCTTGGCAAGTGCATGAGTGAAGCGTGCCTCCAATTTTAATTTGAGGGAAAAGGGAAGTTGACCTAGGAATACACAGCTGAACTAAGGATTCGTTAGTACAAGAGTGCCAACCCTCTATCAGCCCATGGGGCTGAATTCAATTTCAGAGACATTCTCAGGGCTGCATTCCAGTGGCTGGGTGGAAGCGAAGAGGAAAGGGGTCTGTGTTCCTGTGTGCATGTGTGCGCATGCACGCCTTCAAGTCACCCATGAATTTCATCGGGTTTCCTTTGGCAAGGAATACTCAGAGATGGTTTGCCATTACCTTTCTCTGAAATATAGCCTACAGCACCTGGGATTCCTTAATAATAATAATAATAATAATAATGAAAAATGTATTTCTATCCCGCCCCTCTGCAACGCAATCGGGGCGGCTTACATCATAATTACAACAAAATCCCTTGGAGTTCCCCCTTCCGAGTACTAAACAGGCCTGAGCCTGCTTAGCTTCCATGATCAGATGTGATCTGGGGCCTTCAGGTTATTACTTCCTGTAATTAAGCCTTACTTAGAACTTCAACCTAGAATGAGGAAAAAACATACAAAGAGTGGGAAACCACCAAATGTGCATCCCCGTACCTGTGTCTGCTTCAGCGGGACTGACTCAGGCTTGCTCAAGGGCAAGGATATCTCCTCACAGTCTCTGCATGATTTTGTGGCGGTCATGGCAGATGGCTTCTTGTGTATTGGGAGTGCTGTGGACCTCCACCATGTGTTTGGTCATTTGCCATGATGTGAATGATCTTGTCTTGCTCTGAGCAAGGCCCTCATGCATTTCTTCATTCCACCCCAATGGGTGGGGTCACTTACATTTCAGTGGCTGGAGACCTACAGATGGCACTCCACTGTAAGAGGAAGGCAATTTGATCTTCCTGGAGGACTTGCAACAGGGGGTGAGAACCTTATTGGCTAGCTTGGTTGGGGAAAGGGACTCAGCAGACACTTGTCCCTTGTCCGTGGCAAGTAGCAGGGAGAGAATGTTATAGTCCACTGTACACCTTGGCACCCTTTTGGTGAAGGGTTGGGCTCTGGAATTGCCTTCACAGGTTCTGCAACCTAGGAGGTGGAGAAGGAGTCTGCCCTTAGGGATGATCTAGTGTTTGCTCTCCCTTATAAAGTCTTGTGTCTTGGGAGGGGGTAACCTGGGTTTTGCCTTCCAGAATACAACTGGCCGGGGAGCAGCCCCATAACTTTGGACTGTCCTCAAGGTCAGGGCTTCTCCCAATGGAAGGCTGAGGTGGTAGTCACCAGGTTGACACCTCACCTCAGCTGGACCCACACCAGGTTGCTCACCCTTTTTTGCTCATCCTCAGATTGTTGCATTTAAATAGGTTTAGATCAAATAAAGTGGCCCTTATTGAACCCAATCTTCTGTGTCTGTTCTCATTATTTCATGGTTGGTCATCAAAACTATCATGGGGAAGGAGACTCAGTAATCTGAGTAACACAGATAGTCTGACCAGAACCTCAGGGGGGCTGGATTTAGCTGCAGGGTCTGTGATTCTCTCCCCCTGTAATAATAGAAGCTCATCCTCTTGCACTTATAGAAGTGCTTTCTCTCCTATTAGGACTGAGGCATCTGTTATTAACATCCTATCAACTTGTTCTAGACAAGTGAGCTTTTATAGTAGTAGTAGTAGTAGTAGTAGCAGCAGCAGCAGTGGTGGTGGTGGTAGTTGTTGTAATACATGCTCTTAAGCTGGATTTGATGGAGGGAATGTGGTAGAGGAATGAAAGTAGCTTGAATCTAAGAAATATGTAAACCACACTACCTGCATCCTCATTTCCATACTTAACTTCAGTAAAGACAGAGGAATATAGTAGCAGAACAAACTGTCTGTGGCACACTAGACTAGTTCATCAATTTTTAAATGGGTGGAAAAATCTTTCCCACAGTCTGGAAATTATTTGGCATTTTAAACAATACATTCCCATCATACTCTTTTCCCTTTTCAAATAAAGGCCGTTTATAAGCTGATGGTTTGTATAATCTATTATAGGCATACACTTTCTGCTCATTATGGGGCTGTTTCTGTTTCGGCATGCTGTTTGGTATAGGACTCCAGTTGAGCTATCATACATACCATCATTAGAATAATACTTTATGATAACACACAAAATGCCTGTCTCCTAAAGTTGGTATTTTAACAAGGGTGGAGTGCATCTGAAATGTATATCACATTGCAAAAGGTTTCGTATTGCCAAACCTTAAATACAAGCTATAGCCACTGGAGGCTTTTTTCTTCCTATTTCTGTTTTTTCGTAATGGAATCTGATATTATTTTAGTTGTTACTGTTAGGTTTGCTTGGAATTTTTATTTGCTTATAAATATATGTTTGTGGCACATCTTCCATTCTCCATGCACAGCTTTATATAGAGTCCTCTTGAGAATGGGAGGGGGGAGAGAACAAAGCCATTAAAAAATTAAGATCCTGTAAGAATATCCCTATGTATGCAATATGTTTTAGGCATAGTTACATATTCAGAAACTTATTATTAATCAGTGCATAATATGGAGTATTTGTTCAAATCTAGTAGTGTCCCCTTTTCAATGATGACTGCTTCTGTTGTAGAAACAGAGAGGGGTAATGCACTGTTGGGTTTTGGTTGTGTGCTTCCCACAATGCATTGGCTTGAATTCCATGAATTTTGATGTTAATTTTTAAATAAGAAGACATAGCTAGAGGTGTGTACTTTGTTTTCGAAATAAATATCTATGGCTTTTCTGACTGATAAAGTTGGACATGAAGCAGTTTTTGTTACATACACACTATGCCTTGGCAGTTTCATTTCAGTTTGGTACCAAAAGATATTTTTATATCTAAAGCCAATATGACAGAAAGAGCAGTAAAAGAGAGGAGGGAAGATTACTACAGTACAATGAAATGGGCACAGGAAAATTCTTTTGTTACATAACATTGGCATGACTATTTCTCCCTTGAGCGAAATAGTTATGTATTTACAAGGACAGAGGTTCAATCATATATCCCCCGCACCCTGCCAGTTACTATATTCTGAGTATGCTGTGAACATAGGGATGTAAAGAATTCTTGCCAATTTTCTTATCATTAATAAGGAAAAATGTCTCAATACATTAAAGCATGCCACTGAAAAAAAATGTCAACCGCTGTAGGATATTTATTTATTTATTTATTTATTTTGCATTTCAGGATCTTTTTGCAAAACTTCAACCTGTACATCACTTAAAATGCCCTCTATTTCTAGCAGTTTTGCATTCACACACACATATACACACACACCAAGAAAAATTATTTAGGGGAAGTCAGATTACATTACACATATATGAACTCAATGAATCCACCTCCCTTTGTGGATTTAGGAATATATAACCACACTACAGTACTTTCTACCTACTGATACCAGGGCTTCGAAAAGTGTCTACAAGAATGTTTGAAAGCTATTTCTATTTAATCATGAGGTAAAGAGCACAGCACCCCTTAACACATATGATGAGACAACTGTTTATCTTATGTGGGCTGAGAGTTTTGCTAATGTTTTGTTTTGTGTTCTAATCAGCAAAAGTTGTATCTGGCTAAATTCGTCCATGACAACTTTAAGTTGCAGCCGGTTTCATGGGAATGCATTGACAGTGAAGTCACAGAACAGCAGCTCAGGAAAGTCTTCATGTAGAGCCTTAGGGCCAAATTAGACAGAATGACATGACAAGGATGTGTAAATAACTCTGTGGTCTCTTTTAAACTTCTGCAAATAAAAGTTCTGTGCAAAAGATGGTCAATCCCAGTCCAATAGGTGTGTGTGTCTGTTTTTTTCCCCCTAAGGGTTAATAACACTCTATAGGAGTGTTGTTTTCTTGGGGAAAGAGGAAAGTAGGAAAGTGTTTTTAAAATGTTTTTAAACATTTAGTTAGTGCATTATAGTTAGTGGAGGGAGGGGGTCTCATGTCATTGAGGTCATAAACCCTCTCCAGATTTTAGTCTGAACTTTAAAGGACTTCCTTAAACCTATTCCCAAAATTGTTTAAAGTTTAGACTAAAACCCAGAGGATTTTCACCACCTTACTGACATGGCACTTTACCAACCATCTCTGACTATGCTCCCAATCGGGATCTCCCCTGATCCACACAGTTGGTATTGCAAAAGGTGAAAGACACTGCTCAGATATTTCCATCATCGCATATAGTTTGGTCCACTGTGTGTTATGATTCTGGTTTGTTGTGGGTTCACACATTAAACAAATAGCAATGGGAGGGCACACTTTCAGCAGACAGAAGTGATTAAGCAGTGTGCACTAGCACACAGAAGAGGAAGAAGGA
This sequence comes from Gambelia wislizenii, assembly GCA_030847615.1. Lineage (NCBI taxonomy): Eukaryota > Metazoa > Chordata > Lepidosauria > Squamata > Crotaphytidae > Gambelia > Gambelia wislizenii. The sequence continues at coordinate 319,500,317 of JAUMIR010000002.1, read as the reverse complement.
TTAACATAGGCTTTACCAGGTTGCCAAAGGAGTCCATGGTACAAAAAAAAAAAAAAAAAAAGGCTAAGAACACCTGTTTTAAGGCTCCTTTCCAAGCCCTGGCATTTCAGATTGCAAGTGGAGTGTCACATGACTAAATGTTTAAAAAAAAGCATCACTTGTACAGAAAACAACCATATCAGAAAAATAACAACAAAATTGAGACTTATTGATTTATTTTTATGGAGCCTATTCAGTTAAGTGACCTTCTACATATGTTTGAAGTGATAAAGCCTAGATACAAGTTTGCCATCTCAGAACTGAGCAGTGTCATTGCATGGGATGGGGACCAGGGATAAAAGACACTCACTGGAGATTATCAGATGTGGCAAAAATTGTGCCAGAAGAGCACTAAATGAACAGGAAGGGGTGACATTACCAGATGTCATCCTCCGCATCAGTGAGGTGTCCCTTTTTATTGGTGTCCCTGTCAATGCAAAAGGGAAGCCTTGTCCATGGCAGCACTATGTCCTGGAAATGGCTGAAGGACGCAGTGTTTGGTAAGGTTGCCCTTTCTGTTCTTCTAGCAATCTTCTGATGTGGTTGGGAATGCAATTTTTTGGCGCATTCCCCTGCGTCTGATAATCTCCAAGATAATGTTCAAGATAATCTTTCTTGAACATTAGTACTAACTCATTTGATTATACAAAGCTTTTCTGGCAAAAGCCTCACACTTCATTAGAAATCCCATGCCTTGTCTTCAGAAAGCAGGTTTCTACCTGACATTTTTTTTCTTTCCCAAAGGTAAATTTTAGGACTTGTTCTTGCTCATATATATAATATCTAAGGAGATTATCAGACAAGTCAAACGTGGTATTACAGCAAAGCCAGGAGATCGCAAAAGGGCTCCCTTACAAGACAATGTCATCCCCCATCATTATGCACCCATTCTGCTCCCGTTCTGCTGGCGTTGCTTTTTATTGATGGGAGAAGCCATCAATAGATTCCCCCCATTCCGTTTCTGTAATGGACTTGCCTGTGTGCAACAAAGTGCCCCGTTTCGCTGGCGAGATCCCAGTGTCAATGGGAGGTCCCTGCCAGAACACTTCCAGGTGAGATCAGGACATCCAGGTAAGTGACACACTTTTTATGACCCTCCCCAAGTTACTTGAACATTTTAAAGTGTGTTTTTATGCTTGCTGTCACTTTTTCTTGTGTATTTTTCTTTTCTTTTTTTTAAAATTTCCCACGCTCACATCTTCTCGCAAAAATCCGCGGGATTTCAATCCAGGAAGTGAATGGAGCTCCGTTAGACCTCTGTTCACTCCTGGGCTGCCAGAATGATGGGAGAAGAGGTAAGTGCAGTGGGGAGGGTGGTTATTCCGGAACAGGGATGGGACAGGGGCAGGAGTGGAGATCGTGGGACAGGAACACTTTTTACATTCCTGCCTGATAATCTCCTGAGAATCACTGCTATATGCACTTTATTGGAATCTGCACTATCTGCTGAAAAGTATACATGAAGGGGAGGCAAAATATGATAGATTTTTTTTTTAAAAAAGGAAAAGCTGCAAAAAGGAAGAGTAACTGAAAATAACTCTCCTTTCAAAGAGAGAGCTAACATGTAGTTCCTATTGTCATATGTTGCCAACATACATATATTGCCAACTGTCTAAAAACCGTGCATTTGCACAATTAGAATTAGTATGCCTGTAGCAAGAGAGAGGTGGGAGAAGAGATTGTGAGATGGGAACACTTTTTTTTTTCTTGTTCGAAAATCTCCCTTGATGCCATTATTTTTGAGGGTGAAGATGATAGTGCAATGCCTACACTTGGCAGGCAGGCAGGTCTTTCATCATCCACTTTCATCATCCACTCTTTAAATGCTACTTTGTGTCTAATCACTTTGAAATGATACTGAATTGCATTTCATTTTGCCTCCAGGATCTATATTTCACCTTCTGGTTGTATCTTCAGGATGAGACAGGGATCAGACAGGACAATTCTTTTCATGTACATCTCTTTACATCACAGCATGGATGGGAGAGATGCAAACAGGAATGTTTCAGGCTTCAGTCCTTGATATACCTACCTGGAAGTGTGTTCTACTACACTTAATGTAATTTACTGCAGAATAAGCATGTATATGTCCCCCACCAGGCCCATGTGGCGCAGTGGTTAAATGCCAGTAATGCAAGCCACCATGTTGCAAGTTCGATTCCAGCGGGCTCCAGCCTTCCATCCTTTCGTAGGTCGGTAAATTGAGTACCCAGCCTGTGGGGGCAATTAGCTAACACACATTGGAAACAGTTTAATGCAGTATAGATGTGTAAATAGCTATTGCTTAAAAACAATTTGTAAGCCGCTCTGATAGCCTTGTGGCTGAAGAGCGGGGTATAAATAACTAAATAAAATAAAAATAAATAAATAAAATGTGGGGTCTTCATCAACTCTTCATAACAGGTTTTACTTTGGAAAACTCTTCACTTTCCTTCAAAAGACTTCCTCTGTGTACTCCACCTTGCTCATGGAAGAGCAGAGATTAGAGTTTAAAGGAAGAAAGAAGGGTAGAAGTGGATGTTCAGAGAATCTATGCAGATGGCTTTTGGATTGAAGAGCTGCAATTTGCACCACAGACATTCTTTAAAAAAAAAAAGTGCTCTGCAAGTGCTCTGACACCAAAGCCTTTCTTGTATATAGCTGGAGATTCAGATCCATCCCTGTAGTTCCAGAGGAATAATAAAAGGCTTAGAGGCTTCAGGCAGGGCTCAGACATCTAGGAACCTTACTTCCAGTAAAGACTGTATCTGTGGAACGATCGGGAAAAATGGAACAATCCATTGAATCGGGAATGTGCATCTGAGCTGATCAGATGAGATGCAAATATCATGAAAGTAAGCACATTTTGATTACTTTTGAGGAGTAGCAAATGGCCCATGTAGATAAACCTCTGTTCTGCCCTTGTTTGCATTGCCAAGGTTATGAGAATAGGGTATAGTTCAGTGGTTCAGCATGTAGACTACACTCTGCCTGCAGAAGGGTCTGCATTCAGTCTCTTGCAGCTCCAAGTAAAAGGATTCCAACAGGCCTGTGGTCAAGATACTACCAGTTAGTATAGTCAATACTGGGCAAGAATATATTAGCAGTGAGAGAACAGCAAAGCTTGGAAAAATTACTGTTTTGGACTGCAAGTTTCCTCTAGGAAGCATCACCACTGGATGGCAGATTCTGGAACTTCTACTCTTAAAAAAGTGATTTTCTAGTCTCTGGGAAACAGCAGTCTTGGGATAGTCAACATCATGGAAACTGGGTGGTGGTGGTTAAAGCACCTGGTGCCCCACCCCTGCAATCCTGACTGGGATTTCTGTTTTGACACTACTGTTAGAAGTGACAGATCAGTAGTCTTTCCCCATCACATCTAGTACATGGGAAGAGAGGCAACCTAATTCCCTGGCTTTGCAAACTGCACTAGAAATGGCTGAGAGGGACATTTGGGGCCCCTCTAATGGATCCACCCACCCACCTGCTAACCTGGATAATACCTGAAGAAGAGTGCCTGGGTTAGGGGAATGGTCACTTTTGATTCTGTGGCTTGGACTGTCAGTTTTAATGAATAATAGTATTCGCCGTTTAATAGCACTGTTTAAGAAGGCAGCAAAGCACAGAAAGGAATCTTAGGTTTTGTAAACTTTGGCAATCTGTAGGCCTATTGTGCATTGATAGAGCCCAGCTTTTTTTCTGAAAAATTCTCAATGCATCACCATGTCTTTAAATAAGACACCTTATGGAAATCAGGGCTGGAGTTATTTCATGAAAGCTGGCTGTGAGCAAGAAAAGGACCACAGGAGACTACAACACATTTGCTTTAAAAAGAAGTTGTTATGAAGGAAAATGGATTTCTGCCTGAGCTTCATATGGTGCTTATTCTGTACAATCTGTTTTGTTTTTATTTTGTTCTTCCAGTTTGTTCCAGAGAAAAGGCTTTCACTCCCTTTGCCAGCATATATGTTCTGTGTGAAACCACTGAACTCATAGCTATTGTGTTATCAGATGGATAAATCCAGTTTACCTGGTGGCCATGAAAACAGCTAGCACTGTGTGAACTTTGAAGTAAATGATTTTGTTACTTGAGGCAGAACAGTGAAAAATGGGAAGCTATGCAATGCCTTTTGCAGGCATTTTTATGCCCTTTGATATTCCTTTCTCTGGATTACTTGCAATAAGTTCATAACTCACAATTTATAAATAATGTAATTTCCTAGTTTTAGCAAATATTCACAATTACGCTTTTTTAAAAAAAAACTCTTATAGCAACCTAATTCTCTACAAACAAGTAGTTAATTAAAGCTCTCTTCTAATTTATAAGCAAATGTTTAGGAGGAATAGGAACAACAGCACAAAGTAGTTACCGTATATTCTCATGTATAAGTCAACCTCATGTATAAGTTGAGGGCAGGTTTTGAGGCCAAAATTATGGATTTTGATATGAGCCGTGGATAAGTTGAGGGCAAAACTTTGGCGCTCAGCATGGAGTTCCTTGGATCAATTCCATGGAGGGGCGGAAGCACCAGCACTGCCTCAGGAGGTCAGCTGTTTCTGGCCGCTGCTGCTATTTTCCCACCCAAGCATTCAAAGAGGCCTTTCATCACTCTACCACTCTAAAAGAAACACTGACCCACTCTGACCCAGTGGCCTTTTGCAATGCTTGGGTGGAAAAATGGTGGTATTGGAGGCTCTTAGGCACTTCCCCGCTACAACAGAGAAGCAACCTCTGTCCGCTGTGGAGGGGAAGCCCCAAAAGAGCCACCAGAGAGAGAGCAGAAGGGCTGTTGCTTCCTTCAGGTTCTCCCAGCACAGACTAAGCTCTTGGAGTCTTGGAGCCAAGTCCACATGAAGGGAACCTGAAATAAAGTTGTAATGGGTTCATTGATCCTACACCCAACGGAGTATGCTTAGGTTTGCATCGGGTGAGGGTGGCATGCACTTACAACCTGTAAATTTAACTTCTCCCTCTGCTGCATAAAAACATAGAATGGTAGAGTTGGAAGTTACCACAATTTTCATCTAATCCAACCTTCCTGCCAATGTAAAAATCCACTGCCAAAGCATCCCTGACAGATGGCCTTCTAACCTCTGCTTAAATACTTCCAGTGAAGGAGAATCGGACACTTTCTGAGACAGTTTCTTCCACTGTAGAACAGCTTTTAGCCTCAGGAAGTTGTTCTTAATGTATAGTTGGAGTCTCCCTGTTGAAATTTGAATCCATTGGTTTAGATCTTACTCTCTAGAGCAGCAGAAAACAAGCTTGCTACATCTTCTATGATATGTGAAGGGGGCTATCATATATTTCTCAGTCTTCTTATGTCCAGGCTAAACATATCCAGTTCTCTTAGCTGTTCCTCACAAGTTTGGTTTCCAGTACTTTTACTGTCTTAGTTACCCTCCTCTGGACATGTTCCAGCTTGTCAGCTTATGTCTTAAACTGTGGTGCCCAGAACTGGATACAGAGCTCCAGGTGAGGTCAGTTAAAAGCAGAATAGAGTAGTATCAATATTTCACTTGACCTGGACAATATACTTCTGTTCTTGTTGCCTAGAAATACATCACACTATTGCCTCATGTTTATCATGTGGTTTACTAAGGCCCTGGATAAGGTGGGCAACTGTAGAGATTTTCAGACAACATTTAACAGTGCCTACCACAGAATGAGGTCCCGGGAGAGGAACGGCGCTCTTGCGCGGCAGGGGGTCATTATCGGACGCTGCCCTCCCTCTTCTGGGATCCTTCGTTGCACGTCCATGAAGCTTTGGAAGCAGCCGCGCCATATTTTAAGCACGGAAGTGACAGAAGGAGAAAATAAATATGTGTGCATAATAAAGCATGGAAAAACCACATGCTACCTGGAGAGGTCTAGGTATTGTAGTCTAAAAAGGAAAATTTCCAGGCTATGACACATATATGAATGGGCTCATCTACACAAGCCAGAAAATGCTGACTTCCCGCCGGCATATTCTGCCTACAGATCAGGCCTGTTCCTCCCCAGTTACTGGCACAAAATGGAATGGAGTCCAGACCACCACACTGGCCTGTAACTACATCCACCACCACCTGCGTCCCTCTCTCTAAAGCCAGGAAGCCAGCCCCCAGCACATGAGCAAGTTGCAGGCCTGCTTCCTGGCATCAGAAGAGCAATGACAGATGGCAGCTGCAGTGATGGTCTCGTGTGGCAGTGTGGGGTCCTACAGTCATATGGGACCCAGTCCCTTTTTTTGCTGCCTGAAGCAATTTTTCTCAGGTATTTTTTTAAAGTGGTGCGACTTTACTTCATATTGGCCCCATCTTTGTCCCAAGGGTTGTGTGGACTGCCCAGGGACAAAAGCCCTGTGTCATCTGGACTGCAGGGCTCCAAGACGGGAGGAAAGATGGGGTAAATAACCCATCTAGACAAAGTCCATGTCTCTCTCAAACCATTCTCAACACTGCTTAACAGTGGTGTAATACTAATCTTTGAATTACGGGTGCATATCATGATTGTCTCACCACCCCCCACCTCATGAGTCCAGATATTCAAGCAGCTCTGTGGATCCATTTCAACAAACCAGTTGCAGAAGCTTTCAGATCCCAAAGGAGCACATCTTTTGTTCAGTTAATGTGTCTCAATTCGTCTTCAGCACCAAGTTATCACCAAATTCTTTGCATTATATATATTAATTACTACAGGCTCTGGCAGTTCACAAAAATATGTTTTGTTTGTATGGAAATCCATTTTTCCTCCACCTGTGGTGAAGATTGTAACTAAATTCAGAGTAGGGATGGAAAGAATATTTGAAAATTAGTTGAAAAACATGTTTTTCACTTCTTGAGGAATCCATACAAACAGAATCCTGGACTGATGAGAATCTTTGCAGTTTGGGACTTATTCTGAACAAAATTCTCATCTGGCTGTTCTACCCATAAAACAGGAATTTCTATTTCTGTGTAAAAAAAAGCTGTATCCTATGTAGAAAATTCTGTAATTAGGTACTTATTTTGCACAAAATTTCACAAGGATAATTTGCATAGAAAGCAGCATTTCCCATGTAAAAAAAATATTTTCTATGCAGAAAAATAATAGTTCTCCATAGAAATACTATTATCTGCACAGAAATCAGATAATTTTCTATTTGCTGTATAGAAAAATCTATTTTCTGTACAAAAAAATCAATTGTGAATTTTGCTCAGAATAAATCTTAAATTGTGAAAAGGCTTTGAAAATGGTGTAGTTTTCAAAGCTTTTCTAACAGTGGGAAAAGAAGTACTAAAATTAATCATTGTTTCTTTCACGAAGAAATCTGGTAAAGAATTACATCTCTAATTCAGAGAGAGAAGTGGCATCCCTGCAAAATAATAAATAATAAAAATAAACTATTCTTTGACCCAGCTTTATTTTCAATGGCAGGGCTCAGCCCTGAATTCATGGACATATCACCAGGGGGAAAAACTCTATTGTCTGTCCCAAGCAAAAAGTACGGACAGGCTTGAACCTCAGTATTCCTCACTGCCATTGGGCAATGTTGCACACTGTAAGTAAGAGGTAGGTTTGGTTTGGTTTTGAAGAGAAACAACTTCAGAGTTTTGTTTGCTACTGCTGAGCTTTAAAAGTTCAACCGAGCTGCATTTAAATCAGCAGGGGTTGTAGAGGCCACAGGAGCATTTTCTAGGGGGTTGTCTACATGGTGAAAATACTCCTCATATTCAAGGAGAATTCCTTTTGTCCCAATGAGATCTCACGGTGATTCGCCTTATTCAGAAGGAAGCGGGGCAAAAACTCCAAATACAGTGGGGGGGAGCCTTCATGGCTTTTCACGAAGTTTTTTTTTAATGCGCGGAAATGCGTATTACTGCTCATTAGGACAAGTGATTTGAATTACAGCACATTCTTGGTGAGAACAGAACTGGAAATCTGATTGGTCAGACATGCACGGAGGGTGGGCTTGTTGGCAAGGAAGCTGCTGGAAGCACCATTTTGGAGTTTTGTGTTATCAATCATGCACTTTTTTGCTACACTGTTTGAGTATTATTTCTGTATTATGGCTGCTGACACACTGCAGAAATAATGCAGTTTTTGAAAACTGGTCGCTTATTTGCTCACCTTTAGTTTATAGTTTTAAAAAAAATACTATGCAGCAGCAGCAACTTGAGGAGAATAATAATGGAGTAATTCACTCATTACCACCATCTTGATTTGCAGGCATGGCTGCAAATATGTGAACTTTAAACATGGATAGCTTTGCATACCAGTGATTTTGCCAAAGGACCTTGGAGACAAATCAACCCTACTGCAAATTTGCATTAATGCACAGCAATCCACATTATATTGTCTTGTCTAGACAAGCCCTAGGTTACCCTACATTTAAAACAGAGTCAGTGATTAAAGACATTTGAATGTTTTGGGAATCAATGGAGAAGATAATCACCTCCAACTCCAGTGATATGAATATTTCCACTGGCCAGGTTCACTGCATAGATATTTCCTGCATTCTCTCCTCCTCCACTGGATTTCTTTTTCTGAGATTTCTTACTATGCATTCTTCTCAGGCTTAGTATTATGCTGGAATTTTTAATTCAGCCAAATATTCTTTGGGAAGTTGAATCCAAAACTCTGACTAAATCTGAATTGCATCCATTTCTCTCATTGGGCTACAATGTGAAAATGTAATCTCTACTCTCTCTCTCCCTCTCTTTTTCTCTCTCTGTATTCTCAAACACAGTAGAGACTTCTTGCTGCTGTGTGCTGTGACTATGGCTGCTGACACACTGCAGAAATAATGCAGTCTGACACCGCTTTAACTGCCTTGGCTCAATGCTGTGGAATTCTGGGATTTGTAGTTTTGTGAGATATTTAGCCTTCTCTGTCAGAGTGGTCTGGTGCCACAACAAACCACAAATCCCCAGGATTCCATAGGATGGACCCATGGTAGTTAAAGTGGTGTCAAATCGCATTATTTCTGCAATGTGCCAGCATCCTATGTCTGAATATAGTATTTATGTTGTTTTGTTGGAGAAGGCCTGTTCTTAGGAATAGCTTGGGATCCAGCCATGGACAAAGCCAAGGGCTTATAGGTCCAAATAGCTGTTTTCTTGTAATTAGTTCCTTACCCTCTTAAAGAAAGCATAACTGCATTGGACTTGTAACTTTAAAAGGTATGGCTTCTCATGTGTGTGTGTGTGAGAGTGAGAGAGAGAGAGAGAGAGAGAGAGAGAGATCACTTCTTTTATGCTTGTGGTGGTATAGCCTCACTAAATGGCACAGAAGAAATATCATATGATTCAAGCACTGCCTCATGCTCTATTGTTGTGCAAAGGTGATGAAACGCTAGATGGAATTAGTGTTGTTTTTTTAAAAAATCATGTTATTTTAAAATTTCCAAGATACATAAAATAGAACAGTAACTATACATAGTAAGAAAAAGAATGAGAGAGAGAAAAGAAAAGAAAGAGAAACTAGGAAAAGAGTAAAAGTGACTTCCAATCTTCTCTGTAGCAGTTACTAAAACCTATAATCCGTCTAGGCCTTTCTTATCCAGCACAATAAATCCTCCTCCTCCTTTCAATAACATATACTTGCTAATAATCAAAATCAAAACTTATAAAATCATATTCTACAGTAAATCAATAGTGTGTTAGTAACCTTTATCAGCTACTAGTATTCATCTTCCCCTGAATTAAACTAAACAGACCTCTAAGAAACAAACAAACCACCACCTCTAAGTAAATCATTCTAACAACAGTCTATTATAATATAAAGTATCAGACATCAGATCCTTTCATCTTTATACAAAAACAGTCTTCTAAACTCTTTCCGAATTATTTTTCCTTCCCCTCTAATTTTTCCACCTATGACATCCAAATGCCCACAGAAAAAAAGTTGCATTTTACTTAATTTTCCCAAGACACCCTGCTCACATGGTAATATCTCTTCTAATTGTCTAACCCTGCACACATATATTATTCAACCTTAATAACGTTTTAAACAATTTCTTAAGTTTCTCATACCCCCAAAAGCCTTATTTTACAACAACTTTCTTTATGCTAAATCAACATCAAACATCAAGAAACAGAATAGCATCTAGAATCCAATAAGTCCCATCCTTAATTCTTTACCTAATCAGACTTTAAATTTAACATTTGGCTTTTTGCCAAACCTTTGCAACTGCACAAATTGGACTTCAATCCTCAAATTCAATAAGACCTGGGGAGGAAACTTTTTTTTTTTTTTGCATAAAAAGCTTTCATATTAAGCTTGTTAGCTTCATCATTGCCTTTAATTCAATTCTCTCTTTCCAAAAGGCTAGCTGAAAACCAATTATCATCATTGTCTTTCAGGAGCTCCCCGCAAATATCATTCTTTCAGCATTCCTCCTTCCAACATCATCACCGTCTTTCAGGCAAACGATCCAAATATTCTTTTCCTTTCCAGTGTCTCCAGTGAATCTATGTTATTCCACTTCTATGTTATCCCACTGTTCCTCCAATATCAGTTCTGTATCTTCAGAATCACCATCCATAGCTTTTTCTTCACACCCCAATAACTCCCCTTGATTCTCTTTCTCCATCCAATAGCAATAGCCCATTGCTTTGTCTGATTCTTTAGCTTCCCCCTTGTCATCTATCGCTAATCCGAATCTCCTAAAGTTTTCCCCCATCCATTTAAATTCCTCCAATATCTTCTGCCATTTTGCTGGATCACATTCATCTTCTGGGGGCTGAATCATTGCCATACTTCTTTTAAATAAAAACTTGGCACCCACCCTGCCCTTAGGCAACATCCTTCCTCCTGACTTTGACCCCAATGACCATTGTTAAAACTGAACTTGTCACCTCATCACCATACTTACAAGTTTTGCATTTCTATGGCTATTCATACAGCCTGCTTATAAAGTCTGTTCCTAGGCACTATTTCACTCCATGCATCTAAGGAAATAGACTAAGGCTTGTCTACACTGGCCAAATTAATCCATATTCTGGCAGGAGTATTCCAGCCCCAGGTCTTCAGGGTTTCCCCCCTGTTACCTGCCCTTTTGTTGCAGAAACAGAAGGGTGTCTGCATACCCACAGCCCACATACAGACTGGGGCTTCTCTTCCCCACACCAGTCACATCTCCCAAGGCTAGGAACGAGGCACCTAGCCATGGTCACATGGCTGGGTGCCTCACAGTGACCTCAGCAGATGTGATGCATGCAGCCCAGCTGGGAAATGGCTGTACCAAGCACTGTGCAGGCCATGTGTGCAGACATCCCCCCATCGCAGTATTGGAAGTCATTGTTTTCCCCAGAAGAGCAGCAGCAAATGATTTTTTTTAAAAAACCACACGTCTGCTCTGATTTAAGGGGTATTTGCCCGAGCTTCTCATTTGGAACTACCCAGGTGTTGTCTGGACAATTCAGACTAGAAACAGGGCTAAAATCTGTTTCATCTCAACAGCCAGGCACAGGAACAGGGACAGGGAGGCCATTTCATTTGGCCTGCGTAGGCAAGGCCTCAGTCTATGAAAGCTCATGCTACAGCTTTCTCAAAGTTAAGAGATTATCAGATGTGCTTAATACCAGGAGATCGCTAAAGGGCTTCCTTTTCAGACATCATACCCATCTTGTCATGCACCCGTGCTGCTGCCATTCTGCCCATGCTGCTTTTTATTGATGGGCTAAGCCATCAAAGGATCCCATGTTCCATTTCTGTGACAGATTTGACAGCATCTGAAAAGATGCAAGTTTCACTGGCACGAATCCCATATCAATCAGAGGTCTGTGCCAGAACACTTCTGTGTGAGATCGGGACATCCAGGTAAGCAACACACTTTTTTATACTGTCCCCGGGTTACTTGTTATGTTTTAAGTGTGTTTTTGTGCTTGCTGTCCCTTTGGGGGGTTATTTTGCTTTTTATTTTTGTATTTCCCATGCTCTTGTCTTTTTGTGAGAGCAGTTGGGATTTCAATCCAGGAAGTGAAAGGAGCTCCTTTAGAGCTCCGTTCGCTCCTGGGCAGACATGGTCGCATGAACAAGGGAGGTGTGAACGTTTTAGTTACGCTGCCGGGACAGGGGCAGGAGAGCAGATTGCCGGATGGGAATGCTTTTTTTTGTTCCTGTCTGATAATCTCCTAAATCTCAAAGGTGCTACAAGATCTTTTTGCATATACTAATATTCCAGGCTAACAAGGCTATGGCTTTGACTGTTTCTATACTTACTTTTTTCCTATACTGAACAGCCCTAAACATTGCATTCTGTCTTCATAGGTGAGTTGCTCCAATCCTCTGGTCATTTTGGTTGCCCCTTTCTGTACATTTTCCATCTCTACAACATTCTTTATAACATAGTGACTAGCACTTTATACCATATTTTAAGTTTTTGTTTTGTTATTTGGTTTTACAGCAGGCACACACTGGGTGTGATTTCCAAAAAGATTTATAATAATGTAGTGAAACTTCAGGTGGGATTTCATCAATCCCAGCTGCCTTGCCATTTTTCATCTGCTGTATGGCCTTAAGCATCTCTTCCAAAATGGGAGCTATGTCCAATTCATTTTTCATCGGTTTTTGTATCCTATGTTGGATAGCTGAACCTTGGGCTACTCGGTTGGCACTGAAGAGACTTTGAAAATGTTCAGCCCATCGATTCAGGATGGAAGCTTTATCAATAATTAGTGTTTGACCATCTGTACTATATAAGGAGCTTTGGACCTGATAAGTAGGTCCAAACACTGCTTTAAGAGCTTCATAAAATCCTCTAAAATCACGCAGATCTGCACAGCGTTGTGTCTTTTCTGCTATATTGTTCCACCACGTGTTCTGAATGTCTCGGAATTTTTGTTGAAGTTTACTAAATGTGAGACAGAAAGCTACAGATATAATGGACTGCTAAAAAGATCAATAAATTGGTGGGTCCTAGAGTAAATCAAGCCTGAACTCACCCTAGATGCCACAATGACTAAACTGAGACTGTTGTACTTTGGCCATAACATGAAAAGACATGACTCACTAGGCAACACAATATGCTTGGTAAGGTAGAAGACAGTAGGAAAAGAGGAAGACCACCTTCCAGATGGATAGATTCAATCAAAGAAGCCACAGCCCTGAGTCTGCAAGACCTGAGCAGTTGAGGACAGGGTAACTCAGAGGTCTTTCGTTCATGGGGTTGCCATAAGTCAAAGTCTACTTGACAGCAGTTAACAACAAACAACAAATCTGGACCAGCTGTAGTTTCCATCAGTCCATATCTGATGATTCATAGCTGAATATGTGACTCTATGGAACATCGTTGTGGGCAAAATGACATTAGGCAATATACATGTCTTATATTTTGAAAATAATATGTGATTGCTCATTCCAACCAGCTTGTTTTTGGTTGAGGCTGCAATCAGTGATCAACAGATATGCATGTGAACTGTTTGTTGATCTGGTGGCAAGGTAAAAGTACATGTTGCTCTTTCTGGTAATCTCTGTGATGATTCTAAAGCATCAGCCAATTTAGTTTGTCATTTACTGTTGCTAGTCCTGCTGCTTTTACTGCACCTTTTAGAAGCAGGTGGATTCTATACCTGAAGAAGGTGTGTGTGGGAGAGATGATAAGGTATATGTTGAGGCTTTTTACGAAAACATTTGAATAATAATGAATACACTAGGATAGAATTAGGCTGAACTCCCTCTATCTGGTTCTTTAAAAACACATTCCTTTTGTCAGAATCTCTGGCTACAATCTAGTGCAGTTACCACTGCATAAAAACTACTGATGTTGGTGTGGCTTAAATGCATATTATCTGTGCACAAGCTCCCATTCTTCAAGTGTTCTGCCTGTTCCAGAAAGGAGTATGTTAATATAAATTACTTTCCAATGGAGAAAATGTCGCTCCACTTCAAAGAGGTTCCATTTTGGCACTTGTTTGTACTTCACCTTTATGCAGAACTTGGCTGGCATTTCACTTTCTGTGATTCTTCCTATAGAGTTGCTAACCAACAACACATGGAAGAGAATTTGAAGTAAAACAGTGGCAACCAAGGACTCAAGGGTTTTAGAACATCTGCCACTTTCAATTAACCCTTTGACCTCAACATTTTCCCATTCTCCCTAATCACTGCCTTTCTCTCTTTCTTGATAGATCTAATTAAACAGTACCTCACAGTCATCTTTGAAGAACAATTCATATTAAATACAAATCTTTCCTTCCTTCAGTGCTGGCAAATGGGAGCCAGTGCAGGCTTCCTTTCATTTTCCAAGTGTCTTGAAGTGGAAGACAAACTTTTATTTTTTATTTTTGCTATAGACCATCCATGACCAGACAGGCAAGAGCTATCTGTCATGTGCTTGGAAGCTTGCTCCCTTCCAGGGTGGTTCTAGAGGATTGTGGGACAGCAGCTGTAGTTGGCTTGCCAGTCTGGTAGTTCGGTGACACCAGATGTTTGGTTTTCTAGATTTCTTCACACACTGTGGTTTAGAAGGCCAAACGCCTGGTGCTTTCTGGTTCTAAAACTTTGCACAAAACTCCTTTTGCCCACACCCCACAGTCTCTGGCATTATGCATGTTCCTTATATGATGTCCTTGGCTTTGTCTAGATGGGCTATTTACCCTGTCTTGGAGCCCTGCAGTCCAGATGATGCAGAACATTTGCTCCTGGGCAGTCCTCATGCCTTCTGGGACAAAGACGGGGACAAGACAGGGTAAAGCCCATTACGCTGCTTTTAAAAAATACCTGGGAAAGACTGCTTCAGCTGGCAAAAAATGGATCAGATCCCATGTGGCTGCAGGAGCCCCCACACCCCCACACTGGCCCTTTGCTGCAGCTGACATCTGCCACCACTCATCCGGAATTAGGAAGCAGGCCCACAGCATGTGACTACACTGGTCACATGCAGGGGGATTTGCTCACATGCTACGGGCCGGCTTTCTGGCTTCAGAAAGTGGGACACAGATGGTGGCAGCTGCAGTGATGGAGTGGCGGGGTGGTCTGGACTCCATCCCATTTCATTTTGGTAATGGGAGAGGAACAGACCAGATCCACTGGCAGAATGGTGAGCCCCTAGGCTGGCAGGCATTATATGTGATCACATCTTTTCAATTTGAAATTGGATTATAGTTCCCTGTGTGAAGGATCATATTTGCTAATATGAGGCTACCCAGGTTCTAATGTCTTCAGGGACGGTACTTCCCTCAGTCCTGTAATCTCATAGACATGTTTGGTGGGGATGTGAGAGAGGGTCTTCTCAGTGACTGCCCCAGCCTGGGAGCTTCCTTCTAAGGATGGTTAAGCTGCCTACACAATTAGGCAAAGGTCTTTCTATTCAGGCAGGCTTCTGGCAATTTATTTGTAGCTGTAGAAGAAGCTTTTAAGAGATTGTACTCTCCTTTTAAACTTTTTTCTTTCTTTCTAGAGTGCTTTTAAATTTTGTTTCATGTGGTTATTGTTTTAGTATGATGATCTGTTGAACTGTGTTTTAATATTATAATGCTGCATTTTTAGCTGTATCTGTTTTTAATCATGTTGTGAGCCACTATGGGCCCCTGTATTGGCAGCAAGGTGCTGTATAAAATAAATAAATAAATAGTTTTATAGGTCCTACCATAAAAAATTGGCATAGAGTACTGGAATGTATTGTGAACACAGCAAGCACGTTACTTGGTTATTCTTAGACATCATTCTTTCCTGTGTTCGAAAGACAGTTCACAAACCTCCAAATGCTGTTGAACAGTTAGGCAGCCAAACAACTTCCACTTATTAAACTTCAGCTGAGAAAGAAATTCCAGGTGTCACACCCTTTTATAGAGAACTCTTCAGACATGTACATTTGAACATGGAGCAAATCACTCTCCAAAGTATGGCAAATCTTTTCTGTAAAAGAAATTCTTCCAACCTCTCTTTTCATATTGTATAATTTATGTAATATACTATTTTCATACTCTTTGTGGTTTATTTAAGCATACTGCATTGATGACTATGATGATTGACATGGAATAAGCCATAGGCTTCAGCTACTTTCCATCTGAATTATAAAACAGAATGCCATGTTTTGTCATACCACAGACCCACTATTTTAAAGATGTGATACTAATTTTAAATTTGTAGTTTGCATTGTATCTGGAATCAGGGGAGAAAAGCAAATAATGGTCATGAGCTATGTATCAAAGAAGTAGTGCTTAATGCCAATTGGAAAAGTAACATTGCAACATGAGGTGGGAAATGGGAAGTTTGGGTATAAGGAGAAGATGGTGTAAATTACTGCATTGCTGACTGCCAAACAAAAGCATAGTTAGGTTTTCTTGAATCTGTGAGGAGGTGGGGTTTTATAGTGTTTAATTCAAATATTTGTTTATTTAATTTATATTATTTATTTATTTATTTATTTATCCCCCGCTCTTCAGCCTCAAGGCTATCAGAGCGGCTTACAAATTGTTTTAAGCAATAGCTATTTACACATCTACACTGCGTTAAGCAGTTTCCAATGCATGTTAGCTAATTGCCCCCACAAGCTGGGTAATCATTTTACCGACCTACAAAAGCATGGAAGGCTGAGTGAACCTTGGAGCCCACTGGAATCGAACTTGCAACGTGGTGACTTGCAGTACTGGCATTTAACCACTGCGCCACCTATATCTTGCCTTTCCACTAAAATAACAGTGCTCATTTCCTATAATTCCCACCAGGCCCTGCAAGAGCATACATGCTGAGTAAATATACAGGTTGAGTCCTCTTATCCGGAATTCCAAAATCCAAAATACACCAAAGTCCAAAATAGTCCATATGGTTGGCTGAGATAGTGACACCTTTGCTTTCTGGTGGTTCAGTGTACACAAAACTTTGTTACATGCACAAAATTTTAAAAAATATTGTGTATAAATTTACCTTCAGGCTTTGTATATAGGGTGTATATGAAACATAAATGAATTTTGTGTTTCGACTAGGGTCCCACCTTCAAGAGATCTCATTATGTATATGCACGTATTCCAAACTCCAAAATATCCCAAAATCCCAAATACAGCTGTCCCTTTAGATTTGCGGCTTTGACTTTCGTGGTTTTATGTATTCACGGAAATTCCTTCCCCCCCCCTGCTCTCCCCAACACAGCCTCTGAGCATTTAAGGAGGAAAATTTCCTGCACAGATACACACACAGGGAAGATCCCAGCAAGCAAGCAACACCCCCACCAGCCTCTGAGGGTCTAAGGCAAAAGATAATCACAGCCCCATGCTGTGAGCATGCAAGTAAAGTCCCCCCCTTGCCACTCCCCTCTCTGTGTTTTAACAAACTGAATGGCTTCTTTAAAACTCACATTTCGCCCCATGTCTCCTCATGGCCCAAAGAAAAGCACAGGTGTATGCTTGCCACCTCCTCTCTGTGTCTCAACAAACTGAATTGCTTCTTTAAAACTCACATTTCGAAACTTTCCTACACACATTCACACACAGGGAAGGTGCGGGTGGCATCTCCCAGCAAGCAACCGACCCAGCTTCTGAGCATTTAAGGATGAAAGCTTGTGTGCTCGCAGTATGGGACTGTGCTTTTCTTTCGGCCAGCAGGAAGCTTTCCTCCTTAAATGCTCAGAGGCTAGGTTGCTGGGAGATGCCACCCGTGCCTTCCCTGTGTGTGAATGTGTGTAGGAAAAGTTCAAAATGTGAGTTTTAAAGAAGCTGAGTTTTAAATTCAGTTTGTTGAGACACAGAGAGGGGGTGGCAAGCATGCAGCTGTGTTTTTCTTTGGGCCATGAGGAGACATAGGGTGAAATGTGAGTTTTAAAGAAGCAATTCAGTTTGTTAAAACACAGAGAGGGGAGTGGCAAGGGGGGACTTTTCTTGCATGCTCACAGCATGGGGCTGTGATTTTCTTTCCTCCTTAAATGCTCAGAGGCTGGGTCAGTTTCTGTGCGTGTGTGTATGTGTTTAGGAAGGGCTTCTCGTTAAACCCTCAGAGGCTGCTTTTATTTGCATTTTTTTTTCACTTTCGCGGGGGTCTTGTTCCCATAACCCCCGCGAATATGAAGGGACAACTGTACCTCTGGTCCCAAGCATTTCAGATAAGGGAGACTCAACCTGTACAATTCATGTAATCAACTGGATATATTTTTATTTGATTTCAAAGGGAAACAGATACTTACCTACACCTGGAGGTCAGTTGAGCTGTTCAGTATATCATCTTGAAAGTTAAGATCGATATTGGCTGATATTACAATCCATGGTTATCAATGTATATTTAGCATCGTGGTAAATGTGGCTTGTGTTGCATTTTTGTTACACACTATAAGCTCCACATAGGTCTCTTCAGTTCATGTCGTTTGCATGCTAATGTGGTTGTTATAATGTACTTACATATGTACTTAAATTGTATCCTGCCTTTCTCCTGGCAAAGGACCCAAGGCAGCTAATTAACCAAAGGAGAAGCTGATTATATTTAATGTTTATGCTAATATCAAAGATGTGATTCTGCTCAATAGTGTACAGTAAAAGTGTACACAGATCAGACTTTATACTGATAAACAGTTCAAGATTGTCAGCATTTTTACCCCTGAGAAATTGTGGGAGATTTTTTTTCTGCCCTAGAAAAATTTGGTTAACTACCCCACTCCAAATTTCTTTGCCCACATACAAGGTGGAGCATTTCAAGATGCCATTTGCTCATAAGCAGTGTACGCTCAGAGAGCCAACATGATGTAGTGGTTTGGGTGTTGGACTAGGACTCTAGAGAACACCCCTCAGCCACAGAAACTCTCTGGGTGACCTTGGGCAAGTCACACTCTCTCAGAGGAAGGCCATGACAAACCTACTCTGAACAAATCTTGCCAAGAAAACCCCATGATAGGTTCACCTTAGGGTCGCTACAAGTCAGAAGCTACTTGAAGGCACACAGCAACAAGTGTAGGCTAAAGATAATTGTTGTTAAGGAAAGCACAAGCCTTTGTCAGATTATTGTTGAGGTTGGAGCAATCCTCTCAAAAATAATCATGGTGAGAACTACTCCAGAGGAAAAATGCCCTTGTTCTGGCACAATCCAGCCTGAAACCTGGCCCACAAGGAAGGACTGAGACAAAGTCCTCCCAGCCTGCCAGGATTTCTGATTGTGCTGAATGAAGGCTTTTCTAGATTGGTTTGAAGAACTGAAAGTTCTTAGAATAAATGTTCCTGGCTTTTGTCATACTCCACCAGTTGCTGTCTCTTCAACTACTCTTTCCATTCTTGGGAGGGGGACTATTTGTAGTAATATCTTGAATCGTGTTTGTTTTGTTTATTTTTTTAATTAGGACATAGTTTGCTAAAGTGGTCCTATGGTCTGACAGACAGATTTAAAAGTTGCTTAGAGACTTAGTGTTCTAATGCAGTTTTACTAATGTGCTGTAATCGTAAAGAATAATGTAAAAAGGAGAGAAAGGAGGACAAGAGAAAGCTCTTTTTGTGCCAATATACTTTGGAATTAAAAAGAAACCCACTTGAGGGTAGGAAAAAAAATTTGCAGCTGGTGCCAAGAATTGCCAGAAAATAGTCTGGGATAGCAGGGAAAAAAATCATTTGGATATGTTGAGAATTACAGCAGCAAATACCACACTTTTGAGCAACCTCTCAGCACATTTGCCCCATCTGGAGGAGCCCTAAAGCTGCCTCAAGTCTGTTCTGCACCAACTTGGTAATCAAAGCAGTCCATTCCTGCAGCTGTCAGAGCATGAAAATCAAATAGGGTTGTGCAGTTGGGGGAGGAGATTATTCCAAACTCCTTTCCAGATGTGGAAAGCAGCTGTTATCATGAGCCTGAAAGCAGCCCAATGTTGTGTGTAATAGACCTAAGCCATAAGTCTTAGCTATAGTTTTGCTGCAATAACACAAAACATAAATGGTGGTCCCTATCTTTTCTGGGGTCAGGAGAGGGCTTCAAGCCATAAAGGTTGGGGGGGGAGAAGGAGAGGGGTGAAAACTGAGTCCTTCAAAATGTCATGCAGTTGAGCCTTTTGTAAAAGAAAAATAAGGTAAAGGGGAAATGTGATTTTTTGGGGGGTGGGGGTGGGGATCTGGAGGATTGACTGGAACATTCAGTTTGAATTACTTTGTTTCCAGCAGAGAACTTTCCATTATACACGCATTCTAAATGGTATCATGGGATAGCCATGCTCATGCTGTCTGGGGATGGTAGGAAATGTAGTCTAGCATGCCTGGCAGGCACTGGGTCAAGGAAGTCTGCCATAGGACAAGAACAAACAAGTAGATGGCATAAGTCTGAAAGGTTCTGTCCTTGTACTGTTTAGATACAAAGAGCTGATTGATGGCAAATGGTGGAAAAATGTGGCTTAACGAGAGCCATGTGTACAGAGCAACTTGACTTTCAGATTTTGTAAATAGTTCACACAGTTCCCAGAACTGTGTTGTCAAGCAGTTCACCCTCACTAAGTTTTCTCCAGGTGGTTAGCTATTATTTTATTGCATATGCATTATGTCATGGAAAGTAAGAAATAGTGTCTGGGAATCTACTTTCAAACTGAATTGCTTTCATTAAGTCTGAATTAATTTGCCTGAGTTTAATATCAAATGAGCTCCTTATCTTGCCATGGTGAGTTTTCTATGAGTCTGCCTAAATCTGTTTTGGTCTACTGATACTGAATAAGCTGGTGGAGGGGGTGAGTGTCAAGCAGTTTTCTGCACCACATATTTCCATCCAATGCACCCCTCCTCCATGAAGAATATATTTGCAAATTCAGATGTTCACAGCTTACAATACGGTTTGGATATTTTAAAATTATGCTGGAGAACTGAGAGATAGTTGACCTCAGCTGGTACAAATTAGTGCCTATCCCGTGGAATCTTTGTTGCCATATCAGATGAAGGGCTGGCTCCTCATACTTAGTTCTCCGTAAAATCTTAGTTGAAAACATACTCATGGGAATATTGGGGGCAGAGGTGCCAAATGCAAATAATGCCTTGCATATAAGGTGCCTTCGTCTTATTCTTACATTTCTTTTATTCATTATAGCTTTTGAATCTCTCATCCGACATGATGTTTTGTGGGGAAATTATGCATTCCCTGGCAGCAGATTTTACTCTTGAGTGCCTGCTGCATACCCTCCAACATTTCACAGATGAAAACTGGGGTATGTGTGTCCAAGCAACATCAGAGTGTGGTCAGGAGGGCAAAAGTGATTAATGAGGAAGAACACATAAGCTAGGAGAGGCTGTAGCAGTTCTCTTTTGTCTGAATATAAAGGGACGTATAAGATTTCACCCCTTATTCTCCTCTTTCCCAAGACAATGGACTTTATCAGACGTGGGGAAATGCTGCAAAAAAAAAAAATGTCCGAAATCACATCAGAAGAATGGGATGATAACAGAAAGGAGGACATTATCAGATGCCAGCATCCTCAGCCGTTCCCAGGGTGTAGTGCTGGCGCAGACAAGGCATCACCTTTTTATTGATGGGCTAAGCCATCAATAAAAAGGGGTGCCTTATTCATGCCCACACTACGCCCCCATAATGGCTGAAGGACAACTTTGTCTAATAAAGTCTCATGTTTCTGTTATCAGCATGTTCTTCTGACATGGTTTTTGTCATGCCTGATAACGTCCTGAGTTAACTGAGAGCAAACTATTTTTTTCACTTTGAACTTAGTTTTCAGCCATTGAAATAAACTGAAGACAAAAGGAGAGGTAGGAGGAGGAAGCGAGAAACTGGGACGTTGTAAAAGCAGCTGAAAAGGTGGGGCAACAGTAGATTGACTGGGCCTGTCCCTGCCAAATCAGAACAGTTGAAGGGGATGTTGCTGTGTTTCTGAAAAGTGTGGTTTAACATTAGTGTGCAAAAAGTCTTCTAGGGGTCATAGACATTCAACATGTGCTGGATGATGCTACAGACCCCTCCTGCGGGCGGTGGGGGCATCAGGTTGTAGCTTGTGTACACCCTTAAATTCAGTCTGAACATGGATGCCTAGGATTCTGGTGTGTTCAAGTGTGTGTTTGCAGTTAAGGCTATTGTGCAATCTGCACCTGTTCTTAAAGATTTCTGATCTATCCATAGTGCTGCATGTATTACAGTTGTCCCTCCATATCCACGGATTTGGTATCCACAGATTTAAGTATTCACGGCTTGAAAATATTCTTTAAAAAATAATAATCTAAAAAGCAAACCTTGATTTTGCCATCTTAGATAAGGGACACCATTTTGCTACGCTATTGCATATAATGGGACTTGAGTATTCACAGATTTTGGTATCCACGGGGGCTCCTGGAACCAAACCCCAGCGAATATGAAGGGACAACTATAGTGATATACCACTTGCATTATCATGGGCTTATGTACACTGGCCAGAATACACTGCATTCTGGCCAGAATATTCTGGCGCCGGAGCTGACCCAGATCCCCCTCCCTTGTCACTGGGACAAAACTGGAAGAAGTCTGCACACACACATCGGCCAGTATCGGTGGGTGCCTCTGCTGTGGTTGCATGTCGCACCCTCTGAAACCAGAAAGGATTAAGACTGGTCACATGCAAAGGGCCTTTGATCATGTGCTGGGGGCCTCCTTCCCAGCTTCAGAGCAACACCAGTGGCAGTGGCGGAGGTGTCTGGTGATACAGCCCAGCATGCAGGTATGAACTCTTGTGTTCCCATCCTGGACCCTACCATGTTTTCCCACATGACATAGGTTTTCCTGGGGGAAAATACTACTCTACGGTGAACTCGCCATGGGTCAGCGTAAGAGGGGCGCTCCAAAAAAGTGATACGAGGACTCCCTGAAACAACATCTCAGGCTCAGCCAAATTGATCACCAACAATGGTCTGCCCTGGCCTCATATCGGGAGGCATGGAGACACACTATCCACAATGCTGCAGCCTTATTTGAGAACACACCGAACAAGTCTTGAAGAGAAACGACAACGCAGAAAGAATCACAACCCAAAAACATCACCCAAGGAGACCTTCTGCTGTGCTTTCTGCAACCGGACCTGTTTATCTTGGATTGGCCTTTTTAGTCATCAGCACGCTTGCAGAAAGCGCGGGATGAGTCCTTCCTGAATCTTCGTTTGCGAAGAAAAGCCAGAGAGAGAGAGAGAGAGAGAGAGAGAGAGAGAGAGAGAGAGAGAGAGATTTTGAAATGTTTTTAAAGGGTTTACCCCAGCTTCACCTCAGACATCTTCAGGACTGTCTGGAGACGAATCAGGGGAAGAGCCCTGTGTAATTTGGGCTGCTGGGCTCCAACACGGGAAGCTGGGGTAAATTGACCATCTAGACAAGCCCCCAGACACGTTGTGTTTGGGAAATTCAGTGGGTCCAAATGCTGCAGGCCAGGCTATTGACTGGGGCTGATTACAGGGAGCACACAACATCCTTGTTATGACAGCTTCACTGGCTGCCCATCTCTTTCTGGGAACAATTTAAAGTGCTGGTTATGATATCTAAAATAATACCAGGAGCTATATGCTAGTAGGGAGAGCTTTGAGAAGTTACTTTGTGGTCTACAGCTCCCCAGACCACTGTGGCTATGCTGGCTGGAGCATTCTGCAAGTTGTAGTATAAAATTTATCTGGTACTAAGGAATAGGGAGTGGGGCAAAGTAGGTAGAGAACAGAAAGGTGGGGACCTGAGAACAGTATAGCTGGTGGAGACATTAAAAAAGGACATGTAAGCACAGTGTAAACTGTCCCTCTGCTGTGAAGACAGGAAGGAAATAGAAAGACTAGTGAGATTTGAATGGGTAGATATTGTACATCCTGCAGTTAATAATGAATAATATTGTTAGGTTTGATGTGGGATCCCATAGTGCTGCTGTGCTTTAAGAGCTGTGTAGCATAAGGATTTTCCTATTTGGGACTTGACTTGGCAGGTGGGAATCTTACCAAGGGCAGTTTGTTGGAGGGAGCAAGTAGACTTTGTGCAAAGATTTCATCCATCAAGACAGCCTTTTGGCTGAATGTTTCTAGTAGTCTGTATTAATGCAGTATTTTAACTCTTTTGGTTGGAACAATTTTCATTGTCATAATCAAACAAACATGCACAAGAATTTTATAGAAAATATGATGCAGGGTGACAGTCAGAAAAATACACATGTGTGAAAACATCTTGGGCCTTTAATTTATGTGAGCAATTGACAAAATTGAAGGCATGCCAGAGCAAATGGAACCAGACAAAATTTAAATAAGCAGATGGACTTTCTGAGGAAAACTGCCTCTTGTGCCAAGGAAAATGGAAATGAAAATGGAATTTCACCTGTGGATTTATTTTATACACTTTAGTTCTTATCCAAGGTGATTTTAAAAAATAATATAAGTTTTTATTTAATGTCAATAGTATGCCATTAAGGAGAGCTGTGACAGTCCCTGCACAATGAGAACTGCAGTCTTTGGTCTCTTCTGCAACTATAGCACTTTGATTCTGCTTGAACTGCATCCTACAGAATCTTGAGAATTGCCGCCTGAGAAGGTACTAGGGATCTTTGGCAGAGAATCCTAAATATCTCACAAAAAGTACAGATCCCTGGATTTCAGAGGATGGCACCATGACAGTTATAAAATGGTATTATGAAAGAGACCTTTGACTTTGATCCTAAGTGCCTTTTGTGGAAGTATGTCTCACTTGTATATAACAGACTCATTTGCCAGGAATTTCAGTTATGGCAGAGGTCCAGAGCTCAGGCAAAAGAGGGTTAGAATTCATTAAAGATTTTTTTTTCTGGTTGAAGCAAATATGATCTAAGCTTCCTGGACCAGTGTATGGATTAGAAAGCATTTGTTGTTCAGATTTCACACTTCTTTGAATTTTTCAATTTAGTTCTCAGCTGAAAAAAAAAACTTCCAAAATATATGAAAGAATTTGTACTGTGAGGATAAAATACATGTAGAATGAGAGTCAGCATGGTGTAGTGATCTGTGTGTGGGAATAAGGCTGCGGAAAACCAGGATTTGAATCCTTGCCCAGCCATGGATATCCACTGGATGACCTTGGGCAAATTACACTCTTACAGCCTCAGAGGAAGGCAATGGGCAAATCTCCTCTGAACAAATCTTGCCAAGAAAAGACTGTGATAGGGTGACTTGGGTGACCCTAAGGTAACCCTATCATGGTCTTTTCTTGGCTCAGAAATGATTTTAAGGCACCTAACAATGAATTGTATATTTGAATATGATTTTTTTGTGTAGATTTTTAAATATTGCAGATTAATCTAGAAATGCGATAGAATTTATGGGGGGAGGGATTATAAAATAGACATGGAAAAGGAACAGACTGAGGACTTTATCAGACAAGTTCAGACTCATAAGGATGCCTAATGATCGCGAAAGGGCGCGTGTACCAGACGGCGTCACCCTTTCACAATTATATATCATTCAAAAACCATCCTATTTTATTGACAGCCCAAGCTGTCAATAGATCTCTGGTAGCGATTTGTTGAATCCATGTGCCATTGAATCTGTGCGCCATTGTACTCACGTGAATACAGCGTATTGGGCTGAATACAGCGTCAATGGGCAGACACCTCCGGGTGAGATCAGGACAGCCAGGTAGGAGACGTTTTTTTCATGTTTTCATGCACCCCCTCCCATGTACTTGGAATGTTTTTAAGTGTGTGTCTGTGCTTTCCTTACCTTTTTGTATCTTTTTCCCCCTGTTTTTTTTTTTTTAATTCCTGCGTGAGTGTGTTCTCACAAGAATTGGCAAGATCTCAATCCCAGAAGTAAACAGCTCCATTTGAGCTTTGTTACTGCTGGGGATGCCTCTTTAATGCCAGTAAACGTAGGCCTGGTCCAGGGGTTCTTTTGCCAGCATAAAAATCCCACAATTTATGCCAGCAAAAGAACTGATTTACCTGATTTGTCAGTCTCTAGCCAGAATATGAGTCTCTCTCTCCCTCTGGCTTCTCTTCGCAAACGAAGATTCAGGAAGGACACATCCCGCGCTTTCTGCAAGCGCGCTGATGACTAAAAAGGCCAATCTGAGATAAACAAGTCCAGGTGGAGAAAGCACAGCAGAAGGTCTCCTTGGGTGATGTTTTTGGATTGTGATTCTTTCTGCGTTGTCATTTCTCTTCAAGACTTATTCGGCGTGAGTTCTCAAATAAGGCTGCAGCATTGTGGATAGTGCGTCTCCATGCCTCCCACTGTGAGGCCAGGGCAGACCACTGTTGGTGATCAATTTGGCCGAGCCTGAGATGTTGTTTCAGGGAGTCTTTGTATCGCTTTTTTTGGAGCGCCCGTGGCGAGTTCACTGTAGAGTAGTATTTTTGGGAGGCGATACTCCTCCATCCTAGAAACGTGCCCTGCCCAGCGCAGCTGCGTTCTCAATATCATGGCCTCAATACTGGTGATCCCTGCTTGCTCAAGGACAGCAACATTCGTCACATAGTCAGTCCAATGTATATTTAGGATTGTGCGTGGACAGCGCTGATGAAAGCGCTCGAGGAGTCGTAGGTGGTGGCGATAGGTGACCCGTGTTTCAGACCCATAAAGGAGGATAGACAGTACAATGGCTCTATGCACACTGATTTTTGTGCTTCACCTCAGGTGTTTATTACTCCAGACTCTTTTGTGAAGTCTTCCAAATGCGCTATATGCCTTTGCTAATCTGTGATCGATCTCTTTGTCAATCTTGGCATCTGAGGAGATGATGCTTCCCAGGTAGGTGAACTGCTGAACGGACTTGAGCACAGATTTGCCAACGGCAATGTGGGGATGGTGCTGTTCGTCCTGTGGTGCAGGCTGGTAAAGAACTTCTGTTTTCTTCAGGTTGACTTCCAGCCCAAACAGATCTGCAGCTATTGCAAAGCAGGATGTTAGGCGCTGCAAAGTTGCTTCTATGTGGGCAACAAGGGCAGCATCATCGGTGAAGAGCAGCTCACAGACTAGATAGTTTAGAGTCTTAGTGTGAGCCCTCAGACGGCTTAAGTTAAACAAGCTACCATCAGTACGGTAACGTATATAGATGCCGTCATCTTCTTCAAACTCTGCCATAGCCCTTTGGAGCATCATGCTAAAGAAGATTGTAAATAAAGTTGGTGCAAGAACACAACCTTGCTTCACTCCATTAGTTTAGTAGCTCTGTGCCGTTATAGAGGCCAAGCTTCAATAGGCCTTTGTCTCTATGGAATTGTCTGTTCCCGAGTTAAAAACGAGCTTCTAAGGCCCTGCTTTCTGTATCAATACCTTTAGAATCAAGATAGGTGTGCTCTATATCCTGGAACTTTTCAGAGGTACCACCATTAATTTGGAATACCCTTCCTGGCCAGAGGTAATGGACTCCCTCACTTACCACTTTTAGATTGGCTTTGAAAAATATTTTTCTTCTGATGGGAATTTAATATTGCATTTTCTGGTATCCTGCTCTGTTCCATCTCCCCTTATCCCTGGTACCACTGTTTTAGTTATTGTTTTATTATCTGTGCTTTTTAAACCATAATTATTTCTTGTTTATTTGAACATTCATGGTATTGCATGTAGTTTTGAGTACATTTTATGTAAAAAAAAAAAAGACCTTGTTAAAAGGGTCCCCTTGCTCCACAGCAAGTTATTTTTAATCTCATGTTTGCAAATGATATGCATTATAAAATTATACACCTCCCTTCAAATATTTGTAGGTACCAAGCCGAAAATACCCTTAGTTTTCAGGTAAGAAATCTCTATCTTCCTATGGGTGAAAGTGTGGTAGATAGCATTGGAAGCTCTTTCTTCTTTGGATCTGTCAGGGATGCTTTGATCGTGATTTCCTGTGTGGCAGGGAGTTGGACTGGATGGCCCTTGTGGTCTCTTCCAACTCTACAATTCTATGATTCTATGAAATAAATACTTTGCTTTGAATCCCCCTTTATTTATTTATTTTTTATGTTTTTTTAGGACCATAGTACCTATTCTTTGAATATAAATGAATGCTGGGAGCAAGAGTGTGGTGTCTTAGAGCAGTTAAGGATTTAGCTAGTGTTTGTAACAGTAAACAAGTTTCAATGCCGAAAGAGGTCAGCTATAACTCTGTGCGTGCATACAGTATAGTTTATTATTTAAACCATTGTCTACTTTTGGTAGAAAAGCTGATAATACATGGCATAAACAGAACTTCAAAATGTTCACACTTGCATGTAAAAAGCAGTTGTTAATTTGACACAGTGAAATTTCAAACTCAGTATTTCTGAACAGTTTTACTTCCATGGCCTTTCCCTTCCAGTCATTTAACAAGAGAAAATAGTGACCATTGCTTCTCAAATTACAAGTTTTAATCTTTAATATTTCAATTTTTTTTACATTGCAGATGGAATACTTCCATCTTCTGCAAGAACATAGAGCCTCACCTTACATTTTGTTAAATGTGTCGAGGTCAGGATTAGGGAAAGAATGTGTGATTCCCCACCCCCAACATTTAGGTGAACAACTGAATAGGTCTATTGTTACTCTCAGATGCTGTTGTGCAGAGATTTCACAGTTCAACCAAAGCAGCACAATGGCTGTAGTTCTAATTAAGCTTTGTTCTCCTGCATACATACTAATTATATTCTTATATTTATATCTGAGGTTGCATCTCTTTTTCTCTCTCTCTTTAAGATTGTGGTTCTCTAAAACCTCAGTTAAGAAGTCTACTCTTATCTCTGCTATCACAGATGGGAATCTAGACCTTTAATGTTATGCTGACTGGTGGATTCTGGGAGTTGCATACCCTGCTACATTTCGCAAGATGCAAACTGGGACAGGTGTGGCCAGACAAAATTAGAGTGTGGTCAAGATGGCAAAAGTTATTAATGAGGAAGAACACACATGCTATGAGAGGCTATAGCAGTTTCCTTTTGCCTGGACCTTCTAGGAGGGGGAAGATCCATCCCCTCCTTTCCTCTCCCTCCTACTAACTTAACTGACTAGAAACTATTTTTGCACTTTGAACTCAGTTTACAGCAGTTGAAGCAAGCTGAGGACAAAGGGGAAAGGAGGAGGAGGAGATAGAAACTGAGAGAAAGACATTTTTAAAGCAGTTGGAAAAGTGGGACAACAGAGGTTTAATTGAGACTGTCCCTGCTAAATCAGGACAGTTGGAGGATATGGAGTTGGAGTCCAAAAGGGTAACTTTTCCAAGTTCTATGAAAAATTATGTTGAGTACAGTCAGACTCAACATAAAAAGTAAGTGTGTGTGTGTATTAATATATCAACCTTGGAAGTGGTGTGGTATAAGTAATGATATTATCTGTAATAATAATGTTTGCTTTTTTTTGGTTCACAAGGTGGCAAATAGCCAAGATTTTTGTGAAGTCTATCTCCAGGAGAGGGAAGGAAGGGGGAACCTCAACTCTCTTTGCCACACCCGAGAGATCATACATGAGATGTCTTGTTAATAAGGTTCTTTCCAAATGTACAAAACTATATTTTGAAATAAAGTAGTCATTTTACCCCCACTAGAACACTTCAAAGCCAGCATGCCGATGCACAATTCATATTGTGAAATTACTGTAATTAGCAGCCCTTGAGGAGTTTACAATTATTTCATCCTAAATAAATCCCACAGCACCAAGAGTGGTAGAGCTGTCACATATATATCTCAGTAATTGTTCTCAAATGGTTTGCATGATACTACCTACTGAAATTCTAGGTCTGCAATCCTACACAAACTTAACTTGTAAAAACTGGACTATTATCTCAAAACACTAAAGGAAGTTATATTTACAAACAAAGCAGTATATTATAATGAGCGGAATGTATGTAGTGAAACATCTTATATTTTCCAAAGAGCTGCAAAGATGTTTCAGCTACTTAAAGTCATAGGATTAAAATATTATTTTCTAGAATTATAGAGCCAGAGTGGTGTAGTGGTTTGAGCACTGGATTACAACTCTGGAGACCAGGGTTTGAATCCTCGCTTGGACATGAATACCCACTGGATGACCTTTGGCATGTCACACTCTCTCAGCCTCAGAGGAAGGCAAAGACAAACCTCCTCTGAACAAATCTTGCCAAGAAAACCCCATGATAGGTTCACCTTAGGGTCGCCATAAGTTGGAACGATATGGCGGCCCTATCACACAAAACAATAAAAGCAACACATTTATTTAAAAGGACAATTAAAAAGTAAGCTTATTTTATTTCCATTCTGAGTAGTTTTAATAACCTGAGTAGTTTTACTCCCATCAACGCCCCCAAAGGTAAAGGAGATCCATGGATACAGTTCTACATGAACTTTGCAGTACTGGCACTTATCCGTTTGTTCTAATATCTAGACATCAAACAGCAGCACCAGAGAATCAAACATGCACTGACAGTCCAATCCTATACATATCTACTCAGAAATAAGACCCACTCAATGTAGTTAGGTGTTCTTCCAGGTAAGTGGATATAGGATCAGCCTAAGTGACAAAGCAAAAGGGATCTGCAATAAACTGCATAGTCATTTCAAGCAAATGTATTTTCTTCCTCCCTCCCATGTGTTATCAGCAATCAGTGATCATTCTCAGTCTTCAATATTTGATTACTTGTAGAAATATTAAACTGATTTTGATCCTTCACTACCAGTACCTTGACTAGGTACAAAAATGTAATCATTGATGCTTGTCAAGGTTCTTGCCAAGCCAAGGTCTGAAATACTTCCTCATGAGTGTGCATTCTTCTCCACTTTTGTATCATATTCAGAGCATGGAAAACTTACTTTGTTGGACTACAACTCCCAGAATCCTTCAATAGCTATGATAACTAAGGGGTCTGGAAAAGTGTAGTCTAAAAAGTAATGTTTCCAAGGTCTGATCATATTATGTACGGTATGTATGAAAGCACTCTTCTAAGTTGGCAGGCAATGCTTTTAGACAGGGTGTTGCCAAAAATATTCATTGTTGCAAGAGATTTGGTGAATTCACTTTCACATTTGCAAGGTTTGGGACAACCCCATTAACAGTTTATACCAGTGGTCTTGGTTGTTGCCATTTTCTGTTCTGGAAAATGTAGGATCTCACAACGTATCTACCCAAAATTAAGTCCAAGATATGTAGGACTGCAGCCTTAATCTGTGTTCAAACTTTGACTGAGCCCTGATTCACCTTTGTTAACAAGGGACACTGTTAATAAAGGCAATTTGAGAGTGCCAGTTTGGTTTATTTTCATTTGTATTATTCACAGTAATCCAAAAGTCACTTTGGATAAATTTAACATAGGAATGATATAGCAATCAGTAAGGTGAATTCTAAACAATCTTGTTTCCAAAAGCAGAACCACAAGTATTACTTCAAATAGCCTGTTTCTCTGTATGATAGCTTGTACAGTTAAGAAAGCAAATCCTCCTTGGGGCTCTGAAGTGTTTTAGAAACACAAGATAAACCATGCAGGGCAATTTATAGTTTGTAATGCAGCCAAGACTCATCTCTCACATACTACCAGTAATGCTTCATTATTTTCTGCTAACTTAGATGTTGACCTCCCAGAGCTCCTGTAGCATCATGCTTCATTTATTTGTTCAAAGCAAATGCCGCTTCCATCTTCTGATTTATACACAACATTAAATGTGTTGTCATTAACATTCATTTACCCGTAGTTATTACAGAGGTATCCAGAAAACAGCAGAGACAATTTCTCTGTACTTAAAATAGTAAATATAATAATTGTAACATCTTAAGAATCTCCCAGGGGAAACTGCAGGGGAATGTTAGGTATGGTGTGTGGGTACCTTGAAACTGTCATGACTTGTTTATAGATCTGCTGGTAATGCTTTCACAAATGGAGACATGAATCTTTAGCTGCTACACAGAAACCTTCCGCCTTTTTGTGCTTTATAACTGTTCCTAAATAAGAGATGTAAAATAAGCATGGTGTCTCATAAAAAAGCTAGTATATTATTCATTTTAATCAGCATAAAATTAACGTATTATAAACTTACGTTGGGGGAGTGTCAAAAACAAATATCTAAACCAAGAAATCTTTATCATGCAGGTTTCTATGCTGATGTGTGGGTATTAATTGTACTTTTGGGTATGGTTGAAATATATTATCCTGAAATTGTCAGGCCTAAGAATGTAGGCTTTCTGCCAGAATCTGATATACAGATAAACAGTGAAGACACTGAAGCTTTGAGAAAACATTGGGTACTTTGCCATAAAAGCATGTGGCATTTATTCTTCACTCTTCGCATCTAAATATGTTTCCAAACGTGAGAGTTTAATCCTACCTAAACCACAGACTCATTGTTAGCTGTAGTCAGGCATTTCTCTCTTGACTCCTATGTGTTAAAATGGCAAGGCTGGCATCAGAAGTCATCAAGACTGGCATCAGAAGTTGGCATTATTGTCATCTACCAAGGCCTGCACACCAGTAGGGGATTTACTGGTGACTACTGAAAGGTACTGGTCCACCTTTTCCACATCCTTATTATTACTTCCTGCTCAATGTAAACAGAAGCAAGAAGAAACCATTTTCTTCTCTCCTGCCCCTCTGAACAGCTGGGCAGACAGGTCCAATAGGAGAGGGCAAGGGAACAGGTAACAAATGACAGCAGTAAGGAAGAGATGGGAGTCCTCAGGAAGACATCTTGTCCAAAGGCCTACAAAAACCTTAAGCCATCACTGGTTAGTGGTGTTGTAGGTGTTATAAAATGCACAGGCATGCAAAACTCATGTGGCTATATACTCCAGGTAACACTTAAGATTGTCATAGACTAATTTGCTGGGAAATGGACTTGTGGTTTGCATCCCTGAAAAAAGTGGTCCTTGAGGGAAACATGGATCTTATGCAACAAATATGCAACAATTGTGAATGTCTTTTGTTATAACTGCTTGCAGTGTCGTTTGAAAAAAAGTGAAACATCAGGGACCATTTGTATATCTGTGTGTATGTGTGTTTCTACAATACTGTTAATGTTCCCATTGAGAAAAGACAGGAAATGTTTTACTCAGAAAATGTACAATCAGGTATTGCTAGAAAGGGAGCTGGTTGTCATCTTGGCTACTTTATTATGTGTATCATAGCAAGGTCATTTGAAATAGCCAGTGTTCATTCCAGACTCTGGCATGTCATGCTTGTAAGGCACTTACATATGAATTCTCTCTTATTTGGTGGTGGTTACCTCTATCAGCCCCGTCATTCTTCCTGGAACCCACTTTAATTAAATTTTCCAGGGTGTTTCACTGGTGACCTAAAGGCCCATAGGGATTTTTATGTTCAGGAAGAAATCTGGCTTTCTGCCCAAATCCTCTTGGTGGTTTATTGCTTCATGGATAGAAATTACTTTCTGCTCAATTTAAACAGGAATTCGCCTCTTTCTTTTTTCCACCTTAGATACTTGATGTTTTTTTTTTTTAAAAAAAGAAGAAGCCAAGTTTAAATCTGAATCAAGCACATATCAAAAGGAGCCTTTTTTCATTGTTATATCGTGTCCCTGGTCACTTATGTCTTAAAGCAAGGTCACACATTCATCCCTGTGACTCAGTAATTTTAAGCCTGGTAAAGTAGTCAGAACAAATACCACGGACAGTGCATTTATTTTATGTGCCATCACCTCAAATGTGTGCCAACTGTCCTGTGGAAACAGTTTACATGAGATTTGGTTTATATTTACCTGCATTGGCAGCGGACTTCATTGACTGGAGTAGTGGTATTATTGTTGTTATATGCCTGCAACATACAATGACCTTATCCTGGGATTTTCTTGACAAGATTTATTAAGCGGCATCTTGCCATTTCCTTCTACTAAGGCTGAGACAGTGTGACTTTCCCAAAGTCGCCTAATGGGTTTTGTAATCTGATTACCTGGTCCAACACTCACAAACTGACTCCTGAGTAATGATACATAGTAGTGGTATGAGTACACTTTAGGTCCAGCCTAATGATAACTGTTGTACTTTGGCCATATCATGAGAAGACATAACTCACTAAAAAAGACAATAATGCTTGGGAAGGTGGAAGGCAGTAGGAGAAGAGGAAGGCGGCACTGCAGATGGATAGACTCAATCAAAGAATCCAGGGCCCTGAGTCTGCAAGAGCTGAGCAGGGCAGCTGAGGATGGGGTGATTTGGAGGTCTCCTATTCATGGGGTTGCCGTACATCAAAGCCAACTTGACTGCAGCTAACAACAAAGTGATAACAATGTCCCTTATAACTGGGCACTCCATAAACTGCCTAATTGTGTTAAGTTTGTTTGTTTGTTTATGGAAGAATTGTGCAAAAAATCCACACCGCTAGGAATTTCTTCTTGTAATACTGTTTGCATCCGGGCAGGGAGAAGTCCTTTGTTATTCCTTCACCCTGCAAGCTCTCTTGCTAGCCCTAGTTCATGTGAACTTGATGTTCAGTGTTGAGGAATCAAGTGATGACCATGACTGATCGAATAGCAGGCATTCATGTGTGAATCAACTTAAATTTGTCTGAGTTTATCTCCACTCATGTTATGACAAGATGTTCTTGGCCCTGATTAATTTTTTTTTCCTAAACATGACAGACCTCAAGGGAAGCAAACAGAACAGATAAAATTGTCAGGGCATGGTATAGGAGCATATGGATTTTGAGTGGGGATTTAATTAATACTTGGCTTCATTCCAGTCCTGCCCCCTATCGTCTTCTTGCATCTTCATATGTATTCCTGAGTTTCCAACTGCAAATGTTGTACTTTGAAGCCTTCAGTGTTGATAAATTTACTGAGCTGCCAAAGTCTAAGCTATTTGTCACTGTATTTCATTAAAGCTGCTAGTGATAGCTTATGCAGATGGGATACAGATTTACCCACATCTTTACAGCTTCTTCTCTCTATAATTCCTTATCAAGATTTATATAGAAAAGCATAAAAGAAAAATGCATGGACCAAAAATGTTGGGAACAAAGCAGAGTAAAGTGTGGTTTTAGAATCCACACATTAATGTTTTTAGTGCACACATTAGTGCATCCTCCAAAGAAGGAAAGGAAACTCGATCCGATCTAGTGGTTCCATTTCAAAAGGAGGAAAAGTAGTAGCAGCAGTAGCCACACCCTCAAACATGGTATCCCATCCTTCACATCCCCATTATAGATATGTTGGTTCTGGCTGTGCTTATACAGTAATGAATGTTGGTATTCACACCAGTTCTGAAGCTAAGTTTTGAGACCATTCAATGAACTATACGTTCCAACACTTCACATAGAAGAAAAAATGGATCTGTATGACCAAGCAACATCAAATTGTGGTCACAATGACAAACATTATCAATAAGGTAGAATGCACAAGCTAGGATTGGCTGAAACAGTTTGCTTTTGCCTGAGCTGATTAGGAAGGGCAAGACTTTGCCCCTTCTCTCCACACTCAGTTAATTGGGGGCAAGCTAGTTTTTCAATTTAGATTCAGTTTGCAGTAATTGAAATAAGCTGAGGATAAAGAGGGAAAGCAGCAGCGGGGGGAGAAACTGGGACAGTTTAAAAGCAGCTGAAAAGGTGGGATGATAGAACAGTGGTTCTTAACCTTTTCTTTACCAGGGACCCCCAAGACTTAGCTCAAGATTTAAAACAACAACAACAATACCTAATAATCATAATCATAATAATACTTAGTTATTTATTATCCGCGTCTCCCCTCAGGATTGGGGCAGAGTACAACAACACAATATACAATTATCACAATGCAATACAAGTTAATACAGTTGAATACAATACAATTCAAAGGACATTCAATACAGACAATACCGACAGTTGTACAATGCAAGTGCCAGTAGGTGGCACTGCTGGCATGCAGACGACACTGCAGAAGTGACACTGCAGAATGCATTGTACACTAATAATGACTTGATGCTTTTTTGAAAACTGTATTACAACTTTCACAGCACGTCGCCCCAGCTCTTAATATGCTGGTCCTCTTTTACTGACTTAAGGAATGCTGAGTCGACCTGGGGGGGGGGGGGGTCCCTGGGATCGAACTTATAAACTCGAGAGCTTTTTGAGTTCTGGCTATAGTTTTGGCTGCATTAGCTTACTGTGCAATACGGTATAATAATAATGATAATGATACTACAGTTACACCACCCATTAAACCTTCCCTCAGAGGCACTGGAGGGGGAGGGAAGACTTTTCTCCTGCTTCTTCCTGCAAGTTTGTGGCTGGAGTGGATTGAATGGCAATGTGCAGGCCAAGCCAACCAGCCAGCTTTTGCCTTGGATCTTGTCACGTGGCCACTCCACTGCAGGGAGGAGGTGGGCCAAGCAGCCTTCAAGCCTTCATGGACCCCCTGTGAGGACATCATGGACCCCAGGTTAAGAACCACTGTGATAGAGTATTAATCAGGACTATGCCTGCCAAACTGGGACAGTTGAAGGCTATAGGGGATTGATGACATGAACTATTTGCTGTTTAAAATCACATTTCCAGGAGGGAGCCCCAGTGGTGCCGTGGTTAAATGCCAGTACTGCAAGTCACAAGGTTATAAGTTCAATCCCAGGGGGCTCCAAGGTTGACTCAGCCTTCCATCCTTCCATAGGTTGGTAAAATGAGTACCCAGCTTGTTGGGGGCAATTAGCTGAAAAACATTGCAAACCGCTTAGGGAGTGCTTTGGCACTGATAAGCAGTATAGAAATAGCCATGCTGCTGCTGCTGCAAGTGGACATGTGAATTGATTCTTTTTAAATTGGGACACCATGTGATGCTGGTAAAAAGGTACACATCCTGGACTGGGGTCAATTTCTCCCCAAAATTGGGATAGAGGCTGTTGCTGTATATTCACTGCAAGCACCTGCCACAATCTGTGCTGAGCTAATTTCAGTTATGGTCAGGTATGGAATGATAAATTTAAAAAGAATGAGTCTCAGTGCTTCACACATTTAGAATATGTGGGCTCCAAATGCCCACAGTCCAAGGGCCCTTGTGTTAGTGGGTAACCAGCCATTTGGGGTGGGCTGCAGCAACACAGATCATTTGGACCTCACAGCTTTTTACTTTAAGAACTTTCACAACTGTGTTGAAATGCCTCCTCACCCACTTCAAAGAATGAGAGCAAAGGATAATTGCACAGCAATCTAGATTATGTTAGGAAGAGGGAGACATCAGAAGGGAATTCACAATCCCAAAGTTGTAGTGGGGGAGAAATCAGTCA
Organism: Gambelia wislizenii; assembly: GCA_030847615.1. Lineage (NCBI taxonomy): Eukaryota > Metazoa > Chordata > Lepidosauria > Squamata > Crotaphytidae > Gambelia > Gambelia wislizenii. The sequence continues at coordinate 319,463,355 of JAUMIR010000002.1, read as the reverse complement.
TCTTCCTTAGCATTAGCATGTATTTACATACCAATTAATTGCCTTTTCAAATCTCTCAGCTAAATCACAGAGTGAAACATAATACACAGCACCACCCACAAGCATTAACTATATTCATGGCATTCCTTTGAGGACTTTAAAGCCATCAAGTTCAGAAATGATGACACAGACACATAAATAGAGGATTTTCCCTTATAGCAGAGATACCATGCTCCCATTCTGTCAAAATCTTTATCCATATTCCTGAGCGTGGTGCTTGATTCATTGTGCTTATATCTCTGAGATTTTTAAAAAAATCAAAGCTTAAATGCACTTAATATTCTGAGCGTGTTAAACTTAAAAAAAAACTTTCAGAAGTACTAGTGGCACTGTTAAAATTATTTATTAGAATCATAGAATTAACTCTACCATACCATACATGCCTAGATTAGCTTTATCAAGAAAGTGGCAGGACACTGGATGTGCCAGGGACAGTGGGCGCTATTGACATAAATGCACATCATGGCAATGATCCACTTCATAATTATATCCACGTACTTAGGCCTTCACTGAATTAAACCTGAATAAGTGCATCTAATGTATTGCTGGACAATGGCCTATCTATGCTATTTACTGCATTTCTCATTTCAACTGGATGATCTTGATAGTTCTAAGTGCTCTAATAAATGAGTGTAATCCATCCAATGTTAGGCACTTTACATCCCATTGATAGTGATGTGATAGCTAAACACATGCTTAATGCTCTTTCCCAATGGAACTTTAAAGGTCCTCATCTTTGGCTGGCTATCATTCCTGTATTAGCATGTCCCCCAGAAATGGTCAGGTTAGATTTCTGCCTCCAAGTTTGGTAATTCTCAAGTGAAAGTTTTGTTGAGATGACATAGTGCACTGACTAAAATATTGCATGAAATCCTATATAGTAGGGATTTGGAACTGGCTATTTGCAAGGGAAGTGGGCAAGAGAATAGATAAGTGGAATTTGAGGAACCCACACAAAAGTACATTGATGGATGGATGCCACTTGGGACATAGCTAGGTGCTCAAGGGGGCCCTCTTTTCTCCACAGGCTTTTCCTCAAGGCCAAAAGAAGGAGTCACATGAGACAGGAGGGACTCACTTGCTGGAATAGAAGAGACGGGAGGCCTCTGGGGTGGGGTGGGGTGGAGTGGGGTGGGAGGGGAGGGGAGGGAGAGTGGTCACATCAGAAGCAGTGCCAGGAACACCAGGAGCAGACAGGACAGACAGAACTGATAGACCCATGACTGGGCACAGAATGGTGCAGGGCAAGCGGTACCTGGCAGTCCCCATAAGTGTACAGCCCCAGGATGCCACAGCACCCAACCCAACATAGCTACACCCCAGAATATCAATGCCCAAATCCATCTTTTCCTGCTGTAAAATAAGAAAAGTCCAGCAGAGCAAGGGCTACCACCAGCATGCACACTATCCACCTGTGGCCCATCTAAGAATCTGTTGATCCAAAAACCACAGCTGCAGTAGCAAATGTACCACAGTTCAAGAAGTCGTGGCTGCTCCAGAAGCTTCAAGGGGTTGGAATGTGCCTGCCAATATCTTGTGGGTGGCATTCCTATAGAATTGTCGGGGGGGGGGGGATATTACTTAAATTGAGCAAAAAGAAGACACATGTTGATGGGGAATATCAAGGTCTATTAAGGACCCTTAGACTTACTACATAACCTCCAAAACTTCACAGATGAAAAGTGGGGTGTGTGTGGATAAGAGCATGGTCAAGATGGCAAAAATTATGAGGAAGAACATATAAGCTAGGAGAGGCTGCAGCAGTTTGCTTTTGCCTTAGATTACTGGGAAGGGAAACATCCTCCCCGCACCCCGAGTTAAAAAAGTACAAATCACTTTTGCCTTTTGAACTCAGTTTTCAGCAACTGAAATAATCTGAGGGCAAAGGAAAAAGTGGGAGGAGGAAAGAGAAACCAGGACATTTTAAAGGCAGCTTAAAAAGTGGGATGACAGAAGTAGGGACTGTCTCTGCCAAATCAGGACAGTTGAAGGATATGCTGCTATGGTCTTAGCACATTTTCTGAAACAATTTTGTGATGTTATATTATTTATGTGGTGATACAGTTGGAAAATCCTATCTTTTATGGACCTAATTGTTGTACTGATGTGAAGTAAGCACACTGTGGCACAATCTAGGATTGTGCTGTTTGTCTGTTTGTGCAGGGGGTGGGGGTGGGGGTGTTTCCAGATATGTTTGCAGACCTGAAGCCAGATGCTAAGACACAGGACATGAAAAAGTGAATGAGGACTGGGTGAAAGAGATATTGCAAATGCAAAATGTGAGTGTGGATTTGGGGGTGTTTCTTCTTGCTTATTTTTAATTTCTGCTTGCCTTTCCTCTCATTCCCTTTTCTCCCCAAAACTAAACTCTAGTGAGGACCGTAAGATTGGGACTCAACTACTGTCATCTCCCCAGAGTAAGGATCACCCCTCTAAACCCTGTTCTGTTGCAGGCATAGCTTTGTCGTTTTTATGCCAGAAAAAGAACTCCCCATGCCACACTTACCTTATCCCCTGAAAAGGCTTCCTTGGCAATGACGGAGGACTGAATGGAGCTCCGTTCACTTCCTCATTCAAAAGCCTATGTATTCTTGTGAGAATACATAGTGCGGGAAATTCAAAAATAAAAACAAAAATAACAGAGAAAAAGTTTTTAAAAGCACAAAACTTACAGATAACCTGGGGAGGGTCATAATAAGTGTGTCACCTACCTGGATGTCACAATCTCACCCAGAAGTGTTCTGGCCAGACTGGCCATTGACACTGCATTCACGTCATTACAGTGGCACGCAGATTAAAACACCGGCAATGCCAGCACAATGCTAGAGGAGATCTATGAACAGCTTAAGCCATCAATAAAATAGGACAGGTTTTTGACAAGACATAAACGTGAAAGGGCAACATCGTCTGGTATGTGTGCCCTTTCGAGTTTGTGTGCCGTTGTTATGACACCGTATTTGATGTGTCTGATAATGTCCTAAATCTCTTCCTATTACAGAATTTCTTGTTAATTTGTAAGAGCAAAGCTAGTTCTTTTTCATACTTTCTTTTTCTTTTTCTACCTACAGTATGCTGCTAAAGGTTGTGTAGCAGAATACATGGAACTCCTACTATTCTCACTGTATATCTTCAGACTAATTAAAAGCACAGGAACAAAGTCAACGGTGGTTCCATAGTGCCCATAGTCTACCTATAACTCTTCAGTGTGTTACTGTTATTAGATGTAAATTTATTTTTCTGGGGAACTGAGAGTCAAAAAATTAGATAAAGATAAATTTTAAAAAATAGGCCCATATTTTGTATAATATGTCATTTCTAAATAGATTGCTTGAGAAATATAATAGAATATTGCCAAAATCCTTCTGAATCAATAGTTTTTACTTGTGAAGTAGAACTATGGCTAAATACTTAATAACTTCTTTAATCTTTGCTATTAGACTATGGGAACAATTACTAGTAATAAAACACATCTCCATTTGGAAATCCCAAGTCTAGCCTTTCTAAGTTAGATTTAATGGATTTAGCAGCTTTTGTCACATTATACCTTTTGCAAGAAATCTCATTTTGGTTTCAGAGGGCAGTATCTAATGGCATGTTTCTACTGCTTCCTCTAGAGGAAACAGAAGGTGACAACCGTGTTCCTTTTGCAGTCCCTCCTCCCATGGAAACCTGTTCTTGAGGACTAGGAAACCCTCCAGAATAGGTTTTTTGCTCCATGTTGGGTGGGGGGGGGTGTCTGCAGGGGAGAGGAAAGGAGAGATGGGAGATGAGGAGAAGAAAGTTCTGACGCTAACTCTGGCATAATATTTTATTTAGCCCATAATAATTGAGTGATAAATTGTACTCTCTTCCGCAAGAGATTTATTTTTGCCCAGGGATATTGGCAGAAGCTAAAGCGTAGAAGCACAGTAAAGAATCAGCCACAGTACGCAGACAAGTCCTAATCATGTTTATTTGGCATTAAGATCTACCATTTGCAAATGGGTTGAGAATAATTATGGTTAGGAATGTTGATGCTAAGAACTCGATTGGATTAGACAAGCAGTTCATCAGTTTTACATCCTGCTTTCCCCAGTGGCCAGCCAGATCCCTCCATAGATTCCACAGGCAGGGTGTAAAGGCAAAACCAGTAAGTTAACTGGAGCCTACTTTGTTTCATTGAATTTCTTTTGATGATCAAAATGCAATCCTTCTGGAAACTCTCCTTGTAATTAATTGCTTTCAAAACTGGACATAGGCAGTTTTTAGGTCTGAGCTGTTCTTTATTTGCTTATCCCTTCTTCACATGGGGGTTAAATATAACTGTACTTCTTCTGCTCACACACTCTTATGACTATTGTTCACATTCTAGGTTTTGGAATCCTGTGTTATAATCAAACATGCAAAGCAAATGCCACATTGTTCAGGAGGCATATGCATTAAGCCAGTCTGCATCAGTGTGTTTGATTCATGATTCCCAAACAATATGTATTCAGAAGTATAACTCAATAACCAACAATAATAAAATGCACAAAAAAGCCATATTAAAAAGGAGAAGTTTGGGCTCCTGTTTAAACCACTGGATCCAGTATTAGCTGTCTATTTCACATTCTGCATTTTGGTTCTGGGCAAGCACAAGCTCGTTTAGGCCTGCCATCATCACCCCCCAGCATCTCTCAGCAGCTCCCAGGGCCCCTGGCTGGGACTGAAGGAGAACCCATCACTGATGCTCTGCAGTCTGTACTCTCTCCATATCTCTGAGCACAACCAGGAAATTGAATCTAGCCCCGTTTACAGTCCCAACATTTTCTACAACAGCATCACTGAAGGACAGTGTGGAAACTTAAAACGGTGAATGGACCTAGTCACAGGATCCACCAAAACACTTCTTCTGTTGTTGCTCACCATCACTACCACTTCCACCAGGTATGTTCACTAGGGCCCACCAGTGGAGTTGTCATGAGTACACAGTGCACTTCACACACATAGAGCGGGCCCTGAAATTTTGGTATACTGTATATGCTACCGTTCACAAAGTGCCTGCATTATATGCTTTCCAGTTAGGTTCACCAGATCTCAGGACCTGGTCCCTCTTTTTGAATCCATAGGGTGAGGAAAAGGAATCTCTGGGTGAGAGGGCTGCCTTGAAAAATGTGTAGGTATATATATTTCCTCATTTGTTAGATTTTTTAATGTCAATGGCATAGTCTTTGCAACTGTGGTTAACGGTTAATAGATCATACTTAATGACATCACCAGGGCCTGCCCTTTCTGACATTACAAGGGGTTGACTCTGATATCTCAGAGCCTAGGATAGTTCTCACCTAGCAACACTACTTGCAATACAGCTGATCATGCCTCAATATTTTTCTCAATCAAGTTCATTTAGGGCTTTTCTACACAGGGGGGGATGTCTGCTTGAAATATTTTTTTTCTGGTCTGCAATGACTCTGCACACAGCTTGTTAAAGCAAAGTCGGAATGGCATTACCAGCCACACATTTCCTCCAGGCAAGCTCACTTTGGTGTAAAAGGATGATCTTGCAAGGATCACATGCCCTATACTTAGCATTATTCTCAGCCACATGGCTGTGGCTGCTCCAGCTTTTTTTCCTTCCTAGCATGCATGTAAATATGCAAATAAGCAGAGGTGCACTAATAATGATATATAAGTATCTGCACAAACACACCTTAAAAAAATAATAGTGACTGCACCCCAGCAAAATGGAAATACAAACAGAAGAAGTAGCCTTTCCTGGTGGACATGATCAGGTGATCCAAAAGCCACCCCCTGCTCCACACCAAAGCTAAATTGGAGGCAACCACATACAATAAACCTTTTCCTCCCAGAAAGTGTGGTAAAAAAAGTAGTTTTTTTAAAAAACGGATTTAAGCCCTCAGACACCAAAAATAACTGCATCCCATTTGAATCCTCCAGAATGCTGTGTGTTCTATCAGCCCCCGGTATGATGTGAGTACACTTTTTTCCCACCTGGTTAGACAAGCCTTTAGAAGTAGATTTTAAAAATTGAACTTTAAAGCTCTTTATCATGAAACTTCTCCAAACTACCCCTCTGCAATTTAGTTAATTGCTTCTTTAGAGGGTGTATCAAGCCTCCAAGTTTCATCTCGTGAAGCAACAGAAAAGTTATAGCCATTTGGATTTCCCAACAGAAATGAATGGGAGGAGTCGAGATCCAGATCGCTGGCTTGTTAACTGGTTCTGGATTATGGACTGGATAAAGTTCAGATTTAAGTAGCTATAATCATCAGATCGGGCTCTGAATCTAATTGAGGCCTGTGCACAGCATTAGTAGTAAGGCAGTAAAAGGGCAATGGTGAGATAGTTGTAGAAATAGGGACGAAAGATTTACAGGACTCACTCAGAATTGTATGGGAATATATAGCAAATGACTGAAGATACCCAAAAAGAAAGTTTCAATAGTGTAGAAAAGAAGTTTAGCAGAAGGTACAAAATGCAATAGGCATATCGGAGGACTTATCAGATGACACAGTTTAAGACGTTCTTTTGCTGGCATAGAAAAACCCATTTCTATGCCGGCAAAAGAACGCTCCCCTGCCCCTGCACTCACCTTCTTCTCCCAACAAAGCCTCCCAGCAATAAAGAGGAAGTGAACAGAGGTTAAGCCGTCAATTAAAAATGATAGGATTTTAACAGGGCATAACCACGAAAGGGCGATGTCGTCTGATATGCATGTCCTTTTGCATTTATGTGGCGTCGTTATAATGCCATATTTTGTCCATCTGATAAAGTCCTTAGAGATACTTAAAGGAAACATATTGTGAGATCTACACTGCAGCCCACCAAGTGTTCTGGAGAAAGCTTTGGCCTTTCCCTAGCAGATAAAACACCTTTTCCATTCTAGAAGATACATACAGCAGGATACACGGTGGTGAAAGCTGATGCTATAGCAGAGGAAATGTGCATTCTAAAAGCCACCCACCTGTTGTGTGTATGTGTATTAAAATATTATTAATGGTGTTTGGAAGTCTGGTAGATCAGGTAAAATAATCTTTGACATTTCTTAACCTGTTTGTGCAGCTGCAAGGGAAGTGTAAGATTTTAACTGATGAGCTTTGTTTTAGAATGTTCTCTCAAATGAGGTTGTCTAATGCTATGAGCTTTGAATGGAGACAATGCGACTCCCTTGGGTTCTCATTAGCCTGAAGTGAGCAACATATTTGAGAAATTGCAATATTCCTGTCCTCTGGTACCACCTTAACTGAAAGCATGTTGAAAAGTAACATAACAGATGTCTGCCAAAGCAGTAAGAATCTACCACTGTCAAGAATTAAAGAAAAAAAATATTCCTTTATCTCTTCTCCTCCCCAGTGGCCTGGAGAAATGAGAATCTGGAGGAAAGTAACTACAAGAAGGCATTTTTCCATTGGAACAATTAGATAAACATTTACAGCGGAGGGTCTCTTAGCCTTTCACTATGTCACAGATCTTTGCAATCTGGTTGTCTCAAAGACATCTGCCGGGGATATACATGGCAACTCCTACCACAGCTAAACAAAGTCTTAAGCCCAGCCAAGGTTCTTTTTCTGAAGCTCTAGTGGGAATTCCTCTATGCAGGAGGACACTCTCTTCTTTAAATAAAAGAAGACCTGCTTGTACCAGAAAGGCTATTGATTCCATAGCCTCATATTCATTTTAGTTTTGGATTTTCAGGCCTCTTGTCATTTAGCCTCCACTGGCTTAAGAAAATGTATTTATTTGAAGGAATGTTTCTCTTTGTCTAGTCCAAAAGGTTTATGAAGTCTTCAAAAGGGTTGGGTTTTTGTTTTTGTTTTGTTGATGTTGTTTGGCTGAAAACAAGGCCAGCGTGCACTGACCAAGCAACAGAAGAGCAAGAAAAGGGCACCGCTGTTCAGAGCTCTTAAAAGATATATAACCTGGAGGATGTGCACTTTTCAAATAGATTTGTACAAGTCCAATTTAAAATACAGCTCTGGTGAGCCATTATAACAGAGCTTTGGCATCCCGTTAACATACAAAGTTGCCTGAAGTCAGATCTATTTTCAGTGATGACAACTGGCTTGGGATAAGGTCTCTGCTAGCAGCCTCTGGCCAGCAGGCAATGTTCTTATTCTCAGTCCTTGCAATTTGCAAACCAGGTTAAAAGATAAGGATCATAGTGTGTTTTTTTAATCTTTCCAAAATGAAAATCTTTTAGAATGAGATCATGTAAGGAAAAACAATTAAGTTGTTTTGCCTTTCACACAAATAGGAGACAGGTTTTTCAAAGTATGAAATTCAACCTTGCTGGATGAGAAAACAGCAGTAGGAATAAAATGTTCAATAAGTAAAATGGAGCTGTGTTGCTACTGATATCTAAGTATGCACATACAAACACACACATTCACAGGTATAGTGGAATGAATGACTCCCAGTGGAGGCTAACTGAGAAACAAGCAGAAAGACCCTGCATGACAGAGGGTTGGCCTGGATGGCCCTTGTGGTCTCTTCTAGCTCTATGATTCTATGACCCCATGAATAATCAGCCATGGACAAAGGGCAGCAGAAAATTATAGCAATATACAGCAGTCTTCATGAGTTATGCATACAACTAGATGATGTTTTAAAAAATAATGGAATTCAGATTACAAAGGCTATAGAGAGGACTAGACATGGAAGTTCAATGTTCACTAGTCCACTAGGAAGGCTAGATATCAACTCTGATCAGAGTCAATTGTTGGGCGTCACAAAATAGAATGGAGAAACAGTTCTGTTGCTTGCCTCAGACTTGCATTTGTTGTAAATTCAGGCCAGTAACAGCTATTTGCCAGATCCTAGTATTATAGTGTACATATCATATTGAAAGATAAGGGGCTTGTCTACATTGCTGAAAAATGCCATACTTATCCCGAATCCAATGCTGATAGTCCAGATGATGTAAAGCTACTTGTGGGAAGAATTTGGAGGTTTTTGGCCCTGTCCTGACTTTGCCGTAAGCAAAGTTGAGGGAAAATCTGCTGTTTCCGGTGCCTCCAGGTACATTCCCACCACCTCCTCACAAGCAGCAGCTCTGTGGAAAAGCCTGCCTTGCACAACCACCACTTCTGCTGAGGCCAGAAATGGGCACCTAGACATGTGATCCACAACGAGGTGGTCACTTTACCCCCTTCTCATTGATTACATGTGTGCCCTGTTTCTGCCCAAGCGGATGGGCTAGACGGGGCCAAAGCGGTGTCAGCCCAGCTGGCCCATGTGGACAACGATGTGCCATTGAACACAATTCAGCCAAGTGTGTGGCCACCAGTGCAATTGGTATCCGGGGCCACAGTGCTCCAGACTAGCCCCAGATTAAGCGACCAGTGTAAACAAGCCCTTAGAAGGTTTAATTGGAATGAGCTGAGTAAGGAGATTATCACACAAGTCTGTTTTCCTATGGCAATAGCATTATAAAAGGAAACAAATACCATACTGCTTTGAAAACGTTGAGTATCGGACCTCTCTTCTTTCACACAACCGCTCTACTTTGCAAACTCCCCTAGTGTGCTAAGTCTCTTTCTTCAATGTTGGCATTACAGTAGTCACATGGTAGGACAGGGCCTGATTCTCCTTCCTCCCCCTCGTTATTCCAAAGTAGGCTAACTCCATGCCTGGTTGTTTGTTTTTGTTTTTATCTTGGCTGAGTTTGCATAAATATGGAAAAATGATTTTAAAATTTTATTTTATCATTTTGCCCTAGTTATGCAAACACAGCAAAATAAAAAAATAAATAAAAACTGACAGGCTTGGAGTTAACCTGCTCTGGAATAGCAAGGGGGAAGGGGGGTAAAAAAATCAAGCTCCTGTGACTGTTCTAATGCCAGCATTGAAGTGAAGAGACTTATCACATCTGGAATAGCACTGATATTGGGAGTTTATTGGTGGGTTTTCTCCATGAATGAAAAGGAGTGCCACACCAACGAGGTGATTACACACCAGCAACAGGACAGCAATGGTGTCATGTGATAAGGTTCAGCCATAGATCTATTATCCTGCTTTAATTCCACTTTTTTTGCCTCATCTGATAATCTCCTAAATGGTTTTAGGCTTAAAAGGGGGTATATTTTATTGAACACAGGGAGATTTATTTCCAAATAAGCATGCATAATATTGTGCTGCTGCAAGTCATCTATTCCTCAATGATCTCCTCTAAAGTCAGTGGTTGCATATTCAGTGAAATCCTCCATAAAAGATACCAAAGGAAAGACACAGGGAAAAGGACAATCGAGATAAAATAAATATAAAGCTGTATTTAAAACTAAAGGGCAGATGTCAGTTGTAGAAAAGAATACTCAAGCAATATGGTGTTTCCCAGCTTACCAAGGAGAAGGCAAAAAATGTTTGCCAGATGGCGAAAAGAAAGCAGGGAGGGGGCTAGCCTAGCCTCCTATAGAAGGCAGTTGCAGAGGGTAGGAGCAGCCTCCATGAAATCCATGAAAGCTTATATTGAAACGTATTGGTCTCAAAGGTGCTGCTAAACCACCATCCATTTCCTTCTTGTCTACACCAGCAAAATGAAATGAAATGAAATGAAATGAAATGCAGACTCACCCTGAATCCAGTGCTGGCAGTCCAGATGACTTATGGCTACTTCTGGGGAGGAACCACTTTTTTTGCCCTTCATCTGACTTTGCTCCGAACTAAGCAAAGTTGCGGAAATCTCTGTGGTTTCCCAGAAACTCTGGAGTGGTCTCGTCTTCTTTTGCTGTCTGGAGAGCTGATCATGTTTGATTCAGCCCAATCCAGTGGTTCACATGCAAATGTGGTGACATCTCCCTTACCCTGTGCTGAGCAGCACAGGGAAGGGGGTGGGTCTCCATCAGAGCTGCCACCACCTCGCCATCCAAGCAGCTCCTTGTGAGAGCCTGGCCTGCATCATTGCTTCTGCTGAGGTCAGAACAGGGTGCATGAGTGATCATTGAGGAGGGGGTACTGTGATTGTTGATCACATGTCTGGGTGTTCCATTCTGACCTCAACAGAAGCAATGAAGTGGGCCAGGCTCTTGCAGGGAGCTGCTTGGACAGTGAGGAGGTGGTGGCAGCAGCTCCAAAAACAGGGAATGGGCCAGCAGGGCTGGTGCAGTGTCAGCCCATCTGACCTGTGTGGACAACAATGTGCCATCTCACCTGATTTGGCCTGGTGCATCAGGCCACCATTGTGGTCAATCCAGGGCCAGTCCAGGAACCTAATACCCTGAACAGGCCCTGGATTAAGCAACTGGTGTAGATGAGCCCTTAGCCTGATAGGGCTCTTTGTGAAACAATGTTGTGTGTCTTTGGATCTTAGGAAGATGCACATGGAAATATGCTTGGTTAGTCTCCAAACTCTCTTAGCGACTGTCTGGGTCTCCTTAGGGAGGCTTACTGCCCACCTCATACTCGGAAAAAATAGTACTTGAGGGCATCTTCAGCTGCCATTGCACCTGATGCCTAGAAACCACTGTGACCCTCCAAGTATTAAACCAAGCTGTCCTGCTGGAATGAGAGTTGTCTTGGCCATTTAGATACATTATCTGTAGAGTGCTCATTTCAAATTAATTTACTTTTAATAGGTTTATGGGGGGTTGCCAAATATCTTGTTGTTAATTGACCACTGCTGATTCTTATCATGGTCTCCTGTGAAAGTACATTTTGTTCCAATCATGCTGTCTTTATGGTCTGTTTGGAAGGGGAAAATCTTGAAACAATTGCAGAGTAGTTTAATAAGGAGGGAAAAAACAACCTTTTCCCTGCTGGAATTCTTGGTTTTAGCCCAGATTATATTCTAAAATAAAGCAAGGTAAAGGCAGGAAATATGTTTCTTCTCATAGGAGGGGGTAGGACTGAAACATACAGCACAGTTTTTCTTACTCATTCCTAAGATTAAATATGTTATTGCTAACATTTCTTTGACTTTTTTTTAAAAGTCAGTTGCTGGTCATTCTCATTAAAAGAACAATTAGGTAAACACAGGGCTGGCCTAAGGATTGAGGAGAACTAGGTGATCATCCTGCGCATCAAGCTGCGGTGAAGGGAATATGCTCAGTGACTTGGTATAAGCCTAGATCCTGTAGGTGCTTTACATTAGCACAAGGACGGGTTTTGCTAGCAGATCTATATTTTCACGGGCAGTTCCCCAGCAGTGCTAGTCTGCCACATTCCTGTTTTGTTGCTTAGACACACCTTCACTCATCCCACTGGGCTGGTTGCATCTCACCTTTCTACATACAACTTTTCCCACCACCACCAACCCCCCCCCCAACTTATACCAGCAAAGGCTTCACTCCACCAGCTCAACGTGGGATTCCAGCCTTAGTCTGCAATGAGGCTGGTAGAGAGAAACAAAATAAGTGTTGTTTACTCCCCCACCCCCAGTTTTTTATGGGTAGTTTGAATACAAGCTACAAAAATTGGCATTTTAAAAATTTGAAGTCTGATGTCACTTTTTCTTAAAAAAATAATAAATAAAAATTAAATAGCAGCATATTGCTTTGTTTTGAGGTGATATTACCAAATACTAGTACAAATAAAATAAAATCTACAAATAGTTGTGTTAAAAAAATTAAAGCTATAGGTTGATATGAGTCACTGAAGATGCTCCTTGCCTGGGAGACTTTTAACTTTGGATACAGGCAAAATGTCAGGAGCTTGGAAATGTTAGTTTTTGGAGTTACAACTTGCAGTATCCCTCCACCAGTATGGTCACTGGCTATGGCAAAAAATGGACTCCCTAGGGAAAAACCAGGTTGTTGTATATATATTTAAAAATCATTAACATTCTCTTTGCATTGTTTCTGTTATCCTTTTATTCCAAAAATTCTGAGATTATGGAACAATCTGGAAGTTTGCCTGCTCTGTTCTCTGATACTTGAGTTGAGAAGCGCAAGAGGCTCATAAATAAACATATGGAATCACTGCTATCAGAATGTGACATTCGAGCGAGGACAATTCTTCCTGAGAAAATCGGTCTGCTTGGTAGCTACAGCTCCTTGAGATATCCTGATGCTCTTCTCCCCTCTGTCACTGTCTCTGTCTCTCTCAAAACTAACATCTGTTCTCCAGGTCCTTTTTATAAATCAGTCATAGTGAAACCAAGTGACTCCCACTGTTAGTATCTGCATCTTCAATATGAAACAGAAATATCCTTCTCATGTTTGAAAAGGAAAGCCATTATCCTAATGGATCACAGGATCTCCATCATCTAGTATACAAATACAGCAGATGATAAACGGCAAGGCAGCTGGGATTGATGGAATCCTACCTGAAGTTTGGAAACACAGAGGTCATGTACTCCATGATAAATTCCATGAACTCCTTGTGAATTGCTGGGGAAAAGGGGAACTGCCATCAGATCTCCGAGATGCAGTCATCATCAACCTATACAAGAAAACAGGAGCAAAATCCGATTGCTCAAACTATCGAGGGATAACACTGCTCTCTATTGCTGAAAAAATCCTTGCAAGGATACTCCTGAACAGATGAGTTCCTGCTATTGCAGAAGAACTTCTTCCTGAAAGCCAAGGTGGCTTCAGAGCCGATAGGAGTACTACAGATATGGTATTTGCCCTTAGACAACTGCAAGAGAAATGTAGAGAGCAGAACAAGGGTCTCTATGTAACATTTGTTGACCTCACCAAAGCCTTCGACACTGTGAGTAGAAAAGGTCTGTGGCAGATCCTGGAAAGACTAGGTTGTCCCCCAAAATTCCTTAAAATGATTATCTTGCTACACGAGGGCCAGCGCGGTCAAGTCAAATATGGCGATGCTCTTTCAGAGCCCTTTCTAATAACTAATGGAGTGAAGCAAGGTTGTGTTCTTGCTCCAACTTTATTTACAATTTTCTTCAGCATGATGCTCCAAAGGGCTACGGCAGAGCTTGAAGAAGACAACGGCATCTATATACGTTACCGTACTGATGGTAGCTTGTTTAACTTAAGCTGTCTGAGGGCTCGCACTAAACTACCTAGTCCGTGAGTGGCTCTTCACTGATGATGCTGCCCTTGTTGCCCACACAGAAGCAGCGCTGCAGTGCATAACATCCTGCTTTGCAACAGCTGCCGAGCTGTTTGGGCTGAAAGTCAACCTGAAGAAAACGGAAGTTCTTTACCAGACTGCACCACAGGACGAACACCATCATCCCCACATTGTCGTCAGCAAATCTGTGTTTAAGTCCATTCAGCAGTTCATCTACCTGGAAAGCATCATCTCCTCAGATGCCAAGATTGACAACAGATCGATCACATATTAGCAAAGGCATATAGTGCATTTGGAAGACTTTACAAAAGAGTCTGGAGTAATAAACACCTGAGGCGAAGCACAAAAATCAGTGAGTATAGAGCCATTATACTGTCTGTTCTCCTTTATGGGTCTGAAACATGGGTCACCTATCGCCACCACTTACGACTCCTCGAACGCTTTCATCAGCGTTGTATACGCACAATCCTAAATATACACTGGACTGACTATGTGACGAATGTTGCTGTCCTTGAGCAAGCAGGGATCACCAGCATTGAGGCCATGATATTGAGAACGCAGCTGCGCTGGGCAGGGCATGTTTCTAGGATGGAGGACCATCGCCTCCCAAAAATAGTACTCTACAGTGAACTCACCATGGGTCAGCGTAAGAGGGGTGCTCCAAAAAAGCGATACAAGGACTCCCTGAAACAACATCTCAGGCTCAGCCAAATTGATCACCAACAATGGTCCGCCCTGGCCTCACATTGGGAGGCATGGAGACGCACTATCCACAATGCTGTAGCCTTATTTGAGAACGCACGCCCAACAAGTCTTGAAGAGAAACGAAAATGCAGAAAGAATCACAACCCGAAAACATCACCCAAGGAGACCTTCTTCTGTGCTTTCTGCAACTGGACTTGTTTATCTCTGATTGGCCTTTTTAGTCATCAGTGCACTTGTAGAAAGCGTGGGATAAATCCTTCCTGAATCTTCATTTGCGAAGAAATGCCAGAGAGAGAGAGAGAGAGAGAGAGAGAGAGAGAGTATACAAATAATAGGGATGTAATTCGTCACTAAGGACTTTCTAGATGGGCCAAATGAAACGGCCTCCCCCAGTTGCCGCACCCAGCAGCCTGGATGATGCAGGATTTTTGCCCAAATCCTAGTCTGAACTGTCCAGATGATGTCTGGCCAGTTCCAACAAGAATTGAGGGCAAATACCCCTTAAAACAGAGTGGACAGGTGGCTAAAAACTCACTGTTTGCTGTGTTTTTTCCTGGAGAAAATGGTGTGTTCCATTACCACAACAAGGGTGTCCACACACTCTGCCCATGTGATGCCCAGGTGCAGCCATTTCTCAACTGGGTTGCACACGTTGTGTCTGCTGAGGTCACTGCAAGGCACCCAGCAATGTGACCATAGTTGGGTGCCTTGTTCCTGGCCCCAGAAGATGTGACCGGCATGGGGAAGAGAAGCACCTGTTTGCACACAGGGTGTTTGTGTGAGGACCACCTCTCCATTGCCACAAAAGGAGGGCAGGTAACAGCGGGGAAAATACTGCAGGCCCAGGGCTGGAATACTCTGGCCAGAACATGGAGTATTCTCACTGGTGTAGACAAGCACCAAGTTTCTTTTTGAAGGGAGCAACAAGTAATTTTAAGAAGTTTTTTTTTCTTCCCACTGCAAGAAATTCTTCTAAACCCATATTATTTTGAAGGATATTGGCAATTCAGGACTTATTCTGTGCAAATTTCACAGGTTGTCATTTTGCACAGAAAACAGAACTTTCTCTGCAGAAAACCAGATTCTCTGCACAGAGAATAATATCAAGTGTTTTTATTATGCTGCTATATTCACCTAGCAGCAAGAGACTTTTAAAATGTGCATATTTTCTCCTGTGTATGGAATAATCTCTTAATTAGTCCTGAATACAGCAGTGTTTTAGGGATACAGAGGCTTTCAGGGCATTAATGAATTTATTGTTTGCAAGAGAGTTTCCTTTGATATTTTCTCTTGAAACAACAAGAGAAAATTTTTAAAAATCCATTTCCCCCATTGTTTAGATTCCAGCTTCCTAGACGTTAGGTATCCTATTTGTACATCTATCATAGAGCTATTATATAGGACCTAAAGCCCCTAAATGCATCATAGCCCATCTGTTCCTGGAAGCTAAGCAAGGTCAGCCCTCGTTAGTTCTTGGATGGGAGATACCAAGAAGTACTGGGTGCTATAGGCTATGTTTCAGAGGAATGAACTGTCAAAACCACCTCTTGAGCATTCCTTACCTAAAAAAATCCTATGAATTTCACCATAAGTCAACAGGCAGCTTGAAGGCACACATACACACACACATACACAAAAAACACTGTCACTGGGCCAGTCTCCCTTCAAAATGTTCAGCAGTCTAGGAGACTCCAAGCTGCTACACAAATTGCATAGGGTCCTTGAGACCCACTTTTGTAACTCAAAATATGATATTAAGTTGGGGAACTTTAATTAGCTCAAAATATGGCGGTGAGACATCAGATAACTTCAGGATCTTTACATCTGTGTATACCAGTACTAACTGAGGAGACTCCTAGCCAAAAAGTAAAATAATAATATTTTTTTTAAAATAATCATGGGGCCACTCACACATGCATTCATGCTTCAAGCAATCACACTAGTAAAGAATTAGGAGGAAATATTTGTATAGAGGAATATTTTTCAGGGATGATGGGCCATACGTTACCTGTCCAGAGAGCAGAGATTCATGCAGCAGAGAAAGACTTGGATTTTGGATCTGAGGGTCACACAGCAGACTGTCAGAGTGATGAGGTGTGAGAAGCTGTGCATGGTTTGGTCATGTTTTGGGGTAATATTTATACTCAATTTTGTACCCTTAGGGGGTGTTTTGAGTGAAGAACAATGCTTGAGTGAGTTTTCCAGAGTTAAACAATGGAAGCTCTGGCTTTGTTAATGGCTGTTAATGGCCAGAACATTAAGACTGATGGCTTTGAGCAACCTTCACATTGTGGGTAAGCAGAGGTGTGAAGGAAGATCTTTGCAGGATAATGGGTGCTCTGGTCACTTGTTTGTTTTGGAGTATGACTCACTGCCAGGTGCTTCCAGGGGAGATTAGCACAATCCACCCAAACTGCTATCTGAGAACGCCTTGTTTCATCATGTCCTGGGTATGTCTGTTTTTGGAGAATTTCTGAGACAACTTTGTTTAGGTCTCTGGTGACCTTTACCTGAACCCTTCTGGGGATGGCCTCGTCTACCATGGACCTGTGTGAACTGTCACTTATTGCCAATTTATGGATTACAGTAGGACCCCCATATGCACTGATTCATTATCCACTGATTCAATTATCCACAGGACACAAAACAGTTTCAGCACACCTACCATAGAGTCTTCCTAGAAAACATGTCCTCTCTAGCCATTTTCTAGGTCCTCCAAGCAACTCTATGGTATTTTAACCATAAGTTCCATTATTTTCAATGGTGTTCATTATTATCCACAGTTTTCGGTATCTATGGGGCTCCCTGGAAACAATCTCCAGTGGATACAGGGGTCCTACTGTACTGCCAATTTATAAAATAAGAGAAGGGAGGAGGGATTAAGGGCATGTAACAAAGCATTTGGGGTTGATAAACACTTTTGGAATTTGGAGGCTATTGTGGGCACTCTCACAAAATGGGTGCCATGGGAAAAGCCTTGTCAGTTTACAAAATGGCTGTAGGGGTCATGGCCAAACATAAAACATCTATTTCTCAAAAGGAAAACTGGCAAGGCTAAAAGAAATCTTGTCCAAGAACCCAAGTGCAAAGTGGAACTGGACTCCAAAACCAATTCCTTGAACACAGTTTTCTGCTTATTTAACAGAAGACAAACCAATGAAACTCAGGCTGCTGCCACATTGCAGAAATAATGCAGTTTGACATTGCTTTAACTGCCATGGTGCAACACTATGAAATCCTGGGATTTGTAGTTTGTTGTGGCCCCAGAGCTCTCTGCCAGAGAAGGCTAAATCTCTCACAAAACTGCAAATCCCAGAATTCCATAGCATTGAGCCACAGCAGTTAAAGCGGTGTCCAACTGCATTATTTTTGTAATGTGGCAGCAGTTTCAGATAAGTAACCTAGAGAGGAAACTGAGTAGTGCAGACCTCAAGTCTTAGCCCCCCTCCAACCCCTGCAAAGTTCAAAAAGATACCCATTTCACAGGAAACAAAATAGTAATGGTCAGGGAAACAGATAGGTAAAACACACACCCATGTCAAATCACAAAGCAACAAACACACACACACACAAAACAACCACCTGGTTCCCCGACCTCTAACCCACCAGGATGTTCATTTTCAGCATACTTTTTTTTTTTTAACAAGTGGTTGGTCATATTTCAAAGTAATAATCTGGGCTTCTCCCAGTCATCATTTCTTATGTTCTAAGAGGGGCTAGAGGTCAGTATTTTATTTTGCCACCCTCCTGTTATTTATTTATTTTTTAAAAAGGAATGCATACATATACATACGCACAGAAAAAGTTGGGGGGGTATACCTCAGTTAATGAAGTAGATGTTGTCTTGGGCATGACTAGTTTAACAACCACGGAACCAATATCTGCTGTTTCAGTTATCCATGGGATACAAAATATGGGACACATGCCATAGAGTTGCACTGGAAAATGCCTAGAGAGGCATCCTCTCTAGGCATTTTCTGGGTCCTCCAATGCAACTCTATGGTATGTTTTTACCAGCAGTCCTTTATAGAATTCACTGTTATCTGCAGTTTCTAGTAACCACGGTAAGTCTGGGAACCAAACCCTGCGAATACAGGGGTCGGACTGTGTTGATACAATAGTATCTCTAAAACCACCATATTTATCCATCTACTTAGCATGTGTATTGATCCAATGTTGTCCTTAAAACCCCTGTTTTGATCCTTGCTCCCCCCCCCTCTTTTTAAAAGGTAGATGTACTTTGGTAATCTCTAAATGCTCTGATTTTATTCTCCTTCTCAAGGTATCATAAGTCCTCATATATTTCAGGGGATGGTTTCAGTTCTTAGATGCCCTCAGCCATTTTGGTTGTTAGCACTGTAGCACGGTTAATTTTATCAGAGCATGACAGTACATCAGTTATACCTCCAAGTATTTATGCCTCCAAGTGTGGTTCCACTTCATTTTCCCATAATCCCTTATTGTTGGCTATGCAGACTAAGGGCTTTATCACACCAGCCTGTTGTCTCACAGCAATCTCATTGTTGAAGCAAATGGGAACATACTGGTTTAAAAACAATCATTACCACACTTCTCTGCATTTGTGTTATTATACTGCTTTGGAGATCCCAGGCTTGCTCTTCCACGCCCTCTTGCTAACTGCACTTTCCTCCCCATGTATGCCCTACTCAGTATGCACTGAGTAGGGCATACATGGGGAGGAAGGTGTATACCTTTCAGTCTCCTGTCCTTCCCACAGCAACATCCTTCACTCTCTTTCCAAGATTGCCACCATGATGTTTCAGTCAGATCTTAAACTCCATCCCAGTCCATTGACTTCAATCCTCCACTGGTCTTCCTCTTAATCCTGAGAGGAGTGGGGAGTTGAAGTCAGTGGGCTGGGAAGGGGTTTAAGATCTGGCTGAGACATAGTGGTGGCAAGCTGGAAAAGGGAGTGAAGGAGTGTCTCTGCTGGCAGGACAGGAGATGGAGAGGAGGAAGGGTGAGGAGGTAGAACTCTTTAAGCAGCAGCTACAAACTCTGTGGAGGGCTGACTGTAAAAGCAACCTCAGCCTGCTTGGGAATAGGGAGGGCGAGGGGGAGAGGAAGGGAATCAATATCTGAACTGTGGAAAAGCTGTGATATTGGGAGCCATTGACAGGCTTTTCCCATCAATGAAAAGGTGCACACTAAGGATTGAAAGGCAAAGCAACAGGACAAACACCACATCGTGTGAAAAGTACTGGCCAAAGATGCTATTATAAGCTTTAATGTCAATGTTATCACCCTTGTGTGATGAAGCCCTTAGGCTGATGGGAGTTGCAAACCAAGAGCATATGGCTATACACTTTAAAGATCTCCAGTGTTGTGAGAGATTGACATTCCCTTTTAGTTTGTATGGGAGGAAACAGTGAATCCCATGAAGTTGGGAAGTGCAAAGTAGAGCATATAGAAAGATTTGGTTACTCCTCCTAACCTTCCATGTCAGCATAGGGAGATTTTCATCTGGTAAACAACTTGTGGATTCACCTCCATTTTCTCAACTGCCTGGGATGCTGATTCTAGCCCAGATTTGATAAATTTGCAAGTGTACCTTAAGATCTTATCCCTTGAATTCTTATAAATGCCAGAGTGCTGCACTTCATCTGTGGTGGGTCTGTTGGATTACCAGTCAGAGTATTAAAAGGAAAGCTTACCCCCTACATGTACAATAGAAAAACTCCCCACCATTGCAATAGGCAGAACAGGTAATGATGGGAGCTACATGCTGGTAAGCTCGACCACCTCACCTACTTAGTTATCACTTGGGGTGGAGTGCAGGATTCTGAAACATTTTGAAAATATTCATAAATAACCTCAACTTTTAAAATGTTTGCTTCTTAATCTCTCAGCCTGATTACTTCCTCTTATTTATCTGTCTTAGAACCGTAAGGACAAGAAATTAGAAAATAGTAACAGGATTTTGAAAAGAATACCAGAAAATACATCTTGCCCATTCTGAGCATAGAGCAGCCCTTTATGTCTTCTTAACATACTCAGAGAGGTAACGGTGTCCTTGTTCTTGACGTAGGTCATCTATCTGACCTTTCATTATTTGTAAAGTCCCCCATTTATTATCAAACACTGCATGACAGACTGGATTTTGTGACATGTTTTGATTCTTTTAGGGTGCTTCATTTTGACATGATGCAGAGAAAAAAATAGAACAGTCTCTCTATTATTCTTGCTGCAGACTTTTTCTGTGTCAGAGAGTAGTGTCAATTGATGTAGCCTTACTGGTATAAAAGTATGCTGTAGATGAAGTTTGTATTCCAGGGCAATTGTTTAGTTAGTTACTGGGGTGGGGTGGGGTGGGGGAGGCAATGGGAGAGAATAGATAAATGCCTCTAAACAGCTAGAAATTTGGCACATGGCACCAAGTCTGGTTATTCGTTTGTAGAACTGATAGACTAATTAGAGACCTTGCAGCCAGCCTAACACTTGTGATAAGTAAGGCATTTTAATAAATACAAGTATTATTCCTATGGGGACACATGACATTTCCATTGCACAGCACTGGGAAGAAAATGACAGCTGTCTGATATACCAGATAATCTAAGTGACCGATGGTTGCCATCAAACCGATTTTGGACATGACTTATATGCCCAGCTGTTATCAGGGACTGCCACTCAGAATGTGGGCCAGCCACATGCCATTTCCAGAATATTTCATCATCTTGACTGGATGCTTGAGTATTGTAACGGGAAAGGGAAGGAGAGCCAGACCTTGCTTACAAGCTGGCTACACAACTTTTGCTTCCTGACCTTGTATTTTGAAGTGGTTTCACCATTCCAGTCCTGATAAAACGTATGCAGGCCTGTTTCTTGGGAGGCTGCAAAACAGCCTTGCCAGCTTCCTTCACATTTTATCCCAGACAAGCTAAGAATTCCCCTAATCTCTCTTCCAACTGATGATATATTAAAAAGTAAATCAAAACTAAAATAAAGCTTCAGATTATGGAGGGATATTCAATTAAAATACTTTCTTTCTTTCATGTACATTCACAATATTTATCTCCTTTTTTAACCCAGAAAAGTGTCTTGCTATAGTTTTTAAAGTTCTTGCTGTTTTTCCCCTTAAATTTTGCTCACAATCTTGGTATCTTGAAGAAAGAAAAGATGCTTTAGTTCTGGGTTTGTTTGTTAGTTCCCCTCCCCCCCCAAAAAATTAATCATGCCAAGGTTGATGCAGTGGCCAGTGGTAACTGATGGCTTCTATGTCAGTGGGGCAATGAATCTGTTCTTGGTTTTTTTCTGGACTTTGAAGAAGCTACCCAAAGTGCTGACCCTGTTTTTGGGATTGTGTTTAGAACCTTTGTTATTTCCTATGAAGTTTGGTCTACAACCCAGAAAGGATATTCATCACCCCCATTCACATGGAATCCATCAGATGCTGCTGGCAGTAGCATTACAGAAATGTAGACAACAGTATTGGACGGGTAAAGGAAATTGTGTCTTGTATCACTAGGCAGGGTGAATTGGGAGTTTCAGATAACATTGAACGTCAGCAAATAGTCAGTGATTTATTTTGCTATTTTATTACTACACAGGTACAGTTTGGATATTCTGCCTCAGTCACCAAAATGTCTTGGAGCCTGTATGCTTCCATCATTGATTATATAACAGAACAGCAACAAGTGCCTTTGGTCTTTATCAGATCACCCCCTGTTAATGTTCATTTGCCGACATATTTTAAAATGTTTTTATGCCAGCAAAAGAACCCCCCACCAGACTTTACCTTACTCACATTAAAGAGGCAGCCCAGGCACTAACAGAGAGTGAATGGAGCTCCGTTCACTTCCTGGTTCAAGATCTCACCGATTCTTGCAAGAAGACACTAGCACAGGGAAATAAGAAATAAAAGCAAAATAAACACATAAAAAGTATAGGAAAGCACAAAAACACACTTTAAAGGTCCCAAGTACATGAGGGGGGGTGATAAAAAGAGTGTCCCCTACCTGGCTGTCCTGATTGCACCCAGAAGTGCTTGCCCATTGACACTGTATTCACGTGAGTACAGTGGCGCAAGGATTCAAATGCTGGCAATGCCGGCAACAAATTGCCATGGGAGATCAATTGACAGCTTGGCCCATCAATAAAAAGGAATGGGTTTTTCACAATACATGATCACAAAAGGGCGAAGTTGTCTGGTATGTGACCCTTTCACAATCATTAGGCGTTCTCATGATGCCATATTTGCCTTGTGTGATAAAGTCCTTTGCCACCCATATTGTTGTTGTCTTTGCCTTCCTCTGAGGCTAAGAATGTGACTTGCTGAAGGTCATCCAGTGGGTTTTAATGGCCAAGCAGGGATTCGAACCAAGGTCCCCAAAGTCATGGTCCAAAGTCCAAACCACTTCACCATGCTGGCTCTTTTAAATAAACCCATTCTAAATAGCAACCACATCAGCACTGGTTTCACTTGGGCTAAAACCCAGCAAGACATTCCAGAGATTATCAGACGCAGCAAAAAGTACCTTATCAGAACGCCAGGACGATGTTGCTATCCCGTGAATGGGACCTGGTTTCACAAGTCCTCGTGCTTGTCACATTCTGCTCCTGTGCTTCTGCAGGTAGTAAGGCGGTGCTTTTCATTGATGGGAGCTCCACATCAATGAAAAGCATCGGCTTACATTAGTTCTGAAGCACACAAGCAGAATGCGATGAGCATGAGGACACCACTGGTGTCCACATTGCACTCTTCAAAGGCAAGAAAGAGGCCTGGAGCATGCAACCAAGACTGGTCACATGTAGGGGATCCTGAGCTCATGCTACGGGCCTCCTGTCTGGCTTTGGAGAGTGCAATGCAGGCAGCAGCAGCAGTGGCTGAAAAGATGGGCTGGTGTGTCTGTGCTGACTCCATCATATTTTATGCTGGTAACAGAGGTGCAATGGGACTGATCTTGGGCCAGAATATGCCGGTGGTAAGCCCCGTATCCTGGCCAGTGTAGATGAGCCCTAGGTTCTCTGATTGCATAGTTGCATTAATGGATAAAATTGCACCTGCTCAGTAGTTCCTTACTGTAGGACATCTGGGGGAAATAGAACCACTATCTTCTTTGGAATATCTTCCACAGGATTTCCTTTTCTTTCTCCATTCTTCCTTCACTGCCTTTTCTTCTGCATTCTCTCCTTTATCTCCCTCCCTCTTCTTTTCCCCCCTTTAACTCCACTGTAGTACCCTAGAGGGGGCTGCAGTGCTGCTGGCTCCTTTCCACCAGCAGTTGTTTGCTGTTGTTGGCTCTCTTCTTCAGGTTCTTGGCCAGCTCTTTCCCAGTGGGAATTGTTGCTCTCCCTTTACATATGCACTTACATGCATTCTATGTACACATATACATAACGCAGAACCTTACTGTCCCTTGAGCAAGGCCACACCAGAGATTAATTTGACCCTGTGCCTTACCCTGTTCTCAAGAAAATGAAACTTGCCGTCCTTTGTTGCTTCTTGGCTACACAAGGCTTCATTTGTCTGCTCGCTTTAAAATTATGACAAATGGTGAGACCCAAAGTTCAGTACCACATGTTTGTGCCTTTCCTTGTTTAAGAATCTACTGTGTACAGCATTACTACTCAGCACTCCTACTCATTAAATGTATGTTTGTGTGTGGGGCTAAGATCTTTGGCAAATTCAGAAATATAGGAAGAGCCAAAACTCAGTGGTAGGGCATCTGCTTTTTCAGGGATAATGGCCCAGGAATTTCCAGTGCAAAGATTCTGTATATCTCCCACCCCATTCCCCCCCCAAAACTGCTAAGCATGCACCAATAATATTCTTATCGATGGACTGGTTTCTTTGCTGATGCTTTGTTTTCTTTTGTTCTAATACTGTAACATAAATTAGTGCTCAATCTACAGTAAGACTGCATTCCTAAATATATTTTCCTGGGAGTAAGTCCCATCGAGCAAGAGCCAGTGTGGTATAGTGGTTTAAGTGTTGGGACTGTGGAGATTATCAGATGCATCAAAAGTGGTGTTACAGCAATGCCAGGAGATGGCAAAAGGGCTGCCTTACCAGACGACATTATGCACCCATTCTGCTGCCATTCCATGGGAGCTGCTTTTTTTGATGGGAGAAGCTATCAATAGATCCCCCATTCTGTTTGATGGGAGAAGCTGTCAATAGATCCCCCATTCTGTTTCTGTGATGGATTTTCCTGTGTGCAACAAAGTGCCCTGTTTCACTGGCTGGATCCCAGCATCAATGGGTGGTCCCTGCCAGAATGTTTCCGGGTGAGATCAGGACATCCAGGTAAGTGACATACTTTTTATTACCTTCCCCTGGTTACTTGTACATTTTGAAGTGTGTTTTTGTGCTTGCTGTCGCTTTTTTGTGTTCTTTTTTTATTTTTGAATTTCCCATGCTCGCATCTTCTCACAAGAATCCACGGGATTTCGATCCAGGAAGTGAACGGAGTTCCGTTAGAGCTCCATTCATTCCTGGGCTGCCAGAACAATGGGAGAGGAAGTAAGTGCGGTGAGGAGGGTGATTGTTCTGACACAGGGATGGGACAGGGGCAGGAGTGGAGATTGTGGGACAGGAACACTTTTTGGGTTCCTGTCTGATAATCTCCTATGACCCTGGAGACCAGGGCTTAAATCCCTGCTTGGCCATGGAAACTCACCAGGAGACATTGGGCAAGTCACACTCTCTCAGACTCAGTGAAGACAAAAGTAAACCCCCTCTAAACAAATATTGGCAAAACAACTCTGTGGTAGGTTCACCTTAGGGTCCCCATAAGTCAGAAATGACTTGAAGGCACAAAATGACAAGAAGAAATCCCATTGAACTTGGCTGGGCTTACTTCTGAGGTTGTATAAGGTTGTACTGTCTAATTTATTTAATAAAGTATAAGGTTGTACTGTCTAATTTATTTAGGCTGCAAGCCTTCACCCACTAATCTAGGAGTAAGCTTTATCAAACTTATAAGGTAGCTTACGTCTGATTGCTTTTATTTTTTTAAAAAATATTTATCAGAGATTATCTCTCTCTCTCTCTGGCTTTTCTTCGCAAACGAAGATTCAGGAAGGACTCATCCCTTGCTTTCTGCAAGCACGCTGATGACTAAAAAGGCCAATCCGAGATAAATAAGTCCGGTTGCAGAAAGCACAGCAGAAGGTCTCCTTGGGTGATGTTTTCGGGTTGTGATTCTTTCTGCGTTGTCGTTTCTCTTCAAGACTTGTTCGGCGTGAGTTCTCAAATAAGGCTGCAGCATTGTGGATTGTGCATCTCCATGCCTCCCGATGTGAGGCTAGGGCAGACCATTGTTGGTGATCAATTTGGCTGAGCCTGAGATGTTGCTTCAGGGAGTCCTTGTATCGCTTTTTTGGAGTGCCCCTCTTATGCTGACCTGTGGCAAGTTCACCGTAGAGTACTATTTTTGGGAGGCGATGGTCCTCCATCATAGAAATGTGCCCTGCCCAGCGCAGCTGTGTTCTCAATATCATGGCATATTACAGATTATAACAATACAATAAAAGCTATAAAGAAAAAAAAAGGCAACAGCAATAAAGAAAAATATAAAGAAGAAAAAAGATGACTTTTGACCTTCCTTTCAGGAGTTATATATTTATTGATGTTGTGTGCCTTCAAGTTGTTTCTGACTTATGGCAACCCTAAGGTGAACCTATCATGGGGTTTTCTGAGGCTGAGAGTATTTGACTTGTCCAAGGTCACCAGTGGGTTTTCATGGCCGAGCAGGGATTCGAACCCTTGTCTCCAGAATCATAGTCCAATATACATACACATAATTATTCATACCTCTCTCACACACATTATGGAGTGACCTTCCATAACTAACTCTTTCTAATCATCAAAACCAAAAATTACCGCAAGTCACCCCCCCCCCTCCAGACAAGAAGCCTATAAGGGGTTCCCATTCTTAGGTCTGATTGCTTTTAGAGTGCCAAAATGCTTGGTGGACAGGACAGTTTGGCAAAAGATATTTTCACACAAAGTGCTAAGAGGCCTTTTAGTCTGGAATGTGCTACTTTTGAATGTGTAATAGAATAATTGCAGTAAGTGGAAGCAAGTCTTTTTGAACATGCATTTGAATCAATGCAGGCTTTCCCAATCTAATTAAAGGCCCTGAAAATGCAAGGAGGTAAGCCCTCTTTCCTTACCATCCATCTGGACTAACCTGCAGATTTCACTTGCTGGCTTTGCAAATGGGATAGAAATGAAATGAGGAATTCCAAAGGATTCACCAGCAGTTGTATGTTTTAATATTAGCCCAGACAGATATAGCTGAAAAGCTGTGGAGGGTCTTGAAAGACCAGTTTATACATTATGTCCTAGCAATGATTACAGATGTAGCAATCATTTGCACTTCTGAATCCGAGCACAGAAAAGTAATATTAGAGGAGGTGGGAAAGCACGTAGAAGATCATTTTATCTCTAGTCCATGAATTATTGGAATTCAGACTGAGATTTAATTAAACTCTTTTGCAATATACAGTCCTATATGTTCTTTGCTTTAATGCTAGATTTATGACCATAACCAGCATGTGTAAAGTTTCTCCTCTACAGTGTAGTAACCTGTGAAAACTGGGAGGACGCCATAATTCCTCACCATAGAGGTGCAATGAAATTTTATTGAAAACAGTCAGTTTTACTTGCACACACTCAACATCCACAACAGGCCAAACTATACAGAAGCAGTGTTCCCCACCAGCTTTAAAATGAACACATTGGCCCCTAGTGGAATACAAACAGTAGAAAAAAAGGGCTTAGGTTTCCCTCCAATCTATTGAAGCTTAAATGTTTTGGTCAAATACAGTTGGATCACAACTGATGCATTTGTTCTTCTTGAAGTCAACAGAGTACATCAGGTTTCCATTCAGCAATATATTCTTCATAAGTTACTCCATGTCTTATAAAAGGCTTTAATGTCCTTTTAAAATAAATTATCCACCTTTAGTGAAACAATCATTGTGAAATGGGATGGAGGTGGAGGGAATCAGTCTACAGGTTGTTGTTTTTTTGAAGTCTTCTATTACCTGAGAAATAAGGTTACCATCCCTGTGGGGATCATGTTTTATACCACTTAGGTTACATTTAAACAAAGCTGTGTGGGTAGAGTGGATAAAACTATTATTCACCCTCAGAACTTCAAAAGGTTACACCCATAATCTCCCAGATAGCATGGTAGTAAGATAAAGTAACTTAAAAAAAAAAAAAAGCACCCTGGGTAGAGAAAAAAGAGAAATGTAGTTTTAAAAAAATAGCATGTACAGTTGTCCCTCCATATTCAAGGATTTGGCATTCATGAATTTAAGTATTCACGGATTGAAAATATTCTTTAAAAAATAATAATCCAAAAAGCAAACCTTGATTTTGCCATCTTATATAAGGGGCACCATTTTGCTATGCCATTGCATATAAATGGGACTTGACTATTCACGGATTTGGGTATTCACAGGGGGTCCTGGAACCAAACCCCAGCAAACGTGAAGGGACAACTGTAGTCTATTTCCATGCCAATGCTGCTTCCCCAGGAGTTGATGAAACTGGCAAGAAAGAGTAGCACCATCAGCCATTTTTCCTAGTGCCTTAGCAGCTATCAGAAACCAAACAGACATAACCTAAACAGAAAAGAGGGCAGTATCACTGCTCAGGTATCCTAAGATTAGAGTTGGTTTAAATTCCAGGAAGCTGCAGCCATATTAGTCCTACACAATGAAACATAGGACTTTATCAAACTAGTACCAATTTTGAAACGTCCTTTTGCCAGCATAGAAAAACCCATTTCTATGCCAGCAAAAGAACATTCCCTCTGCACTTACATCCTTTCCCAGCAAAGGCTTCCTGGCAATAAAGAGGAAGTGAATGGAGCCCCATTCACTTCCGTGCTTGAAATCTCGCACAATTTTGTCATGTGAGAAATTCAAAAAGAAAAACAAGAAAACTACATTTAAAGTTCCACAAATCGCACACACACATCTTAAAGGTCCCAAGTAACCCAGGGAAGGTTAAAAAAATATCACCACTTACCAGGATGTGACAATCTGACCCAGAAGTGTTCGCACCAGGGAGGGCATTGCTGGGGTAAGTATGAGATTTAAAGGGACAGAGGCATCACATGTTGGCAATGCTGGCAAAAAAGCAGCAGGAGTTTCTATTGATGGCTTAAGCTGCCAATTAAAAACAACAGGTTTGGGCAGGATATAAAGGCAAAAGGGAAATATTGTCTGATCCACGTGCTCTTTTGTGGTTATGTGGCATCCTTATGACACTGTATTTGTCAGTCTGATAAAGTCCAGAGTCAGTGCAGCATGACCACAATCTAGATGCCCCTGTGTATATGGTCCTTATGTCCAGGCAGAGTATTTGTGTCCCTTGAGCAGTAAGCCCTTTTCTGCCTCCTTAAGCATGCTCACAAAGTCTCCCAAACTATGATTTAAATTCCCCTGAGATGAAAAAATAGTTTTCATTTGGGTAATTCTCAGAAGGCTGGCAAAACAGCTTTGAATGTAAATGCATTATTGTTATTACATAGTAGCTAAATAAGCATCATCATGTAGGAAGTTGTTTTGGGCTCCAGACAAGTCATAGAATTTCAGTTTGGATTTCAAGTACTCAGGCATGAATGTATTGCTATTGGAGAGGTTGGTTGCAGTACAGTAGGACCCTCGTATCTGTGGTGGGTTGGTTCCAGGGCCCCCCAACAGATAATGAAATCCGTGGATAATAGTGAGCGTGCTCCATTGCCATTCCCACCACGGGAGTGATCCCGGGGATGATCCTGGGGGTGAAGGGAGAAGGGAGGTGAGATCTCCTCCTCCCCTCCCTTCACCCCCCATCGCCACTCTTACCATGGGAGCAATTGGGGGGGGGGCAAACCCAGGGATGAAGGGAGAAGGGAGGCAAAATCTCTCCTCCTCCCCTTCCTCCCCATCCACCCCCCCCCCGCTGTCCCCATCCATGGATAATTTAATCAGCAGATGGCGAATCAGCAGATACAGAGGTGCTACTGTATTATTTTTGAGATATGCCTCCCACACCTTGACTCAGAATCTTTGTTTTATCACAGAAGGCTGTCCAAAGGGCTTAGGATCATCCAGGGCAAGATGTAATTTACATTTGAAAACCTCTGACCCAATTAAATTACTGTAGCAAGTGGTGGTGGGATATAAACCAGAACTTTTATATGTCCTTCTTATAACTGATAAGAAATCCAAACAGATGTCATGTACATACCCTCCAAGTGTCCTGATTTGTCAGGACAGTCCTGGTTAATCTTCTGTCTTCCCACTTTTTCAGCTGCTTTCAAAATGTCCCACTTTTCCTCTCTTCCTCTAACTTCCCCTTTGTCCACTGCTTACTTTGACTTTTGCAAATAACCCAAGCACAAAAAATAGTTTGTACTCAGTTAACTCAACCAGGGCCAGATGAGAGGAGGACCAGAATCTTGCCCTTCCCAGTGGACTCAGGAGATTATCAGATTTGTCAAAAAATAACAAGAGCAGCACGGCAGGACGATGTTACTGTCCCGCAAACAGGACCTGGTTTCAGCTGTCTTCGTCATCATCTGAAAACGGGGCCCGTTTGTGGGACAGTAACGTCATCCTAGCGTGCTGCTCTTGTACTTTTTGCTGCATCTGATAATCTCCTCAGGCAAAAGCGAACTGCTGCAGCCTCTCCTAGCTTGTCTATTCTTTCTCATTAATAACTTTCCCCAACTTGATCAACTCTGATGTTGCTTGGCCACACTGCCCCGGTTTTCATCTATGAAATCTTGGAGGGTATGCACTTCTCATCCTTTATTTCATTCATATCCAAAATGTCATTTTTTTCTTCATGGTGGTTCATGAAACCTCAAGACACTTGTGGAATTCAAAGGGAAGAATTTTTGATGACCCAGTAGTTCCCTGAACACTCATTTATACCTGTTGAATGTCAGTCGTTTCTCCCAACAAACACTGGCCTTTCTTTATCCCTTGTGCCCCAGTGACTTTTGGAATGCCATCTGCATTTCTACCACTAATATGAAAACATGCTGGACAGTGAAATGGGGTGGGAAAACAAAATCAAAAGTAAGGGAGCCACTACCTTAAAAACAACATCCATCCTACATGAAAGAGAGCAGCCCATAGATGGCAGCAGTTAGTAATGCTGCAGAAGAGCCCCTGTGAGAAAAACTACAGGATGCTTTGCTAGCATGATGGACAATCTGGGCCAAAAACTACGAAGTGCAGGGCAAAAAAGATTATGTGGCAAGTCTCCATGGCCAGAAGGAAAACAAAACCATGAGGACCCTGGCCAATCTGTGTCCCAGCCGTATGCTGTGCTGTTCAGCATATTATGTATGAGATAATCCATCCTCTCCATGTCAGTGAGGGGAAGTGACACCAAGAATTTGGACTAGAACTGCAAAAGGAATAAGGGAGGTGACAATAGTCGTTTTAAGATGCTACTACTGTTTTCTTCTTTAGCCATTCATTTTCCTCTGAGGGCTCAGAATGACCAACAATGCTTCTTTTTAGGTAATTTATACCATAGCATTTGTCTGTGTGTGTGTGTGTGTGTGTGTGTCTTCAAGTTGCCTGCTGACTTATCACAACCCTATGGATTTCATAGGTTTTTTTTTAAAGGCAAGGAATACTCAGAGGTGGTTTTGCCAGTTCCTTCCTCTGAAATATAGCCTACAGCACGTGGTATTCATTGGCAGTCTCCCATGCAAGTACCGAACAGGTCTGACCATTCTTAGCTTCCAAGATCAGATGGGATCTGGTGCCTTTTAGTAAAATGTAAAACACATAAAGACGAAAACCACACAATACACACTTACCCCATGTCCCTGATCTTATTATACCTTATTAACAAGTGGACACGTACAGTATATGTAAATAGGGATGTTATTTATCACTTCTAAATGCATTCTCTGGCAGAGATGCTCACAAGTGGATGGCCAGCAGAAATTGGAATAAGAAAAGAGAGGTGGGAGAAAGCTACTCATAGCCATGTAACCACCAGGCACATCCCACCCCCAGCAGCAAAGTATAGTGGGTAGGAAGCCTGAATCCTCAAAAGAGGATCAGACTCTCCCATAAAAATCCTGTTTCTGGATTAATTCTTCAGTGAAATAACCCAAGTTCATATTGAAAATTCATAGGGATACCATGTAAATCTCTTGGATCGCTTTAAAGTAAACAGCCCAGTTCTTCAACCTGCCATTTGTGAGTGAGCTGTAACCCATTTGGATTTCCTCTGAGTCACTAATCTAATGAAGCTACCCATGCTATATTCTGTATTTATTAATCCTGACCCTTGATGAGAAGAATGTTCCATTCATGAAGTTCCTCCATTACCATGAAATATTAGCAATTGTTAATAGCCATTAAGTTCAGTTTGCACATCAGAACTCAATTTGCACATCAGAACTCCTGTTTCAGCAACAGTGAAGCGCGAACTCCATTTTACTTCCTGTTCAGTTGTATGCTCATTGTAGTGTTCATTGTATGCCAATGGTAAGGGAGTGTTCAGTGTCCAAGATGCCCTTTTGAATGCTTTGTTCTGGGCTTAAACTCTTCCCTCAGCCTTCCATCTGCAGTTAGTTTTTATTCCCAGACCTCACTTCCTGCCCTTTAACATCACAGAGTCACAGATGAAAAGCTCCTGACCCTGGAACTGAGCTACAAAGCACCCCAAACATCCTTTTGGTATCCCTCATTGCCTTAAATAGGTAAATAGCTACTCTCCAATCAAGGGTTTCTCAAACAGGGTTTCCTGGAACCCTAGAACTCAACGAGAGATTGTGACTAGAAAAAATAAACCTTCTGATTTTTTTTTAATTACTTCTAACTTATCTGCCCCCTTATGTAGTATCTGTAACTGGCTCTGTTGCTCTCTTTCTCTGTCCTCCTTCTGTTTCCATATGTCTCATATAATAGCAGTTAGTCCAGGCTTAACTGAAATCTGGTTAATGGAACCAGATTCTTCATTGTGTATCAAATTCACAGAACTGCTACTGTATATTGTGTAATAAAGGCCACCTTCTAAGATTCAAGTCTAAGGACTTTATCAGATGATCCCCTTTAAATGTTCTTTTGCCGGCATCAAAAAAATCCACTTTTATGCTGTCAAAGAACACCCCCCACTGCACTTACCTCTAATCCCAGAAGAAGGCTTCCTCAGCAATGAAGAGGAAGTGAACGAAGCCCCCGTTCACTTCCTCCTTTGAAATCCCGCAAGACTTCATTGCACGGGAAATTCAAAAATAAAATAAAAAATAAAACACAAAAAGTTACAAAAGGCACACACACACATTTTAAAACTTCCAAGTAAACCAAGTAAATCAGGGAAGGTTTAAAAAAGTATGTCACTTACCTGAATGTTGCGATCTCACCCGGAAGTGTTTGCACCGGACCAGCCATTTGCACTGCATTCACGTGAGTTAAATGGCATGAGGTTTCACACACTGGCAATGCCAGGACCAAAATGGGATGGGTGATCTATTCACGGCTTGGCCCGTCAATAAAAAGAAATGCCAGAATAACGACACCGGAATGCAAAAAGATGACATCATGTGATATTGGAGTTCTTTTGCATTCCACTGTTGTTATTCTGGCACCACATTAGCTGTGTCTGATAATCTCCTTAGACCATGTTCAATATTTATTTTGATATAATAATTTTTATGAAACCTGAAAATTGTTTCAAGGGTTACTCCAGGGTGTAAAAGATTGCCGAAAACTGCTATAATTTTGCTTTCTCTTTGGACCTTATCAGACTAGTGTGTAAAAATGCTGTTACCCCATAAGTGAGGAAAGCAGAAACATAGTGACATTATAACACTTACTTTCGCATGTTGCTGTAATCACGCGAACTGCCACAAAATTATCACACGATGAGCACTAGGACTTTAAGAACAGGAGTTTAATTCCATGTTAGCTGGGGTGTAATCTCGGTGTAATTCGGTGTAATCTCGGTGGTTCTCTCAAGAAGATGTGAGCATGGTTAAAACTCCAAAAACACCTTAAATAACAAAGTCAATCAACACCCAAGCACTGAAACAAACCTAAAAACTTGCCAGTAAAATGGGAAAGTTCCTAAAAGGAGCATCCTGTCGATCATCTTCACATTGCCATCCATTTTCCGCCTGGCAATGGGGAGGGAGGGAAAGAAGATCGCCCACTGATGCTATATTTTCCCAAGTACAGCGGGATGTGTTTTTTCATGCCTTCAATACTGCTAAAACAGCAAAATTGAATATCAATTGACAGGTTAAGATGTTAATAAAAACAACACCTTATTCACAGCTGGTGCACAGGCTGGTCACAGGAGGAGGAGGACGACGTCTGATAATTTTGGCCCATTATGTTATTATCGCATCATAATGATGCGACTTCTGCCTTGTCTGATAAAGTCCTTTCTCTTTTCTCTGTTGCATTTCTGAAACTTGTATCATTTATACTGCAGATTTGCTACTATACATTTTGTAATAAAGGCCACCTTCTTAGAGTCAATTCTTAGTCCATGATCAGTAATTCATCTCCCTCTGTTTAACCACAGCAGTCCCTTGATGCACCTCACTTCTCACCCAACATCGTACATATATTGTACATGTACACTTGCTTATTAGGTATAATAAGATCAGGGACATGTGGTGACAGCATATTGTGTGGTTTTCATCTTTGTGCATTTTATATGTTCAGGTATAATTTACTTTAAAAACCCAAAAACACATTGTTACTCATTCTAAGTCCTCAAGGAGAAATGAGTGGCTAAAGGAGGAGTCCACAGTGGTATCTTAAAGTAACTATAAATGTAATTTATGCTTGCTTGAAGACCCCTCTAGGATACCTAAGTGAGAAAATGGCCTTGATATACAGTAAAGGCAAAGTTGGTCCCAGTGTCTAAAGCTCAGTGGTTTTACAGTCCTATAGAGTCCGCCAGTTCCTTGCCTTCACCTGCTCCTCCACACGGCCTGCTGTTTTTTCCACTGAGGGCTCTTGTGCGGGATATTCTTTCCAAATGGCCTGCTATTCTAGTGCCTTTGAAAACCAAGCCTTTGATATATTTTTATAGGGTTGGGGAAATATATATTTAAGTCTAGTTTGTTAGCCTTATTGAGCTCTATTTCTGGGTCAATATTAAATTGGTAATTTCATCTCCAGCTTCTCAAAGCTTAACTGCTCCAGTTTGTAGTTGATGGTGACATCATAGGAAGCCACTGATGAGCTGACAGCCTTTTATGATCCAGCAGAGTGTAATTGACTCTTTGTATCTCTTTTTTTCTTCTTATGTACAGTGAAGTCCTGTGCCCATAAATGTTAATGTGTTATCAACAAAGTGGGAAGAAAGAACCCCTCTGGAGCACAAACTTTGTTTCCATTATTTTACCTTATACTTTGATCTCTTCCCTTGTTGAGTACAATAATCAAAGTGAAATGGAGATTTGGTCCATTCACAATTCCAGCCACATAAAAATAAAATGGAATATGTCTTAATTGCAGTAGCATCTAGGTAATAAGCATTTCTCTAGGCAAGTGTTTGAGGTTTGCATGCATCACGTCACAAGTGAATTTGTGGTCTTTGGTCCTTTGTACAAAAGAAATAGATTAGGTAAAATAATACCTTTTATAGGGCCAAGTTAGTCTGGTGGGTACAAACTTTCAAAAAGTTGTATGCATGCAAAGCAACAAAAAGTCACATCAAAAAAAGGCAATGCCTTACTTATTCTGTCTTTCCCTGTCCAAGGGCCAACATAACAACAACACTGAACAAATCTTTGTTTTAGCAATTTTCTTCCCTTCTCCCCCATGTATGATTCCCTTACTGTTGATTGTTGCAGAGATTTTTTTTTTTAAATCCAACTTGGCAAAAAAGACTCTTATTATCCGTTATTTTACAGTGCCATAGTTTCAAATTAAATAGCAAACCAGCACTCAGAGCAATTATTAATATCAAGGACATGTACCGCCCAATCATAACTTCAGACTAAAGCAAAACAAAGCAGGCAAAGCCAGGAGCTGCCATAAGATTGTTTTGTCACAAATGCTTCCAAGCTAAATATACAGATATGGTTCACATAAAGGAGCATACAGCAAATGAGAATAAATGGGCATGTGATTTACAATAGTTGCCCCCATGCCCAATTAAAAATAATAATAAATAATGGAACTATAAAAGTAAAGTACAGAATTTGGAATTGGCAGTAAGCTGACAGTCCACCATTTTGGGGCAACTGTTTGCCACAGGAAAAAATATGTCACAGGTTCTGATCGGTATTCACAAATATAATGATTACAAGGCACAGATCTTACTGGAAAACACCAACTCATGTATTTAAATAATTATATTTGTGGGATCAACGTAAAATAAACATTTGTGTTGTTGTGTGTCTGCAAGTCATTCCCCCCCCATTTTTATTATTTAGATTATACGATAAACAAAGACTATTATAGACAACACATATTAACAAACAATACACTTAACACAACATTGTTTCTAAACAATTATACATAAACGTGTACACAATATTTACTTCCTCTCTGATGAGCTACCAGTTATTTTATAGTAAAATTTATCAAATCCCTCTTCTGTTAATTGGTTAGTAAGGTACAGAAATTTTTAAAAAAGGATAATTTGTAAGAGGAAACATAGTAAAACTAAAAAAAAAACAACCATAACCCATTACAACTGAATTATACATATTCACATGTACATTTAGAAAGAATAACAAACTTTCCCTGTAATCAGAGGACCAAGGTGTTATCAAACTTCAGTCAACTTCCATTCCCATATCACTACTCTCTTATTTGTATGAGTTCTAGTAAAGACTGCCATATTTGGTAGAATTTACTATTAGGTTTGTTTTCCAGCATTCCAGTAAGTTTGTCCATCTCAACAACCTCCATTATTTTTACTAACCATTCTTCTTCTGAAGGAACAGATTTTTTTTTCTCTCCAGTGCCTAGCTAGAACAATTCTAGCTGAGGTAACCAAATGCCGTATTAGTCTTTCAGTATCTACTTTAAATTTCATCTCTGGTTTGAACATCCCTAATAAGAATAATTCTGGAATTATTCAATTTTAATCTTCAGAATTTTTTGGATTTTTGATCTACTTATAAACCAGAGGGCCCATCTACATGAGGGGGGGAATCCCAAATACCTCGTACTATTGGCATCTCGCAGCAGCAGCAGCAGCATGTCCAAATAGTTTTTCTGGCCTCCAAAGCCCCCATAAGCCTCACATTCCTGATGGTGGCCACAAGGGATTTACTTGCATTAGTTCTTCATTGCGGCTGGTTTGTTTTTTAAAAAAAAGTCATCCCAAGGTGCGCTTGTGCATTAGAGTGATTCTCCAAAGCATAACAGAAAATCTTGACCCTTTTCCTCACCTTAACGAGCAATCACTAAGGTGAAAATCCAGCATGGTGGCAGCAGGCACTTGCCTTCCTAGCAAGTCCTGCCCTCGCTCTCACCCAGCCAATCAGCTTTGTGCTTCCCTTTGAGTTTTTTTATTGTTTCATAGTCCAAATGAGCAAAAATGCACACCCGTCTTGCAGTTTGTGAAAACGTAAGGGGAAATCTGCAAAGGCTTTTACCCTGTTATTTTTGCCATTTTGGGCCCCCCTCCTTCCAAATAGTGTGGATTGGCGTGGATCCTGTTTAGACAGGTTGGATTTCCAATGAATTCCATGAGGGGTATTTTCACCATTTAGACAGACCCAAAATCTTTTTACTCTGTCACAGCCCCACCATTGATGAAAAAAGTATCTGTTTCTTTGTCGCATTTCCAGCATTTTGTCTTAGCTTTTTTGAACATTTTGGCAATTCTAACTAGAGAGAGATGCCATCTATACATAACTTTCAATGCATTCTCCTGTAAGTTGTATGATCTAGTATATTTGGATATTCTTTTCCATGACAATTCCCATTCTTCTAGGTTTATATTATGCCCTACATCTCTCGCCCAATTGATCATATATTCTTTCACAGCCTCTCATTCTAAATCTTGTTTCAACAACAATTGGCATAATCTAGATAACAACCCTCTATCTCCCTTCCTTAACACAGCTTCAAAAATTCTGTAATTTTAAATTCTATTGCTATTTGTTTCACATCTTCTTTAAATCTCTCTTTAATTTGTAAATAAGGGAACCAATGAATTGAAATTCCTTCTTGTAGGAGTTGTTGTCTATCTTTCAATTGTAAATTCCCTCCTGTTTGTTGAATTAAGTCTTTATAGGTGATCCGGTCTGTTTCTCTTCTTAAACTCTTAATAGAACGTGCTTCGGCTAAAGAGCACCAAGTTGGAATTTTGTGATTTAGATAATCCTTATATTTCAACCAAATTTTATATAAAGATTTTCGTATTCCATGGTTACTAAATGATTTCTGTGTCTTTCTATTGTGGTACCACAGATATGTGTGCCACCCAAAATGTATTATGAAACCTGTTGTCTAGTTTGGATTAAATCCTGGGTTACACTGAAGAACCGCAGGCTTCAATGTAACCCTGGATTTAATCCAAACTAGATAACAGGCTTCATAATAAATGTTGATGTTAGGTAGGGCAAAACCTCCTCTCTTTCTTGTATTGGTCATGGGTTTGTTTCTCACTCTTGATTCCTTCCCTTTCCATATAAATCTGGATATATCTTTTGTACATTCTTGAAACCATTTTGAAAGTATAACCACTGGGATAATTTGAAACAGAAAGACCAGTCTAGGAAGAATATTCATTTTAATCAGAGAAATTCTACCCATTAAAGATAAATCCAGACCTTCCCTTATTTGAAGTTTATTTCTAATTTGCTTCCAAGTTGGTTTGTAATTGCTATTGAACAGCTGGTTGGTATTGTTTGAGACTGAAGTTCCTAGATATTTCACCTTAACACATTGTATATCAAACGTTTTTTTTCAAGAATTTTTTTTCTTACTCATTAATATTTTTAGTAATCATTTTCATTTTGGATGTATTCATTTTGAATCCAGCCACATGCCTGCAAGTCATTTCTGACTTATGGTGACACTAAGGAAAACTTATCACAGCGTTTTCTTAGTTCTGAGCAGGTCTGTCATTGCCTTCCTCTGAGGCTGAGAGAGTATGACTTACTCAAGGTCACCCAGTAGATTTCCATAGCCAGGATTCGGGAATTCTGGGGGTTTCAGGGAGTCAGGGACTAGGGATTTAGACCCTACTCTTCCCACACTGGTTCTAATGTGTAGGAGGCTTAAGTAAAAGTTGAGAATCAAGAATGAGTGAAAAGTATGTGAAAAGAATCACTCCTGCAGCCATTACTGTGCCTCCAAATCGAAAACTCTTTCCTGTTTTCTTCCTATAATATATTTACCATCATTGAATCTTCATTATTGTCCCAGTTTGTACAGTTAACACATTGTGTAGTATCCTTAAACTACTAGGCATTTTACTTATATGGACCGATAACTGAGGAAGCATGCTGACTTGAGAGATCCTGATGAATAGGAATTTGTCTCCACTTGACAGAGATTCCAGTTCCCATCATTTCTGTCTCTATTAGTTTGCTGGCAACAGACCACCAACTTGCTTCTCAGATCTGTGACTGGAACATTGTGCTGGGTTTGGGGAATGAGTGACTCATCAGTTAAGGCTCACACATCTGTTAGTTACGAATCATTGCATCATAGAATTATAGAGATGGAATGCTCTCCTACATGCCTTCTACTCTAAAACCCTTTCAGTATAGGAAGTCCATGGCTAATGCCTCCCTGACTAAGAACAATTTAACTTCTGTTTAAAATTACAGTGCAATCCTAAAAATGGGCCAGCTGTAGGGAGTCAAGATTAGTCACAAACCTCTTCTAGTAGGAAAAATCCCTTTCTGTTGGCTGAAATGCTATCCTTTTCTGCCAGCCAATCATTAAGATTTGCCAAGAGAGCAGTCTGCTAACAGAACTATTCTGCTAAGTGGGATCTGCCAGCAGAAGAGCCAAACAAAAGGCAGATGGGACAATGGAAGAGCTGAATGACACTGGCTCAAACTCTCCACCAATCCAGGAGCCCAGCCACAATGCCAGAACAAAATTAGGCCAGGGACAGGGTATAAGTAGTTTCTAGCATGAATGGGGTTTGATTCAGCACAGGTTCAAGCAGGTTTGATCTTGGCTCAGCTGATCTTTGGCCAATTAGGCCAGTTAACACTGCATTCTAGGTAAGATAATTAGAGAAAAGAAGCAGTTGGCTCTTCACTTCATAATCCACCCTAGGGTTGGAAAGAATATTTATTTATATTCACTTCCTTACAGAGAAAAGGGTTTCCTAACACATGGGAAACCCTACGGGGAAGTATAATGCAGGAGTGAGATTTCTGCTGAGTTTTCTCTGTGTACTTACACTCTACAAAGTGTTCCACGGAATTGTTCTACCCAGAAATGTTTTCTGTACAGGAAACAATGGTGGGGAATTTGTTTTAAACATCAAATACACTGTTTATGGATTTCTTTGATGAGTAAAGAACATTTAGCAAAGTATGAGCAGCAAAAAGCTACTGTACAGAAGTCTTAATTCCTGCAAATAAATTTTCATTCTTTCTTTATAGGAGAAAAATATTTATCCTTCCATGCAAAGATGATATAGGGGAAGATTTACATTTGTACTCTATCCTGAAGACCTCACACACTCTCAGGTGTCCAGTCCTGATCATCTTGAGCAGTAGGACTCTAATGGCTGCTGCTCATGTGCCTTCACTGAAAACAGGATATTCTTCTGGCAACTGCTTATGAGTTATATGGTAGTAGACTTCATAAAAGTAAATCTTTAAGCAATATATTACCTCCAGACTATCTGGCAGACTGTGGACTTTATCAGACGACCCCTTTAAAATGGTCTTTTGCCAGCATTAAAAACAAAAACAAAAAACATTTCTATGCCACCAAAAGAATGCTTCCCCCTGCACTTACCTGCCTGTCCCGGAAAAGGCTCCCTAGCAATAAAGAGAAAGTGAACGGAGCCCCATTCACTTCCTCATTCAAAATCCCATGAGATTTTGTCATGTGGGAAATTTAAAAATAAAAACAAAAATAAAGCCTTAAAAGTGACACCAAGCACCTAGGCACACTTTAAAAGTCCCAAGTAACCTGGGGAGGGTCATAAAAAGAATGAAATTTACCTGGATGTCCTGATCTCACCTGGAAGCATTTGTGCCGGGCCAGCCATTCTTGCTGCAGTGATGAGAGTTAAATTTCCCAAGGCTTTGCATGATGGCAATGCTGGCACAAAAACGTCACAGAGGATCTATTGATGGCTTAAGCCATCAATTAAAAAATACGGGATTTTGACAGGACATAACCATGAAAGGGCGGCAGCATCTGATCTGTGCCCCCTTTCGTGGGTATGTGGTGTCATTATGACACCGTATTTTGTCCATCTGATAAAGTCTTATACCTCCCTGTATAAGATTGCCTAAACCCTGAGAACTTCAGCAGAGACCATTCTTTCAGTCCCACCACTTTCACATGTGTGGCCGGTTGGGACACAGGCATGGCTGCCCCTAGGTTCTGGTACACCCTTCCCAAGGAGGCTAGAATGGCTCCCTCCTTGCTTTCCTTCCATCAGCAATTAAAGGCTTTTTTTATTCTGACGTTTTAGAATTTTTTTAAGGAAAGGACTTTTTAGAGGTATGCTGTATTGTTGCAAATTTTACTGCTTTTAACCCTTTTTAAGTGTATGTTTTAAACTGTTTCAATGTTGTTAGTAGTTTAATTCTGTTTTAATGTTGACCTTTGGTATGTTTTTAACTATATTGTACTCCTTTTAATATGTAAGCTACCTCCAGGGCTTGTCTGCACCAACCAAGATAATCTGGGTTCAGCCTGGAGTATTCTGGCCCCGGAGCTGACCTCAATTCCCTCTGTTACTGGTACACTCTGCATGGACACTGGGTGGGTGTCTTTACATGTGTCCTCACTGTGTTGCCTGGCACCACTGCCGCTGGCACAAGTCACATCCTCTGTAGCCAGAAATGAGGTGCTCAGGGTTGATCTGGGCACCTCATTATGATTTAAGAGGATGCAACTTGTGCTAGCAGCAGTGGTGCCAGGCAACTGGGGACATGTGTGAAGACATCTGCCCAGTGTCACCACACAGTGCATCGAGTTTTCCTGTAAAATATGGAGCAAGTGGTGAGTTTCCTTACTCTGTTTAAAGGGTGGTTTAGCACAGTTCAGTGCTGAACTGGCCAGACATAGAATCAGTGATTAGTGATCCTGCATTGTCTGGACTCATCACTGTGGGAATGAATCATAGAATCATGAGGGGGAAGGTCTTATTGGGAATAAGATGGGGTATAAAGTTAATAATAAATAACTCAGAAGGCATGCATGAGGTTGAAACATCTACGAAATCTCTCTATT
Source organism: Gambelia wislizenii (assembly GCA_030847615.1). Lineage (NCBI taxonomy): Eukaryota > Metazoa > Chordata > Lepidosauria > Squamata > Crotaphytidae > Gambelia > Gambelia wislizenii. The sequence continues at coordinate 319,421,301 of JAUMIR010000002.1, read as the reverse complement.
AAATAACAAGACTCATACAATAACCCATCTTTATTAATATGTATTACAATTCTAATGTTTGTCCCCTTCAATATATTCCCTTGTTCACACTCACACACCACTGCAGTCTTGTTTTTCTCTGGTTGAAGGCATGGAGCTGTGTCAACACATCCTCCATTTTCTTCTTACTGCATCAGTTGACTCAAAATCTGTTCCTTTAAGCACCGATTTCCCTTTAGGGAAAGGAAAAAAGTTGCATGGTGCCAAATCTGGTGAATATGGAGGATGTCCAAGTGTAGTAATGTGTTTATCAGCCAAAAACTGCTTCACAGAAAGTGCTGGGTGAGCAGGCACATCGTCTTGATGAAGAATGAAACCATTTCCCCACAGTTCTGGCCTCCCCCCCCCCCGTCTCTTTCTCTCGGCTTTGTCAAAACTTCCTTATAATAATGCTGGTTCACTGGTCTGCCTTCTGGAACCCATTCTGCCAAAATTATGCCCTTGATGTCAAAAAACCACCAACAATGAGCATGGCTTTGAATGTGGTTTTTCTTGCTCTGACTTGATTTTTCATTCTTGGTGATGATGGTGTTTCCTAGTGCAACTGTTGTTTTGTCTCAGGATCATACTGGAAGATCCAGGTTTCATCACAAGTGTTGATTTTTTGAAAAACGTTTGGGTCCGCCTCAAGTTGCTGCAGAATGTCACATTGCTCAACTTTTAAACTTAGCATTTTTTCTGGCACACAACAGACAACACAGCTGCTTTAAATGACTAACAATTAACTGAATGGCTGAGAGTGTTGATGTTTGTCATGCAAGTTCAGACATGTTCAAGGTTACTACTCAAGCATTCACAATAAGTTCTCCCTGATTTGTCTGAAAGGTAGAAACACAGTCACATTATTTAATAGACACTCCTCATATTGGTTTGTTCTCCCATTATGAACTAAAGTAAATTAGGTGCCCAAGTGTATCTCTGCTGTATAGATTTAGATCAGGTGCATAGAAGATATTCTGTCTTTCTCCCTCCTGCTCCCTCTGTCTTCCTGGGTATGTATTTATGTTTCAACACTACATATCCAAGTCTTTCACTTCCTTTGTTGACATGGAGTTAGTAAAATTCAGAGATTACTTTATATATGGGATAAAAAGAATGCAAGATTAAAAAAATGTGAATGTGAGGAGAAATGAAACTTTTAGGCCAAATCCATACTACACAAATAATCCAGTTTGAAAACTGGATTATTTGCCAAGTCTTCTTCCTATGGAATCCTGGGATTTGTAGTATGGTGAGGCACCAGCACTCTTTGGCAGAGAAGGTTAAAAACCTTGTAAAACTACAAACCCCAGGATTCAGTAGAAAGGAGCCATGGGAAATAATCCAGTTTCAAACTGGATTATTTGTGTAGTGTGGATTTGGCCTTAGAGATTCATATAACTAGTCTCAGGGCTGTGAGTACTTAAGTCTTGAAAGATGATCTCTTTGTGTTCAAACATGTCAGTGGTGAATTAGGGTTGCCACCTCTTTTTTTCTGAGAGGCTGCTCATATTTAACAGCTAATTGGCAGCAGGTATTAGGAACAGATGTACCTGTTACATTTGGCTGGTGCAAATAGGGAAGAATTTTGCTTCGGTTTGCTTTTAAAGAATTTACCAAAAATTGCAAATTTCCTTGTATTTGGGATGGAGAGAACTTGGGACTTAAAATGCTGGAATGTAGAAGGTAAAATGGCAGATTTACCCACCATTAACAAAATCATATATAGTATTGTTCAACATTGTATGATCTCTTTACATTACGAAACAAATGACAGATGAGCAGTGTGCCTATGAGATTTTCAGTGAAACAAGTGTCATTGATTAACCTTGGACAAAGCTTTCTATTATGAAACATTGGTTTGGGAAAAGCCATGGCTCTCATAACTGAAAGGTGTGGAAACATGGAATGCCACGAAGATGGTGTCTTTTTAGCTCCTGGCTGTGCAAGACTGACAGGCCCTCATTACATAGGTTCCCAGATGGATTCTGCCAAAGGTGTTTTTCACCACATTCTTTTCCATCCAAGAGGAAGTAGAATTTTGTTTTTAACAGCTCTCCGGAAAGAGGAGAAGACCTTGCAAAGGGAGAGGAGTGTAAAATCTGGGGAAATGTGACTTATCAATAGACTTATATTTCTACCTCCCACTGTGTTTAGGGCAGAAGATCCTGTCTATCGTGTTGATGGATATGTCTGGAGTGATGCATTAGACTCAAGTGGGCTGGGAAGGGTTTGACGTTATTAGCTAGGCTCAGTTTTTCTGCCAGGTGTGTCATTGCTCAGTGGCCCTCTGCTGAAGGTGTTTCTCTACTGCTGACACTTTAAACACAAGAAATCTTTCTTTGCTTTAAGCTCACTTTGGTCATACAATATGGGCTGTTAACCCCTAAATAGGAAGCCACAGTGTAAACTATTCAGATGCCAAATCCAGCTAAACCCGCAATTCCATATATACCTGGAAGTAAGTCCTGTTAAAAACAGGAGGGCTGACTTCTCAGTAGACATACCTAGGATTTGTGGTGTTAGGCTACATTGCAATCTCAAATAGTAATTCATAAGAAAGTATTACTGAACTCAGCTAGGTTGTTTAACTTACAGGTAGTGATAGGTTCGCCTTAGGTCAGAAATGACTTAAAGGCACGTGACAACAGCAATACCTCAGTTAATGAAGTAGATATGTTCCTGGGCATTGCTTCTTTAACAGAAAATGACATACTAGAGGCAAAAATTACATGGAAAGAATAGGAATAGATTCCTACTCCACACACACACAAAAAAAACAAGTTTCAGCAAGCTTTTTATCCAAAACTAGCAATATGTGCATGTGAAATAAAACAAGCAGGTCAGGTAAGTGCTGCATAAATAAACAAATAAACACTTTGAAGCTTCTAGAGACCACTTGAAAGCTTCTTCCAAAATCCATCCAGAGGCGATCTTTTCCTTCACCAACTTCCACTTTTCTATTTTACGATTTCTATTTTAGTGGCTAAACTTACAGAACTGTGCTTTTAAAAAACATGCTGGGGGGAGCCGGTGAGGCTTTCCGTATGCGCTGTCTCCCATTTTCTCTTTGTTTTGCTGTTCATGCATGGCCAGTAAGGGATGCAGAAATCAGCTGCTCTTTACCTTGCCTGTTGTAAGCAGGCACACACAGCTAGTAGGATTGGGTAGAGTTAATTGCACTCTTTCTGAGCTCAAGCTGTACTGCCTTGTTTACTGCAGATATGCTGTTGCAACCAGACAATGAAAGTCTGTGTTTCTCGAACCCTCCTTCATTATTCTCTCAATGCCAATGCTGCTAAAAAGCAGGGAGAGAGAGGATGAAGACGAAAAGAGACCTGGGCAGGCAAAAAGAGACTTGGGCTCATCTACTGTACATGAGCCAGGATACGTCGGCTCTCCCCTGGTGTATCCTGGCTGCAGATCAGGTGCATTGCTCCTCCATTTCCTCCATGGAATGGGAGGAAGTCCTGATGGGCCATTGCTGCAGTCCACCACCACCGCAGTCTCCTTCACCCTTCCAGAAGTCAGGAAGCTGGCCACAACACATGACGAAGGCCCCCTGCATGTGACCAGATTTAATCACAACTTGCAGGACTTCTTCCTGCCTTCTGGGAGAGCCAGGGAGACTGGCAGCTGCAGCGATGGCCTGCCTGCCAGGATGGGCTCCTGCAGACACATGGGGCCCAATCTGTTTCCTCCTGGCAGAAATGAAGTAAAACGGGTATATTTCTAAAATGGTGTATTGGGCCCTACCCTGCCTTTGCCCCGTCTGAGCCCTGCATATGCCCCAGGGGTCATGGGGACTGCCAAGGGGCAGAAAGCAGCAAATGCCCTGCCTTGTTAGGACTGCAGGGCTTTAAGATGGGGGCAAGACAGTGTATATTGCCTGTGTAGACAAGCCCTTTGGTTTTTTTTTTTTTTAAAGGAGCTTCTTTGTCAGAGGGTTTGTTTAACTGGGGTATGCTTGTACGATTCCCAGACTCTCCCAGCTAGCATGGAATGTCCCACATTTTGATCATCTTGAAGACTTATTTGGCTGGGAGGGATGACACTGCAAGGATTTTTGAGCTTTGTCTAAATAGGCTACAAGTTCATGAGCTCATGGGATCCAAACAGTGTGACTGCAGTTTGTAAATGTCTTTTTTTTTTTCATGGAAAGGAATTTCGAAAGTGGGAGAAATAAATGTCCCTTTGCTAGACTATCTGTGATCATGAATGTACAGTTAAGTTAATGCCAGTTTTCCACAGAAAAACTGCAGAATCCTTTCTTCTAAGTTGTCCTTTAACACAACAGAGAAGCGTTTCGCCTTAGGTAAAGTGACAGCATAAGAAATAAAGGCCAGTGCTAATAACTCACTCAACTCACCCAAGCTACAGCATTGTACTTTCATTTCCATTAATAAATAAATGAAGTTAAATGTGTGACTGGTGCCCCCAGCTTACTGCTTGGAAGTGAAAGCTCTATGGGACCATCTGGTTAGCAATGCAGACACTGCAAGGAGCAGCAGTCTATGTAAATGATAAATGTTCTCATTCAGCTCTTAATGGAAAGAAATATGGCCCAATACAGAAATGGTTGGAGGGATTTTCTTAAAACCTGATGATAGGGGTTTCCCTCCCTCCTTCCCAGCTCCAGGGTAGAATATTATCTGTTTTATTTAATCGTTTCCTGAATTTCCACCATATTGAAACTGTTTAATCCATCAAGTATGAAAAAGTGCTGGTCTTTGCATAGCAAGCCCCACCACTAAAAAAATTTAATATGGAACCTGATAGCCTCCGAGTTATTAACATTAACAATATGACTCCTTCAAAAAAACTTTTTTTAAACCAGTTGCTTTGCTTATAAATGCATTTTTGTTACACACAATAGTGCATTCATGGTCAAAGTTGTATACAGGTAGAATTCACTTTTTGCAAGAAACACAAACAAAAAACATATGTTTCATATATTTTACCAAATATCTTTTCCATTTATGTGCACGTGTTTCAGCCATTTGGATCTAAAGAGTGCTCCAAAAGCTTACCCACTTACCCTTGTGTGTTTTATGGCTGGCTTTTCTGTATTCCTTCTTTGTATGTTTATAAATATGTTTAGTAGTTTAAAATATTTTTTGGTTATTTTGGCCAGCACTGAACTCTCAATCATTTTTCATCACTTTCACAGGATGCAGAACATTTCCAGCTTTTCAGGGGGCTATTTTGATTTGTTTGGGTATTGAAGTACAGTCTAGAGTAAGAAGTGAGATAGCTATGTTCTTATTTGCCATCAAGTCAATTTCAGCTTATGGCAGCCCTATGAATGAGAGACCATCAAGATCCCTGGTCATCAACTGCCCTGCCCAGGTCTTGCAAACTTAGAGTCATGGGAGATTTTCAGACATGATTTTCGGCAGTATATATTCCAAAACAGCTCTGTTGCTGGCGTGCGGCAGGGGAGCAGTTTTGGACAACACAGTTCCTATGCCGAACCCCTCCATGTCACTTCCGTGACAGAATGGAGGAAGCCGCATCATATTTCACTCACAGGCAACAATCGTGAATGAAATATGACACGGCTTCCTACGTTCTGTCATGGAAGTGACACAGAGGGGTTCGGCAGAGGAACGGTGTCGTCCGAAACTGCTCCCCTGCCGCGCGGCAGCAACGGAGCTGTTTTAGAATATATACTGCCGAAAATCACATCTGAAAATCTCCATGGTTTCCTTGCCTGTATCTCTTTTTTAACTCCTGCCTTCCAGTTTACCCAGCATTACTGTATTTTCCAGAAAGTCACATCATCTCATGATATGGCCAAAATATGACAGCCTCTGATAATTCATTTTGGCTTCTATTGATTGCTCAGGCTTGGGACTTTATTAGACAAGCCCCTTTAAACGTTCTTTTGCTGGCATAAAAAAATCAATTTTTATGCCAGCAAAATAACACCCTCCCACCACTCTGATCTTCTGTTCCACCAGAAGGCTTCCCTGGCAATGAAGAGGAAGTGAACGAAGCCCCACTCACTTTCTCCTTTAAAATCCCATGAGACTTCATCATGTGGGAAATTTAAAAATAAAACAAAAAATAAAACATAAAAAGTTACATCAAGTGCATACACACACTGAAAAACGTCCAAGTAAACCAGGCAGGATAATAAAAAGTGTCACCTACCTGGATGTCATAATCTCACCTGGAAGTGTTCTGAACAAGGTAAGTATGTGTGTGGGGGGAAAGACACGAGGTTACATACACCAGCTATGCTGGCAAAAAAACAGCATAGCCAATCTATTGACGGCTTCAGCCATCAAAAAAATAGACCAGCTTAAGAACAAGACATAAATGCGAAAGGGAGTTGTCTGGTATGCGCACCCTTTCGGGTTATGTGCCGTCATTATGACACTGTATTTAGTGCATCTGATAAAGTCCTTGATTTGATCAAAGACCCATTCATTTGTCTCAGTATCTGTAGAATTCTTCTCTATCACCACCTTTCAACTGGGGAGTGGGGAGACTCACAAGGGTATTGCTCTGTCTCATCCTAACCTACTTCATAGGGCTGCTGTGAAGAAAAAATTGAGGAACCAGATTTTTGGAAAGCTACCTTTTCTCTTAATTTCTCTTAATTATTTTTATACAACATAAATTTTACATATATAAAAAAGATACAAAAAACCCCTCAACCAAACTAAAAAAACTAACAAAACCTACATTACTTCTCCCACTTGACTGAAGGTTATAATTAGAAAAAACACTAATGCTGTCCCATCAATCCTTCTACTAAATAAATGAAGCTGATATTTCTAAAATGCCAATACCATTACATTTCCCCATTGATGTTTCAAAAAAAATTATAAACATATCCCAATCCCTCTTAAAGTTTACCTAGGATTTTTCCTTGATCAGTATTTCTACATTTGTGCATTTCAGCAAATTCTTGCATCTTCAACACTCAGTCTTCTTTTTTCAGAATAAATGTACTCTTCCATCTTTGAGTGAAGAGAAATCTAGCTGCTGTAATCATATATTAAAGAATTATTCCATATTTTCTCTCAAGCTGCTCATCCAACATTCCCAACAAATAAAGTTCAGGCTTCTTCTAGAATTTATTTTTAAAATATCCTGTATTAGTTGATGAATCTGAATCCAAAACATCTGGGCTAATTCACATGACCACCACATGTGGTAAAATATCCCTTCCTTCTGATCACATTTCCAAAATTTAATTGTGACATTTTTATATATTTTAGACAATGCCATCTGCACATCATTTTGTGAAAGTTTTCTTTCAAATCATAACTCAAACTAAATTTTAAAGATTTTGTCTAGACCTTTTCCCATTGATCCATATTTGTTTGAGTACCAATATTCTGTGCCCACTTTATCCTGCAGACAGGGAAGTACTTCTTCACACAGTGAGCATGCAATTAATCTGTGGAATTTGCTACCATAAAATGTGGTGTTGCCAACTAGTTCAGATGGTTTTGAACTAAGATTGCACAAATGCATGGATGATAAATCTATACTAATCATGATGATGATATGGAACATTCAGGTTCATAGGCTAAAAATGTTACCTTTTTCCCCCTTGGATGATACCTTCCAGAATCCCCCTGCCAATAAAGCCATAAAAAGTAACTTTTCCAGTACATTGCAGTAAATACTATTTGCATGGTACTAACAATAGGAAAGAGAAAAAAAGAAAAAACAGAACCAAAGGCATCTGGTTGACCCCTGTAGCAACTATGATGCTAGATTACAAGATGGACCTTATGTTCTAATATTTTCTATTGCAGAATTCCCATTGTGGTGTCCTGACTCATATTTTAATCAAGTCTGTTCTGAATACTTGGCTGTCACTCAGCAATCACACCCAGCTAACAGGGAAAACCATGGTATTTAACATCTGAGTGCATCATAACAAAATGTGAGGATATGATAAATATACAGACAGACACACATCAGTGCTTACAATATACAAACCCTTATTAACCCCTTCCCCCTAAAAAGTGAATAATTTAATCCATAGGAAGGGGCTGTATACCTTGCTATACATATAGATAAATAGACAGATAGATATCTGATAAGTAAATAGTAGTACACAAACCCCTCTCCTCCTGAAAAGTAAATACATCAGTCCATATTACCTTGATTGATATATACTAATATCTGGGATAGCATAAGTATTTGGGTCATGCCATGTCTAGATTTGGCTTCTGTTTTATAAGAAATTCAGATTACTCCATTAAATACTAAAAGGTTGGACCAACCCTCAAATGTTAATATATAAAAGCTCAAGTCAAATGATTGTTGCTGTTGTGTGCCTTCAAGTCATTTCCAATTTATGGTTATCCTAAGGTGAACCTACCACAGGGTTTTCCTGGCAAGATTTGTTCAGGAGGGGTTTGCCATTGCCTTCCTCTTGGGCTGAGAGAGTGTCAGTCCCCAAAGGTCACCCAGTGGATTTTTATGGCTGAGTGGGGATTTGAACACCCAAACCACTATACCATGCTGCCTGCTCTAAGTCAAGTACTAGTGTGTAATTAATTTCATCATCTCATTAGTCTCCTTTTCTAGGCAAAGTATTACTAATGCAAGGGGGTTTGTTGCCAAATATCTCAGAATTTAAACATGTTTATGGTTGCTGACACAATGCAGAAATAATCCAGTTTGACACTGCTTTAACTGCCATGGTTCAATGCTATGGGATTTATAAGATATTTAGCCTTCTCTGTCAGAGAACTCTGGTGCCACAACAAACTACAGACCCCAAGATTCCATAGGATGGAGCCATGATAGTTAAAGTGGTGTCAAAGTGAATTCTTTCTAGTGTGTCAGCAGCCTATGTCATCATTTCAAAACTTTCCTTCAAAAGGACACACAACCTGAAAACAAATTTTCAAAAAAGGAAAATAGATATACAGAAGAAAGGAACATACACAAACATTCTACAACAAATACAACTTTGGGAGTAATAATTCAGATACAAAATAGTTTGTAATGTCTCTTGTATCCTGAATAAAAATAAAGGGTATTTGAATATTATCATCCAAGCCTTATTTAGGCTTCTAAAAGTGACCAAAAAATCTCCAATAACCCTGTGTGCTTATGTCAATAAAATATTTTATTTATTTATTTATTACTTGTGTCCCGCTCTTCAGCCACAAGGCTATCAGAGCGGCTTACAAATTGTTTTAAGCAATAGCAATGTACACATCTACACTGCATTAAGCAGTAGTTTTTCTTTCTTTGGCTAGTTCATTCTGTGAAGGATATTTTTTGCAATGAATGAGTTAAAAGAAATCTGCAAGAAAAATGAATGCCTTGAAAAAATAAAAAGGAAACATTTCTGCTGACCTAAGGCTTTCTAAAAGTTTGTTTCTCTAATACCTATAAGTGGGGCCTATACTGACCTGGCAGTGTCTTTTACAGATTCTGTGAGAGATTTCCTCACATCAGGAAGCAGCTGCATTTTAATTCCTAAGTCCCTGAAGTTTAAGTGATTTTAATTATTTCTTTTTTAAAGAAAACAACTCTAACAGAGATATTGGGTCAAACTGTCAAACTGCACCCAAAGAGCTGATAACTGTCTTTCCAAATGCCTACTGAATAACTATAGTACCCAGTTTCTCACTATGTGTACTGAATAGAAACTGAATTCTAAACAAATGGCAGGACCTGTTCTTATTTGCTAGAGCTGGAGCTTGCCATGTGTCTGTGAAATATCACACATATTTTTCAGCAATTTATGCAGAGCCCTGCGAAACAGATACCATTAAAAAAAAAAAAAAACCCAACCCCACACAGATTCCTGGAGCATATGATTATGAGATTTAAAAAGCAAAAATAATTCAGTTTAAAGAGATGGGGAGTTGAAATATGTGTGGACTTTGTATTTTCAAGTCAATTTGGGACAGAGGTGGAGGTGTCAGTTCCTGTGTTCATGTGGCTTTCCCTGATCACATATCACTACTGTTTATTGTTCATCTCTCTGGCTTCTTTGGCCACTATACTATTTTTTTTAAAGAAAGCATTGTTGTTTGTTGTTTTAAAACACAGCTTTTATAAGAACTCTAATAGCAACATTAGAATAAAGCACCCTGAGAATGGCTAGGTTAAAAAGAAATACTGTAGTTCTGTATGACAGGACTTCTTTCCCTTCCCCTCAGCCCTATATTGTGGGCTTAGTAATGACTAAGGACTTTATCAGACACATCATAACGATGCCACATAACCACGAAAGGGCGCACATATCAGACAACGTTGCCCTTTCGCGGTTATGTCCCTGCCAAAACCTGTACTTTCAATTGATGGCCTAAGCCATCAATTGATTCCCCCTTGCCATTTTTTTTGCCAGCTTAGCTAGCATGTGAAACCTCACATCCTTTCCCCCTCGTACTTACCCCATCAGTGGCTGGTCCAGCGCGAACATGTCCAGGTGAGATCATGAGATGCAGGTAAGTGATGAACTTTTTATGGCCCTTTCTGGGTTACTTGTAAGTTTCAACATGTGTTTTTGTGCTTTTAAAAAGTTTTTCATGTTATTTTTGTTTGTTTTTAATTTCCCATGTGATGAAGTTTCGCGATATTTCATGGGATTTCAAAGGAGGAAGTGAACAGAGCTCTGTTCACTTCCTCTTTCATTGTCAGAGCTGCCTTTGCCAGAATTAAAGGTAAGTGTGGAGTGAGCGTTCTTTTGCTGGCATAATTTTTTTTTTTTAATGCCAGCAAAAGAACACTTTAAAGTTATAGTCTGATAAAGTCCTATGGCTGGTGTCATCCCTCCCTCTAGTGGTGTCACCTGGTGCAGTTCAGACTCTCCACACACCCCTAGTGCTGCCACTGGCCCTATATCCCCCAAATCATCTCTGGGGGATTGTTGAAAGGGTAAAAATACTCCTCATGGAATTTGAGGAAAATACAATTTGTCTAAATGCCATCCCGCATCAATCCTCAGTATTCAGAAGGAGGGGATGGGGGCAAATCCACCAAAAACTCTGAAGGAAAAGCCTTTGGGGCTTTTCTTGAAGATTTTATAAAGTTCCGTGGGGAATGTGCATTCCCACTCATTGGGACAATCTGATTCACATTCATTTGCATTCCCAATAAGAGCAGAAGTGGAAGCTGATTGGTTAGATGTGGCAGGGGGCAGAGCTTGCTAACAAGGCAAGTGCCCAGAACTGCCATGCTGGATTTTTGCCTTAGCAATCATGTGCTGATAAAGCAAGGAAACAGCCTTTGGCAATTGGCGACAATAAAAATGCAAGTATTTCACACACGCCTGCCACCTTGATTCGCAGGCATGCCTTTTGGGACAGCAAGAGCAGATAGCTTTGCATGCCAGCGAATTTGCAAAAAAACAACAACAACACACACACAACACCTTAAGACAAATTGAAGCTGCTTTGAATTGGCGTTAGTGCACATCAATCCACAGAACGAGAGATTCTGTTCCCCACTTGACAAGAAAATACAAATAGCCAGCTTACCAGCTATGGTGTATTATCACTTCATATATAGCCATTCATGTTTAGAATACCAGAAACTGTGTTCAGAATGCACACAACTGTTGGGGCCATCTGTATGCATTTTGGACAAACTAATTTCTCTGTTGTCTTCTTTTATTAATGTAATTGTACATATTTTGATGGAAGTAAAAAGGTTTAAAATATCAAATTGTGATTTGGAGGCACCCTCCCCACACCAAGACCTCCCCCACCCTGAGAAAATGATCACCTTCTATGAGGTGTTCACATTTTAAGATTTCCTTGCAAAAATAGTTTGTGCAACCCCCACCCCATTTTTGGTCAAAATAAATAAATAAATAAAAAACTGTGGGTTTTTGCCAAAAATCAAGGAGGGCTGCATATTTTTTTCAAAAGAGTCCCCACCACCACCAAAAAAGAAAGAAATACACTAGAATTCTCATAATCTCACACAGCAGGGAGAAGAAACCTTCATATTATTTGTTCTTGTGTATAAAAACAAAAGAAGCAAAGATTTAGACTGCTAGTCAAATACCATATTGATGGGTTGATCCAGTAGTGTATGTATGCCTTTCAGAAGATTAGAGTGGGATTCTGCTTATTCCTGTAGGGTGATTGGCTAATTGAGGACTGTAAAACTGAACGCATTTACCTGGCTAGTGGCTCCCATGCCATAGAGTTGATCGTGAACCCACTCTGGGTTTTAGAATGAAATTCAAAGAAGCTATCCAAGGAGCTAAACCTTGGGGTCAGGGGCAGGTTCAGCACCTTAGGGAGTTCATTTAAAGTTTGGACTAAAACTCAGAACAGATTCTTGATCCCACTGGTATTGAAGCCACCACTGCTTGGAAATACATTCCTATGGCACCAAAATGAACTTTATTTTTATGTAAATATGGTTGCAGTAGGGCAGTCAAGACAGGTGTAGTGGTTGGACTATGTTGGACTATGACCACGGTTAGAATCGTGCTTGGACATGGAAATGCACTGGTGACCATGGGCAAATCACACTCTCTCAGCCTCAGAGGAAGGCAAAGGCAAACCTCCTCTGAACAAATCATGCCAAGAAAACGCTGTGGTAGGTTCGCCTTAGAGTTGCCATAGCTCAGATATTTCTTGAAGGCCCACAACAGCAACAAAGGCAGTCACCTCTCAGTGTCAAAAAAGTGTTTTGTGTTTTTTTTAAAAAAAGCTTTTTTAATTAGCAGACTTGCTTTGACCACTAGCATAAAGATACATTTCTCCCATAAGGACCAAAATGATCTTCTCATTTGCTTCACCTATCGCCTTGGTGCTTTTCGCCATCAATAAAATCTTTCTGTCACTTTCTTTCACTCCAGCAAAATTCTCATGTCTTCTCTCTCTCATACACAGTCCCACACATCCTCATGTGTTAACATGCTCCTTCTCACTGGAGTTAACCTACCCAGTGCATATCCAACAGTACTTACTAATGTGTGGCAATTTGGGTACAATTGTTAACACCAAAATAAACAATGTCAATAAGATACTGAGAAAATCAGAATGTTCAGTATCCAGAGGAAGAGACAGGTGGCTGCCAAAGTGAAAACTGTAAACGATTCTCTCCAGGGAGATCAGCTACAAAGTTTACTTCACTGTTTCCATCGGTTATAAAGCACATGCATGCTAACAGCTTTCTGCTGTCTGGGAGGGTGGTTTTTAAATCAAGCATCGTTAAAGCTGTGCAGCTTGGAGTGATGCTTCAGACAGTCCTGACACCCTCTCTTGCTTCTGCTTTCATTTCACATAAACTTGCCTTAGGCCTGCGGCACAGTTAACCAGAGCCCCAGCTTATAAACACATAGAGGCTGTTTTAATTCCAACATCTGACAGGAGAAAACAAAAAGAACAAAGGCGAGAGCCAGTCCAGATCCAGGATGGGAAATCTGTTGTGTTATTTTGCAGTGGCACCAACACCTCCCAAATATCCTCCCTGCCTTGCCAGGCTCCTATAGCCTTAATCTGTTCATAACTAAAAAGGATCTAACTAGGAAGGAATTAAATAGCCTTTGGCAATAGGTGGCTCTTGACTTAGTTATGTTCCACTACCAATCTGTCAGGACTGAAGCCTGCACTGTGTCTTCATTTTGCCGTCTGAGGAAAGTCAGTAGGCTGAAGCTAAACTCAGATTGGCCAATTCCATTTACAGCAGCCCACCAGATGGGCAGTTGAATCTTACTTCCATCTTGGTTGCCTCTACTTCACTTGAGGAGAGCAGACTTACCTAAGGGCAGGCTGTGTGGTGCATGTACAGCTCTGTCCTCCACTAACTTTCCACCACTCCATCCTCTCCCCCCCTCCAGGATCTACCACCTGAGGTACCTGTCTCATTCTGCCTAATGGTAGGGTCAGCCCTGGATTTCACACAGGGATTTGGCCTTCATACAGGTGGACCCCCGTATCCACTGTTTCATTATCTACTGATTCAGTTATCTGCAGTTTAAGTTTCAGCACAAGTACCATAGAGTCCTCCCAGAAAATGTGTCCCCTCTAGCCATTTTCTAGGTCCTTCAAGGCAACTCTATGGTATTTTAAACAGGAAGTCCCATTATTTTCAATAGCGTTTGCCATGGTTTTCAGTATCCATGGGGGGGGGGCAGAACCAATCCCCTGTGGATACGGGGGTCTTACTGTAACATCCCTTAGCTATGGCCAATTCTGGATTATCTCTTTTATACCAATAAGCAGAAACAGGTTATATGGTACACCAGATGAGGTTTGAGTGTTGGTCTGAGTAAGGAGAGAGAAATCATTGTTACTGGCACTTTGCTGGTGATGGACTTTCATTCCTTAATTCCATGCCTAGGCACTTGATTCTAGGAGCCTCATCTCATTGTTGCTTTGGAAAAGAGCCTATTTACTATCCTTATTGACCATCCTACCTATGTCTACCCTCATCCATATGCTCTGTCTCTTGCTTTAGCTCTGACATGTTTCTTTGAGACCAATTTTCATGGCAATCTTTCACATTTTGTGTTAGAAGTGAAGAAGCATCAACACTTGTTTACAACTCTGTGGGTGTGTTTCTGACCTGTATTTACTTCCTGCTTCCAGAGGTCACTCCCCCCTTCTTTGCCCCCAAGTAGTTTTAGTGTTTTTTACAACCCTTTGTCTCAGAAGCTAGCAGCCAACAACATGAGGCAGCTCTGTGTCAAGACCTCTTACACAGACGCATAGGAGTCAGATTTAGGGACTCCTTCATCTAAGTTAGGTAACTCTTTTCTATCTACTTTTCTTATCCAAGATGTATTCTCTGCCACAATAAATGTAAGCTCTGCTTTATAACTTTACTGAGCATCCAGAATGTTTTATGTCCTGTCTTGCACCAGAAGCTCATGAAGCACTGGGCGTCTGCTGCAATCTGTTTAATATAAATACCAAAACCAAATCTAACCGGTTATGGGCCCAGCATCTCCATAATGGCTCAACCTAGCACAAATGGGTTTCTTTGATACCCAAACTGAAAAGGGATGATTTCCATTCATGGCTATTCAGAGTCGAGACTCGGATGACAGAGGAAGGCATCCTGGATATCCTGGAGACACCAAGACCAGCAGAGGGAGAAATCAGCATTACTCGCTTGGAATATAAGAACAGTAAGACAAGAAGTTTAATAATTCAGTGTTTAGAAGACATTCACCTCATTCTCATTAAGAATGAGAGATTGGCTAAGAATATGATTCAATCCTTAAAAGATGTATTTGGGCAAGTTCATCTGCAGGATCAAATTGAATTGTACAGTTCACTATCTTCCTTACAACTAAAGACTGATGATGATCCTTTGAAGCATATGGAAATGATCCTGTCCTTAATGGATAAATTGGCTATAGCAGGGGGTGAACTTAATAATCAACAAAAGTTTGGAGTTTTACTGGGATCTCTACCAAAAGAATTTTTACCATTTATTTCTGGGATTAATGCAGTTACAGACCCATTGTTTAAGGATGTTTTAGCTAAGTTCAGAAGGGAGGCTCAGCAAATGTCTCTGTTTAAGCCCAGATCTGGGTTCGAGAGTGGAATTGAGGTTTGTGTCTCAAATTACACTGCCATAGAGCAACACAAGAGAGGAGTATTTGCATGCCAAGCCCCCAGAGCTCAGCAGCCAACAAGAGAAGGAGCCAGATGTTATCAATGTGGCCAGGTGGGGCATCTCTGGAGGGACTGTGTAGCCAATAGGAGACTTGAAAAACCAGCCAGTGGTAGCTCTCACTTTAAACAAAGGCAGCCTACAAAGCACCCAGGAGGGGAAGACAGAGGAGATGATTCAAGGCACACTGGTTCAGGTGGACCTCACAATTATAAGAGTTTTACAGCAACTCAGAGTCAGTTTAATGATGGAATTATTCTAATAGACTTGAGGGCAAGCAGTCACATGATGTCACAATTAGACTTCTTCAGTGATATGAATCCCTGTGAAGCTGGAAATGTTAAGGTTGCTGATGGGCAGAGCTTGGCTGTAAGAGGGAAGGGCCATTGTGTCTTGCACTGTAACACAGAATATGGCAGAATAATCCTGTCAAAACAACAGGTGTGTTGTATGCTCCAGATCTGGATAGAAATGTTCTGAGTGTTTCTGTTCTAACAGACAAGGGCTTTGAAGTGCATTTCAGTGGAGACTTATGCACAGTGAGCCAAGATGGGAAATCGTATGCCAGAGCATTTAAGAAAGATGGTGTCTATCAACTGGACTGTACCAGAGAGCCAGTAAACATGATAAGATGTTGCACAAGTGCAGATTGTGCTCAATTATGGCATCAACAGCTTGACCACCATCATATGAATGGGATATTAGCTCTAAAGAGAAATGAATTGACCAAAGGCAAAAAGATAAAGATGTGCAGCAATGACAACACAAAGTGTATGAACTGCATAAAAGGGAAAGGCACTAGGCCTTCCATTCCCAGGAAGAGTGAAAACAAATCGAGGCAACCACTGGAACTAGTCCACAGTGACTTACGTGGTCCGATTCAGACTTGTCTAAAGATGGGAATCATTACTTACTAACCTTTGTAGATGATTATTCCAGGTACTGTGTGACTTATTTGCTCAAGGAGAAAAGCCAGACCTTGCAGCTATTGAAGGAATATGTTGCAATGGTGGAGAACAAATTTGGCAGAAGACCTCAAGCTCTTCAGACTGACAATGTTGTATGTTTCACACCACGTTCAAACATACATGAAAGAGCTCTGTTTTATAACTTTACTGAGCATCCAGAATGTTTTATATCTCATTTTGTACCAGAAGCTCATGAACACTGGGGGTCTGCTGCAATCTGTTTAATATAAATACCAAAATCAGACATTTTGTTCCTCAAAGGACCTGAAAAATGGGGATATTCTGACCTTCTCAGTTTGCATGCCAATTAACCCCCAACCCATTTTGCCCTCAAACCATTGAATGGCTGATCCCACACTTGCTCTTTTATGGCAGGCTGGATATATTGCTCTTTGAGTGAGAGGAGAGAGAACACTGGGCTGAACCAGCTCCAAGCCAGCTCTCAGCTAGTTGACATCTCCTGTTCTCTTTGACAGTAGTACCCAAATTTCCTGTCTTGATGCTGGAGCAAACTCATTCCTTACCAAAGGAACAGGTTGGCAGCACCATAACAATACAGTTGGCCCTCAACTTTTGTGAGGGTTCTGGGGGCGGAGGATCCCACAAAAGTGGAAAAACCGCAAATATAGGTCCATTTTTTTAACCTGAGAAAGAATATTTCTCTAGACATGTGTAGGTCCTCCAGCATGATTCTATGGTATGCTTCTGCCAGAAGTTGATCACAGAGTCTTACTGGAGGATATAGAGATTCCTAGAGAGAACACTCCTCTAGGCATTTGTAGGTCCTCCAGTGTGATTCCATGGTCAAATTCCAGCAGATGCATACCACAGAATCATGCTGGATTCTGAAAATGCCTAGAGAGAACATATTTAGTAATCCGTGAATAATCAAATCCATGAATGCTTAACCCGTAAATGTGGCAGGATGACGGTAAATGAAAACCATAAAGAAAACATATGATTTAACACTGAAATAAGGTCCTTCCCAATTTAATGAAGGAGCACTGAACCAGAGAAATGGTCAGCTGAGCTCAGTGCTGACCTCTTGGATTGATAATGGTTCTCTAACAGAATTATGGACAGAGAAAAGTAGTGGGAGGAGAAAAGGAGAAGGGGAAGGGAGGGAAGAATTTCCTTTAACTAAAACAGCGGTGAGGAGGGAAGCTGCAGCTTTTGGGCCATGTGTGGTTCCCCCAGGGGGGTTGGGCCACCAGCCTCTCTCTGGGCCATCTATCCCCCCAAGACCAAGCTGCACCTACCACAATTTTAGGATGAACATCATCCCCCAAATGGCCAAATATATATATATATATATATATATATATATATGAAGGGCATGGAAACCTCTTCAAAGCACGTGTACACACTCACACACACACACACACACCCTTACCCCAACTAAATACAGAAATTGTCCAATTATTGGCAGAAAACAGAAATGGAGGTTCCCTTTTGATTTTGCTTTCAGATGTGTGGCAGCTCATTTTTGGGCAGTTGTGGCTGACTGGGAAGTGTTCGCAAAAACCTCCATGCCTTCCACTGTTGCCCATCCCTGAACTGAAAGATGCCAAACACTGTAACTGAGACCTCATGCATTTATTTATACACACACACACTTCTTTAGTCTCTTTCTTAACTTCTTTCCCCCTTGAATGCTAGCATCTTTTCTTATCTTTAATTAAGTGCTGCCAGAGCTGAGAAAACTATTTTGTAGGCCTTCAGCTCCCTGAGTCCATTAATATGGTGGATTCATTCCACTAATGGCCACTTTGCCTTTGGGTTCTGACTTTAATTGCTAGTAAAATTAACATAAGTGGTGATATAAATTTATGCAGTTATTTCATGTTTATTTATTTACTTAACTTCTGAAACACATCATAAACAAAGTCTTTCAAGACACTGTACTTACTGTACAACACACAACATGCTTTATAATTGCCACAACTCTCCAGATCTCATTTGATCTTCTCTGTGACGGAGAGGACACCTTAGCTGTCCTCTATAAGCTGCTAAACCCTCAGTAAAGCACTGTGGTAAACCAAATGAGTTCTGCCATCCAATTATAGTGAGCCAGGTACAGGGGAAAGCAGCTGAAGACAAAGGTATAAGAGTGATTCACAACACATTTGTGTATGTGTCTGGTAATGGAAATCACTCTAGTAGTAATCATCCTATGTCTGGAAAATGTTATGTCTGAACCAGCCTTAAGTCTAAAGCCTGGCAAGTGCTGCACTGCGTTGTCTTCAACTGCAGAACTCTTGCATTTGATAGCAGTACTATTTATTAAATATAAATCATTTCCCCCCCAAAAAAGTTTGCTGACAAATTATGTGTCTGAGGGCTGCAGGCAACACCATTTGGCAGCTACTTGTATATTTCTTCTGACGTTTTTCCGTACGCAAAATTCCTGTTGACTTCAATGCACAGGACAATGATAGGTTTGTAAATTGTGCACACATAGACTCCATTTTAATTAGCTGCAGATGATGAGTTACCTGCCTGTTGAGACTTTTGAAAAAAAGAGAATCTTTGCCTCAGTTTTATAACCCTTTACAAGCATAGTCCTATGATTTCCTTTATTGAAAAGGAAACTAACTTTAGTTTCTAACTTTAGATACTTTGGCCCATTTCATATAGGCCATGGGTCATACGTATGTGCAGAAGCATCAGTGTGCATGTGCTTGCAACCTAAAGATGTATTTTCTTGATCTCATTAGTGTGGATCAACCCTTTGAAGAAATCACGGTGATACTACTTGCAGTGTCAATGTTCTTCCATGCTGTCATCAGAACCAGTGGCACTAGTGGTTCATATGTCAGAGGGGCAGTGAATCTGCTCCTAGTTTTAATTCAGACTTTAAAACAAGCTATGCAAGATGCTTTACCTGTTCTGGTTCCAATACCTTGGATAGTGCCTGTAAAGTTGGGAATAAAACCCCATTGACATCTGAGCCACTGAGCTTGAATAAGTGCAGGGCCCCAAACTAATAATTACAAATGTAGCCACCACCAGGGCTTATCTTGTGCCGGGGCCCATCCTTGACTTCTGCTTCCGATGTTTGGTTTTAGTTTTAGAACTCATGAAATAAAAATAGATAAGGTGCCTTCAAACTACTGCATGCTACCTTTCCCCCCTTTTTAGTTAATTATAGAGTCAACACATACCAGCAATTGGTAGGTTTCCAGACATTCTTGAACACCAGCATCTTTTCTTTTCTTTTAATTAAGGTCTGGCAGAGCTTCGAAAAGTAACTTTTAGGGACTGCAGCTCCCAGAATCTCCCATCCCACATGTCTTGCAGAAGTATTCACCCACTTTTGATTTTCCACATTTTTGTTTGTTTGTTTCATTACCTGGATATGAATTGGGTTTAACTGGATTTGTTACCACTTGATGTACTCAAGATACTCAATACTGTGAAAGAACAAAATAGTTTTATTATGGCACAAAACTTAAGCAAAAAGAAGCAAACTGGCACTTATCAAGTGACCAATAACAGGGGTGGGCAACTCCTTGATATCCTCCAGGGGTCACTAGGTCAAGACCAGCCCTGTCATAAGACAAAATGAGGCACCAGCTGAGAGCAGGATAGCTAACAGCTCCCAACCATGTCACAGGAACATTAGGAAGCAGGCTTATCTAACTCAGTACAGGTCGACCCCCATATCTGTGGGGGATATGTTCCAAGGCCCCGTGTGAATACCTAACCCCATGGATAATAGGGAACCCTATTATTTTCAATGAGATGAATGCTGAAAGTTGACCGTAGAATCACATTGGAGGTCCTAGAAATGCCTAGAGATAACAGATGTTTGGGGACATGGATAAGTGAAACCATGGATACCAAATCCATGGATATGGGGTTGACCTGTATTGTCAACATTAGCTGACTGCAATTCTCCAAGATTTTCCAGCAAGATTTTTTCTTAGCCCTACCCGGAGATTTTCGTTTTCCCTGGTTGTCTTCCATTGCAGTACTAACCCAGACAAACCCTACTGAGCTTCCGAAATCAGACAGGATTATGTGTATCTAAGGTAGTGTGGCAGAGCTACTGCCTTGTTCATCCTAACCTTGCCTGCTGCAGTCCTGCTGGATTCTACATCTGGCATAAGAGTGGGAGGGCAGAATCTCATTTTTGGTCTTAGGAAGCAAGGTATCTTTGCCCAGCATTGCACCATACGATGTTATTTTATTTATTTATTTATTTATTTAGGTATTTATACCCTGCCCTTCAGCCACAATGGCTATCAGAGCGGCTTACAAATTGTTTTATGCAATAGCGGTTTCCAATGTGTGTTAGTTAATTGCCCCCACAAGCCAGGTACGCCCACTGAAGAACCCATCTTCCTCCCTACCCATGGCCCTGAACTCCTGAAACCAATCTGAATTGATGTGGGCTGGCTCCCCTGTCAACTGCTGCAAATGCAAGATTAATCAATTCAAATCCTCTAAAATTCAGGCCAGATGGGATGCATGTAACAGAGTTCCCCAAGATAATGCAGTTCACATACTTAGCATGCTCTAAGTAATTACTGTTTACTAGAAGGCACAGTAGAGCCAGTGTTGTGTAGTGGTTTAAGCGCTGGACTATGACTCTGGAGACCAGGGTTTGAATCCCCAATCAGCCATGGAAACCCACTGGGTGGCCATAGGCAGGTCACACTCTCTCAGCCTCAGAGGAAGGCAAAGGTAACCCCCCTCTGAACAAATTCTGCCAAGAAAACCCTGTGATAGGGTCACCATACGTTGGAAATGACCTGAAGTCAAGCAACAGCAGCAGCAGCAGCAAGGTGTACACTGGCTTAATAAATACAGATCAACCGCAGTATCCACAGATTCAATATTAATGGTTTCACTTATCCACGTCTGAAAAAACATGTTTTCTCTAGGCATTTCTTGGTCCTCCAATGTGATGCTATGCTCAACTTGTGCATTTATCTCCTTGAAATTAATAGGGTTCCCTATTATCCAGAGTATCCACAGGGGGTCTTGGGATGTAGCCCCCCCCCAAAGGATACAGCAGTTGACCTGTACATGCAATCTCTCATGCGCTGTTACATAAATAATGAACAAGATAAGCATCCCCTCCCAACTGGCCTAAAGAAATCCTAAAGAAATAAAGGGTTTGGTTTTTTAAACTTATTCTTGTGCTGTTTAGAAAGGAATACTGTACCTGTATTCTTGTGCCATTCTTTGCCTCTCTGGCTGCTCTGGAAAGATAAAAGCCTTTTGTTCTTTTATTCTTCTCTGCTCTTTTCTGAGCTTTATCTGCAATCTGAATACTCCACTCCCTAGAGAGTTCACAAACCATGCACACACACCCTGGCCCAGGTAGTGTGTGTTTGGAGGAAGAGGGGGGTGCTAGAGATGCTTTCTAAGCCGCCCCCCCCCCAAAATGCCTATGCCTTTGACAAGCTTTGTATGGCTGGCTGGCACCCCGTCCTGCCCTGGTTTGGCCCTTGGTGTGCCCACCCAGACCTTCTTTAGAGGAGGGTTGAGTGGGCTCTCTGGCAGAGCCCCCCCCACCTTTCTCTCTCCGGATGCCTCCCTCCGCCCCCTCCCTCTCCCCGCAGCATCTGTTCCCCATTGCCGTGGATTAAGTTTCCCTCCTGAAGGGAACCATGGGGGGGCTTGCCTTGCCGGGGCTCCGTCCCCACCGAGCAGCCCCGCGCCCCCTTCCCCCCTCCTCCTCCGGCCACCCCTTTGCGGGGACCCCCTGCCTCCCTTTGGGGGTTCGGCGTGTCTGAGGAGCCCGGCTCTGATTGGCTGCCTGCCTCTTCGGCGGAGGGGGGGTGGAGAGGGATCCCCTTGCGACCGGCCCCTTCTTCCCTCCCTCCCGCTCGCCAGTCCTCGGCCGGGAAGCAGCGCCAGCGGGGCTGAGGGTCGGAGCAGGCGCTGACAGCCGGCGGCGGAAGAGCTTCGCCCTAGCAGCGGCAGCAGCCGGCCAGCGGCGTCGGCGGTCGGATCAGCCGCGCCCGTCCCCTCCCTCCGCCCGAGAGCCCGGCAAGGATCCCAAGCATGGGCTGCGGCGGCCGGGCAGCTGCGGGCGCGCTGCTCCTCCTGGCTCCTTTGCTTCTGGTAAATGCAACCCCCCCCGCACTTTCTCCTCTGCAAAAGGCGCCTCTTTGGAGACCCCCCTCGGGGGAAGGGAGAGGAGGGGGGAGAGGTTGTGTCCCTCTGGGACTACCGCTTCCACAATCCCCAGCAGCCAAGCGGGCGGTGGCCGGGGAGGGGGAAATCGGGGAAGTTGCGCTCTCCCCAAAGTAACTTTTCCAACTTCGGGGGTCGGTGCAGAGAGAGGGGTGGGGGGGGGTTTGCTCGTGAAACGCCTCTGGGAGTCCTCCGCTTGGTGCTGCTGGAGGTGAGGGCAGGTAGAGCTCAGCCCGGCGTGGGCGCATCCACGGGGGTGGGGGTAGGGGGCGTCTTTTGGTCCGGAGACCCCGAGAGAGAGAGAGAGAGAGAGAGAGCGGGCAAGGCCACCTTTTTTTGGGGGGGGGAAGGATGAAGAGCAGCCCCTCCTGCGCCCGGGATCCGGTAGCCCCTGCTGTGCGCGGGAGGCTTGACCGGCCAAGGAGGGAACCTTCTTCCCTCCTCCGCGCTTCTTTAGGAGCGAAAGCCGATGCCCCGGCCCGGCCCCACGGTGCTCCTCCAGCCGCGGGGCTGCGGTCACTGGGGAGCCCTCTCAACCAAACCCGGCCCCTTCCTCCCCCCAAAAAAAACCCCCAAAGAGCCCCGGAGGTCCTCCTGCTTCTTCTCCTTAGCCCGGGTTCTCTTGGCGGCGGGCGGGCTTCCCCTTATCCGCGGAGGGGCGGAGGAAAGCCTCGCCAGGTGGGTGCCCGGGCCCTAGGAGTGTCCCCCTGCCCCCCCCCAGGAATAGGGGTCCCCTCGCCTTCTGCGGACAGGGCCGGTTGAAGGCACCAGCGGCGTCAGGGGGGGCATCATTGGGGGGGGGCGTAGTAACCCTCCTCCTGCAAAACCATTCTTAGTAATCTGAATATTCTGTACTATGCATAGTTTAGGTTGAATTAAGTTACCTTGACCTGAGATGAATATACGGGGCCCCCAAAATAAAGCGTTGCAGGGGCCCCCCAAATGCCTTCCACCGGTCCTGGCTGCGGTCCCTTCCGAAGGGTCCCTTTCCTCTTCCAGCTCTTTTCCCAGAGTTTGATCCAGGAAAGGGGCGAAACCGCGGATGGAAAAAAACCCTGGGGGGACGACTGGAGGGAAACCGGGCTCCCCGCTCAGCCTGGGCGGGCCCCCTTTCCCGGACCGGGCCTGAGGGCGGGGGTCTGGCTCCCTCGGGCTGGGCTGGCGCGGGGCTCTGGCCGCCCCCTCCGCCCGCCGGTCTGGACCCCCTTCCCCGCCAGTAGGCGCCCTTGGAAGGCAGCAGGCTCGCTTCGGAGCCGCACCTGGCGCTCCCTCCCGTGTGGTCTCCCCTTTTCTGGAGCTGGCTGGTTCTCTATCCCAGGCAGTAGAATAGCTGGCTTCTCTTGGGGTCATTGTCAGCCCCGCTATGGCCAGCCATCACTTGGAAGAAGTCAGTGTATCTCTTGCCCACAAGCATTTACTGTATGTAGCAGACCAATCATTGTCCCTGATATCTTTGCAGTAGCTTCAAGAATAACGTTTCACTCTCTCTGCATATGATGAACATTCAGCTGTCTGATAAGACAGATGTCATCGGACATTTACCTGTACCTTTCTTTAACCTTGTTGTAAGCCACCCTGGGTATCATGTTGGGAGAAAGGCGGGATAGAAATTAAATAAATAAATGGCTCTAAACCATTTTCTGATGTTGCAATAAGTCACTTTGCATATGGCTTACATGGGAAGGCAGTATACAAATGAACTAAATGGTGATGATGATTTTGAAGAAGAAATGCCACAGAAATGGATTCAACAAGGTCATAGCTCCAGAAACTATATTTAATACCAGAATGCAGAAATGTGTACAGAGTGGCTTGCTTTTTTTTTTTTTTTTTTGGTCACTGACACTGGATTGTAGTCCCATTACCTCTGCAATAAATTGGGGTAGGGATACGTAAGTTTCTTGAGACAGACTCCTACCTACCTTGTATTGTGAAGCACCATGCAAATTAAGTGATAGGAATGAATCAATAAATCATCATTATTGATTGCATGTTAAGGAGCATGGCTTCCAGCCCCCTTTTTCCTTTTTCCTTTCTATTTTTCTGGATTCGTCCCAGCAGCAAGTGAAAGAGTACTGTATTATACTTGGAACGGGCTT
Organism: Gambelia wislizenii; assembly: GCA_030847615.1. NCBI lineage: Eukaryota > Metazoa > Chordata > Lepidosauria > Squamata > Crotaphytidae > Gambelia > Gambelia wislizenii. The sequence goes on along the minus strand of JAUMIR010000002.1, from coordinate 319,396,490 downwards.
GATTTAGGCTTGCATAATTGTTACTTTGCATTGCACTGCCAGATCATGCTTTTCAATCCAGCAAAAGGCAATTTTTAATAGGTGAATGGGTGAGAGTTGCAAAACCATCACTTTAGCTCTCCACAGCCTCTGATCCAGTGTAGTAAGCTGAGAGCAAAATATGGATTTAGTATCCCTCGACCATATGCCCCTTTTCTTTCTAAAGTGGAAACTAACCCCAGTCCTTGCTTTATACATAACTGAAAGGGCTTTTAAAAACCTGACTGAAGCATACATAAAAAGCATCATGATTTGGCTCCATCCTCAAAACATACCTGGACAATCTCCTTGCCATTTCTTATAAATTAGGTACTTGTAATTCACTAAACAAATAGTATTCCCTACTGCCAACCATTATGTTTTGTAGCTTTGTATTATACAGGTTTATGGTTAGTGGCAGAACTGGGATTTTTTTTTCTGAATAAGATTTCCCTGTAAAAAAAGTCACTTTGTGGATGAAATTGAGTAATTGAGGGGCAGGATAGACTCATAATTCCCTGAATATTTATTTGTTGGCTTGGCAGTTTCTTGCTTTGCTGTTTGACTATTCAAAAAGTCTTAACTGCAAGAGTTAAGCCTTACATATAAGGCTGAAGATAAAAGATAACAAAATTGTGGGTGTTCACTATCCTAGTAACAGTAGAATGTGCGTACAGACATGTGTCAATTAAAGCCTCTGACAAAGAAGGTCTTTTCTACAAAATCTGTTTACACCCACCCAGCTCCCTTTTTCTCCTTATCCTCTGTCCGGAAGGGTTTTTTTTTTTAGTAGCATTGGCATTGGGAGGATGGTGAAGGAGGGCTGGAGAAACACAGATTTTCAGTGCTGGATTGTAGCACAGTGTCTGCGGTAAACACTGCAATACAAGTTTGAGCTGGAAAAAAGCAGGATTCTAATCTAGCTGTGCGTGCCTGCCTATACCAGTCAAGGGAAACAGCAACTGTATCCTGCATCCTCTACTGACCATGCATACACAGCAAAACAGAGAGAAAAGGGGGAGAGAGCACATAAGTCTGCCTTGCTACCTACCCCACAGCATGTTAAAGAATCTATATTTTTGCCACCAAAATGGAAATCGTAAGAAAAGTGGAGGCTGTTGAAAGCCATCGTGGATGTATTTTGGAAGAAGCTTTCAAGTGATCTCTAGAAGCTTCAATTTATTTTTGTTTAGTTATACAAATTTTAACTGCTGTTTCCTTTACCATGTGCATACGTTTAGTTTTGGATAAAAAGTTTGCTGAAACATGTTGAACTGTTCTTTTCTGTGGCACAGGATCCCATCTCTTGTCTCTCCATGTTTTTTCTGCCTCTAGGGCTAGATTTTCTGTTAAAGAAGTAATGCTCAAGAATACATCTACTTCCTTAACTGAAGTCTATTCTATGGTATTACTAAGGCTGGTGTCACCCCTCTCCATCACAGTGTCACCTGGTGTGATTTGGCCTCTCCAAACTCTGTAGTGCTGCCACTGGGTATATTTGTATATAAATTATGAGTTCTCTCTCAATCAAATATGCAACAAGATATGTAGAGTGAGTGAGTTCTGAATGGCTATAAAGAGTGGGGAATATGACATACTAGGTTCTGGGACCATGTAGCCCTCCAGATTTTGTTGGTCTGTAAATCCCAACAACCCTAGCCATCTTGCCAAGGGTCATGGGAGCTGCAGTCCAATCATATCTGGAGGGTCACTTGTTCTCTATTCGAATTACAGATATCTGCATATCTTTTGTTTTGTATGTGCATATATGTGTCTTCAAGCTGCCTTGAAGCTGCCTTATGGCGACCTCATGAATTCTATTGGGTTTTCTTAGGCAAGGAATACTCAGAGGTGGTTTTGCCAGTTCCTTCCTTTATCCCAGAGTTAATTAGTGTGAAAGAATGGATTGTAGAGCTGTTTCTTTATGTTCTGGTCCACAGAAACCTGTGAGGGGAAATAGCCTTTACTCTAAGGCAGTGTTTCCAGAACTTTGGTCCTGCAGATGTTTTGAATGTCATCTTCCAGAATTCCTGACTGTTGGCCAAGGTGGCTAGCGCTTCTGGGAGATGAAGTCCAAAACAGCTGGAGGGCCAAAGTTTGGGAAACACTGCTCAAAAGCAATATTTGGGATATTCCTGGACTGCATCTCTCATAGGTGTTACAATCCACATATTGCCCATCCTTGACTGGGCTTGAAGGAAACAAAGCCAAACAACATTGTCATACAGTCAGCTAGAAAGAGAAGTTGTGTCCACCTAAGGCATGGTGGACATAGGGGCTGGGAGCCAATTTTTGCCCTTGCCTCCTGGTGGTCTGTACTCTCCCTCCAAGAAATGGCCACTGCCTGGCTGAAAATGGAAGTGATTTCTGGTTTCTGTTCTTAGCCATTTTTAGGAAAATTTCTATGTTTTTCATTGGGGCGAGGGAGGTTGTTGGAAAGTTTTATCTCTGCACCACTCCTGGATGCCTCTAGGATTAGCAATTTGCTATGGAGGGGTGATTTCCCCCCTCAGCTCTCCAAATGTGGGGGGTCCAGGGGTTAGGAACACTTGGGGGGAGATGTGTGTCAGTTGGGGTTCAGAATCCTCCTGTGGAGGTACATGCAGCACATGGACTATCCCCGTCCTAAGGTGTTGAGTTAGGTGCGTTTACAGGTAACATATTCATCCCTCAGTAGTTTGTAGTGTCAAATGATGGCCCTGTCTACAAGTAAGGGTGGCTGACTCATCTCTTTGGAGTAAATCTCTCCTGTTACAAATTGTGGGCCCAGTTTGAAGAGCAGAACACAGGACAGATATAGATGAGAATTCCTTTGCCTTCCTCTTGTCAACTGCTTTTCTCCCATTCTAATGGCAGTAGGAGAGACAGACTTCAGGAAATCTACCACAAGCACAGGGCATGTTTATCACTCCCCGTGCCAGTATCAATGCTCAGATTCCTGTGGCAATTTCAGCTTTCTAGTAGGGGCCTTGCCAGCAACCCTCCACCCACCCCCATTTTAAAAAAAAATGCCTTTTCAGTCCAAGCAACATCAGGTGATCAGATCTAGACACCATTTCAGAGAGTGGAAAAATTACTTTTTTGGACTGTAGCTCTTCAAATCTCTTAGTGTGGTCATTGCTCAGGCTGGCTGTGGAGTTCTGGGAGTCATAAAAACAAACAAACAAGAAAACAAATCTTTTTCCAAGTGTTATTGTTATTGTTGTTGTTGTGTGCCTTCAAGATGCTTCCAACTTGTGGCAACACTAAGGCGCTCCTGTGATGGGGTTTTCTCGGCAAGATTTGTTCAGAAGTGTTTGCTATTGCCTTCCTCTGAAGCTGAGAGAGTGTGACTTGCCCAAGGTCACCCAGTGGGTTTCCATGACCAAATAGGGATTTAAACCCTGGTCTCTATATTTGTAGTCCAACGCTCAACTCTGCACAACTCTGGATACAGCTCTGCAACATGGCAAAGGCTACTGCCACATTGCAGAAATAATGCAATTTGACACCACTTTAACTATCATGGCTCTATCCCATGGGCTCCTTGGATTTGTAGTTTGTGGTGGCACCAGAGCTGTCTGACAGAGAAGGCTACATGTCTCACAAAATGACAAATGTCAGGATTCCATGGCATCGAGCCACAACAGTTAAAGTGGTGCCAAACTGCATTATTTCTACAGTATGTTAGCAGCCATAGAGCTCATCTACGCCAAGCAGAATGCGCCAGCTCTCTTTTCCGGCATATCCTGCCTCCATAGCTGGCCAGTTCCCCCACCCCCATTACCTGCAGAAAACAGGCTGGAGTCCAAACGGGACACCGGCCTGTCACTGAAGCTTCCACTGCTGCCATTTTCTCGCTAACATGAAAGCTAGGCAGGGTTCCACAACCTGTGCCTGAAGGCCCCCTGCATGTGACCAGCCTTAGTCACATGCTGCAGGACCCCTGCCCTGCTTCCAGAAGAGCCAAGGAGCTGGCAGCGGCAGAAAGGAGTGGTGTGCCAGAAGGGGTCCATTGGACACGTGGGGCCTGATCCTGAAGAAATAGAGTAAACTGGGTATTTTCCTAAAATGCATTAAAAGGCCCTATCTTGGCTTGCCCGCCCCCCCACCATTCCAGCCCTGAATCTGTCTCAAGGATCATTTGGACTGCCCGGACACAGATCGGGGTAAATGCCCTGTGCCATTTGGGCTACAAGGCTCTGGAATGTGGGCAAACTGGGGTATTTGTCTGGTGTAAACGAGCCCTTAGTTCGGAATTAAAATAATGGATAGATATAGCCACTCTGAGCTGCATGGAGCTCTGCTGCTTGCCTCAGAGTGAGCCTATCAGAACCGCTGAAGAAGGAAGGTGACCTAAAGAAGGTGCTTTTCTAAGGGCCTCCTCAACTTGGAAGTGGCTCTGAGCATTCCTCAACTTCCTTCATTGTTAAAGTTGGACCTTCCCATCTGTGGGCTGTGACCCTGACTCAGCACTATGTGAGGCAGCCACCATAGGCTGAAGGTTTGGGGGCCTCATAAAAGATCTGCTAATTTGGAATTATTTCATTTGCTATTTAATTTCCAGAAATAAGGAAAGGTGCTTTGGGAATTCCCTGACTCATATGCCAGAATAGCCTCGCTGGTGTTGGGGATTATGTACATTGATTTGGGTGGGAGAAGGTTGTAACTTGTTGCTTCACTTCAGGCAGAGAAATGTCATGGTGCTGTACCATCAGTTCCTGGTTTGTATGTGTTTGGCACAGACCCAGAGTTTAGGGGAAAAAATTCTTTCTGAATGGCAGCCCTCAGAATCTCCTAGCTAACATGGCCAGTACGTGCTACAGAAAGGGGCAATAGTCAAAGCCTTGTGCAGAACTGCATTTTAGGAGTTGGGTCTGTTGTTAAGTCTCATTTGGCAACCTGATATGGGTGAAACTGTGATCTTGGATGCGTCTGAGAAGAAACTGTGACTCAGTCTTGCAGGCAACCCTGTGTGCAAGGACCAGGGGAGGGGGAAGTCATCACCACTTCTGATTCCCACCCTTCAAATATGCTGAACGAGTGAGTCAGCCCACACACATATCACACAGAGCAGAGAGGAACCAGCCCTGGATGGACAGGCTCCATGGCTGGCTTCCCAGGATGAGCAAAGGGGTGTGTCTTGGAGAAAAAAGTTTCAGGATTTCCCTGCGAACACTTTCCATTCTCCTCCTGGTTCCGTGCTCCAGCTGGGAGCCTGGGAAGTTGCTCCTTTCAAAACTCCACAGAGACTGAAGGTCAAAGAACCTGAATGGCGTGTGGCCCTGGGAGCAAAATAAGTTCAGCTGGGTGGTGTTAGCTTTCCATCCTCAGGAAGTAAGCCTGATGTCTATGTGCGTATGTAACACGTATGTGGGATAAGTTATGTCTTTCCCTCAGTGCAGAACTCTTTCTCTGCCCTTTTCATGGCCATTCAGGGAGAGGACCAAAGTCAGGCTCAGGTTGGAGCCTCCTCTCAGCATGAAGCTCATCCTTTGACCTTGGACCAGTCACTACCACTCAGCCTCAGGACAGGTCACAGTCCTTGAACAAGGAAGTTACAAAGGAAGACTAGAAAGAGAAACAGCTGAGTTGACTTATATTTACAAATTCCAGTCCATTAGCAGATGTATGAACAAAGACTGTGGCTTCATGGTGCACTGCATATATTAATACAAGAGTCCTCGCTACTGCACACATAACCAAAAGGAATCTTCTGAGAGAGTTTTCAACCCAGGGCAACTGACTGCTGGCAAGCAGATTTATAGCTTTCACACATCAACACTAACTGACCACTGTGAAGATCTGAAAGAGCAGTATCACCTTACACAGCCTTCTGAAAATGTAAGACAAAGGATATTATTTGCATCTTTCTGGATCCTATTACATTCTGTCCTACTCCCACAATGGTATAAATGTATGCTTTACAACTTGCATCACTTTGTACTGCATCAGAAAAAGTAGGTTTATATCCACAAAAGCTCACGCTAAAATAAAATCCAGTTAGTCTTAAAGGTTCTGCCACATTCTTTCTTTTTTTCTCTCCCTCACGTCCTCCTTTTTATGCTACAAGAGACTAATATGGCTACTTCTTTAAAAACTACTTCAGGACAGTGTTGTAAAATTTGTGGAGGGCTTTTTGGGTGGGATAGAGGGAGAAAAGCATACATCTGTTTGAAGTCCGTAGAGGAGAAATGTGATGGTGGTGGTTCTGATGTTGAGAAACAATAAATCATTGTTAATTTTATATCCCCACACCCTTTTTGCAAACTGGCCTGACTGACTGTAGATGATTATTTTAGCAAAGTCTTTCTATCTCTGCAATGTTCCTTCATTGTACTCACAGGGGCTATCTTGCCTCTTCCTTGGCCTAGATTTAAGTGAGGGGGGGGGTTTACTACAAACAGATTGATCACCATGGTGTATCTGTTTGTGAAATGGTGCACTGCAAGAAAGAAACAGAGGATCCTTTTAGAACAGAGCTGTAGCAGCTCCATGTCCCTCTTTAGTAAATTTACCGGAGTAAGCCAGCAGGCCATGGATGTACTATGATGGTGTACTTGTCCCCAACATACACACATACTATGGAGCAGGGCACAGTTCTGGCACCACCATGCCTCCTTAGGTTCTTCATGGGAGAAAGGCAGCTTGCAAAAAATATCAATAATGGGAGGTAAGTCAGAATCTGGACACACAGTTGGGATGTAGAAGATGTAGATACTCCTATAACACTAACTAATCCCTCTCCCTCTTTAACCTGTCAACTTCTGGAGAAAGCAAGATGGAAATTGGAGGGGGTAGCTTAGCCCTCTTTGATCCAAAACCATCTTAACAATGTGGTGGAATAATCATTCTGCTGCTGCCTGTGCTAGGGTCCATATCCCATATGTCAGGGTTGGCCAACTACCAGGGGTGGAGGGGACACATTAGCCTCCTCTGGGACATCAGAGGGCTGCACACCTATGTGTCCCACCCCAATGTATCCCACAATGTATTGCATTTCCAAATTTTATTTTCTTAATTTCTTTCTTTTCTTTTACTAAAAATGCCCCCACAGCCCCAGTGGTTTATAAGGGGTAATTTTGCCATATTTTAGGAGGCCAATTTTAACAGGAGCCAAACTCGATATTTGGTTTACTTCTTGGTTTTGAATTTTTTTCTGGGCCTTAAACAGTCTGGAGGATGTGGCACACTCCCGAAGGTGCGGTAAACTTTTAGTTAGAAGTTTTCCAGAAAAAGTAGTAATTACCTCATATATAACAATAATTGCCCCAGCTGATTGCTCCTCCAGTTGGCTGGGATCATAGAATCATAGAGTTGGAAGAGACCCATAAGGGCCATCCAGTCCAACCCCCTGCCATGCAGGAATAAACAAAGCATTTGTGACAGATGGCCATCCAGCCTCAGTTTAAAAACCTTGAAAGAAGGAGACTCTGCCACACTCCCAGGCAGAGCATTCCACTGCTGAACAGCTCTTACTGTCAGGAAGTTCTTCCTAATGTTTAGGTGGAATCTCTTTTCTTGTAGTTTGAGTCCATTGCTCTGTGTCCTTGTCTCTGGAGCCGCAGGAAACAAGCTTGCTCCATCCTCAGTATGACATCCCTTCAAATATCTAAATATGGCCATCATGTCACCTCTTAACCTTCTCTTCTCCAGGCTGAACATACCCAGCTCCCTAAGGGCATGGCTCCTCATAGGGCATGGCTTCCAGACCTCATACCATTTTGGTCACCCTCCTCTGGACATGTTCCAACTTGTCAATATCCTTCTTGAATTGTGGTGCCCAGAACTGGACATGGTATTGCAGGTGAGGTCTGACCAAAGCAGAATAGAGTGGCACTATTACTTCCCTTGGTCCAGGCAGTATACTCCTGTTGTCTAGAATTGGATTGGCTTTTTTGGATTGGATCACACTGCTGACTCATGTTCAGTTTGTGGTCCACTAAGAGTTCTAGATCCCTTTCACATGTACTGCTATCAAGCCAGGTGTCCCCCATCCTATACCTGTGGTTTTCATTTTTACTTCCCAAGGGTAGAATCCTACATTTCTCCCTGTTGAACTTCATTTTGTTAGTTTGGGCCCAGGTTTCTAATCTGTTAAAGTCATTTTGAATTCAGATCCTGTCCTCTGGGGTTTTAGCTCCCCCTCCTAATTTGGTGTCATCTGCAAAGTTGATAAGCATGTCCTCTATTCCATCATTCAAGTCACTGATGAAGATGTTGAATAGCACTGGGCCCAGGATAGAACCCTGTGGCACCCCACTGGTCACTTCTCTCCAGGATGAAGAGGAGCCATTGGTGACTACCCTTTGGGTTCGGCCCATCAACATCCACCTAACAGTTGCATTTTCTAGCCTACATGTTACTAACTTTTTTTCAGGGATATCATGGGGGACTTTGTCAAAGGCCTTGCTGAAATCAAGATACACTTCATCCACAGCATTCCCTTCAGCTATCAGGTTTATAACTAACAAAAAAAGAGATAAGATTACTCTGGCACGATTTGTTTTTGAGAAATCCATGTTGACTTTTAGTAATCATTGCATTCCTTTCTAAGTGCTTACAGACTGTCTGTTTAATGATCTGCTCTAGAACCTAGTATTGATGTCAGGCTGTATTGATGTCTAGTATTGATTCCTAGTATTGATGTCAGGCTGACTGGACAATTATTATTTGGGTCTTCTCCCCCACCCCATTTTAAAGATGGGACAACATTTGCCCTCTTCCAGTCTGCTGGAACCTCACCTGTTCTCCAGGATTTCTCAAAGGTTATTGCCAGTGGTTCTGAGATTACCTCTGCCAGTTCTTCTAGCACCCTTGGGTGTAGTTCATCTGGACCTGGAGACCTGAATTCATTTACACTGGCCAGGTATTCACATTGCCAGGAAGAAAGGACAGAGTTACCAAGTATGCAACTAGAGTAGAACCATTGAATTAATAGAACTTATATGAGTGTTGATTTACGAAAGTCCTATTATTAAAGGTGCCATAATGGGCTATCCCATTATCTGGGCAACACAGCTGAAGGGAGTCTTGGAGGGTCTGTCCTCCAAGAAAACAAGGCTTAATGATATGATGGTTTAGGTTACGCTTATTGGGGAGGGGTGTTAATTTACCCTGAGATACTAAACTAATTGAGGGCTATTTGAATTCTCAAGAGCTGACTTGCTAGCTTACTTAGCATGGGTCAGTAGCTGGCAGCACTGGTGCCACATCCAGGACCCTTGAAGAATTTTACCTAGCCTGCCAACTCCCCTCCCTCTTCCACACATAATCAGAAGCAAACATTCCAGACATTAGATTTTACCACTGATTTCATTAATACTGGGACAGCTTCCTCTATTATTGTAAAAAATTCCACATACTGGTTACGCTGACACTGAGTTCAATGGAAACTCTTCACATCTGTTAGTTTATAAGATTGAAAGCTTTATTGTGGTTTATATACAAATGTGTTATCACCAGAAGCTGAGTTGGGTGAACCCTTCAAATATTGCATAGTCTGGGTGATGCAGGAATGTGTGTGTGTGTGTGTGTGTGTGTGTGTGTGTGTGTATTATGTTGAATCTTTCCTGCTCTATCCTGGCTGGAGGATGCTTGGAATTGTGATCCAAAAAAGTAACTTTCCAAGCTCTCCCTATACTCCTGAACAGGAGTGGAGCTCACATATAATGTCATCTGCGGGTTCATAAATTGCTTCATAAAATTGAGGGTCTTACTCAGTCTAAAATTCCAGCATGTACAGATTGACACTTACAACAAACCGTCATGACAAAAGTAGTACCACCTTTTTCTGCAAAGGCTACCAGGAGGATGAACTCAGAAATGTTTCCAACATCACTTGGGTTCCGTTAGACACTTGGGGCCTGAACATGCAGGAGGATAGGCTAAGAAATGATAACCTTAGAAGACAGATGCAGCAATAATAGGGAACATGGTTCTCTAGAGGATCATCCTTGTTACCATTATAGTCGGACCGCAGTATCCATGGAACCAAGGTTTCAGTTATCTGCAGGACACAAAATGGGGACACATATCATAGAGTCACACTGGAAAATGCCTAGAGAGGCACCCTCTCTAGTAATCTTTTAGGTCCTCCAATGCAACTCTATGGTATGTTTTTACCAGATGCCCTTTATTTTAATAGGGTTCACTGTTATCCACAGTTTCCAGTATCCAAAGTAAGTCTGGGAACCAAATCCGCATGGATACGGTGGTCTGACTGTAATTTATATAACTGAATTTTCAGTTGTCTTGTGAAACAATATATATGTATATGCAGTTCTTTTTGAAAATGGCGACTTGATGTTTATGTGCATGCACTAACTTGATGCAGTTTCCTAAAATCAAGAGAGGGATCTTGAAAATAATCAAGAAGTAGCCAAAATCATGTGTGTGTGTGCCTTCAAGTCGCCTATCAACTTATGGCAACTCTATGTATTTGAAAAGGTTATCTTGGGCAAGAATACTTAGAGGTGGCCTTGCCAGTTCCTTCCTCTGAAATATAGCCTATAGCACCTAGTAGTCTCCCATCCAAGTATTAACCAGAGCTGACCCTGCTTAGCATCCACGATCATCTGGGATATGGTGCCTTTAGGCTATGAGTTTGTGGTAAAAAGTTAGTAGTGTAGCTTCTTTATGAAAAGTGATCAGAACGTTGGAAAGTTACTTTTAAATTATAAACCCCAGAATCCCCAGTCAACCACAGTCACTGGCTAAGCTAAGTGGGAGATCATGGGCATTGTAGTACAAGAAATTAATGTTAGGTTGCTTAGGTGCAGTGGGTATCAAGTCAAATTCTCAGTGAAATCCAACCTGAAAATAAGATAAGAGGGACAGGAAAATGACCAACAAAGATGCAACATGAGAGTTTCTCAAGATCATCTGCAAGATAACTCATGCCCATAATAACAATTGCAGTCAAGTTTGGATGCACACTGTGTGTGTGTGTGTGCACGTGTGTGCGAGAGAGAGAGAGAGAGAGAGATATTATTTTTGAAAAGGGGAGTATTTTCTAAGTTAAAGAATGAGAAGGCAATCAGTTGAACAAAGCATTGTGTGAATGAATTATTTGTACTAAACTTAGTAGGTTGTGGCCACAGGAGGTATTCTTTGGGAAAGGTTTTTCTAGATCTGGGCTTGACTTCCTGTCACTCCTCCAGCTTGTAAGAACTAGGCCTAATACTGACTTCCTTTGATCAGTACACACAATATCTGTCCATTTGCTTTCAATGATAGATAGATAGATAGATAGATAGATAGATAGATAGACAGATAGATAGACAGATGCACTGTAGGTTGCCTTCTCAGATGTGCCATCATTGTGGTGTTTAAGATAAATATGTTCTTTAACAAATGGTATTGGTTCTGATAATAGCTTTTGATTTTAAAGACAGGTATTGTATACCAAAGATACAAGAGCAAGAGCGAATTGGACGGTTATTGGACAGATGCCAATATAGTGTCATATGTTGAACATGAGCCATGTGCACAAACAAAGCCATTTAACTCTCTCTGTGTGTAAAAAACGTAGTACAAGATGCACCAGTTCAGCTGGCACAACCTTATGCCAGTTGCACACACAAATGAGTGATCATGGAAAAAGAACATGGCTCGTTTGGGAGTCAGCACTGGAAAATCCTTCCCTCTACACAGCTATAAATGTAGAAACAGATGGGTAGCCTTAGAATGATAGACATACCTGCACAAAAGGTGGTGGTAGTGGTGGTGGTGATAGATTAAACCTTCTTACATTCAGCTGTGAAACAAGGAATTTAATATTCAGTCCACAAGCTAATTGTGCCATTGGTCACCCAAGACAGAGAATAGGGAAAGAGAGCACCAGAGAGGATGAATGGGATGGACTATTGTGCTTGACTAGATTCCATGTATAAATTAAGAGAGGGGGGGGAGAAATTCTTGAGGGGGGGGAGGAAAACACCGTGTATTTTATTATAATTCCTAGTGTTCCTCCTGAATCCACCACAATAGCAGGCAAGAGAGCTAAAGCCCCCTGAAAAGAAGCAGACAGCAAATGCAAATTTGATTCAATGACTCTTTGACAAGAAGTAGTTTGACTCTGAGTCTGGATGAACATGCGTGTCAAAGAGCAGCCTTAGTTTCAGCCACATTCCCTTTGAATTAAAAGACTGTGGGTTCCTTGTGTCCATTCTGCATTCTCTAAATGCACATAAAGGGCCTTTTAGCCCTCTCCATTTTTCTTTGGCTTGTTTATGAAGAAGTCATACCAGAGTTTATTCTGCGTAGAAAATACGTATCTCATCACATCAAAGAATACCGGAGTTACTCAGGAGCAATCATTGCTATACCACTGTTCCTTTTGTATATAAAATACATATCTCACTGCATCAAAGAATACCTGAGTTAGCCATTGCTATAATTATTTTGGAAGTCACTGTGGATTTTGTGCCAAATCACTTCCTAAAGCAAATCAGTGATGGCCAAGCAGCAATGTCAGGGAGCACATGATGGCCAGCATGGTACATTTACTTCCTGAAATACCTGTGCCAGTGCTTGAATAATAGGGAGCTCCTCCCCTGTACTCCCTTGTCTTTAGTGACAGTCTCTTAGCTGCTGTTTTTAGGCCATGGGGTGGGGTGGGGGGAATGATTTGGCTGAAGTCAGAATGTGGGACTTACTGATTAAAATAAGGGCTGCCCAACTTTTTTACAATTAAACATTGATCTTTATTTATATGCATGTGCATACATGTTTTTATGTGCACACATGTGTGTGCACACACCCACACAAAGTAGGACTCTTTACAATAAGTATCAAGAAGTGTGGAGGGGAGAGGAAATGTTCAGTTTGCAATACGTAAAAGAAGATGCCTGCCTTTCATTGCATTTTACTGTACTTCAATACAACATATTGTGACCGTCTAAATATTCACAAAAGTTGAAATGCAGCTGTCAATCTGCCTCAAGAGAGAATCTTGCAGAAACCACACTGATTCCCCAGTATAATCATGACTGATGACATCCATTCAGACTGGGAGGACCTCTTCCATACTTAAAGTAATGCTAACTTTTTGTACGGTTGGTGTGGGGACACCTTTCTGTTTCAAGGGCTACATTCCTATGGGAGTGGGGTAATCTGTTGGGGACCAAATGTTTTTACTCCCACCCTCCCTTCCCTCCCTTTCTAGTAGCAGGATATGTTGGGGAGTGGCAGTCTGAACATGTTTTTTGCAGAGGGGTTTGAAATTAGGTCGAGGTCTTCATGAAATTAGGGATCCAGGTTGTGTATCCCTTGTGACAGAGTTAACTATGCATGGAAAGAACAGTTTCTTCCTTTCTAGTTGAGTTCCTGGATGTCAGGGCCTCTGCCAGGATACAGGGTGAGGGAAGAATTTCAGGGTGAGAGAGCTGCCTTGAAAAGAAAAAAAAGTACTGTATGCTGTTGGCCCCCAGTCCTGCACACTGCTTCAGACTGGTTGATGTAAACTCTCTGTGGGGCCCAATAGGCCACCTCCTCTCACTCTCAAGTTCCCTGAAGCCATAGGTGGCACCAGCTATGTGGAGAGGGGACTCAGGAAGGGGAAATACTGAGATGACTCAGGATTTGCTACCTCAGGAGTCACTGGGTATTGTAGCACATGATTGTGGCTTTTGGTTTTTCCTATTTTATTATTAACACTCCCCATTCTATTTCTGCCTTCCTCAGTCTACCCTGAATGACTGAAGCCACATTGTTGTTGTTGTATTTATTTATATCCCACTTCCCCCAAAAATTGGGACTCAAAGTAGCTCACAATTAAAAAGTGAAGTACAATTAAAAACATACAAAAATTAAACATTAAAATAGAATTAAACTATTTACAGTATTAAAAGAGTTCAACCGATCAATAAAGGAATATAATGCAGTTTAAAAGATAAAACGTTCTAAAAACAGTTCAGCTAGAACAGTACAGCATTCCTTAGCTCATTAATAATAATAAAAAAAAAACCTTTCTGTTTTAAAAGCCAGGCTCAATAAAAAGGTTTAGTCTGCTGACAGAAGGACAAGGAGGGGGCCTCCCTGGGAAAGGGAGTTCCAGAGTCTAGCGGCAGCCACAGAGAAGGCCCTCTTTCGCATCCCCACAAACTGTGCTTGTGATAGCAGTGGGACTGAGAGAAGGGCCTCTCCTGGTGATCTCAGATCCCTAGTGGCGCAGTGGTTAAATGCTGGTACTGCAGCCACAACACTGGAAGTTCAGTCCCAAGGGCTCCAAGGTTCACTCAGCCTTCCATCCTTTCGTAGGTCAGTAAAATGAGTACCCGGCTTGTGGGGGCAGTTAGCTAATACACAGTAGAAACCGATTAGTGCCTAGTGTGCTATAAAGTGGTATAGATGTGTAAAGTGCTATTGCTTAATAATTTGTAAACCACTCTGAAAGCCTGTGTGGCTGAAGAGCAGGGTATATATATCTAAATCAATAAATAAAATCCCAGGCAGGCTCATACAGGGAGATATGATTTGCCAAATAGCCCGGACCTGAGCCACATCGGGCTTTATAGGTCCTTATAGGTACAGTACAATTTTCCTTTCTTGCTCAGAGGTGAACAGGGCCTGGTGCCAATGTATTTCTCCTACAGCTATGCTTAGTTACTCATTTCCTTCCTTCCTTCCTTTTTTATTTTAAGAGCATGCCTTAACTGTTTTAATTTTACTGATCTTTGTACTGCTTTTTAACATTTTTAATTATATATTTTAAACTGTTTTTAGTATACATAATAAATTTCATTCCATTTTAATGGTGCTTCTCTTTTGCTTAACAGTATTGGGCTTGTTCTAATTTGTTGGAATTAAAAATGAGTTAGACAGAGACTAGAACAATGTTGGTGGAAGACCTGGAGTGAGTCTGACTGAATCTTGACATTCAGAAAAATCATCCAAATACTCTTCTCCTTTCTGATGCTTCTGAGACCTCTGATTCTCTTTCTATCCTATCTGTTATTTACCATATTTCCAAAACTATCTCCTGTTTCCTTCAGGATCTTAGAATCATAGAATCACAGAATTGGAAGAGACCACAAGGGCCATCCAGCCCAACCCCCTGCCATGCAGGAACACACAATCCAAGCACTCCCGACAGATGGCCATCCAGCCTCTGTTTGAAAACTTCCAAAGAAAGAGACTCCACCACACTTGGAGGAAGTGTTAGTACACTTCCAAACAGCTCTTACTGTCAGGAAGTTCTTCCTACTGTTTAGAAGGAATCCCTTTTCCTGTAGTTTGAACCCAGTGCTCCGTGTCTTATGACTTTTTCAGATGCGGGACAAATATAGCATCCTCATCTCGCCATCTAGCTACCGCCACGCCCGTCCCTTTAATGGTGTAAAAAAATATATCAGACCTACCTTGATAGTGGGATAAAAACTGCGCCCCCTCCTCTCTGGCAGCCCAGGAGTGAATTGAGCTCAGACAGAGCCCCATTCACTTCCTGGTTTGAGTTCCTGGCCGTTCTCGCGAGAGAATGAGCACGCAGGAAATTCAAAAATAAAAAGTAAAAGAAAGATGGAAAAGTGACAGCAAGCGCAAAAACACAGTTAAAAAAATACAAGTAACCAGGGGAGGGGACAAAAAAGGGTGTCACTTACGTGGATGCCCCAATCTCAACTGGTGGTGATTGGCATGGACCTCCCACTGTGGTTGGCATCGTGTCAGCATAATGGGGCACCTTTTCACTCACCCCTCGTTCTGTGACAGGAATGGAATGGGCAATCTATTCACGTCTTAAGCCGTGAATAAGAAGAAACGAGGGCAGGACGGAACTAGGACGGGTGCATAACGGGACGAGGACAACATCGTCCAAAAAGTAAGCCCTTTGGCGATCTCCTGTCATCCCTGTAATTAATTAATTTAGTTGTCTGATAATCTCCTTAGTCTTGTTCCGTCCTCAATATGGCATACTTTCAAATATTTAAATATGGTTATCATATCCGCTCTTAACCTTCTCTTCCCTGGGCTAAACATGCTGAGCTCCCCAATCCCCTCTTCATAGGGCATGGTTTCCAGACCTTTCACTATTTTGTTCGCTCTCCTCTGGACACATTACAGTTTGTCAATATCTTTCTTGAATTGTGGTGCCCAGAACTGGACACAGTATTCCAGGTGAGGTCTAACTGAAGCAGAATAGAGTGGCACTATTACTTCCCTTGATCTAGATGCTATACTCCTATTGACACAACCTAGAAATCGCATTGGCTCTTTTAGCTGCTGCATCTCACTGCTGACTCATGTTCAGCTTGTGGTCCACTAAGGAGATTTTCAGACCGCGTTTCAGCGTGCCTAGCGCGGGAGGAGCTTCCAGGAGAGGGACAGTGGTCTTGCGCGTCAGGGGGTCATTTTTGGACGACGCAGTCCCTCTCCCGAAACCATCCGTGTCACTTCTGTGAAGCTTCGGAAGCCGCAGAGCCATATTTTAATCACGGAGGTTGCCCGTGATTAAAATATGGCGCTAAGGCTTCCGAAGCTTCACGGAAGTGACACAAATGGTTTCCGGAGAGGGATTGCGTCGTCCGAAAACGACCCCCTGCCGCGCAAGACCGCCGTCCCTCTCCCGGAAGCTCCTCCCACGCTAGGCACGCTGAAATGCGGTCTGAAAATCTCCTAAGACTCCTAGATCCCTTTCTCATGTACTGCCATCAAGCTAGATGTCACCCATCCTATATCTGTGCATTTCATTTTTGTTCCCAAGTGTAGTATCCTACATTGCTCCCTGTTGAAATTCATTTGGTTAGTTTTGGCCCAGCTTTCTAATCTGTTGAGGTTATTTTGAATCTGTAATCACCAATTCTCTGATCATCAGGTACAGGTAAACAAAGGATTAATAGAAGTGGAGGTGGGGCTGATCTTCTAGGCTGACATCATCATGATGTCACATCACCTGGCTGAAGGGGCAATCAGATTTGGCTAATGGCGATTTGAACAGCTTGTAGCCTTTTGTTCTGAGACACATGGCTTCATCTATCCAGGAGGGCAGACCTTTGGACTCCCCTTTGACCCTCCATAAATCTCAGAGGCTGGCTAGGACTGGCTTATGGTTAAGCATTTGGCCTAGCCCCAACTGGACACCAGATTTGATCATCATGGACTTCAGAATGTGAGTGGACCTTTATTTTGTATGTAGGGACAATGTATTATTAGTTAGATTGTGTTAGGATTTATTATTTGTTTTCCTTCCTTGACTGGATGTAACCTTAAACTGTTATATCTTGTAATGTTAAGCTGAACCTGAAGAAGAAGGTGTTTCTTCATGGAATGATAATCTTTTAAATGTGTTTGAATACTTACTTATTTGAATACTTACTTATTTTATTAAAATAAAAACCTTGAGTGAGGCAGCTGGGGTTGTCCTTAGAGGGAAGCTAATTCTGGGGGTTCCATTCTGAGAGCCCCAGGATTAGCTATATCACACCTCCATAGTGGGGCTAGAATGGCACCCTCCTTACTGTCCTTCCGGTGGCAGGCAAAGACTTTCTTATTCAGACAGGCTTTTAACAAAGTGCTGTAAGTGCTGTGCTCCCACCTGTCCACTCACTGGGGAAAGGAGTTTCTAAAGCAACTAGTTATAGTTTTTTGGTTCACCACATGCCCCCAATAATTTGTCACCATCATTGTTAGAAGCCACTGCCCATGAAGTAATAGCATGCTCTCCTGCCACTCACTTCGTCATCCCTTCAACACCTGCAAGAGAGCATAAGGGTGCAGGAGAAGGTACAGCATGAACCACGCATGAACTACATGATATTCCACCTGCACCTTTTAATGAGGCCACTGACCCATAACTATAGGAGTAACTAAAGTTACACCCCAAAAGGAATGATGTTATCCTTTGCTTGTTTACCATTGTGATGTAACATAGTTATACTTGTGGTAGAAGAAAAAGGAATTAATTTCACATTACACTTCCAAGCTCTGTATTTTCCTTGCTCCCTCCACTAGGGCTCTGAGAAATACAACCAACATAGCAGGAGTCCATAGGTCAGCAGCATCCCTTTTCTTTATGTATGACTGTTAATGGACTTTTTCAGACACCCCTTACCGTGCAAGAAGCCTCCGTAACAGTAACGAAGCTGCTGTGCAGCAGGTGGTCTGTTCTGGACGACGCCGTCCCTCTCTCGGCAGCGTCCGTGACTGTTCCGGGTAGGATTGAGGGTGGCCGCGCCATTTTTTACTCATGGAAGTTGTCTGTGAATAAAAAATAAGGAGGCTTCTTGTGCGGTAAGGGGTGTCTGAACAAGTCCAATGTGTGAGAACAGAAGAACAATTTTAGTTTCAATATCAGTTTTATCACCCATACTTGTGTGTTGTGTTGGAAGAAAATAAAGTGTCTGTACTATTGCATTCTTCATTTCTTAATCATGCAATGCATGTGCCTGTTATGTGACTTACTCTCTCATCTGTGGCTTAGAAGGGCCTGTCTACACTGATGAATTACAGCAGTTTGACATCACTTTATCCACTATAGTTCTAGCCTATGGAATCCTGGTATTTGTAGTTTGGTGAGGCACCAGAGCTCTGTGATAGAAAAAGCTAAATACCTCAAAGCACTACAAATACCAGGATTTCATAGGATAGAACTATGGTGGATAAAGTGGTGTCAAACTGCTGTATTTCTGCACTATAGAGTTGCTTACAGTCAATCAGTCTATCATTTTATTAATTTCCCACCTTTCCCTCAAAAGTCAGACTCAAAGTTATTTTCTACTTTCTACCTGAGTAGCATCATTTTAGAATGGATGTTGCTGATCGATGGAGAACTAATAATGAATGCCAGGCTTTTCTTGGTGGCAAGGAAGCTGTAGGCACCTGAAATAGCTGCACATTTTCTTTGGGCCCTCAGTTCTGCCCATGCACTTTTTTTTTTTAAAGAGATAGCAAGGATACGTGGAAGCTGAATAAGCAAGAGATTGAGCGCTTGTTCCCAAGGTTATTCAGGCAACTTCCTGGTTGAGACTTGAACCAGGATCTTTGTGATCTAAAGCTCCATAATCTACCCAACTACATCAGAGATGGTCAACTGTGGCCCTCCAGGTATTGTTGGACTGCAGTGCCCCATCATCCTTTAAGATGGGCTGTGCTGGCTAGGGCTGATGGGAGTTGCAATTGAGGAATATAAGAGAGCCATAGTTGCTCATCCCTATACACATACTGGCTCTCTTTTAGTCTAGTTGTCTGCAAATTACACAGGTAATGATTTTGTTTGAGTGTGCTTTGGGCTTGATTCATGTTGAATTTAACAGTCTTCAGAAAGCATTGGAGGTCCCCCCCCCTCTTTAGAGAAGGGTAGATACCTTTTATTTCTTTATGGACAGTAGTCTAAATTTCCTTTCACAGCTCTTCTGCTGCTGCTGCCAGAGCAGAAATTGCTTTAACTTTTTGGTAAAAATAATGTCAAATAGTTGTGGGGAAATCAGAAGGCATCATAAACATCATTGAGAGAGCAGGATGCAAGACATAGTACAGCAGTGAGAAAGCTTTACCTAGGGTGAGATTTATTCCATTTGTGTGGCAAGCATATGCAGCATTTGCTAATAGTTTAACCACCTGTGAATTATTTGGATATCATTCAGAAGTGAGTTCTGACTTCTGTTTTTTGAAATAGCAATAAGTAGTAGGTTCCCTGATTCTACACTGCATTAATTTTTGCCGAGTTTCCATTTTTGTCTTTATTGCCTACTTGAAATTTCCTCCAAAGCACCTACCATTTATTAGGGTGGTGCATTGTGGCATTGAGATTATTTCTTGGTGTGGTTTAGAGGTTTTAATTTCAGAGTGGAAGGGTGGGTGATAACATAAGACATCCTGAGATAAATTCCAGGAGCACTGAAGAAATAAGACCGGAGATTAGGTGCAACATGTAATAAATTCAAACTGTCCCATAAAGTAAATCTAACTCATTTTATTTCTACACAAGAATACTGGAGAGGGTATTGGGTTTCTTCCCTCTGCTTTGTTGGATATAATCTTAGCCACCCCACCCCCTGTCTTTGAAGTCTGATAGAATAATGTTTAATTCCTGTGCTGCATCAATAGAGCCATAAATGAAAAGGTATGAAAGAAGTAATAAGGGCTCTTATTGTGTGGTGTCTGGTTGTGAAACAGAGCCTGGAGAATTTACTTGTTTCCTTGCTCTTACTTTTTTCCTATTACAGTATATTACATGGCAGCAGCCTTTGACTAGTGTTAAAAAAAGATAAATGCAGAGGATCTAGGAGGTCTATCCAACATTCTGTTCAGTCTTAGTTTGGCCTCAGAATTAACTCTCAAGCTACAAATTACAGTCATGTCACAAGAACATAAGAAAAGCCATTCTGGACAAGGCCAAAATCCTATCTAATCCAGCATTCTGTTCCCACAATGGGCAGCCAGATAGATACCTACGAGAAGTCCAAAGCAGGATATGAGTGCGGTAGCACCCTTTTATTTGTGTTTCACAGCAAACTGTCTCCAATATTGGAAATTATATACAGTTGGACCTCCATATCCGCAGAACCAATAGCTGCAGTTTCAGTTATCCATGGGATACAAAACAAGAACACATACCGTAGAGTCTTCCTAGAAAATGCCTAGAGAGGTGTCCTCTCTAGACATCTTCTAGGTCCTCCAACACAACTCTGGTATTTTTAACCAGAAGTCCCATTATTTTAATAGGGTTTGCAGGAACCAAACCCCTGTGGATACGGGGGTCCAACTGTATAGCCATTATATCTAGTGATACCTTGTCTGATCCCCTCAAGTTAGCAGCCACCACTAGATCATGTGACAGTAAATTCTACTGTTTATGTACTGTGCAAATAGTACTATGTACTACATTCTAAATGTCCCACCAGTCCATTTCTTTGGAAGAACCCAGGTTCTGGTATGAGGAGACCATCCAAATTCTCTTGTTGTTGTGTGCCTTCAGGTTGTTTCTGACTAATAGGAACCACTCTAACATGAAACTATCATGGGGTTTTCTTGACAAGATTTTTTCAGAGGGGCTTTTCCCTTGCCTTCCTCTGAGGCTGAGAGACTGTGACTTGCCCAAGATCACCCAGTGTCTTTCCGTGGCTGAGTGGAGATAAGAATCCTGGTCTTCAGAGTTATAGTCCAACATTCAAACCACAACACCACACTAGCTCTGATAATTTTATGGAACGTGTCCAGAGGAGGGCAACCAAAATGGTGGGAGGTCTGGAAACAATGCCCTATGAGGAGCAACTTAGGGAGCTGGGTATGTTTAGCTTGGAGAAGAGGAGGTTAAGAGGTGGCATGGTAGCCATGTGTAAATATTTAAAAGGATGTCACACCAAGGATGGAGCAAGCTTGTTTTCTGCTACTCCAGAGACTATGACATGGAGCAAAAGAGATTCCACCTAAACATTAGGAAGAACTTCCTGCCAGTAAGAGCTGTTTGGCAGTGGAATGCACTGCCTCGTAGTGTGGTGGAGTCTCCTTCTTTGGAGGTTTTTAAGCAGAGGCTGGATGGCTATCTGTCAGGAACACTTTTATTGTGTATTTCTGCATGGCAGGGGATTGGACTGGTGGACCTTGCGGTCTCTTCCAACTCTATCATTCTATGAGTCTAGGTATCTCTATTATGTCCTTGTGTTATCACTTTTTTAAAAACTAGACAACCCAAACATTGTAACTGTTTCTTCTAGGAAATTGCTCCCAGTCCTTGATAATTTTGGGTGCTCTTTTCTGAAGTGTTTCCAGTTCTATAATGTTGTTTTTGAAGTGCAGTGATCAGGACTATACACAGTATTCCACAGGTGTTTGCACCACAGTTTTATATAAAGGCTTTATAATACTGTATTGGCAATTTTAATTTCAGTTACTTTCCGAATAACCCTAACATCAACTTTGGTAATGCATGTGTAATGTGTTACTCATATATCGTAACACACAATGAGTATTGCATTGGGTTGAAAGAGTAAAGAGTAACACCAATGTATTTTTTTAATGATGTCTTGCCGCTTCTGCTGATGGAAACTGCTTCTACCATTGGAAGGGTGCCACAGCCTTATGTCACTAATCCTGCTGTATCTGCCTTCTCCACTTTGAGAATTCTGATCATTTTTATTCTCCTTTCCACTGATCTTCAACTCCTCAAACATCAAAGCATTTGTGTTAGCTTAAAATCAAACACATTCATAACTTTTTTGGGTTTGCTGCAGCAAGAGTAACACAGCTACCTTTTTTGCCTCAGCCATTAGTGATGGTTTCCTCTTCTTTCCAATACTGCAGCACACAATTCCTGCAAACTCCTTTTAAAAAAGTAGCTACCCCAACAACACCAAGACTAGAGGTGAGGGGTGCTTTAGAGCCCCACACGTGATGCCAAAACTAGATTAATATTTGGGGGGATTATTATTAGCTCAAATTGAATGCTGTGAGAGGCGGGTAACTTTGGGATCTTTTCATCTATGTATACCAGTACTAACTGCAGAGGACTACGGATTAAAGTGAAATAAAATGTTTTTGTTGGAAATAGCACAAAAAGCATCCACACACAAAATACACACTCACCAGGCTATTGAAGAGTTAATACAGAAAGGTTGGATAGAGGAATAGATTTGGGAAATAGGGTGATAGTTACCAGTCTTGAAGAGTAGCAAAGTACTCAGACTGAAGCCAGGGGCGCGCTCATGGAAAAAGTGCCTGGATCATGTCCACGGTGGTGCATGTTGCTATTGTTTGGGGCTAATATTTATGCCCTGCTTCATATCCTGAAGGGGGTACTTTGGCTAGGACAAAGCTTATATGGTTTTCCTATGAATAAACAAAGGAAAGTGAAACTTAGCTGATTGCTATTAATGGCAGGGAGATAGGAATTGATAGCATTATGTCAACTGCTCATTGTAGGACAGGAGGGGGTTCCAAGGGATATTTCCTGTGGATTTGGGTTGTGTAGGTCACTTGCTTATTTAGGATGTGTGACTCACCACTGAGGGGCCCAAGAAAGAATTAGCACATGCCTCCTTAATGGCTTTGTTTACTAAGGGGCTTCCTATCTTTGTTTACTAAGGCTTTGTTTACTAAGCTTTGTTTACTAAGGGGCTTCCTATCAATCCTAGCTTGGGTGTGCCTACTAAAATATTTCTATGACACCTTCCCAGGTCTTTGTGACCTCCATTGGACCTCATTTTTGGATCACTCTGGTCTACTTGACGCCTTTGAATATTGCCAATATTGCCAATTATGAGATATTATAGGGAGGGGGTAGTAGGGCATATTAACACCCTCATCAGCAAAGCTATCTCTACTACCTCCCAATATGTGAACATAGGGGGCATTTCTGAATAGGTGAGCATAGAACACTAAGCATGTAATCATATACCCATATAATGCTTGAAGAGGTATGAAGCGACTAGATAAGTATGGGAAGCACTTAGGAAAGAGAGGAGTAGCTACCCGAAAGAGAATTCTTGATGGATTGTATCATAAGCATGATAATGACGAACATAGGTAATGAAGAATGAAGACACACAGCTGTGGAAATATAAAAAAAAAAATGTAAAGATTGGGATAGATAAAGGATTATGTAATAAGTAGCATGCATTAAGTATCATGTATAATGTTTGATGGTGTAAGAAGTTTCTGGATAAATAAAAAATATAAGTTAAAAAAAAACATGTGCACTTGTTTGGCATGAATAAAACACAAGTGAATAGGCAGCTGGGCATCATAACTTGCTTGAATGTGAAAACCTCTGCTTGCTTTCTCTGACTGTACAGAGCTCCCTTGATCTAAATATTTTATGTGACTAAGGGTGCATCTACACTGTAGAAATAATGCAATTTGACACCATTTTAACTGTCATGGCTCCATCTACAGAATCCTGGGCTTTGTAGTTTTGTTAGGTACTAGCACCTTTTGGCAGAGAGGGCCAAAGAACTTGTAAAACTACAAATCCCAAGATTCTATAGGATGGAGCTACAGCACTTAAAGTGATTTCAAAGTACATTATTTGTACAGTGTAGATGCACCCTAAATTGTGTTATGATGAAGACTGGTTGAATTTATAAGGCATTGTGATAAAAGGGTATGATGAATACAACAGGTATATTTTTGAAATGATATATCGTGTCGCCTCTGCTTAGTAGTTGGCATTTTACAGGAACTTAGAGCTTATCTACATGAGCCAGGATATGCTGGTTCTCTGCTGGCGTATCCTGGCTGCAGGACTGGTCTGTTCTTCCCCAGTTACCTCCATGAACTGGGCTGGAATCCAAACAAGGATGCTGGCCCACCGCTGCAGGCACTGCCATGTTCCTTGCTCTGCCAGGTCCAGGAAGCTGGCCCGCACCATGTGACAAGCCCCCCCCCCATGTGATCAGCTGTGGTCACTTGCTGCAATCCTGCTGCCCGGATCTGGAAAAAGAAAGGGTCACTGGCAGCTTGAGCAATGGGCCAGCCTGCTGGTATGGGCTCCCACGGACCTATGGGGCCTGATCCATTTCCTCTCAGCAGAAACAGAGTAAACCAGATATTTTTAAAAACTACTGAATCGGGCCCTACCCCAGCTTGCCCCTGCCTGAGCTCCGTATATGCCCTGGGGATAATGAGGACTGCCCAGGGGCAAATCAGGGCAAGAGTCCTGCATCGTTTGGACTGCAGTGCTCTCAGACAGGCAGAATGGGGTAAACAGCCCATGTAGATAAGGCCTTAGTGAGCTTGGTCCACTGTTTCTCCAGGAAAGAATCATGGAATATTATTGTGATCTTGACCATTAGGTGTCTGTGGGTTAGGTGCCAAGATAATAAAGACCTTCACAGAAGGAGACTACTAACTTCAGTCAATGGTGAAGCCACTCCCACACATTTACACAAAGGGGAACCTGGTGGGGTCAAAATCTAGTGGAAAACGACTTGAGAACTCAGCTTTTCATGGTCATCTTAAAAGGGATAATCCCTTTCATGCCAGGTTTGATGTTTTAAAACCCCTGGGATGCCTTACTCCTTGAGAACCCCTGGATTACTATTTTTCACTGCCACTATCCCTTTACTTAATTAACCCTTTCAGCACAACACAAGGGGATGCTGCTGGGTTTGGTTCTCTACGCTCTGTCGCTGCAGAGGATTGCCTCCTCATCCCTTCTACCAGAAGAGGGGGAAAAAAAACAAGCTTAGGCACGTGGAAGCATACATGCAATGGAAGATAGAAAGAAAACAAATTTATTCTGAAGTAGAAAACATATTAACAGGTTTCACTGTCATGAGAGGGTCTCCCTTCAAGGTACAGCCTTTACAGTTACAAATGAAGTTAGTTATTCAGCCAAATGGGAAAATAAACATGACATCCCTGATGTATCTAGCTAATGGTCCCTATCCCTTACTGGAATGAAGTCCAAAGGTGCTGGATCTCCAGGGAACTGAGAGTTCAAGCTTCCTATGCTTGACCTCTACCAAACATTCCCCTAGCTGGTATGAGGTCCCTCTAGCTGGGACTCTCTTTTTTCTCTATCTCCCTCATGGTTCCCTGAGGTCTATATATCAACACATCCTTGAAAATTCCACTAGAAGATTAGCACCTTCAGACCTGAAGGACACGCTGGAAGTTCTGATTGGTCAATGCCTTCTGACCTGTGATGATGATGCCTCTACCTTGTTTCAAACCCTAATTAACCTTCAGTTACCTTATTGTTGTTGGTCAGATCTCATTATCACACCAGGCATATGAGAATAATAGAGTGAAAGCTCTTTCGCCATTTGAAGAGTTGTAGAAGATGGGATCTTATTAAGTTTTAACTGTTGTGTTAAGCTGAGCACAAAGTCTTTAGTTTCATAGCTTCTACCTCAACATTAGGAGGAACTTTCTTACAGTAAAAGCTGTTCGGCAGTGGAACACACTCCCTCGGAATATGGTGGGGTCTCCTTCCTTGGAGGTCTTTAAACAGAGGCTGGATGGCCATCTGTCAGGGATGCTTTGATTGTGATTTCCTGTGTGGCAGGGGGTTGGACTGGATGACCCTTGTGGTCTCTTTCAACTCTACAATTCTATGATTCTATGATTCTATGATAAGGGAAACATGTGGGCCTGTCAGAACAGGATCAGGCATTCTGAAACTTTGATCTAGATACTTCTTTTAAAAGGATGTCCATTGTTTGGAGAAAGACTGGGGAGAATATTATAATTGCTCTTCAGCCACTATGTTATAGTTCTGTAGAAACAGAAGGATGACAGGGCATGGTGAATCACCATGATTTGACAACTCCAGCAGTTCCTAGGAATTACAGTGATGGAACTAAAATCCAATCAGATCTATTTCCTTAGATGGAAAAGAAGTGTTGGCCATCAGGAAACTAAACCAGATGAGCACATTAGTGTGGATTCTAAGTACTTTCTGTTAGGTGCCATAATTGCACACTCTGCCTGTGGAATATGGAAAATCAAGAAACCACATTCAAATCATTTTCATAAAGGTAAAAGGTGCTTTATCATGTTCTCAGCTGTTTTGGAATCAGTGACAGACTTGTGGGTATGTAACAAACATGTACCAAAAAAAAAAAAAAAAAAATTAAATAAATTCTTAAGCAACTGCCCAGAGGGTGAAACTTTGTAATTTACAGACAAGAGACGAAGATGTAATTGCTACTGTGAATTATTCCTGTAGATTATGAACTCCTACAGTACGTGGATAATTGTTCTAAAAGCCTTCTAAAAATTCAAAATACATGTAAGGATTTTTTCCCCTAGGCAAGTTAAATTCTTATCTTTATAGGCTGCTTTTGTACTGTTCTTCCCAAAGTATCAGGAACAGGTGTCTGTCTGTATGTATATTAAAGCTAAGGATTCTGAATGTACATAAAGATTTGTAGTTGTGACTAGCTGCAGTCCCTGTTCTGAGGAAGGACAGAGAATGAGCACACATGGATGGGTCTAATTGGTTTGTCAATATGGGTATTGTAATTAACCTGTTTACATTGTGGGTTTATTATATGAATTTGATCATAGGTTTTCTTCACATTGTCTGGCTTCTAGTCACAGCTTCCATGCCATCTTCATGTATTTATGAAACAGTATACTTAGGATCCATAAGGAAAGGAAAGATGGCTGGGCTTGGGCACATACTATCTAACGGGTGGGATCCGTCCATCAGTAGAAGAGATTCCTCACCATCATCATCAGCACAGTTCCCTACATACCTTCAAAATCTGGTTCAGAAGGCTGAGAAAGCCTTTGGAACAGTTTTTTGGCAGTGTGGAGAACTGAAGCAAGAAGGGAAGAATAGTCTTGTCACATTAATTTTTGCACATTCTCCAATATTTATGGAAGTCTAGCTAGACTGTGTAGTATTTAAATAAAGATAAGAGAGAATTGAATGTAGTGTGTCTAATGAGCGTAATAATACACACACTAGACCAATATGATATTCTTTACACTGTACAGATATAATAGTCTTGTTCTAGGATATATCAGTCTAATTTTCCCCTGAATACCACCCCACACTGTTGGATCAAAGCCAAACAATTGAATATTATATGTCACAGTGGTTAAAATGAGTTTCTGTTAACCATTTAAATTTAAGAAGAGTCCCGACACACTAACTTTTGCACATTCTCCAATATTTCCTAAGTCTAGCTAGACGATGTGCAAAATTCCTTGCATGTGTTGTCTAATTTATGTTCATTTTCTATCTCCCTTACCTTACCTTCATGGAAAGATAGACAATGGGCTACATCCAGTTTTAAGCTGGTGGAGTAAAAATCCCAGCCATCATGGATACTCTGGGTCATGCCATTTTGCAAGTGGTGATTTCCAATGCACAAATGCAGTCATTTGAAAATTGCTTGTACAATGAGGCTTTGGATGCCATTCTTCTCAAAATATGCAATTTCTTTAACAACAGAAGTTCCAGATCCTTAATGACACAATTGGATTTGGACCAATATATCTGGTGTCACATTTTTTAAAGAAGTTGATATTAACCCTGAAATATACATGTCCATGAGTGTATGTGGAAGGTTTCTGATCATAGTTGCATGTTTGTTGATTCTAATAACTCGATGTACCCTGATCATGTATTTTGGGGTGGGGGAAGGAATTGAACTTTTCTCATTGCCAGCTATCAGCAGGAGTCTATCCCGGATAGTGCCATGGCATTTAGGCTTCTGGGGCAGCCAGCAAATGCTTGCCAGATGAGGTAATTCTTCTTCTCGTGTGCAAAAATGGGCATATGCCAACTAGAACTGGAAGGAGACCACTAATGTATTTTGCAGAACAGCAGCTTACCATTATTTGCACTGGTATGTTGATGTTATCTCAGAATATATATAATTCAGAATACACACACACCTACTTTCTGTGGAGACCTGTGACATGCATTTTTGTCACAGCCAATTTACTCATCAGTACACTATTACCTCAGGGATATGAATACTGGAAATGTGAACTGACGAGTGAACCAAATGCCCCTTCATGATGTCAGTCACTTTAGTCTATGCTCCTGTCAGATTAATCCTGAACTTTGAAAGGGTTATGAGACTGTAAGTGGATGATGTTCAAACTGCTTGTCAGGAAATATAGAGCAGGATATATGTTGGGAGCTGGCAGGTGAGGCTTGGTTGGAGCTGCCAATTTCTGGCATAAAAAAGAGTTCTTGAGTTTCTTAATAGCTGCTTGTCAAGGAAGGGTTCAACTGTTGTGACACTGTGATCAGTGAAATTGGAGCAGCTGGACCACCGCCCAATAATCTTCCCCTTCAGGCCAAGAGTTAGGACTTGGAGTTGCCAGAGTCTGTTGGATGCTGGTGGCCTGTGGGGAGGCAGGGGGTTAAGCAGCTAAGCAAGCTGGGAGAATGTCTGAGGGAACTGTGAGAGACAAGCTGCTCAAACTGAGGAGACGGACCAGGCTCAGCATTTCAACAGATCCATGATTCCTGCTTCCTGGTAGTTGGATGTCTCTCTCCTGCTACCACATGCTGAGATTGTGATGTGGTAGAGCAGAGCTCAGATGAGCAGTTCTCTCAGTTTTTTGGCTGCCTCAGTGGCCCAAGGAGGAAGGAATGTGGGCCCCTCTTGATAAATTGGTACCTTGTAACACAAGAGATGAAAGTTTAGAGAATAAAGTTTAGAACTTTGTTCTAAACCCACATTCTTGAAGAACTGATAAGTCTGAGCTTGTAATATAAGGCAATACAATAAAAAAAAACCTTACCCATATATGTTAATGTCACCTTGCACTGTGAAATGTGACATGGAAAGCATGGATTTGGAAATTTTGAGAGATTTGTTTGTTTGTTTTTTGTTGATTGGGTGTTGTTGTTATTTGCCTTTAAGGTGACTTTGGATTATGGTGACCCTATCATAAGGTTATGGGGAAGGAGATTTGCCATTACCTTCCTCTAAGGCAGATCCTCTAAAAATAGTATGACTTGCCCAAGATCACCCAGTGGGTTTCCAAGGCCAAGTGGAGTTTTGAACCCTGGTTACCCAGAGTTCTCTCTAACACATAAACCACTACACTACATGGGCTGCTTGGATAACACTCATAAAAGTGGCTTCCATTGAGAACCACCTAATGTGGTATGAACACGCTCCAAAGCTTGAAGGAGTATTTTCAGCTTTTCCTTATCCTCAGTGGGCCACACCACTGCCATGTTCATCAACCCAGAAGTAAAGTTGCATAAGTTCTACCCCTGTTAAATATATCTCCAAAATGCAGAGAACATTTGCTTAAAGAATAAACCATTGAGAGTACTTATTGTGGGTTTTGTTGTATCATATTCTTTGCTATTGCAAGGCTATATAACCTTGGTCGGTGTTTTTTTTTTTAAAAAAAAAGCTCTTAGAAGTTTAAATTAAAAGTTGTAAAGAAGTTGATATATTGTTGAATTAGATTGTTTAATTAATATTGGGGGAGGGAGACAGTATTCTGGAAGGCAAAAGGGCAGGAGAAAATAGTCAAACTGTCATAGAGGGAACAAGGCAAACAGTGCAAGGACCCAACAGTGGGAGGCAAAAAAACTTGCACAGGGAGCAAGTAAAGGGAATACATGGTCTTAGATGTCTCTACACTAATGCACAGAGCATGGGAAATAAGCAAGATGAACTTGAACTCCTCGCACTACAAAACAAATATGATATAATAGGCATTACTGAAACCTGGTGGGATGAGTCTCATGATTGGAATGTAGGAATAGAGGGGTATAACCTTTATAGGAGAAACAGGCCAAACAGGAAAGGAGGAGGAATAGCATTATATGTCAGGGATATTTACACCAGTGAAGTGATCCACGACATCAATACTGGAAGCCAGGTGGAGAGCATCTGGATAAAAATTAAAGGGGAGGGAAACAACAGGGATGTTATTGTGGGACTCTACTACAGACCCCCAAATCAGACGGAGGAATTGGATGATGCCTTTCTAGAACAGATGAACATACATGCAGAAAGGAGAGATGTAGTAGTGATGGGTGACTTCAACTATCCTGATATTTTCTGGCAATCTAACTCAGCCAAAACTACAAGGTCTAGCAAATTCCTGACTTGCCTGGAAGACAATTTCATGGTCCAAAAGGTGGAAGAGGCAACAAGGGGGTCAGCTATTTTAGATCTGATCCTAACCAACAGAGATGACCTGGTTAATGGGGTGCAAGTGGTGGGATCCTTAGGTGAGAGTGATCATGTTCTCCTGGAGTTTGTTATACAATGGAAAGGAGAAGCCAGGCATAATCAGACACGCATTCTTGACTTTAGGAGAGCTGATTTCAATAAACTCAGGGAAATACTGGGGGTGATCCCATGGTCAGAAATACTAAAAGAGAAGAGACCTCAAGACGGATGGGACTTTCTCAAAAGGGAGATACTGAAGGCACAATTTCAAACAGTACCATTGAGGAAGAAAAATGGGAGGTGTCTCAAGAAACCAGGATGGATGACTAACGAACTTTCAATGGAGCTAAGTTTTAAATGGAACATGTATAGGAAATGGAAAAGGGGGGAAATCACCAAAGAAGAATTCAAACAGATAGCAAACATGTGTAGGAGTAAAGTCAGAAAAGCTAAAGCGCAGAATGAGCTCAGGCTTGCTAGGGAGGTTAAGAACAATAAAAAGGGTTTTTTGGGGTATGTCCGCAGCAAAAGGAGGAAGAAGGAAATTATAGGGCCACTACGTGGAGAAGATGGCAAAATGCTAACAGGGGACAGAGAAAAGGCAGAATTACTCAACACCTTCTTTGCCTCAGTGTTTTCAGAAAAGGAAAAGGAGGACCAACCTGAGGATAATGGACCAGAGGACACAATAGGGGAAATCCAGCTCAAAATAAGTAAAGAGGTAGTACAGGAATACCTTCTTAATCTAAATGAATTTAAATCTCCAGGACCAGATGAACTACATCCAAGAGTATTAAAAGAGCTGGCAAATATAATCTCAGAGCCATTGGCAATAATATTTGAGAACTCCTGGAGAACAGGAGAAGTCCCAGCAGACTGGAGGAGGGCAAACGTAGTTCCCATCTTCAAAAAGGGGAAAAAAGAGGATCCCAACAATTATCGTCCAGTTAGTCTGACATCAATACCAGGGAAGATTCTAGAGCCGATCATTAAACAGAGAGTCTGTGAACATTTAGAAGACAATGCCATAATCACAAAAAGTCAACATGGGTTTCAGAGAAACAAGTCATGCCAGACTAATCTGATCTCTTTTTTTGATAAAGTTACCCGCTTGGTAGATGAAGGGACCGCTGTGGATATCGCATACCTTGATTTCAGTAAGGCCTTTGACAAGGTTCCCCATGACATTCTTGCAAACAAGCTTGTAAAATGTGGGCTAGACAAGTTAACTGTTCAATGGATTTGTAATTGGTTGACCGGCCGAACCCAAAGGGTACTCAGCAGTGGCTCCTCTTCGTCTTGGAAAGATGTGACCAGTGGGGTGCGACAGGGTTCTGTCCTGGGCCCAGTGCTATTCAACATCTTTATCAATGACTTGGATGAGGGAATTAGGGGCATACTTATCAAATTTGCAGATGACACCAAATTAGGAGGAGTAGCTAATACCCTAGAGGACAGGATCAAAATTCAGAATGACCTGGATAGACTGGAGAGCTGGGCCAAAGCTAACAAAATGAAATTCAATACGGAGAAATGTAAGGTACTTCACTTAGGGAGGAAAAATAAAATGCATAAATATAGGATGGGAGAGACCTGGCTGAATGAGACTACGTGCGAAAGGGATCTAGGAGTCCTAGTAGACCACAAGTTGAACATGAGCCAACAGTATGATGCGGTAGCTAAAAAGGCCAATGCGATTTTGGGCTGTATCAATAGAAGTATAGTGTCTAGATCAAGGGAAGTAATTGGGCCACTCTATTCTGCCTTGGTCAGACCTCACTTAGAATACTGTGTCCAGTT
This sequence comes from Gambelia wislizenii, assembly GCA_030847615.1. Lineage (NCBI taxonomy): Eukaryota > Metazoa > Chordata > Lepidosauria > Squamata > Crotaphytidae > Gambelia > Gambelia wislizenii. The sequence goes on along the minus strand of JAUMIR010000002.1, from coordinate 319,364,145 downwards.
CTGGGCACCACAATTCAAAAAGGATATTGGCAAATTGGAGCGTGTCCAGAAAAGGGCAACTAAAATGGTGAAAGGTCTGGAAACGATGCCTTATGAAGAGAGACTTAGGGAGCTGGGTATGTTTAGCCTGGAAAAAAGATGGTTAAGAGGCAATATGATAGCCCTGTTTAAGTATTTGAAGGGATGTCACGCTGAGGATGGAGCAGGCTTGTTTTCTGCTGCTCCAGAGACTGGAACACGGAGCAGTGGGTGCAAGCTCCAGGAACAGAGATTCCACCTCAACATGAGGAGGAACTTTTTGACAGTAAGAGCTGTTTGGCAGTGGAACACACTCCCTCGGAGCGTGGTGGGGTCTCCTTCCTTGGAGGTCTTTAAACAGAGGCTGGATTGCCATGTGTCGGGGATGCTTTGATCAAGATTTCCTGCGTGGCAGGGGGTTGGACTGGATGGCCCTCATGGTCTCTTCCAACTCTGCAATTCTATGATTCTAAGGGATATTAAAGTACATTTCTGATTTTTTTTTTGTCCTGATTGCAACAAAATATATTCCAATTCAGACATTCCCATGAAGAATAAATGCATTTATGAACATGTTTGGACCTTATTGCACATGGCTGTTCTCCTGCTAAATATAAAATATAAATATGAATGTGTGTGCGTGAGTTAGAGAGAGAAAGACTCCAGACCAGGGCTGGAAAAGTAGATGCAGGGCAATGAGCAAAGTTTTGGCTTCTCTGACAAGCCCTGGTGAGGGGGTGGGGAGCGGTCATTTGGCAATGAAAAATTATCTGACTGGGAGCTTACCAACAGAAAACCATAAATCTTCCTGGCAGTTATACAATTTAAATGTGAGGTGGTGCTTATGGAAGCTGCTATTAAGGCCCTAACAGATGCATACATTTGGCATAGCAGGTTTGAGATTCTTAAGTCTGTAGACTAATGCTTTCTCACCCAAAGCATGCCCACTGATCACCCAAGATCACCAGAAAAGTGCAATTTAACTTTTACACAGGAAATGGTAGCACAACAGAAGGGGAAACGGAGGTCATTAACAGATTTTTTTGTGTGTGTTAATAAAAAGAAACACTTTCAAAATGGTCCCCTACAGGAGAACAACAGAAGAGTACCAACGTTGTACAGTAAGGGTGAGGCAGTAGCAGGACTAATACATTGTTGTGACTCTATAACGCCATGGTATGATAAGCCTTTTCGAAAGACCTTCTACCCTACCTATAAATATACATTTGAATAAACACCAAACTTATTTTGTGTTATTTAGTATTATACAAATGATACCTAAAATATACACTCCCCTTACTCTTTCATCCTTGATACAGATATAAAGAGGTGATTAGAAGCATTTATGCCTATTTTCAGCTAACCAGTTTGTCAAATAGGAACAAACTGCTGTTTCTTTTAACTGATTTGTCCAAACAAGCTAACTTGAAACTATAGTTTATGATACTGACTTGTTTGGATAAATATTAGTTAAAACTAACTACAGTTTCTGGTTTTGACATCACAAAAATCATTAAAAAAATTCCTCCTTGCAGTCTATTAGAAGGGTAGGGTGAAGCACAGGGTGCTCAGCTATATACATATGGAAGTTTTGTTCAGAACTTTAAATGAACATGTGTAGTAGATATGGGAAGGAGCATATTTCCTTAAAATCATTCCATAGAGGGTATTAATGCCTGGAAAGGAACCATGTTCAGCTCGTCTGTATGTCAAATTAAAAACACTCATGGCTAGTGATGGTGCAGAGATGCAGCAATAAGAACACTACTTTTTTTTTCTTTTTTTTTTTTTTAGGATAGCATATGACTTAAACAAAAGAGGGAAAACCCTCTCAGGCTGATTCATTTGCCAGACAAATGTTTTTTAGCAAAGCTCTAGAGACTAGTAATGGAATCTCCAATGTCATCCTGCCTTTGTTTTCAACATAAGGATACCTAATTTGTTGTTTGCCATGTAAGATGTACGCATTTCTCATTAAACTGACATGTTTTATTTTGGTTTTGACAGATAGATGTTATTTGCCCTGCTGTCGCTAAATGCAGCTATACCTAGTGGCATTAACAGGGTCAAGTGAAGGTTAAGTGTGTATTAGGAATTGGAGTACAACATCAGGAGAGGATGGATTCCAAGTAGTTTGGAAAAACCATTGTGACTTGCATCTGCATTGCTTGGGCAGGGGCTGGGGGTTGGGAGGTCACTTGAGTAAAGGATATATTTCACTGCATCAAGTGAAATGTAACAGCTGTGATTCACCATTCATCCCTGTTCACTGGGACTCCCAGGCAAACCAGAAATTGAACAGCAGAACTATAGTAATTCGTTCTAATTTAACACTCATAATTTTGGTATTAATATTCTGCTTGACTGATTGATTGCTTCTACTCTTACAATTTGTATTGATATGATAGTATAGGATGGTTATTTTGAATTAAATCTTTATTAAGATGTCCTCCTTTATGAATAGTGTATTATTGTATATATTTGGTTCTTTTTGCATTTGAGTCTTAAATCTATGCCCTAGTCAATGTGTATTTAAATAAAGAGAGGAGAGGAAAAAGCAATGTTCCTCAAATATTTTGTCATAGAAACAAACTTTCAGAATGGGGGTGCGGGTGAGGATATTGTTTCAATAACTTATCCCAGAATGAATACATCCATGTTGTGCTCCCAAGTTCTAATTTGTAAGCCTGCTTACCCCTTCCTTAGTTACCGAAAGACTGCTTGATCCGAAAGGGGACCTCAACTTACCGTCTGGAAATACATTGCAAAGAGAAATAAGCTGTGAAGTCGAAGGCTTTCACGACCGGCATCCATAGATTTTCCTTGGTTTTTTTCCAGGCTGTGAGGCCGTGTTCTGGAATAGTTTCTTTCTGATGTTTCGCCTGCATCTGTGGCTGGCATCCTCAGAGAATGGTTGGGTAGGAATGTGTGTGGAGTTTATATGCTGTGAACCCCTGTTGGGGAGTATATGTAAATTTGTGTAATTGAATGGTTAATTTCTGGGTATAGAAATGCAAGGCTGATTAGTGTCTATTTTGGCTAATGGTTGGTTGATGGACCATTATCTGCTAGGAATCCCCCTGTCCCTGGGTGGAATTCTTTTGTAAGTGTTGAGTTTTGATTCTATTGTTTTTCAAAACTGGGAGCCAAATTTTGTTTACTTTTAGGTTTTTTTTCTCTCCTGTTGAAGTTGTCCAGGTGTTTGTGGATTTCAATAGCTTCTCTGTGCATTCTGACATGATAGTTGTTGGCCTGGTCTAGAATTTCTGTGTTTTCAAATAGCATTTTGTGTCCAGGTTGGTTTATAACATGTTCTGCTACTGCTGATTTTTCTGGCTGGCCCAGTCTGCAGACACTAATCAGCCTTGCATTTCTGTACCGAGAAACTAACCATTCAATTACACAAATTTACATATACTCCCCGACAGGGGTTCACAGCATATAAACTCCACACACACTCCTACCCAACCATTCTCTGAAGATGCCAGACACAGATGCAGGTGAAACGTCAGAAAGAAACTACCAGAACACAGCCTCACAGCCTGGGGAAAAAAACCAAGGAAAATTTATAGAAATAAGCTGTGTCAGTCTGTTCTCACAAAAATAACAAAAAAGACTTTGGTGGCATCTAAGGGGTAGTCCAGATGGTGAAATAAATCCTCATGGAATCCGCGGGAAATCCCATGTGTCCAAATAGGATCCCACAGTGTTCCGTCCTTTTCTGCTTATAATGGTTCCACTGTTTAATTTATGAGCAGCTACCTATTTTGTCCCTTAAACATCTCCTTTTCCTCTTGGAAAGGCTGTTTCTATATCCTTGTTTTGGGTATAGATGCATGCTTAACTAAAGCTATGGTTTTCATTGATTATTTCAGCCTTGAGACATATAGAGACAGTCCCAATGCATTATTCATTTCAAAGCTTCCCCCCCCCCCTTTTAGAAGTTTATCAAGTGGTGTTTGGTGTCTGGTGGGACTCAAGAATTCATGGGATTGCCATCAAGTGCTAGTAGCCCTGGTGGCGCAGTGTTTAAATGCCAGTACTGCAAGCCACCACATTGCAAGTTCGATTCCAGCGGGCTCCAAGGTTCACTCAGCCTTCCATCCTTTCGTAGGTCGGTAAATTGAGTACCCAGCTTGTGGGGGCAATTAGCTAACACACATTGGAAACTGTTTAATGCAGTGTAGATGTGTAAATAGCTATTGCTTAAAACAATTTGTAAGCCGCTCTGATAGCCTTGTGGCTGAAGAGCGGGGTATAAATAAATAAAAATAATAAATAAATAAAAAATAGTACCTATTCCTATCACAGTGGTCTGAGGCCTGGGCAAGGGCAGAAGAGTTTGTCATTTCTTCAGGGCCTTCTTTCTGGGGCTTTGCAGAGTTCCCCTTAGTTGTCCTTTCAGTGTTTAATAAGATGAGACCATTGGGTGAGAAAGTATAGAGGTATGATCTTTGTCTTATGAGTCTAGTCTTGCAGAACTGGGCCAGGCTGAAGTAATAAAGGGAGGCAGATATGGAGGGGGGGTGACATTTCTGCACATGTGTAGATCCATGCCAAAGAACTTATCATGGATAGGGTTTGACCTTCTGTGGTCACTCAGGTTCACAGTTTCCCTTTCTTTATTTTTTTTTTAAGACCACACACCAGGGTTGTCAGATTTCAGTGCCTAGCCTAGAGTCTTGAGTTTTCATGGGTTGAGGATGCAAATTATCCAGTTTTGGTGGCTCAACTCTGGGCAAGAGAAAAGGGCTGTGTGCAAATCTGCAGCTCAGTTAGCAGCAAGAAGCTTGCTACAACTTGCAAGGCTTAACTAATTTATTACAACAACTTGAAAAGACTCTTCAGGGGGTCTATGGATTTACTTAGTTACCTTCCTCCTTCCCTCCCAGTCATTGTGTTGACAGGGCTCAACCTTTGCTCTGAGTAGACACAAGTAAACTAGATTAAATGTCCCTTATGCCACCACCCTAAGTAGGAGCCTATCTACACGAGCCAGGATATGCTGGCTCTCCACCGGTATATTCTGGCTGAGGTGGCCCATTCTGTCCCTGTTATGTGGAGGAAATGGGCTGGAGCCTAAACAGAATGCTGGCCTGTCACTGCAGCTGCCACCACCATTTTCCTTGCTCTGCCAGGTCCAGGGGAAGTCGGCCACACCATGTGACAAGGCCCCTGCATGTGACCAACAACTTGGCAACAGCAGCGAGGAACAGCCTGCAGGGACAGGCTTCCACAGACACGTAGGGCCTGATCTATTCCATCCTGGTGGAAACAGTTTAAAGCACGTATAACAGTGATCCCTTGGTATCTGCTGGGGTTTGGTTCCAGGACCCCCATTGATACCAAAATCCATGGATGCTCAAGTCCCATTATATACAATCCCATAATAAAATGGTGCCCCTTATATAAAATGGCAAACAGCAAGGTTTGCTTCTTGGGATTTATTTTTTGGGGAATATTTTCAAGCTGTGGAGGGTGGAATCTGTGGATACCAAATCCGTGGATACAGAGATCTGACTGTATTTTAAACTGCAGTAAAGGGCACTATTCCAGCTTGCCCCCATCTGAGCCCTGTTTCTGCTCCGGGGGTTTGAGGACTGTCCAGGAGTAGAATGAGGCAAATGACCTGTATCGTTTGGATTGCAGGGCTCAGACGGGGGAAAGCTGGGGTAAATTGCCTGTGTAAATAGGGCCCAAGTGAGAAGGAATAAACCCCTCACTTCATCTTGATCAGGGAACAGGCCCTTTCATTCTTTATTTCCAAACATTAAAATATGTTTTGTGTATGCATGTGTGTGTTTGAGTGACAAGCTGTGAACAAATTGAGAGTATGCATAAGAACCCTTGTAAAAGGAAAATCCTTTTTGTGTGGGTGTGCTGAATTCTGGAGTCAGCGCTAAGTTCACCAATTTTAAAATGCATCTCAAAGTGCCTTTACTTAATTCTCTTTGTTAACCAGTAGAGGTTCTCATAGCCTCTAATTATGCAGATATAGCAGGGACAGTCCTGATAAATCCTCTGTCACCCCACTTTTTGAGCTGCTTTTAAAATTTCATTTTTCTCCTCTTCCCCCTTCCGCCTTTTATCCTAGTTTATTTCAGTTGCTGCAGATGGAATTCAAAGTAACTCAACAGTGGGGAGAGGGAGGACGCAGGGGGACTGAGCCCTTCCCAGGAGGCTCAGGCAAAAGGAAACTCCTCCTGCCTCTCCTAGCTTGTGTGTTCTTCCTCATTAATAACATTTGCCAATTGGACCATACTGATGTTGCTTGGCCGCACGTTCTCATTTTCATCTGCGAATTATTGGAGGATATCGGTTCCACATTTAAATAAATTATTTCTCATTTACTCATTAACTGGAAACTGGTAATTTAAACTCTGGAGCAGAAATTGTTAATTTAAACCCTGGAGCAGAAAGGGCATAATTGCTTCTATCGTTTTCTTGGTAACATCCTTTGTTTTAGCAAATCCCAGGCTGCATCTGCACTGCAGAAATAATCCAGTTTGACACTGCTTTAACTGCCATGGCTCTATGCGATGGAATCCTGGTATTTGTAGTTTGTTGCGGCACCAGAGCTCTCTGACAGAGAAAGCTAAATATCTCACAAAACTATGAATCCCAGAATGCCATAGCATAAAATCATGACAATTAAAGCAGTGTCAAACTGCATTATTTCTGCAGTGAAGATGCTGCCCTAGTAAGCATTGCTGTCTGATTGTGGGTCTTCTGCTCAATAGCATACATAACTGGTTTGACACTTGGTGTGGATGACTTTTAACAGCCCCCCCCCTCTAAAACAAAATTATTTTTTGCAGTTATCATGAACTGAAACTGTGTAAAATCCAGTGAATCCAGTAAAATCCTTGCCCTCTGTTGCCATGCTTACTTCAGGTGTGCGAAGACCCTTATATGCCTACCTGCCAGATCTTGTTTAAAGTCTTGTGGGACTGAAAATCCTGTGAGACATCGCACAATTGAATGGGCAGGTAAAGTCAATGGCTATTGTCAGTCGAAGGCTTCTGCTGTGCGGTTGTGGTTCCTTTCTTTCCCTTGACCCAGAAGGCACCCTCCTCACCATGCTTATTTGCTGTGTGCCTTTTCCCTGGGTCGGAAGGCATGCCACAATGGTGGCAGTTCCTTTCTCTCCCCTGGGCCAGGAGAGAAAGGAACCACTGCTGTCGTGGCACCCCCCGCCCCACTGTGCTTACTTAGTGTGCCACTTACTTGGGAATCACCCCCTCTTGGCAGGCATGAACCTCTGTGGAGGTTTGTGCCTGCCTAGAAGGGTGACCTCTGACTAAGTGACACACGGCGAGTAAGCATGGGCAGGGAGGCATCGTGACAACAGCAATTCTTTTCTTTCCCTAGCCCAGGAAGAGAAAGGAACCACCGCTGTTGTGATGCCTCCCAGCCATGCTTATTGGGTGTGTGCCTCTCCCATGGGCTGGGAAACATGCCCCAATGGTGGTGGTCCCTTTCTGTCCCCTGGGCCGGAGAGAGAAAGGAACCACCGCCATCACAGCCCGCCCCCCACCGTGCTCACTCGATGTGCTGCTTACTTGGGGATCACCCTCTCTAGGCAGGCCTGAACTTCTGCAGACACCCAAGTAAGTGGTGCAGCGAAGTAAGCATGGAGGGGGGTGGGGATGCCAGTGGCACCCCGCTAAAGATGTCACCTGATGTGGTCCACACCCCCCACATCCCCCTAGTGATGCCCCTGCATCTGCTTGATTTAGAACACCAAACAAAAAAATGTTTCAAATATGAATTTACTTTCTTAAGAACCGCTTCCTTAAGTATTGTCCAAAGGGAATTTTAAGTTGTTTCTTGAAGGCGTTTAAAATTTCCTCTTCTAAAATGTTTATACTATTTTCGCTCTTCATGTGTTAATACAGCAGCAAATAAAAACAGCACAAAACAGTGACAAAACTGGATTACATTCTTTGGCTGTTGATATACAAAGGCAGTTTTCTGAACAAATACTTTTAGACGGCCGTTAGGACATTACGAAGTTCAGAAGAGGAGGGAAAATCACTTTACTTTCTCTTACCGTTAAACATGGCCTGAGTTGAATTGAATTATGTTTATTCCACTTGTTAAAAGAAAACTTGGAGCCTGCACCAGCTGGTGATCACATGTTTTGGGGGAACACATTGGTCTTATAATGAATTTTGGAATGCAAATAGCAGGCACATGGCTCACTTCTTGGTGGGCGTGAAAATTTATTCAGGGAAATTTGGACTCTTCATCCCTGTCTGGTTGCTCTAATGCTTGGAATAATTTGTGATGAGGTAAGAGTTCTCAATGATTGTAGCTTCACCTTACGACCCCTGCTTAATGGCTGTTCAGTTATAGCTTATTTATAGTGACTGCTCTAGATTTCTCATGTGATTGGCTAATATCTAGGCAGCCAAAACATCTCTCTTTCTCCCCCCAGCCTTTCCACCCCCAACTATATTTTTTTCATTTATTTTTATTACACAAAAGTCATATAATGGAAGAAAACAAAGGTAAAGCTAAAGAATGAAAAGCACACACACAATAAGGATAAGACTACAATAGTGGAGGGGGGGGGAACTGTAGATAAACTTCAATGAACAGTATCCAAATGCCCCCAGATGATATCCATGTGAAGTTGTTGCCTTCAAGCTGCATGCTCAGGTATTGAATGTTCAATGTCCTCAATCCATTAAATAAAATTAAGTAGCCATTTATTTTTTCAATTTTGAGGCATAAGTCATTTAGCTACAATAAGGGTAGGGAGGATCCATTTCCACTGATTTGTGCAGGTTGACCCCAATATCCACGGATTTGGTATCCACAGTTTCACTTATCCACGTCTGAAAAATACATATTTTCTCTAGGCATTTCTAGGTCCTCCAATGTGATTCTATGGCTACATTTTGGCATTTGTCTCATTGAAAATAATAGGGTTCCCTATTATCCATGGTTTCAGATATCCACAGAGGGTCTTGAAATATATCTCCCCCCCCCCCATATATAGATATGGGGGTCAACCTGTAGTTAGCTTCCAAAAAACCAAACAAAAAAACCAAATAATTTAAATGCATATGAACATCTGCAAAATTCAATGAAAAGTCCAGTAAAAAATAATATGAGTTATTATATCCCCTCAAAAAGAAGCCAAATTGTTTATAGAAAAAAAAATCACCACATAGTGCACCACTTGTATTTGGGATTCAGACAGGGTTTGAAAAAGATACTTCTGGACTACAGTTCCTAGAATTCTCTAGCCAAGATAGCGTATTACAGTGCTGGTTGGGGGATTCTGGAAACTGTAGTCTAAAAAAGTCAAGCTCTAATTTAAGAAAGCCTAATCTCAGAAAACTGGCATTCAGATACCCTGGTCAGACATGTAAATGCTAATAAGCTTGCATCTGTAGGATGGAGCACATCTGTGAAGCACACTGTGCAGTGATCTGCTGCAGCTGTTGGGATTGGCCATGGTCAAAATTTGATCACTTAATCTTGCTTCTTTTAATTACTGTTTTTATCCCACCAATTACGAGGTTGATTCAGAATTAAGCTGTGCGGTATTTAAATAAAGATAAGAGAGAATCGAATTTAGTGTGTCTAATGAGCATAATAATACACACACTGGACCCATCTGATAGCCTTGTGCTAAAATATATTAATCCAGTCTAGTTTTCCCCCTGAATACTCACCCCCAGCTGTTGGAGCAAAGCCAAACAATGAAATATTGCATGTTACAGTGGTTAAAATGAGATTCTGTTAACCATTTAAATTAGAAACGGATCTTTAGAAAGCCACTTTGCCATGGGGGAAGAGGGGGAGAAAGAGAAGCCCCTACATCTGTTTCAGATGCAAGTTCAGTCTCCATAGAAATACAGCAGCCTTACAGTAGCTTTCTGATGCAGGCTGGTCCAGGCTTCGCAGGAAAGCAGTTTGGCAAGGCATGATCGGATTAACAAGTAGGGTTTGGGATAGAGTGGAGTAGTTTTAGGTTGACCCAATGCCACCCATAGAAAACCTTTATCTTCTGCATTCTTGGAGATGAAAAGGGGACAGCCCTGAGCTTCTCTGCTCTGCATCAGACTTGCATGCTTTCATTTCATTGAACCAAAATATTTCCTTATGATTCATCCTTATGGTGTGCCTAGAGAACAATTTACTACTCTCATGATTTGGCGCATTTGGCACTGGAAATGTAAGAAACTGGTTGGAAAAACAACCATTTCCAGATGGTTAAAAAAGAAAAGTCTACAGGGGGGTGAAGTATAGGGGCCCATGATTTTGTGGGAGGAGATCAGCTCACAGTATTAGGATGAGCCCCGTTCCATTATTCAAACATGGGCTGCCTGGTGGTAGAGAGAGTTTAGCACACAGTCATGAAAATGTTAGCACACAGTCAAAGTAGGTCCTGAGTTTCTTTTCCTTGCATTAATGCTGGACAGGAAAATGTGGAAGATAGGATTGCCTGAACATTGGGGATCATGGGAAACTGGTGTGAATTTAATACAGATCCACTGTCCTTCAAAAATGATGTCATTTGGAAATGCCAAATACAATTACTGTAGATGATGAAAAATTGTCATTTTGGTAGTCCGGTCCAAAGATGTGTTTATGCAAATGGACTTCTTTTTGCCATCTCAGTTCCTTCTGAATACTTCTACACCACATTGCTAGTCATTCTGAAGAGTTCTCCAAATCTTAAGAGTTGTTGTTTTTGTATCTATCAATTAATGTAGTTATATCACACCCTGTATCAAAGCATCATAGTGCACAAGAGATAGCTTTAAAAAAAATGAACTCAGGAGATTTTCACACCATCTATTTTTTCCGTTGCAGGCACGGAACAGGGTCGCTGAAAGATTTTTCTTTCAGATGATGTTCACCCGCTTCTGTGCCCTCAACATTACCATTCTGTTTTCTCCCTGTGATATTTCAATCACAGGGAGAAGTCATTAATAACTGCCCATTCCATTTCTATCACGGGATCACGGGTGGTCTGATGTCCCGTTTCTCTCCCGCGATGACAGCTGCAGAGGGGAGGTCCATTCTGGAAACTTCTAGGCAGGAACGGGATACCCAGGTAAGTGGCACCCTACCCCCCCCCCAGGTTACGTGTATTTTTTTTTTTAATTGTAATTTGTTTCTTGTTTTGACTTTGGGGGGCTTATTTTTGAATTTGCCGCATGGCCGTTCTCTCATGAGAATGGCCAAGATTTGAGTTCCTGGTCGTAAATGCAGCCTTCTGACGTCTGCATTTATGGCCGACCAGCTTGAGGATGGGGAGGCCAGCTTGGGGACAGCTTGGTCATGGAATGGAGGTTACGTGTGTGAACATTTTTCTCCATTTTGCGGCAGGAACATGAGAGGAGGTGGCGGGGCAGTAACAGGGCATTTTGGTCCCATGTGAAAATCTCCTCAGAGGAAATAATAACATATGCATGACTAAAAGAGCACTTCTTGAATATGAGCTGACACAAACTTTTATCAGCCTCACTGTGTATATCCCTGTGTCTTATCTCCAGTATTACAGTTAATAAAAAAATAATTTGGAGGAGCCCTTGGATCATATGTCTGAGACAGCAACACCAAAGCTCAATAAACCATAATTAAAAGATACACTCTGACTTCTGGTAGATTTTATTACAACAGAGACAGACAAACTGGTGCTACTCAGCTGTTTTGGGCCACAGGTTCCATAAGCCCCACTGAGGGTAGTCAGTGGTCTGGGATTGTTCAAAACATTTGGTGCAGGATACAGGTTGCCTACCCTTGTGTTACTAGACCAGAAAGCATAAAAACAGGTGGATATCCAAGGAACAGTCACACTAGTGGATTGCTTTCAGACATCATGACCTGCTCCTCTTTAAGATGACCTAACTGTAGTGCTCCTTGGGGAGCCAATGGAGGACAATCCATTAACTTAACTTACCTTCTAGGGCAGTGGTTCTCAAAGTCTAGTTCTCCAGTTTATTGGGACTGCAGCTCCCCAAATCCTGGAACGTTGGCCAAACTGAGACTTCTGGGAGATGAAGTCACCTGGAGGATCAGAGTCTGAGTACCACTGTTCAAGCACACTCCAAGATAGCTTGACATGATGATGCATGTTGGGAAAGAGAGTGTCCTCTTTCAGAGTAATGCCTGTTACAGCCATTGTTTCATGGCTACTATGGTAAGCTAGAAGGCCTGCAAGCCATTTGAACCATAGGTCAGGAAGTGTCTTCTTTCTAATTGCCTGCAAGGTTATATAGCTGTTAGCTACCTCCTCTTGAAGAGAGCTGAGAAGTAAGAAGTTACATACCATTACAAGTTATGTTTGATGTAATTATCTGTAATAAGGTAGGAATTTTTTGGTAAGAGGGTCACAATTAATACACACACACACTTACTTCAGATAAGGTTGGAAATAACGCCACCTTATTGGTATACAAGTAACACTTTCTAATCATTCAATTTACCTCGAATGAGTATTTTTAGAGGCCTCTCTTTCTATTTTGTGTGTGTGTGTGTGTGTGTGTGCGCGCCATTCTCTTATGAATGCTAAGGATTTTTTAAAGTAATGCAAAGTAACTGAAGAGTAATTAGTTATGCAAAAGCAACACAATAAGCAAGGATTTTCCATTGTAATGAGAATTGTCAATTAGTTACCCTTTGAAATATGGTAATAAAGGAAATCAAATTACTTCTTTAAAATAATATTAACTTTCCAAAATCAGCTCTTGAACTGCCTTACTATCTAGCTAAGAAAAGTATTGTCAGAATCCTGAAAAGGATGACCACACTGTGGAAATACAGTTGTCCCTCCATGTCCACAGATTTGGTATCCACGGATTTAAGAATTCACAGCTTGAAAATATTCTTTAAAAAATAATAATCCAAAAAGCAAACCTTGATTTTGCCATCTTATATAAGGGACACCATTTTGCTATGCTATTGCCTATAATGGGACTTCAGTATTCACAGATTTTGGTATCCACGGTGGGTCCTGGAACCAAACCCCAGCGAATATGAAGGGACAACTGTACTCCAGTTTGCTATTGCTTTAACTATCATGGTTCCATCCTGTAGAATCCTGGGGTTTGTAGTTTGTTGTGGCACCAGAGCTCTCTGACAGAGAGGGCTAAATATCTCACAAGACTGTAAATCCCAGAATTCCATGGCATTGAGCCAGGGCAGTTAAAGTGGTGTCAAACTGCATTATTTCTGCAATGTGGCAACACAGTGATGATGATCCAGCACTTTTTTTGTTTTTCACAGCAACTCAAAATAGAGGACACAAAATTTGTTCATCTCAGTTGGTTGAGTCACTGACATCTTTATTCTTAGTGGACTGGTGTAGTTCTGTTGTAATGCCCAGTGCTAACAGAGGAGTATGTGAGAGAACATGTTACACATTTTGGATGTCATAGAAAGTTGGAATTAAAGAAGATTCTGGCTTGGGAAAGACAAGTTAATTTGTTAGTCCATGGTAGCGGTAGCAGTTAAACAGCTAAACTTTCTGTCTGTTTTGTGATGGCATTTCATTCCAACAGGAGCCAGTTCTTTGGCTTATCCGTCCTCCAGCAAGTCAGAAGACTAAACCATGGTTAATTTAGTTTGGAGTTATTTATCTGGCTTGTTGATGGAGGGACAAATTGCAAAGCCAGTCCTTGTTCTATTGGCATGTCATAACAAGCAAAGCACGGAGCAAAGGTTCCGTGATCTGTTTAGCCACTCCTGCTGAAAACAATAAGACAGCGTGCACCAGCTGCTGGTATACAGTAATCCTGGATTGTACACAATACACAATACAGGTACAGAGAAACCTGGCCTGTACACAGTAAGGAAACCCCTTACCATGATATCTGGCCATATATTACAAATGAAACTACAAGCTGTAGCGTTTGGAAAGTTATTTTAAAAACTAATTGTTGTTGTTGTTCGCCTTCAATTCATTTCCAGCTTATGATGACCCTAAGGCAAACCTGTCACAGGATTTGATTTGTTCACATTTTTGTGCCTTTGACTTCCTCTGAGGGTGAGAGAGTGTGATTTGCCCAAGGTCACTCATGGCTAAGCAGTGATTCGAACCCTGGTCTCCAGAGTTGTAGTCCAACACTCAAACCACTACTCCTTGCTGGTTCTCAAAGCTAATTAGTTACACTTATATTTCCAAGGCTCCCCCATCCTGAATACTTAGAGGTTATTTTTTAAAAACAACTCTTTACTTTGCTGCTTCTCAAAAATAACTGAACTTGTTACCGTTAGCTACCATAAAAACATTGGGATGCTACAGCCCTGTGGTGCAAAGCACACTCTCCTCTCTTCTATGTTATCATCATCTCATGATCCGGAAGCTAGCATGAGCTGGCAGCATAAGTCAGAATTTGAACCTTGTGATATTCCTCCTCTATCTCATTCCTATAACAATGAAAGTTCCTTAAAAGTCACCATTACACTGCAAAGGAAGAAAAAATAACCCTTGTTAAATTCCTGTGGTGATATAATATAGGTATATCTTAATCATTAGATTATGAAGATAATTAGGCATAACTAGTTACTTGAAACTAGTTACTTACAATTCCTGTCAAGATATTCTGAGGACAAGCTGGTGGCTGATCTTTAAAGACAAATGAATCAAGCTCTGTGATCTTACTTCTTTTACAGTATGTCAGTGATTTGAAAATAGAGGTTCCAGGTTTTGTTGTTGTTGTTGTTGTTTTTAAAGACATTCTGAGCTTTTAAAAATGATGAGTAGCAGCTGCAGGAATGCTCCCAATATGTCACTTTGAAAATGTCAAGGAGCAACAGGTCAGTGGACACCAGTTTTGTGAATCTCACACATCAGCCCTGCACCTGACCCCCGCCACTCAGCCCTTCCTTTAAAAGCACAAAGTGCCTTTAACGTGGCTGCAGGAAATAAAACAACTTGTGCTTGGTTTTGCTTTTTTTTTTTTTAAGCAGTCACAATCCTGTCTCCAGGGTACCTCCTATTCTAAGATTAATTTTGTCCGTGAAATGATAGAAAGGAAATGATGGATAAGAACAATCAAAATCTAGGCTATAAACCCCATGCCAAGTTTCTGCTTAGATGCCTGCTGTTCTTCGTAACATTAATGCATCATTTCTATTTCATGTAGCATAAAGCACTATTCAGTATCAATGTTTGCATAGTCCAATCCTCTTGTTATTTATTTAGACGTAAGTTCCACTTCTGAATCAGAGCCAGTAAGTTGTAGTGGTGTGAACGCTGGCCTAGGACCCCAGGAGACCAGGGTTCACTTCTCCCACCCACCCCCATCATGGAAACCCACTGGATGATCCTGGACTGTTCACACTCTCTCAGCCTAAAAAGAAAGAAATGGAAATCCTCCTCTGAATAAATGTTCTCAAGAAAGCTCCAGAGTAGGATCGCCATGAGTCAGAGTTGCCTTGAAGGCATGGAACGGCAACAGCAAAGTCCACTGAAGGTATTAGGGTTGACTCCGTACAGGTAGGATTGCAATTATTAACTCAAATCGTCCACTGAAAACAGTGCCTCTAAAGCTCTGCTTAATTTTGGTTAGATTGTTCTCCTAACGTTCTATTCTAAGATCTTCCATAGGAAGATCTCCATCCTCTTACCTCAAAATAGACAAGGGGCTCATCTACATGGGCCAGAATCCGCTAGGTTCCCACCAGTGTATTCTGCCTATGGATCAGGCCTGTCCCTCCCCTGTTACTGGCACAAAACAGGATGGAATCCAGGCCACCAGGCCAGCCTATACTGCAGCCACCGCCACCCGTGTCCCACTCTCGAAAACCAGGGAGCTGGCCTGCAGCACGTGACCAGCCTGGTCAAATGCTGCAGGCCAGCTTCCTGGCTTCAGAAGAGCAATGGCACGTAGCAGCTGCAGTGATGGGCCAACATGGCAGTAGGGGCTTTTGTGGTCATACGGCACCCAATCAGTTTTTTTGCCAGCTGAAGCGGTTTTACCCAGGTGTTTTTTAAATGTGGTATAATGGTCTTTACCCCGTCTTGGCCCCAGCTTTAACCCGGGGTTGTGTGGACTGCTCATGGGCAAAATGAGGCAAATGCCCTGTGTTGTCTAGACTGCAGGGCTCCAAGACAGGGCCAAAATGGAGACAATAGCCCATCTAGAAAAGGCCATTGTCTGGATACTGCTAAGTTATGCAAGTGTGGGTCTAGACAGTGTTTAGATGGAAGATCAGCTGGGCAATCCATATATGTTCCTTTGGGTTCTATGGTGGAAGGAAAGAGGAATATAAATGTACTGAATGCATATATCATATATACATGCATGAATTAAAAATAAATCAGTTTCCACACATATGCAGCTATTTTATTCAATAAAGGTTTATTGATGTTGTACCAACAAAAGACATTTGCTCTGATTGCTCCCTCATTCAATAGTTTGAAGATCCTGGTTATCAGGAATTTTTCTTGGGGAAATTTATTAGGGCAAGTCTGTGGAAAATATATATATACCTGGTTAGATTTCCAGTCTTTTAGACTTGGAAGATCTACTGGCAAGGACTGCCAAGATTCCATATGGCAACCAATCAATCCTGCCTGTGTAATTTTCAGGATGGGGAGGACATTTTGTAGCTTTTGATCTTCTGTCACTCCATAAGAGTTCAATGGAGAGAACCTTTTGGTTTAGAAGGAGGTGCAGTGTGGGGTATTTGCTTTAGCATTAAAAAGCTTTAGTGCTATTGGCTTGCATGGTAAAGCGCTCTGAGTAAAAAATGTTGAGGGAAGGACAGGTAATGCAGATTGGAATAAATCAATAAACCCATTAAAGAAAATAGTCCTTTTGCTGAGTGGCTGAGTTCTGAGTGCTTCAGACCTTCCTTTCTGTGGGCAAAGATGGAGATCTGCAGGGAGGGCCACCCAGCCATGGTGGCAGAGAACGCTGTTGTTGTTAGAATCATAGAATCATAGAATTGCAGAGTTGGAAGAGACCACGAGGGCCATCCAGTCCAACCCCCTGCCATGCAGGAAATCACGATCAAAGCATCCCCGACAGATGGCCATCCAGCCTCTGTTTAAAGACCTCCAAGGAAGGAGACCCCACCACACTCCGAGGGAGTGCGTTCCACTGCCGAACAGCTCTTACTGTCAAAAAGTTCCTCCTAATGTTGAGGTGGAATCTCTGTTCCTGGAGCTTGCACCCATTGCTCCGTGTTCCAGTCTCTGGAGCAGCAGAAAACAAGCCTGCTCCATCCTCAGCGTGACATCCCTTCAAATACTTAAACAGGGCTATCATATCGCCTCTTAACCATCTTTTTTCCAGGCTAAACAAACCCAGCTCCCTAAGTCTCTCCTCATAAGGCATCGTTTCCAGACCTTTCACCATTTTAGTTGCCCTTCTCTGGACACGCTCCAATTTGTCAATATCCTTTTTTAATTGTGGTGCCCAGAACTGGACACAGTATTCTAGGTGAGGTCTGACCAAGGCAGAATAGAGTGGCACTATTACTTCCCTTGATCTAGACACTATACTTCTATTGATACAGCCCAAAATCGCATTGGCCTTTTTAGCTGCCGCATCGCACTGTTGGCTCATGTTCAACTTGTGGTCTACTAGGACTCCTAGATCCCTTTCGCACGTGGTCTCATTCAGCCAGGTCTCTCCCATCCTATATTTATGCATTTCATTTTTCCACCCTAAATGCAGTACCTTACATTTCTCCGTATTGAATTTCATTTTGTTGGCTTTGGCCCAGCTCTCCAGTCTATCCAGGTCATTCTGAATTTTGATCCTGTCCTCTAGGGTATTAGCTACTCCTCCTAATTTGGTGTCATCTGCAAATTTGATAAGTATGCCCCTAATTCCCTCATTGTTGTTGCTAACAAGCCCATGTTTGTTGGAATGGGGTTAGGAGAGGGTGTCCTGGGGGATAATGAAGACACCAAGGATCTTCGGGGGCATAATTCTTCTGGTTCCTCCAACAAGGTCCTCACATTATATTACTAGTACCAAAAAAGCAGTAGAGACACCAATGAGGTATACACACACACACAGAGCTTTAGCTGCTTTGAACCAGTGGAACAGCACTGGAGATGGAGATGGCTGATGCAGAAATACCCCAGAACTCCTTGGTGGTTTAGGCTGCTCTTTAAATAAAATACAATAACAGCGAAGAGAATAACAGATCAGCATATTAATTAAAATGAAAACATGTAAGAGTATCAGCACACATTGTACAACAAAGGAAGGACTCAAACATGCACATCAGTGTTTCATTACAATTAGAGTCTCACATATTTCAAATAATTTCTTCAGGCACAATTGGCTGTTTTTGTTTGCTGACTTGTTACTCAGTGTATACCCTGTATCTTTAGCACTACAGTGTTCCCCGATTGGCTTGGAACTGCATCCAAACACAAACATATAAAAACAAAGCACATCTTCAACAATGACACGCAACAACAGCAGCAGCAAACCCAGCAATGCACTTTCAAAGGATCTCCTACCCCCTAACCATTTGAGGAAAAAGTGGCAGTGATGAGATCCAAGTGAGCACCAGCCAAGCCTCTCTGAGGAGGGCCTTCCAAAGGCATAGTGCAATCCTTTCTAGAGGCCCATCTAGCTCCTCATGGAATTCATGGGGAATTCCATCTGTCTTAATGAGATCCCATGTTGAATCGTGGTATTCGGAAAGAGGGGGGTCTAAGAACCACAAAAACTATGCCAGAAAAGACTTTGGGTCTTTGCCGTAGGTTTTTTTTTTTTTTTTTAATAGTGGGGGAAATGCACACTCCTGCTCATTAGGACAACCAAATCGCATTACTGCACATTCCTGAACCAGATAGCTGATTGGTCAGATTGCGCAGGGGCGGAGCTTGCTAACAAGGCAGTGCCTGGAACCTCCATGCTGGATTTTCACTTTAATGATTGTGTGCTGAGGCAGTGAAACAGCCTGCCCTTTTTTTCTTGTTTTGTTTATTTAAGTAGAAAATCGTTCTTCTGCACCTTGGATTTAGGGGGTTTTTTTAATAAAAAAAAATACTGTTTTAGTGGTGGCAACTTGGAGAGAATTAAACCACAAGTAATTCACTCAAGCTCATCATCTTGATTCACTTGTATGCCTGTTCAGACAGAAAACATGGATACCGTGTTTGCACACTGACAATCTTGAAAAAAAAATATGGAGACAAATGAAAGCTGCTATGAATTGGTGTTACTGCACACCAATCCACATTTTATTCCCTTGTATAGACGGGCCCTAGTATCTCAGATTTGAGCCAGCAAAACACTTATCGTTTTGACAACACAGAAGACAGCAGGAGTGAACAACTTTGGCGTGTCTGGGGGCCAATACCCCATATGCACACACATGCTTGATACTTTGGGGGCCTCCTGTCCAAGGCAGAAGTGGTGAGAAGTCAAGCCCTAATTTACAGCACCCTTACATTTCACTTTTTGAAAAACTAAACAATTAACCCTGCACCTTGGTTTAACCCACATCCAGACAGATTTTTTTTTAAACTGCATTGTTTTAGTCTGGGGTATTTTCTGACCCCAATGAGAATTGCAATGTATTACAAAGTATAAAGATGCTGCATGTCTACAAGAATCTGTGGATGCAAGATCTATTCCACCATACCCAAATATCCAGAACCACAAAACTCACATTCGTATCAGCTAGAATGTTTGTTTCGAGCAGTTATCTACCCTCCTTGTTTTGATAGAGACACTATAACCGACATAATTTTTGTGTCTACTCTTTTTGTCTGTTCTTCATTCTTGCTTTTATTACTATACATGGCAGTTCTCTGAAACTCATGCAATATTTACTAGTCCTCAGGGAATAATATCATAAAATGCCTACTTAGTCTAGTTATGTGTGAATTCTGAAACAAACTATGACTCTCCAGGCTAAAACACATATGCATATGCATGGATGAGGGTTAAAGGAGAATTGTACTTCCTAGAGCACAACATTCATGTTTTAACAATAAAACAAAAAAGGGGCCCCCAGGGGATTAAGGGTTCCAGGGCTTGAAAAAATGGGTGTGTGGGTGCAGCCCTCACACTGTCCCGCCCCTGCAGTGCAGCGTTTAATTGTCTTCACACTGCACTAGTCAAGGAAGTAGGTCAGCTTGAGCTACTAGTCCAGTCATTGTGCAAAAGTATGCTATCTGAATGGCCAGTTTCGCTGTGCACACAAGACCATCATATAAACAAAACAAACAACCAATAAACATGATATTTATAACAATTATGAAAAATAGAGAAATGGAACTACAGTTGGACCCCAGTATCCACAGAGATTGGGTTCCCAGACTTATCCTGCTGATTGGAAACCACAGATAACAGTGAACCCTATTAAAACAAAGGACGTCTGGTAAAAACATATCATAGAGCTTCCTTGGAGAATACCTCTCTAGGCACTTTCCAGTGCAACTCAATGGTACGTGTTTCACTTTTGTGTCCTGCAGATTACTGAAACTGTGGATATTGGTTTTGTGGATACAGGGGTCCAACTGTATATACATTTAAATAGAATGTCTGACATACAATAGGAAAAATGACATACAAGTAGATGGCCCTTGTGGTCCAAGACTTAGGTAAGTAAACAAACTCCAGCTGTGAGGTCATGTAATTGTTGTAAAAGTACTGATTATAATGACTGAAGGACTTCTTAGCAGCTTGCTACCTAACCAGGAGGCAGGGTAGCATTGGGTGGGAAGGGCTTTGTTAACTGGTCTTTGTGAAAGTGTTTGAGGCTTCCAAACATGAATGCTGTGATGTTGGAAGAAGCCCAGAGGAAGCCATTACATGGTAGCACATGTTGGGAATCTCAGCCTGATGTTCCCGGACAAGTAATTTTCTACAATACCAGAACAGCAAATTTGAATTAGCTTTAGTCAATTGTCTAGCTCTTCTATCTTGCATTTGAGGTCTTAATTTACTTCAGGTTTGCCTTTTTTTTACCCACTCATCTCAATAGCAGCATAGGTAACAGCATTAGTACAGCACATTATGAGATTAAAGAAAAAGATACAAACAAAACATTACTGCCTCTATTAGCACATTCCCTCAGCATTGCTAATAAATAAACGTTTCGTTCTTTCATTTATACTATAAACAACTGTCAACGCTAATGTTAAAGACTCTCAGCAGCCACATGGGCAAGCCCTATTTGATAAAAAGAACTTTAAAGAGACCCTGACCCAGGCACAGTGCCCAGCTGTTGGTAGATGCTGAGGATTTGGATCTGGATCTGTGATAAGTTCAAAGGCTTTGCTGAAAAGATATATGCCAAACTGTTCACAGTCTCAAACTGCAATTTTTTCTTCTCCTCCATCTCCACACTCCCACCCCTGCCTGTATGAATAACAGCATTCAACACTGAAGTCTTTTGCAAAGCTACAGATATCACAACAAAGGTCTTTATGCAGGCCTTTCAAGATAACAAAATGGTCTCTGCCTTAACATTTTGCCACATTGTAATAGAAACTGTCAAGAGTTTCACAGAGAATCCTTTAACTATTGATGGTTGTGTGTGTTGTTAAGTTTCTTTAAAAGCAGTTTTGATGTTCCCTTAGAAATCTCTCTTATCAGTGTGGTGTGTGTCCTTGTTGTTTACAATCTTTTTTGTGTCTACACAATCTGTAACTTTGCTTCTGTTTTGTCTCCAGTAGTAGGGGTTTTATTCCTTTATATTGTACTTACAAAATATTGTACTGGGTTTAGCCACAGGCCATTGCAAATCTCCTTCATATTGGCATGTGTGTGTTGGTATGGATGAGTTTTAAAGAACACATTAGATCACATGTATGATTGCTTAGACATCACTAAAGACGGTGCTCGGCTAGACAGAGGGAGCCTCTTCACAATGCTGAAAAATCAGTAAGCTGAGTCCCTGGCCTGGTAGTCAGTGTCTACTTCTGGAATAAAAGAGGAAGGGGAACAATATTTAGCAGTCATTCCTCTAGTCCAGGAATGGACAAGTGTGACCAGCCATAAATGTTTTTGTAAAATAGCTAGAAAGAAATTTTTTAAAAAAATCTGCCACAAAAAAATTCCCAAATGTCCCCTGTGGGGTGACGTGGCATTTTCACCATGTTCCCCACACCTGAGCTTTTTTTTTTTTTAAAGGAAGTGAATTCCTGTCACTTCCAGTTGTTTTTTTAAAAAAGGGTCTCACCTGGGCCTAAAATGGACTCCCACCTCCCCAAAAACATGACAATAATGTACCCCGTGCTGCCTAGAGTGTATTTGGGGACATTTTGTGGCAAATCCAATTTTGGTTCTTTTTGTGGGGATGGGAGGAAGGGGCTTGTGGTCCTCCAAGGATCTAATGTAGCCCCTAGCCTCTCACAGTTAGCCACTCATGCTCCAAACATTCACCAGTTAGGTCCCACTCTTCCAGAACACAGATAAACTATGATGTGATGTTGGTTTGAGATCTTTGTTTGGAGAATAAGTACAAACCACAGTGGTTACTGGTCTGAGTATAGCAAACTATGGTTTGGCCAAATCAGGCAGCAACTCACAGAAGTTACATATGTAAACAAGAGGAGGGAGTGCATGAACAGAATGCTTTTATTCATAGTGCCAAACAATGGTTTGATATTACATCTGAATTTCTGTAGATATGGCATGAAGACTGAAGAAGAACTTGTCTCTGCAATATACAATAAAAAAAGAGACAAGAATTTCCCCCTCTCAGATCAAGGTCCAGATGGAATGTTGGACAGATGACTGGGGACTACCCACCCATGTGTGCAACTGTACAGACATCTCACAGATGCACCCAGCCAAACGTACAAATAAGACATGATTCCCCTCCCCACCCTAATAATCCTACAGATTACTCATGTGTAGTGGACATCTTAACCCCCCACCCCTGTCCCAGTGGTACTGAGTAGCATTGTTGTGACAGAGTGTACAAAAGCAACAACTATGCACATATTTTGTGCAGAGTAAGTCCTAAATAATGGTGTTCCTCACAGACCTCAATCTTCTTTTGAAGTCACTGGGCTTGTCTAGATCTGCCAGAATATGCCGGCTTCCCACCAGTGTGTTCTGGCCCCATATCAGGCCTGTTTTTCCATTCCCCATTGCCTAGATGAAACAAAGTCCACATGCACATGCTGGTCCCTACCAGTGGCCACCTCTGCTGCTGTCATATCACTCCCTCTGAAGTGAAGAAGGAAGGCCTCAGCACATGATCAAGGCTGGTCACATGCGGAAGGCCTTGATCACATGCAGCAGGCTTGCTTCCTGGCTTCAGCAAGACACAGGTGGCTGCAGAAGAGGCAGAAGCCAATGTTGGCTGGTGTGCAGATATGGATCCTGCGTTCCTGTGCTGGCTTGATCCAGATTTTCCTGCGTAACTTGGGTTTTCTCGGGAGATAAATACAAATGTTTTAAAAGGCTTTCCTCCAGTGTCCTTTAAAAGGCTCACTAAAAAATGGTCTGAGCATGCTGGTATTCTGAGGGGCCACCTCCGTTCTCACTTACTTTCCTACCACTGCCAATTCAGCAGTTTTCCAGCATGGAGCAGAGCACTCTATGGCAATCTCACTCTGCTCTTCTTATCAGGAGAGAGCCAACTTGAGCTTGTCTCTAGCCAGAACTCTGACCGTTTCAGCTTTTATTGTTTGTGGAGTTCACAGCAAAGATGTCAGTCTTTCACCCCCAACCCCCAACCCGGAAGTCCTTTCCATCACCATCTTAAACAAAAATGGGACAGAATTTGTCAAGAGGTGTAACACTATTTCTTGTGGCTTGAACAGGGACTTTTTAAAAACTCACATTGCTTATCAGCTCATCTATACAATGCTGTGTTACCACCCAACTACTGTTTGTTAATGGCCACTGTTAAGTTAACTATGCACTGTTGGGACATTTTGCATTTCATTTCCCACTGATTCCACTTTTTACATGCTCTACCCACTCATCCAAGCATGAATCTACCAACTACATGGCTCCTAGAAGTAATATGTAGCCCACAAAAGCTTCTTTCATAATAAAATGTGTTAATCATTACAGTGCCTCAAGACTATGTTATTTTTAGCTGTGTGCATTTTTCAAATGATTGCTTGGTTCTGTGAGCATTTTCCTCCTTAGAAATGCTTTGCCAGCTTAGGAAATATGTGCTTTTCCATGGCAGAAATGTTGTCACTTCTTTTTTGTCCTGGGACATGCAAAACAGATATATTTGTACAGAAGTGCATATCTGAAAAACTTCCCTTCTATTCCTAGTTCTACCAAGTGTCTGATCACCTCTTTAACTTATCTGAAGCCTAACTTCACAGAGTTAAGGAAAGGCTGTTCTCCTAGAAACCTAAGAGGCCACCTGGGATTTTTTTTTCCAGGTACCTTTAAGGATTCCCAAAGGAACCTTCTCTCCAATCTGTCACAAGAGGCTTTGGGAACTTTTATGGCAGCCTATCCAAACCAGTTATCTTCCAAATGTGCTGGATTACTGCTCCAGTCATCCCTAGCCAGTATTTTACAGAGATAGCAGAACCTACTGATCAGTAAAGACAACTTACACAGACACAGACATAGGTATACATCTACTTGCTACTTAAGTGTAATACAGATTTTGCTCCCATTTGTATTTGGTTTTGACATGTGAATTCAAATTCAACCCAAACACTGTGTAGTTTCTACTTGTACAGTAGAAAGCACTGAACAAAGCTTTTTTAAATCTATGATCTACATTCTGATGCCTGTATAAACTGTGGCATGCCTATGTATTTGGCACACAATATGAATTCTTCTGGTTCCATTCATTTAAAAAGAAGAATGGTTCTAGTTCTCATGGATATGGAGGTATGTCTGAAAATATGCTAACAATGTTTCTACCCCCACCCCACCCACCCAGTTTTCAATAATTTGTTTTCATATGCAGGGGTTAATATTTAACCAGAGGAGTGTTATACCTTTTTCAGTGTTAGTGATCAGCTCTGAAACGTTTTTAATTCATAAAGAGAATGACATTTTAGCAGGTCCATCCCAAGGCATTTTGCTGCCTATGGCAAAGGACAAGATGGTACGCTGTTCATTTCATGTGTAAAATGTGACTTTGCTGGCAGTTCACTTTCCTTGAGGTTCCTCCTCCACATCCTGAGGGCAGTAAACACAGGACAGGACATTTAGCCCACAGCTCTCTCTGTTGCCATCTCCCAGCATCATCTGCCTGAGGCAGTTTTCTTACTCTGCCTAATGGTAGGCTCATCCTGTATTTTAGAGCATTTAGCAACTAAAATGCCCCTCTCATTTTTGCTCAGGGACCACTGCCATTCTCCACTGCTGTGCTTCCAGCTGAACTTGTCAACCTGCCCCATGACACTTATTGAAAAATATTTTCGATTGTAAAATAGGCAGTCATGAAGTACAGGATATTGATCAAAAGTGGGGATCAAAATACCCAAGTCTGTGTCAATCATACTGGCCCTCCCTCCAAATGTTATTTTGTTCCAAGAATTTGTCTTGTTCTAGAATTTCGGATAGGGATGGAGGTGGTCTGAGAAAACTCCAGTGGAAATAGAAAAATAGCATGAAATATTTTCCAATGCCTTCTTTACTTTCTTCCTTTGTCTCTTAGAGTTCTCGAACTGCCCGGTCTGAGGAAGACCGCGATACCCTCTGGGATGCCTGGGGTTCATGGAGTGAATGTTCCCGTACATGTGGCGGAGGCGCTTCTTACTCCCTGAGACGCTGCCTGAGCAGCAAGTAAGTAGTTAAATGCCTGTTGAGTCTGCAGCACAAGAATGTAGCCTGCCAGCCCCATATCACAGCATAAAGACGCAGTGGGTGTCTTGAATTGTGTTTATATTTTGAATTTAGGAGAGGAAAGGTCCTGTTTTCTTCAGGCAACCATCCAGCAGGCCTGATGGCCTGACACACAGTTCTCAAATATGCTTGTTGTAGTAAAACGTGCCACGAAGCGAATGATTCTGTAGTCATTCTTGCCTGAATTTAAACAGTATGCTTGCAGCCAATGAAAAATAAAACTGCTGGTAGGCTTTCTCAGCCAGAGTGGTAATCCTTTCACTCCCGTGTAAAGATGCAACTCCAGGTTTTGCACACTAAATCATTTAGGTGTGTGGGAGTTCTAAAATCAGAAGAAAAAGCACATCTGTGTCTATCTGATAATCTATCTGCCTCTCTATCTATACATGAGCAAACAGATGTTCATATGCACAAACACGTATGCAGACACAAATAAATGTGCACATGGCATGGATGCCCAAAACATTCACAAATTATCACATCCTTGACAAGCAAGGATGTCCCAACTGGATCAAAACAACCCATCAAAAAAATTATCAAATGTCATGAGATTTTTTACTCCCAACACACCAACACTTTCTTCATCTGCAGGAACAACATGTGTTTTTTAATTAATTATATTTAATTACAGAAAAATCAAAAACATTATTTAAACTATAAGCAGTTATGTTTCATGTTTGTAACAAAGAAAAAAGTACAAGACAGAGGATATTTTCAGATGATCCTTGCCGCGCAAGGATTGCCCGGGAGAGGTTTGTCGCAGCAGTGCAGCAGGGGGTCGATTTCGGACAACGCCGTGCCTGCTGTGAGATCGTCCGTCCCTTTTGCGCTTAGGCTTGGAGACTGCCATGCCACATTCGGCAAGATTTTATTCACGGAGGTTGTCCGTGAATAAAATCTTGCCGAATATAGCACGACAGGCTCCAAGCCTAAGCGCAAGAGGGACTGATGATCTCGCAGCAGATGCACAGCAAGGATCCTCTGAAAATGTCCATCAACACAATATCTCACATTTAAATCAATAATATACCATATCATATATTCTTCCCATCTTCTCACTTCTCCCTCTGATACCTTGTCCGTGTAACTTGCCTTCCGAATATCTACCTGACTTTCTCTGGCTATTAAATCTTAAAGATGTTTTGAATTGACTTTGAATTTATGTAACTAAATTTTCATCTTATCTCTTATTTGTCTCATCTAGCTTTTTTCCCTTTTATCCTGTACCTCTGTAAAGTGTATACTATAAATTTTTAAAGCTTAAACTGCTGGTCTAGATCTCTTATTCCTGTCTTAGTATATTTCTGTTTTACTACAGTACTTTACTCTCCCAGTATAAAGTAATTGGTGCCCGTATTTCATCAACACATTTTTTAGGTCTCTGATTTATCATGGCTGTTAATTTGTCAAGATCTTTCATGTCAAATAATTTGACCATTCATCTATTGTCGGTATATAAGTGTTTTTCCAAAATTTGGCTAACAATAATCGAGCTGCTGTGACCATGTAAAGTATTAATTTCCAATGTTGTCCTTCTATTTTCTTATCTAATACTGATGTCAGATTCAATAGATATAGATGAGGTTTCATTGGATAAGTTGTTTGTAATATTTCGTTCATGGTTTTATGAATCTTATCCCAAAACTTCTTTGTTTTTGGACACTCCCGCCATGAATGGTAGTAAGTTCCTACCACTTCCTGACATTTCCAACACTTATTTTTCCCAGTTTTGTATATCTTGTCCAACATAGCAGGTGTCAGGTGCCATCTACAATATGTGTTTTGAATGCAAACAGCAGCAACAACAAACCCATACAATTTTCACAAAAAATATCCTCAAATGTGAAAAATCAGACAGATGCAGAAAATTGTCATAATTTTGCCCAGAAGATTTTTGGCATTTTGATAAAGAAAGATGTAGATCCCCAGTGTGTGTGTGTGTGTGTGTGTGTGTGTGATGTGTACACAATAAAATATTGAAATTCTACTTTTACAGAAGATTTCCTTTAGATAACAGTGGAGATACAGGAACAAATTGGACTAGTTGCTAAACGCATCACTTGAAGTTTCTTTTTAAATAAACTAATAGCTACTGCAAGGAGATTTAACTCTTTCCTCCCTATAATCTCTCTCTCTCTCTCTCTCTCTCTCTCTCTCTCTCTCTCACACACACACACACACACACACACACACTTTGCGTTATTCTTTGGATGTGCCAATAGAAACTTCCCATTTTGGGTTTATGGTACCTTAGGGGGATTTTTTAAAGCAGCACCACAGTGTGGTAGTGAAGGATTAAGACAGTCCATCTATCATGTGATCCTAAGGAAAATACCCCCAACACACACACACACATATTCGCTATTAATGTTTTGTTTTTTAAAAATACAGCAACCGTTTTTAAAAGGAACTTTATACACTTAGTATCATGTCTGGTTTGGACATCAAAACAACCACGTGTGTGTTATCCGTGGCAGACTATGTTATATTTGTGCCTACTTAGCTTGCTGTCATGCATTTTACTTATTTCAAAACTCATATCCCACTTATAAATAAGTCCTCTAGGACTTTCAAACCTCTTATGACAAATATCACTCATATAATCCAAACCATTTAAAAAATAACTTCAAAGCCCATCCAAACATTCTTCTTACCTGCATAAATCTTAAATCAACAGCCCAAGCAAGCAACATTAAATCAAAACCAGTTTTCCTGTCCCTTTAGAACTCAAAAGTACTTCTTAAGCAGGATCTTCACAAAATTTCTGAATATCAAATGGAAGTTAACTAGATGAATTTTCTTCAAGATGGAATTCCAGGAACAAGGAGGCATAACAGAAGTGGCCCACAATCTTAAGACCCAATTTCAGTACCTCAGAACTTGGAATCCCAGCTCCAAGTATCTACATTTCCCAGGATTCCTTGACACTAAAGTGCCTCTGACCGAAGAGGTAAAGAGAGCAGCAGGTTCTCTTTTAGGCTGCAGCTTTTAGGCTCAAGGAGTATATGGATTTCATTACATTTTATTCCTCTTCATCTGTTTCTGTTCCTATGCTGTCTTCTTCCTGTAGTAGTTGTTTCCAACCTCAAAGATCAGCACAAATCTGATGAATGAGCAGAGAAATGAGGAGCAAATGTTCCACTCAGTAAACTTGTTCATGGGCAGTCAGTTTACCCTTCCACTTGAACCCATGTGCTTAAGAGTCTTCCTGCTATGTAGTTTATTTGCAAGTAAGTACCCCAAATACTAAGTAAAACAGTAGACTTGAAGATCACTGTGTCTTCACAATCTGTGGGTGGTCATTAGAGAGGATCCTATTGTAATTCTTATTTCCTCTTCCTCCCTCCAACCATCATCAAATTAGGGCTGGACACTGCTAATGGATACAGAATGACATGCTTATCAGATGGGACTAATAGGAATATCCTTTCTCACTCCGTTACCCCTTTCTTTTTTGATATGCATTCAATTTTTCATTTAAAACATGCTTGTATCTCCTTACATTGTGTTAGATTATTGTGTGGTCAACGAGAAAGAAAAGACAAAGTGATACAAGCAACAAAGCACAACAAACACCAAACAAAACACACACACACATTCACAAGATGAAAGTATGAACTAAAACCTTCAGACCCTTCCACCATACTGCTCTAGAGATAGGTGAGAGACTGCATCCTCCATAGTTTCATGCTCTCTACTAAACTGTTAGCAAGCATGACAGGATGATGGATATGGGCAGAAGAAAAATTACCTTTCTTGCTCTCCTATGCATATGCCTTCACCATTGTCCCCACTGCTATTGAGTAAAGGGAAAGGAAATGGTTTCATGGTGGGGGTGAGTTTCTGTGCTGGGATGTGGGAGCCAAGCAGAGATGGGCATGTACAAAAGCCAAGCATTATTAACTCCAATCAAATCCAAGTTAGAGGGGATTTTGTGAGCTTGTAAAATTGACCTCAGTTTTGAAATGGCCATTAACAAGCCCTTGGACTTTTGAACCTGGTTTGGCCAAGTACATCTCTACACATTTCTTGTTCTAAATCATGTCAATTTAAGTAAGTTACAATGAGGTCCAGAATAAAGCCAGAATTAAGCGCATTATTGCAAAGAAAATGTACATGCACTGAACCAATGTACACATAATTTCAGTTTCTGTGAATTAGGAAGATGAAGGTAGCACTAAATATAATTATGCATATGTCAACAAGTATTAATCTGGGGAGAACCCTTGTGTACTGAAGGCACCAGATTTAATAAAAGAAATGTTCATCTGTTTTCTGTCCTGTGTTGATGAGAATTTAATAAAAACCTGTTGGGGGAAAAGTACTGTCCAAATATGCTTTTCTAAATCTGATATAATGTGCAATGATGTGAGGAAGTCATAATCATGTTCTATACCAATGCAGCTAAATATCCTGTTTATATTAGATTGAGACAGAAGTAGAGCATTTATGAGAAGATAGATTCACCACTGAAATCAGTGAAGTAATATATATTTCTTCATGCTACCTGAAGAAAAAGCTAATGGCTAGCTGTTTCCTTGGACTATTAGCAAACTTATTTCTGTAAGTAAGCTTTTCCACAGTGAATCCACTTATCATTACCAAGGAGGGAATATATCCTCCCTTTACCACCACACAAAACTGAATAAGCAAATCAACAATCAGCATGAAGTTATTGAAACAAGCTGGACTGAAGTAATGGTGGTTGGTTATCAAATTAGCTTAGGATTCCTTAAATCATTGTACTACTAAAGTATCACTCTGGTGTGTAGGGACAGAGTAATCTATTGGTATCAACACCTGGTGCAGATACTCTCCAGAAAGTGTTTCACAGTGGCTTCCTTGTGCTACTCCTCCTGCCTTAATGCATTATTTTTAAATTGCTTTTAAGTAATATACAGAGTACTCTCTCCTGTGTTGAACAGCTGCATTATTGGTGTTCTAATTTCTGTAAATTTATTTGTTCTGTTAGGCTAAATGTTATTTCATTTGATTGTTTGTGTTTTAACATGATGTTAATATAGACTGGTACATTATGCCCTGGGTATAATTTGTTTTGTTTTTAGTTATGTCTTGGGGGGGGGCATTGCTATTACATGCATGGCTTGCTGATGGCATTCTGGGAAGCCTGGGAGCACTTATAATGTCATTAAGCACAGGCAGAGTTACAATGTTAGAATGCTCTTATACTCTAGTGTCCTAACAGTGTACCTCTACACATCACTCAGGAAATGATACCATTAGTACTTACAGGAAGCTTCTAGGAGCATTGTTAACTAGCGAGGAATATCCTACATGTCTTGGCTTTTGGTTTTAAAGAAAAACTGGTAAACAAATATTTTTAAAAAGAGGTCATATTTTGGTAGGGGTGGCTTTGGCCCTACAGGAAATAATGCATGACCTGTGCCTCCCATGTCGCATTGTAGGAGAAGCCCATTATTTTGATCAGGTGTTAAGGCATTTGGTGGTCATCAACCCCCAAAGAAACTTACTACAGGCAAAGTCTGCCCGTGATCCTGAAAAGCTGCACACAAGTGTAAAAATATATAAACAAATTAGCAAATTGAATAGGAAGGATGTATGGATCTGCCTGATTTGGGGTTCATGAACTTTTACTACTTTCCCATTTTGCGTACATTTCATCCCTTTCCTTCTTTTTGAAGGAAATCCAGATAAATTCCTCAAAAGGTTCCAACCAGTCCTGCCCTAATCATTGCCACTATCAACCTCTCTTAACAAAAGTACATTATTCACTTAGACAAGGTAAATTTAAGACTGCTTTGTACAGGCTAAAGCTATATGGAGTGGTTGGAGTGTGTGTATCCTACCAAGGTTGTACCCAGAAGCAATGGGGGCCATTTTCACTATGCATAGTAGTAGATGCATACTTTCCCAAACATTTTTGTTATTAATTGTCATCAAGTTGATTATGATAACTTGGCCCTATGAATGAGAGACACCCCCCCCCCGAGGCCCTGTTATTCCCAGCCCTGCTAAAGTCCTGCAAGCTCAAGGTTGTGGCTTCCTTGATTGAATCTATCCACCTGCAATGTGGTTCTCCTACTTGTTTCCACTTTACCAAGCATTATAATCTTTTCTAATAAGTCAAAAAATACTAAGTCTGTGGTCAGACCATTTTTGTAGAGTTTGGAGGAATGTGTGGATTCCAGAAGAGGGCCATGTTCCACTCTTAAATTCAGTTGGAAGTTGCAGATCAGGCAAGCTTCTTCAAAATGCAACACCCCACCCTACAACCCACAACCAATGCTAGTGAATGGTTGTCAGGTTAAATTTGTATTAGACTGGGGAGTCTAATACAAATTTAACCTGACAACCATTTCAACCATTCACTAGCATTGGTTTTGGGTTGTAGGGTGGGGTGTTGCATTTTGAAGAAGCTTGCCTGATCTGCAACTTCCAACTGAATTTAAGAGTGGAACATGGCCCTCTTCTGGAATCCACACATTCCTCCAAACTCTACAAAAATGGTCTGACCACAGACTTAGTATTTTTTGACTTATTAGAAAAGGGTTGCTCTGCTCCTACTGAACAATTTCCCTGGAGAGATTTTAAGTATGTCTGAACTTTATTGAGATGGCCCTTGGTTCTCAGTTCTTTGATCTATCCAAGGCACAGCTGCTTTCTTCCTCCCACTTTTTGCCATAAGCCCACTGGCACACTCAACAGCTACTACTGTGTTCAACATATTACACATGTTACTTTTGGGCTGTATTTGGATATCACAATAAACCATGTTTTCTGAATGCTCAATTGTACTTAATCTGCCACTATAAAATTAGTTTAATAATTTATGGTCTGAAACTGGCTTGTTTTAAACAAATCATGGTTAAGAATAACTATCATTGGTTAAATTCAGTTGACACAATGTTATCAATCATTGAAAGGTTCCAAGCTCCTCATTGAGGCTCTGCTGATGAAGGAGAAGGGGAAGTCTGCAAATCCACATTGGGAAGCTAGACTTGTTCCCACCATTAATAACCCATGGTTTATAGCATCTTTTATTTAAAAAGCACTGAAATATAAAACCATGGTCAAAACAACACTGAGACAAATTGAAAGATTTAGGCAAAAATTGTGACATCTCAGCCAAATTTTACAAGCAAGCACCAAACTGTGATCTAAAAAAATACTCTAAAGTGGTCTGCAAACCACAAATTTGAACAAACTGTGGTTTGCTGGAACATCTAAATGAGGAGACCATGGTCGAGCACACTATTCCAGTCTTAGCACCAATGTCCGGTGTAGCATCTGATAATTCTAAGAGAGAAGTTAGTTAAAAACTCAAACTGTAGATCCCATGTTTACACATGGAACACAAACTCCATGGTATGGAGTCTTAACAATGGATGAATTACATCAGAACCAATCTTGTTTAAAACAGTTTCATATTCTCTCTCTCTGTCCCTTCTTCCCTCCCTCCCTCCCTCGCTCCTTTCCCGCCCACCCCCTCTCTCACATACACGCAGAGTTTCCCAGGCCCAATTTATCATCATGGTTTTCATGTTTGGCATTTGTGCCTACACTAAATACAGATCAGGTTGTGTGAAATGGACATATTCAATAGTTAGAATTGCCTAACCAAGTAAGATGTTTTTGCTCCCATATTGAGCCAGTTCTCTCGTGATTTATGAAACCAAAAGTGAACTTTTGCCCATTCAGAGATTGAGGAAGGATTATTATGTGCTGAATCTCTTAGCCAGTAACAATATATTCTATATAGTAAAATCTGACCTTGAATTAGCACTGCAGTAAATGTGTAACTCGTTTTTCCTTTTTCTGGTCTGCATACAATTATGAATGTAAAGGAGTGCTAAATGGCAATTTCTTTTCCTGTGGTGCTGGGCAAGCAGTTCAAACTGGAAAAGGAAAGAAATCCACCCAAACTTTGGGGATTTAGAAATAAACTTAAATATATGACATTTAAGTCCTTGTCTAACAAGAAGAAAATGAACTATCTGTGCTTTATATTGGTCTTTCACTTCATGGCTTTGTGCAGTCTTGTTGTTTTACATAGAGCTGTGTCATATTACAGAGTTGTGTGTGCCATGCATAATTCTATAACAAAGAAAATAAGGAATGACGCTTGATTTCGGGTTGTTAGTTTGATAAATTAAGAACTGGCGCACTAGTTGAGTACTATAGAACAGACCAACCCACAAACCAAAGCTAAATATTTCTCCTCCAGTGAGGAATGTTCATGGTGTATTATGCCTTTTCGCTTTGTCTATGATAGCTTCCAGAACATTAAGAAAATGAAGAATGCAGTCCCATTGTGTCAGCTTTGAAGCTGTGTAAGAATGCACCCTCTGCTTATAAACATCTTTGTGCAGCTAAGCAGCTGAATAAATGCAATTAATTTCTTTTTCATGAATCAGTTGCCAGACCTTCTGATGAGTCCCATTCCTTGTGCTGATCAGGTCAGGTATCAGATTATGTTGCTATCAGAGATTTCCTCTGTCTAAAGAATGAGTGACTTAACAAGATCACAGCACCCCTATTGATGATCTCCATACAATGCAGTGCCAATCTGGTTTACCAGATATTTTACAGGATAGCAGATTATCCAACCCAGGCAGTTTTGCTTAAACCTAAATGCAACAGCTGAAGAGAATTGCAAAAATCATGGTATTCCTTCAGTATTAGCTCAGTTCCAACACACAGTCAAGGTTCTAAAGGGGAAAACTGACAGATAAAATGTTCTAAAGGGGATTCTGGATGACTACTAGATCTGATAATTAAAGAATAGTCTATCAGGTGTAAAAAATAATTGCTCAGGTTTACCATGGAACTTGAACCAGGGTCTTGGTGTCTCCCTGCACCACTGTGGGAGTCTGTAAGTGGAAGAAATGGCTAATTACATCCTTGCTGCACAGTAATTGGAGGAGGGTGGTACTGCAGCCACCAGCCCAACAAAATCAAATGGCGGAAGGAGCTGTTTGGTCCTATAAAAGCTTTGGCCTCAGTATTAACAGCCAGTCATTTAGCCACGGTGGGTAGAAACTTGTAGATGGACTATGTACTAGCTGAGCCCTCCAATTGCTTACAAGCCTGACAGATACTTTTGTGCAAATATTTTCTAGTTAACAAAATAATATTATCACTCTAAGATTACTCTGACCTGTTTCTGTAGCTGTTGGATTTCTGCTTTCACCACCTGGTAGTAAATGTTGCCATCCAAGCAGATTGCTTTTCTGCTTTTAGACATTTCTGGGAACGAATTATGTGGGGAGGGGAAAGATTTGTTAAAATCTTCTGCAGTCTTCTCTGAAAATATTTAATACAGAAAGGGAGAGTCCAGGAAAGAAGGAACACTAAGTATTCTGGAAACAATTTTAGGTGATAATAGGTTAGCTGAAAAACTAAATGTTTACTCAAACTTCTGATCCGTTACTGTTGTCAGGTTTTGTCCAGCAAAGGGACAAAGCAGGGGTTGTGTATTGTGAATGTGTGATACATAGCTGACCATGTGTGGTCTTGGAGATATTCAATCACTGAAACAGAGTTTATGAGCCAACATCCATCATCATCACCCTTTCCTTGAGGAAATCCTGTATAAACTGCTGGTCAGGGTGGAGAACTTCTTGCGGCTAGTGGGATGATATAAATATGGGTGGGGGTAGAGAGAATGAGATGTGTGGGAGAGAGAGGGAGAACAAGCTAATTAACCTCTACCTTGTCAACAGCTCTCTTTCCTCCTGTTATGGTTTTATGGGCAGTCCATTAAACTTTTTGCTCTAGCACATTTCATTTGATCCCTCTTTCTTTCCCTTCTTTCCTTTTCCAGCATAAGAGTGACAGCCAGCATCAAGCAATAGGCCTTTCTCTTCCTTCTCCTCTCACCCAGGCACTTCCCCTCCAGATCTGCTCCAGATGTTCCCCCTAACTTCTGGA
Organism: Gambelia wislizenii; assembly: GCA_030847615.1. Taxonomy (NCBI): domain Eukaryota; kingdom Metazoa; phylum Chordata; class Lepidosauria; order Squamata; family Crotaphytidae; genus Gambelia; species Gambelia wislizenii. The sequence goes on along the minus strand of JAUMIR010000002.1, from coordinate 319,328,479 downwards.
AGAGATTTTGAGAGGATAGATTGAGAGGCTTTTGCTCCCTCCCTACTCTACTGATGGAAGGTGTTCTTAGTAGTGGGTGTGTTTAATTGGATACCACCCTGTGTTCTTGAAAATAGGGCCAAATATGCCGATCAGCTTGTTGGCTGACTGAATATTACAATCAGTGTTTCTTAGCCCAGCATAAATTCTTCCCCAACATGCTCTCCTCTAAGGGCAGGCTTTTTCATTACACTGTGATTAATCTAGATTAAATATAACTTCCAGAATGTGGGCATTTAACTTCAAAGTAAGTTGAAACTCTGACTTCCTTGAAGAGATACATTTTTATAGTGTGAAAAAAATAGTATACCGCATCAGTTCACGGTAAGCTGAACTACATGGGTTTTTTGTTTTTTTTACTGTCTTTGGCTGCATTTTGTCCAGATAAGCATTTAATTACTTTCTAGATTTCTATTTGAGTTACCTATAGTATTTTGTTTTCTTTTCATTTGGAATTGTGACTGTTCATATCACTTATCCTTAAATATGTTATAGTATGTATTTATTGTTTGGGTGTTTTTTTTTCTAAATAGGAGATATATAGTGAAAGTGAAGGCCCACCCCATATTTTCCTTTCAGGAGGACTTAATCACATGGTAATATTAGCCTTCTCCAGCTTGATATCCTTCAGATGTTTTGATTTCCACTCCCATAGACTTTAGCCAGCCTTGCCAGGAATCTTGGGCATTGCAGTTCAAAGCATCAGGAGGGCATCAGGTTGTAAAAGGCTGATATGTTCTGAGGAATTATCATCATCATCATCACCATCACCATCATCATCTATTTGTATAGCACCATCAGTGTACATGGCGTTTTACAAGTAAAACAACACCAAAAAAACAGCCAGACTTGCCAAAGGTGTACATAGGGAAGGAGTAACACAAATATAAAACTATGCAGTAGAATTATAAAACAAATTATCCAGACAGAAATACAAAAACCAATGTAATATGATATAAAGCAAATTGACAAATATATATAATCAAAATGTACAATACAGTCAGACCCCCCCCCGTATCCATGGAACCAATCCACGGTTTCAGTTATCCACAGGATGCAAAATAGGGGCACATACCATAGAGCCACACTGGAAAATGCCTAGAGAGGCATCCTTTCTAGGCCCTCCAACACAACTTTATGATATGTTTTCACCAGAAATCCTTTATTTTAATAGGGTTCACTGTTATTCATGGTATCCAGTATCCAGGGTAAGTCAGGGAACCAAACCCCCATGGATACAGGGCTCCAGCTGTATTATAAAACAATATTGAACTAAAATTCCAAAACCTTTAGAAAACAAGAAAACTTTTAATTGAAATTTAAAAACGAGGAAAGGAGCAGTCCACAAAATGTTCAAGGAGGCAATTCCAGGAGTATGCAGCAGTGAGTGAAAAAGGACAAGCCAAGGAAGAGGATTGCCTTGGTTTAGTGACATTCTAGCCTAGAGTTGCTAGAATGTAGTTGGTCCCGTACTGGGAGAAAGGCAGGATATAAATTAAATAAATAAAATAAAATAAATAATAGGCTTGGAAAAAGAAATGAGGTCTGAATAATACTAGGGAACTAGGTCATGTAGGACTTTAAAAGTTAATAATAATAATAATAATAATAATAATAATATTTATTTATAATCCGCCCCTCTGCTAAAAACAATCAGGGCAGCTTCCAACAATTAAAACACTACAATGACGACTAAAAGCACTGCCTACCCCCACCCTCCCCCATAAAAAGACACTAAGCAGTATAAAATTAAAACCACCTAACTAAAATCACATTAAAAAACAAATACAAACAAGACTAAAAAAAAAAGGCCAGGAGACGCAGCTCCTGAGGCCGGGATCTAATCAGGAAAGGCCTGCCGAAAGAGATCCGTCTTTAGTGCTTTTTAAAAGCTACTTAAGCTCGTCATCTGATGGATCTCGTTCAGCAGGCCATTCCATAATTTGGGGGCGATTACTGAAAAGGCCCTCTGGGAGGTTGCAGACAGCCTAGATTTTTGTGGCTGAAGCAAATTCCTCCCAGAGGACTGGAGTGCGCGGGAAGGATTGTATGGGAGGAGGCGGTTCCGAAGATAAGTTGGACCCAAGCCATTTAGGGCTTTAAAGGTAATAACCAACACCTTATACTGGGCCCGGAAACTGATAGGCAGCCAGTGGAGAGATTTCAATACTGGAGTTATATGGTCTCTCTGAGATGTTCCCGAAACCACTCTGGCTGCCATATTTTGTACCAACTGAAGTTTCCGGACCAAGCACGAGGGTAGCCCCATGTAGAGTGCATTGCAGAAATCTAGATGAGAGGTTACTAGCGCGTGCACCACAGTCTTGAGATCCCTTACTTCCAGGAAAGGGTGCAGCTGGCATATCAGCCAAAGCTGATAACAGGCGCTCCTGACCGTCACATTCACCTGACTCGTCATCTGAAGTGATGAATCAAGGAGCACCCCCACACTGCAAACACAGTCCTTAACGTAGAGTGTGACCCCATCCAGGACTGGAAGTTGCAACCCAGCTCCTGGTTTCGGGGCCGCTACTGTGAGCACCTCCGTTTTGTCCGGATTTAATCTCACTCTGTTTTTCCTCATCCAGCCCATTACTACTTTATGACAGTCATTAAGAGGAGAGATGCCACCAGAATTCGAGGCTGATGATCAGGACACCCAGCCCCATAACTCCGAATAATCTCACCCAGCGGCTTCATATAGATATTAAACAGCATCGGGGACAGGATGGCACCCTATGGATTGCCACAAATAAGCCCCTTTTTACTGGAGCAGCTGTCCCCGAGCAGCACCCTCTGGGACCTGCCCAAAAGGAAGGACTGGAACCACTGGAGTGCAGTGCCTCCGATTCCTAACTCACTCAGGCAATCCAGGAGGATGCTCTGATCTATCGTATCAAAAGCCGCTGAGAGGTCTAGAAGCACCAACAGGGTCACACCACCCCTGTCGATGCTTAGACGCAGGTCATCTGTCAAGGCAACCATGGCAGTCTCAACTCCAAATCTTGGATGAAACTGATTATCTAGACCCATCCTGAAGCCAGTTTGAAATGGGTCTAGATAATCAGTTTCATCCAAGACCACTTGGAGTTGAAGAGCAACTGACCTCTTGATCACTTTGCTCAAGAATGGTAACATAGAAACCGGCTTATAGTTGTTCATGTCCAGAGGGTCAAGGGAAGGTTTCTTCAGGAGCGGCTTAACCGCTGCTTCCTTTAAACAGTATGGAAAACACCCTTCCCTGAGGGATGCATTGATGATGTCCTTAAGGAACACCATCAGGGCACCCACCCCCCGGATGGCCAGCCATGAAGGGCAAGGATCAAGAGGGCAGGTCGTCTTCCTCACTCTACCAAGTAGCTTGTCCACATCCTCGATACTCATGGATTGAAATTGATCCAGTAAACTTACATCAACGGAGTTGCTGGACACCTCATCAATTGTTTCTGTCAAAATACTGGCATCTAAGTTGGCTCTTATCCGAGAGATTTTATGTGCAAAGTAGCTGTTAAATGTATCACAGGAGGCCGTTGTTGGGTTAAGCAACAGGTTCTGCGCAGGTATAACCTGCATCATCTCCCTTACCACCCTAAACAGCTCTGCTGGACGGGACTCTGCAGACGCAATACGTGCAGAGGAGAAGGATCTCTGCGCTGCACATATTGCCTCTCTATAGGACCAAAGAAAGTTCCTATGACAAGTCCTGTCGGATAAGAGTTGAGTTTTCCACCAGTTGCGCTCTAGTCGTTGTCCAATCTGCTTCATTTTCTTAAGATGTATAACATGTATACCATGGCTTACAGTTAGGAACGGGTTGGAAAGGACGCTTGGGAGCGATCGTGTCGATAGCCTTGATAAGGACAGTGTTCCAGGTATTAACTAAAGCTTAGACAGGTTCACTGGTGTTACCAACCATTAAACCCTCCAAGGCTTTCTGGAATCCTATTGGTTCCATTAGCCTTCGGGGGTGGACCATTCTAATGGGTCCACCACCCCCGGTGGGGCGGGAAGAGACTCTTAGTTCAGTCTTGACCAGGAAATGATCCGCCCATGACAATGCGGTGGTTTTAATAACCTCTGCCCACAGATATTCCTGTTCCGTACTGAAGACCGCATCGAGGGTATGACCCGCACAGTGTGTGGGCCCGACAACCAATTGGGATAGGCCCATGTTTGTCATGGTTTCCATGAACTCCCGAGCCGCACCAGTCAGATTTGTCAAGCTGGTCTCGAGTGGAATGTAGAAGTTGCCCAAAACTAAAAGTCTGGGTGACTCCAACAGCAACTCTGAAAGACCAGCTGTGTCAGCTCGGTTAGGGAGTCTGCTAGACAACGGCGTGGTCGGTATACTAGCAGAATCCCCAAACTATCCCTGGTCCTCAGGCTAAGGTACATATACTCAAAGTGGACTGTGTTTCAGACAGGCATCTTGGTCAAAGTAAGATTATTCTTATAAACCAGAGCCACTCCGCGCGCCCCCACCCACTTCCCCTCACCTGCTCACTGACAGAATACCCGGCTGGGAGGGCCTGTGCCCAGGTGACAGCGCTATCCTCTCCCAGCCAGGTTTCTGTGAAGCACGCCAGGTCAGCATCCTCATCCAAGAGAAGATTGTAAATAATATGAGTTTTATTCTTAACCAACCTGGCATTGCAGAGGAGTAAAGTAAGGTTCAGTGGAATGGTTGGTACACTCTCCAATCCATTCCGGGAAACAGGGTGAACTGAAGGTGGGATAGCTAACAAACAGCGATCCGCCTTCTTTTGTAACATCTGTTCACTCAGTTTCAACCATACCTCCCTTTCCCCAGCACAACTCCAATTTCTGCCCCCAGTCCATTCCCAGTCTCAGCTGACTCCAATTGCTGGCTTGGGTCTTCCTGGCTGGTAGGCTGGTGTTCCTGAGGGGTGTGGGAGTGGCTTATAACACCAGCCACTCCTGGTCACACCCCTTCCCGCTGCTGCTCTTCTGCCAAAAGTCCTCAGGGCCCTCTGCATCCTCCTAGCCTGGTGGAGTGGAGAAAAGAGGCTGCTGCAGGCTTGGAGTCCTGGCTGGCAGGCTGGTGTTCCTGAGGGGTGTGGGAGTGGCTTATAACACCAGCCACTCCTGGCCATGCCCCCTCTCACTTCTGCCCTACTGCTGGAAGACCTCAGGGCCCTCTGCAGCCTTCTAGCCCAGTGGAGTGGGGGAAAGAGGCTACTGCAGCCTTGGAGTCCTCCTGGCTAGCAGGCTGGTCTAAAAGTTAAAGCAAAAATAATAGTCCTCCAGAAGCACTAGGGACATATATGGGCTGAGATATATGGGCTAATATATGCTGTATCAATGGTGCCAGTCATAAGAGTAAAATGGCTGCAAGTGCAAGTGGTGATGGTGCAGAGAGACAGAGAGAGAGATTACTGTCAGGAGAAAATGATGCCTTGCACAGTTCCCACTCAGAGTTGCTCAGGAGTCAGCAGGGCAGCTTTCCCAATGGGAACCATTTTTTCTGCTCTTCCTCAACACCATGGACCCTTGCAAAAGGTATGATATGTCAGTGTAACAAGCTATTATACTGGCATAAAGCACTAGCATGGTTTCAGCCATGATCCATACAGAACCAATTCCACAATTTGGGAGGGCTTGACCCAGAGAACCATTAGGCCTATTTAGAGTGAATGGTTAGATATAAATTCTCTCAAGTTGCATTTGACCTTCTTGGGTGTTCCACACAGTGTGCGAGTGGTGGTGCTGGTGCTAGTGAGGTGATAGGCCCCCGGCCAGGCATGCGGTCTCAGTGAATGTTTGAGATTGGTGACCTCTGGAACCAGTCTTGGTTCCACGAGCCTTATGTTGCCAATCCCTGCTTTAAGACCTTAGCACCCAAGTATGAATTGCTATTTTCTGTTATAACCAGCCAAGGCCGATTATAGGCAAAGTGAAGTAGATGCCTCAGGTTGCAGAATTTGGGTTTCATGAAAAGGCTACCATTGTTGTTTAATTTTTAATTCTGTACTTAACAGAGATAGGGGAAAGAGAGATGCCTGTGGGATTTTCTGTCTCAAGTGTCAAAATAATTCATTTCACTTTGGGTATTATGCAGTTTGACTATTTGTTGCTCCATCTCAGGTACCAAAGTGTCTTTGGCCAAATTTACAACATGTATTAGAAATGCAATTGTATATATGGTGCTTCAATCACAAATGTTCTCATATAGCCAGGCGATATGTTTTCCCTCTTCCTTATCTACAAATTGTATTTTACTGCACTCCATATGTAGAGTACGACTTTATGGCAGGACAGTGCTCTTGGATTGAAACCGGAAGGAAGCATGCCTGACTGCAACCTTTAGATTCTAGATAAATTCACACATATGTAATGCAACTAATTGCACATTTCAGAGTTTACAGTGTACTACAGGTTGCAGTACATACGTGTGAATTTGTGTTGTCTCTGAATATTTTTCCTTTGACCTATCACTTAGTTTGTCTTATAAATAAGGTTAAGCATCCTTCCACTTTAAAATGTTAGATGACTGTAAAGCGTTCTCCATTGGAGCCATTCATTTCATTCTATGCAAAGTTAGTCATAGGATATTGCCAAGAGGGCTGGGCTGCTGGAGATATTGGATTAGTGACCTTTCCTAGTATGACCTATGGAATCCCAGAGTGGCTTTCACCACAACCCTGAGCCAAAGTTTTCTGTTTCTCTTGGCACTCTCAGTGACTGTTTGCACACTCCCTTTTGTCATCATCCTTTTCCTGTCAAGTTATATTTTCTTTTCAAAGTTTGGCTCAGGATGAGGAGGTTGGCCACAATTTCATTTGCTCTGTATTTTATGGCATTCAGACCAGGATCCCTTTTGCTTTGAGTGGCAGATGTTTTTATGCACTGAAACCCCCAAATCATGACATATTATATACATATATATATATATATATATATATATATATAATATATATAAATCTGACTTTGCTGTTTTACACACATAGCCTTTTCCTCTGCAAATGTGCCATGGAATTTGGACATGCTCATCTTTTTCATGCTGATGGGGCAACTTGCTCTTATGCTCCAGATTAGATCAATACAAAGATACCACTCTCTAAAAATTATTAGTAAAGCAAGTACTATATTACTATTTTACAGGACATCTTTCTTTGAGGCTATCTTTGGAATGCTCCCCTTTGTATATCAGGTTCAGAAAGCTGGGGAGAATATAGCCAAAGTTTGTAGTCCCTAAAAAAAGCTGTCATTACATAGCCAAAAGCTTAAGCCTTGCCTATGTTTTTGATATTTATTAACCTTCTCATGGAATAGATTTGAGTCGCTTTGTACACGTATGAAATAATTGTGCAGTTAACGTCCATTTTGAAAATTACATCTAATTTGGACTTTTTAAGGAAAATTGGGCTAGAATTCTGTAATGCATTTGTCTACACAAAGAAAACCCTACATTCAGTGAATACCTCTAGTTTATGGGGCTTAAACCTACTTTGCTTTGGCATGGAAATCTAGTAGCAGCTCCTGCTGATGTAATTCTGGAATGAGGAATTATGGGAGTGGCACCAGATTTAATTTGCTGGCTATTTTCCCTCACTGTGGAAAACCTAATAATATGATATACTTGGTATATCATTTTCTACATGGAAAAAAATGTGGTGCCATTCTTTGAAGCCATTATCACACATTCACTGTCAGTGAATTTTGCCACATTTTGGCCACTTGGCACATACAGTTTTTTCTATATGAAAAAAGGCTGAGTCCAGAGATAAGAAAGTTAAAAGAAAAGGGTTAACACATTGAATTTATCGTAACTGCAGTGATGGATTGCTTTGGCAGTCTGGACTTCCTCCAGTTTTGTGCCAGTAATGGAGGAGGAATGGGCCTGATCCATGGGCAGAATACACCGCCTAGGAGCTGGCATATTCTGGCCTGTATAGATGAGCCCTAATTCAATCTTCCTATAATGCAGTCTTCCTCTTTTCCTATTATCTGCAACTGTATTAAGCATTATTGTCTTTTCTAATGAATCATGACTTCTCAGATGTCCATAGTATGATCCATTTGGGAGAAAATGCAAATCTCTTCCTTTATGGCAACATTTGAATTTCCTCATATCAGTAAATGCCCCACAATATAAGAAGTATTTTTTTATATATTTTATATAATTATCAGGTTTTATTTTGCTTTCATTTCATCTTATGCTTTTGGGCTATGAGGTACAACATACTTAATTCTGCGGATGGAAACACTACTTTGGGCAGGGACATTTTAATATCCTGCAATACACTGGAATTCTCACAGGGGTATTTAGGAAAAGTTTTTTTTTTTTTTTAAAGGTTTAAATCAGGAGCCCCAAACAGCTGCCTTGGTCATTTAATTCTCTTTGCTCCCTAAGTTTTTTTCATGTAGTTCCAGTTGAAAGGGACCCATCAGCTTCTAGCTTTTTTCTTTGCATGGTGGACAAGATTGTAGGCTGCAATGAATTTGTTTCAACTCCAAGTTCACCCAAGTTCCAAGTTCATCAATGGGTTCATCTACATGGGCCAGGATACATCCGCTCCCCTTCCCATCTGTTACCTGTACGGAATGGGAGGATGTCCAGACTGGCATGCTGGCCCATCACTGCAGCCCTGCTGCTGCCTCTTCTCCCACTCTCTCCAAAACCAGGAAGCCAACCTGCAACATGTGGCCATGGCCCCTGCATGTAACCAGCCTTGGCCACATGCTGTGGGCCTGCGTCCTGCTGTAGAAGAGCAATGGCAGAGGGTATCTGAAGCAATGGGCCAGCATGATGGAAGGGTCTTCTGCAGTCTGTTTTTTGCCAGTAGGAACAGTTTTTTTTTCCCTGGGTATTATTTTAAAACATTTTATCAGGCCTATCTTGGCCCCATCTTTGCCCTGGGGGAAATGGGGCAAAAGCCCCATGTCATCTGAACTGCAGGGCTCCAAGACGGGAGCAATATGGGGTAAATTGCCCATGCAGGCAAGCCTAGTGCATTCAAACATAAAAAGAAACATCATTCTGCATTTATAAGGCTACAAATGGACTGTAATGAAACCAGTGGCCCACAAAGTCTCATTTCAATGTAGCTCAATGTGCGGAATTTCGCTGTCAGGTGTGGGATTTTGCTAATGCAATAAATTTGTAAAATAATGATTCTTCATTGTCTTCAACAAATTCTGTGCTGCAATTTATCATTATGGGGTTTATCACTTACCCTCTTGCATTGAGCAGGGGGTTGGACTTGATGCCAATGAGGCCCCTTCCAGCTCTATGAGTCTAAGAATCTTGATTAATCAGCTTCACATTTTATTCACAAGTTTTCTGTAAGCTGCCAGAGACCCTTACAATACCAGCCTTCCCTGGGAACATACACAGTAACCATTTCAGTGGATAAAGTTAGCCTAAAATTCCTTAGGACAACCAGGATACAATGAGAATAGCCATGAAGGACTATGGGTGTATTTTCCCAAAGAATTTTGAAAACCCATGAATCTTCAAGGTTCAGCAGTCCTAAATGGTCTGCTGCCCTAACATAAACATAGAAGTATATAGAGTCATGCTTATAGTAGATGATGATCCAGCCAAAAAAGAATGTGTTTCTATAAAACCCCAGTCACTGGAGAAACACTTTGGTTTAACCTTTACCAGAATAATAGCTAAATAATTGCAGGGGTCAAAAGGGTCCATTACTCAATGTGCAACACAGAGGCTTCCAATTAAGAGATGGACACAATGCAGCCTTCCAAATATGGTTGGGCTGAAGCTTCCATCAACCCTAGCGAGCACTACAAATGGTGAGGAATGCTGGGCATTGCAGTCCAGCAACATCTGAATGCCACACACTGCACATCGATGTTCTAATTCTAAATATATTTGCCAGTGCATTATCTTAGAAGCACTGGTTTTTATTTAGTATAACGTTATATAAGTATAACGTATGCAGTTTCTTTCCCAATTTATTCCCTGTGGCTCTAATTTGCACCCTACCTGTAGTTTAAACAAACCAACAGAAGATGGTTCACGAAAACAAAGACAAAAATAAACTATTTTCTATCCAGTTACCAGTTCACACATGCAACCCCTAATATAAATTTAGATCTTTAAAAAGGAACAAAGCATCGTGGCCAGAACAGATAAAAGCTATAGCTTTAGTTTGTGAGAGAGCAATATTTAGAGATTAAAATAGGACCCATAGAATTCTGACCCTTACCTACAGAACATTCAGGATATTCCAGAGATGGGATACTGGATCTGGGCCTGGATTAATGTTTTGTTTGTCATTGTATAACCTGATGCAAGGCACAACTTCTCATCCACTATGTTCCATCTTGGGAGGAGTTGTAGTTCAGTGGTAGAGTATACATTTTGCTTGCAGAAGGTTCTCAGTTTATGCTCCAGGTAGAATGAGGAAAGAATCCTGATCAAAACCATAGAAAGCTTGTACCAGTCAGTATTGACTGCACTTGGCTAGGTGGACCAAGGGTTTGACTTAGGCTGCTGACACACTGCAGAAATAATGGAGTTTGACACCACTTTATTTGCCATGGCTCCATGCTATGGAATTCTGGGATTTGTAGTTTTGTGAGATATTTGGTCTTCTCTGTCAGAGAGCTCTAGTGCCACAACAAACTACCAAGCCCAGGATTCCATAGGATGGAGCCATGATAGTTAAAGTGGTGTCAAACCATGGTATTTCTGCAGTGTGTCAGTACCATGTAGCTTCCTGTCAGTAAATCTGACATACTGACCTACTTTACAGAATTTTTGCAAACCAAAAACCATAGAGCACCTTGAATGTTAAAATATGTTGCTCAAATATAGGCAAGGATGGTGACATCAACAATCCAAGCGGAAATTATTACTTATATATGGAAGATAAGCTAGCTGAACCATCAAGTCCTAATACTTGTTTTGAATCCAAACCATATGAAGTCGCCAACTTCAAAAGATGTAGATCAACAGTTTAGTCTGTGGATTTTACTAATTATTCGTTTGGAGATGGCTGGTAATTTTGTTTTGGTTTTCCTAATTTCCTATCACTACACCATGTTAATTATAAATAATATATTAAATGGATTCCAAATGGTTTTTCCATTAAAACAGCTACTGTTGCCTCAGGGTTATTGTGGGATAGAAATAGATCAGCAGTGCAAAGAATGGGAGGAATGCCTCTGTATTTTCAAACTGATGCCTAACAAATTTATTGTATATTAGAAAGAGCTGTAAACTAATTTATGCGATGTTTGGGATGTAAGGAGCCGCTTTGTGACACATCAGATAATATGTCCTTCCAGCCAAGTAATATTCTCTCTGATTAGTACAGGAAGCCCCCACCTTTTGATGGCTCATTGTCTGATGACTTGCTCTTTTTGTGCTTGCAAATTAAGAGTAAGTTCCTAAGTTCCATTCATTCAATGAGAGATCCACTCTTTCGACAGTTCTTGCCTACAGAGGCTTGCTTGGGAGGGACCACGCACATGCACGCTGCTTGCAAAGTGAGCTGAGAGAGGAAAAAAGTCACCAAACCAACTGAGGGAGTTTGCATGCAGGGGACAGGTGGGCGGGTGGGCGCAGGCAGTCCCAAGCAAGCCACGGTAATTTCCTCACGTTCCCTATATGGGTTCTGCTTTTCAACCAATCCTGGTGTCTGACACTGCTGCAGTCCATCACCTGTCAGATAAGCAGGGGCTTCCTGTAGCAGCCTTCAGCAGTCTGAGGCAGTCTCACCACAAAATTTGGAAAATCTCCTTTTTAGATTACAACTCCCAGACCTGGGCAAGCTGGCAGGAGACTTCTGGGAACTGATGTTCACAGATGTCACTTTTACATATTCTAACCCGGCAAATGCACTAATATGCCACAGGGACTCCCATCAGTTGCTGTAGAAAATTTCTTACCTCCCTGCTTAATTCTGCCCAGAAATTTGGCAAAGGTGCAGGCCAAACACGTAAGCAAAGCAACAGGGGAGAGGAAGACTGGCAAGCAGCTGCTGCTTAATCCCTTGTCCTCTCATGTCTTGTAATCACTAAACCTGGATATAAAAGTCTCCGCAAGTTACATCATCACTTCTTCTTCTTCTTCTCTCTCTTTGCCATATCTGCTCTATTTCCACCTCTTTCCTCTGACCCATGGGAAACAGCAAATTTTCAACTAAATTCTTTTGAGGGTGAGAACCTAATATCTTGTGCTTTATAAGGCACTATCCACATGCATACTGGTGCTCTTGTTTTTATTTATTTATTGTCATTAACTATTGTCACTTATCTTCTTGTGACTCTGCCCCCATGCAGGAGAAAAAAAGTAGGCGGGTGAAAAATTAAACACCCTTTGGCCCTCACTACTTCTCCTTCCTAGATTTTACCCTTTTCCTGCCACTTTTTAGGTGTTAATCATGGAGACTTAAATTCCCCATCTTTGCTCCTCACCACTTTTCTTCTTAGAATAGACCCACTGAAATATTGTAACTCAATAGTAATGACAAACTTAAGTCCCATCAATTCCTACATGGGCCAAATCCCCTGGCTTTCCCCCATTCCAGAGGCCTGCAGTCCAGATGACACAGGACATTTACCCCAATCTGCCTTTGGGCAGTCCTCACTACCCCAGGGCAGATATGGGGCTGGAGCAGGGCAAACAAGACTAGGGCCCCTTACAGCGATATAAGAAAATACCCAATTTAATGTAGTACCACCGGATCGGACACTGCATGTCTGCAGGAACCTGTCCCCACATGCTGACCCTCGCTGCCACCGCCAGCTCCCTGGCTCTCTCAGAAGCCAGGCATGTGACCAAGGATTAGTATTGAATTTAACCCCTTGTTGCTGATTTAATTAATCTGTATGCCACTTTTCTACTACAAATAGCATTCACAGAGGCTGATTACAACAACAATCACAGCAACAAGTTAAAATGCAAAATTACAATTAATACATAAATGCAACCATATTTACAAAAGTTTTAAAAAATCAAAGGCCTACCTGAGTAAAAACAGAAAGGCAAGAAAGATATTGCTAGCCTGATACCAGCCACCAAGAAGGTCTGTCTTGAATTCCCTTGAATATTGTCCTAAGGAATGTGGATCCCAGATCAAGTCAACTTGGAATGTTTTTTGCTTTGTTTCTTTTAGTATTCATACATTTTTTCTCACCCTTGATGAGAAAGGTTTTCTTGACATGTCAAGATACCTTGTTAAGAAACTGGTCAACCACCAGAAGAATGATCACATTTCAGAACTTTTCTTTTTGGGAAAAAAATGCATAAAAATACGCCTTCATTTTGTGTACAAAATGCAAAACTAATGTATTTTGCAAAAATCAATCTCACTGTTCATCTGCACAAGAAAGAAGGGGATTTTGCACAAACATTGGGGGGGCAGGGAAGGCTCACTTTGTGAAAAACAATTAGAAATGCACACACACACAAATCTTGTAATCTCTCCTAGCAGAAAGATTTTGTTGCTGCTGTTATGGTCACCCTTTGTTCTTTTATGCAAGAATGAAGTAACTGAAGATTTACATTCCTATTCCACACCACCTTCTTTCCCTCTGGAGTTGACATACAGTCAGCCCTCTGTATCCAGAGATTTGGCATCCATGGATTCCACCATCCATGGCTTGAAAAATATTTTTTTAAAAAAAAGAATTTCCAAGAAGCAAACCTTGCTGTTTGCCATTTTATATAAAGGATAGCATTTTACTATGCCATTGTATATAATGGGACTTGAGCATCCATGGATTTTGGTAACCACAAGGGGTATTGGAACCAGACTCCAGCAGATACCGAGGTCCCACTGTAATTTGTTCACTCATCTATTGTCATTGCCAAATGTCTGTAAACTAGTGTTTTCTGTTATTCCTCTATTTCCCCCTGTTATTCTCCTATAACCTGCTTAGTGGCAATTGTTCTGTCTTATAATTCAGTTATGGGACCAACCTGTCCAATTTGGATGAACAATACACTTGAGATTCATCTGCCTGGTACCTCCTTTCTTAAGCATCCCCTCTTGTGGCTTCCAAGTCCCTTTCCCCATGACATTTACAATCTGTGTTATTGTTTTTTAATCAGAATGCTTGTGATTTTCTTATTGCACAGTAGTGCAAGAACAGTAACTGTTTGGTTTTATTTTTATTGGTTGTTCCTCCAAGGGTTATTGCTCAAGTGGGTGGGTGGGTAGGTGGAAAGCTGTGGTGATAAAGGGGTGTGTAGAAGAGTCTTTATGGAAGGCATGGAAAAGTAATGTTTCCAAATGCTGTTATTTTGAATCTTAGTTCAAACCTTCCACTATACTTTGGGCTGCTAGTCTTTAAGCCCATATCTTAGTTCCGTGACATGACTGTTAGAAAGGGGAGGGAGGTTCAGCTTCTGCTCTTGGTAATGTTGGAAGTAAATTCAGTGCAGCTTGATTGACTTTTATGAGTGTTCTAGAATTACATTGATGTAATTTGGAGTGTGTTTCATACCAAGGACATTTATTTGAAGCTGAGATCTACCTCTGCCTCCCACATAAAGGCTAGCATTTAGCTCATTTTCAGCTATGATAAACTATTTGCATCAGAACTGCTGACTCTCTAAAACCTGAGATTTGGGGAAATGTTATTTATGCTAAAAGTATTAATTCCTAATAGTTTTTGGTCTCCTGCTTTACTGCTTCTCATCTTGCTCTCATTTTGGATCATTATCCTCTACTACATCCCATATGTAGGCCTTTGGCAGCCCGAAAGGTATGATTTGTGTTTTGATTTTCCTAGCCAGTTTGCTGACTCCAGTGACTGCCATTGGCATAAGGCCAGCTGCTTGTTTATTTTGTTACTGCTACAAAAAAAATATTCATAAGACATGGTTGGCTTTTTCTCCCCCCCCCCTCTTCCTTCTCTTTCTCCTTCTCCTTCTTCTCCTCCTTCTGCTTAGGTTACCAGTGGAAGAAGGCCATCTACTCCTTGCCTACTTTTTTTAGCTGTAAAGTTTAAATGAATTGCTTAGGGAAAGCAGTTTCTCTAGTTCACTTTCATGGTTGCAGAAAAACACTTGTTTTTCAATGTGCATTCAACACCCCCCCCCCTAAATTTTTCCTATTTTTTCAGTTCAGATCTTGGACACTAGAAAGAGATGAAAGACATGTTTAAATATCCCCAAAGGCTGGTATTATTATTATTTTTAAGCTGACAATTCCACATCTACTGGACACAGTTCAAGTAACTCAGCTGCGAGTGCAAGAAAGGTGTGCTGTCACCAAGCTTGTCTAACTAGGCTTAAAAAAGGCTTCCAACCTAAACAAGCTCAAGCTTAGGCAGAATCCCCTTGTGTACTTTTTAAACCTTTTCCCCTACCCAGGTGACTAGTAATAGCTCCTCTGCAAATCCTGCCTATAATCATATAAACATGGAGAATGCTCTCACAGAATATATAAAGAGGCCCTGCCTAAATTTTAACTGTTTTAAAGGCAGTGTAATTGGGGAAAAAATATAGCCTTGATAAGCAAACTATGTGTAGGGTTGTTGTTTTCAAATATCAAATATGTGGGAAAGCATTTGAACATGCTATCCCTACAACAGCTTAGAAAACCCATCTCTCTAGACTCCCAGAACCCCCTGGCCAGCATGGGACTGGCTCACACATGCTCACAGCAAAGCAGGGTGGTGGCTGCAGGACCATGGAAAGCTCCAAGAAAGTGATGTGATTTAGCATTTGGTGGACTGACAACTTATGAGTTCCTCCACCCGGACCACCTTATTAAGTTCCATTCTGAGACTGGAAAATGTGAAGCTTTCAAGAAGGCCCTTGGCCCAAAGCAAAGAACTTCTTTGCTCCTGCCCAAGTCACTCCCTGGCAAGCAAACCATTGCCACAAGTGCTTCACTCTTCAGGTGAATAGAGCTTGGTGAAAAACATCTGTGTGCCATCCTGACTCAAGTTGTGCAGGCCCCGTCACTGTCCCCATGTTCAGTATCAGAAAACCAATCCCATAGCTTAACTGGGGGGAAACCTCAAACCCAGACTGAGCTTGTTGTGAGGGCCACAACACTTGAAAGGGATATAGTTTGGGATGTGGAATGATGATGTGGTGATTCTGATCAACCCTGGCCAGAGAATACACTTCTATATGTTTATCTACTTTTGTTTTTGTTGGGTATTTTTTTAAAAAAAATCCTATTGAAGCTGTAGTAGAGCAATATCCAAAGTGGATTTTCATTATTTTCACCCCACGCATCCCTATACAATCACACATGTGTATTGTACATAAAGAAACTATCCAGGTAAAGCTTCAGAAATATTTTTTTTAAAAGGTTAAATGCAGATTTAAAATAATACAACTAAGGAAGAAAACTTTATTCCTGCCCCTGAGCTATGGGCCTGAAAAGCTCAGTCCATTTCTTATCTGCTTGCCACATTATGTATTTTGAATTTTATTTTTAATGAGTGGCAAATCGGGTATGTTTTATATAATCTCATCTTGAGTCTATAGCCTGTTGTGCTTGTTAGTGAAATATATGGCACTGGCTGGATAATCTGGTTCAGTAACATGAAAGGTCCAGCTGCTTAGGGATCCACAAAATGTCTTCTGTTGTAAGAGAAAAATTTTACTGGAATTAACAGAGAAAGGTTCCTTACTTGCCTGGAAGACAATTTCATGGCCCAAAAGGTGGAAGAGGCAACAAGGGGGTCAGCTATTTTAGATCTGATCTAACAAACAGGGATGACCTGGTTAATGGGGTGCAAGTGGTGGGATCCTTAGGTGAGAGTGATCATGTTCTCCTGGAGTTTGTTATACAATGGAAAGGAGAAGCCAGGCATAGTCAGACATGCATTCTCGACTTTAGGAGAGCTGATTTCAATAAACTCGGGGAAATACTGGGGGTGATCCCATGGTCAGGAATACTAAAAGGGAAGAGACCTCAAGACGGATGGGACTTTCTCAAAAGGGAGATACTGAAGGCACAATTGCAAACAGTACCAATGAGGAAGAAAAATGGGAGGTGTCTCAAGAAACCAGGATGGATGACTAAAGAACTTTCAACGGAGCTAAGTTTTAAACGGAACATGTATAGGAAATGGAAAAAGGGAGAAATCACCAAAGAAGAATTCAAACAGATAGCGAACACGTGTAGGAGTAAAGTCAGAAAAGCTCAAGTGCAGAATGAGCTCAGGCTTGCTAGAGGTTAAGAACAATAAAAAGGGGTTTTTTGGGTATGTCCGCAGCAAAAGGAGGAAGAACGGAATGGTAGGGCCACTACGCGGAGAAGATGGCAAAATGCTAACAGGGGACAGAGAAAAGGCAGAATTACTCAACACCTTCTTTGCCTCAGTGTTTTCAGAAAAGGAAAAGGGTGACCAACCTGAGGATAAAGGAACAGAGGACACAATAGGGGAAATCCAGCTCAGAATAAGCAAAGAGGTAGTACAGGAAAACCTTCTTAATCTAAATGCATTTAAATCTCCAGGACCAGATGAACTACATCCAAGAGTATTAAAAGAGCTGGCAAATGTAATCTCAGAGCCATTGGCAATAATCTTTGAGAACTCTTAGAGTACAGGAGAAGTCCCAGTGGACTGGAGGAGGGCAAACGTTGTCCCCATCTTCAAAAAGGGAGGAAAAAGAGGATCCCAACAATTATCGTCCAGTTAGTTTGACATCAATACCAGGGAAGATTCTAGAGCAGGTCATTAAACAGAGAGTCTGTGAACATTTAGAAGGCAATGCCATAATCACAAAAAGTCAACATGGGTTTCAGAGAAAAAAGTCATGCCAGACTAATCTAATCTCTTTTTTTTTTGATAAAATTACCAGCTTGGTAGATAAAGGGACCACCGTGGATATCGCATACCTTGATTTCAGTAAGGCCTTTGACAAGGTTCCCCATGACATTCTTGCAAACAAGCTTGTAAAATGTGGGCTAGACAAGTTAACTGTTCAATGGATTTGTAATTGGTTGACCGGTCGAACCCAAAGGGTGCTCAGCAGTGGCTCCTCTTCACTTTGGAAAGATGTGACCAGTGGGGTGCCACAGGGTTCTGCCCTGAGCCCAGTGCTATTCAATATCTTTATCAATGACTTGGATGACGGAATTAGGGGCATACTTACCAAATTTGCAGATGATACCAAATTAGCTAATACCCTGGAGGACAGGATCAAAATTCAAAATGACCTGGATAGACTGGAGAGCTGAGCCAAAGCTAACAAAATGAAATTCAATGCGGAGAAATGTAAGGTACTACACTTAGGGCGAACAAATGCATAGATATAGGATGGGGGAGACCTGGCTGAATGAGACTACGTGTGAAAGGGATCTAGGAGTCCTAGTGGACCACAAGTTGAACATGAGTCAACAGTGTGATGCGGCAGCTAAAAAGGCCAATGCGATTTTGGGCTACATCAATACAAGTATAGTGTCTAGATCAAGGGAAGTAATGGTGCTGCTCTATTCTGCCTTGGTCAGACCTTATCTAGAATACTGTGTCCAGTTCTGGGCACCACAATTCAAAAAGGATATTGACAAATTGCAGCGTGTCCAGAGAAGGGCGACTAAAATGGTGAAAGGTCTGGAAACGATGCCTTAGGAGGAAAGACTTAGGGAGCTGGGTATGTTTAGCCTGGAAAAAAGATGATTAAGAGGTGATACGATAGCCCTGTTTAAGTATTTGAAGGGATGTTATACTGAGGATAGAGCAAGCTTGTTTTCTGCTGCTCCAGAGACTAGCAATGGACTCAAACTACAGGAATGGACTCAAACTACAGGAATGGACTACAGAGCAATGGACTCAAACTACAGGAATCCATCCCCAGCAACTCCAGAATACAGCAATGATAGAAATGAAGCATGATCAATAAATTACAGAATCAAACTGGCAAAAATAGACAGAACCTTACTTCAAGTCTAAAAGAGACAAGAGTTAAATAGCAAACAGAGAGACAAGGACAGAAAGTGATGAGGAGATATAGGTTGTCTAGATGCAGTAGTATACTTATGAGGAAAGACTTAGGGAGCTGGGTATTTTTAGCCTGGAAAAACGACAGTTAAGGGGCAATATGATAGCCCTGTTTAAGTATTTGAAGGGGTGTCACGTTGAGGATGGAGCAGGCTTGTTTTCTGCTGCTCCAGAAACTGGAACACGGAGCAATGGATACAAGCTCCAGGAACAGAGATTCCACCTCAACATTAGGAGGAACTTTCTGACAGTAAGAGCTGTTTGTCAGTGGAACACACTCCCTCAGAGCATGGTGGGGTCTCCTTCCTTTAAACAGAGGCTGGATTGCCATCTGTCAGGGATGCTTTGATCGTGATTTCCTGTGTGGCAGGGGTTTGGACTGGATGGCCCTCATGGTCTCTTCCAACTCTGCAATTCTATGATTCTATGAATGAAAATATCAAGAAGACTGAATGACGATGCAGAGAAGCAAATGGAAGGAGACAGGCGGACCTGGTAGACAGATAATTGTCTTGAGGAAAAGGGCAGAAATACAGGGAGCTAAGGTGTTTTGAAAGCCACTGTGGTATAATGGTTGACAAGCTGGATTGAGACTTAAAAGATCCATGTTTTATTTGTCAAAGGGCCAAGAAACTCACCGGGTCTCCTTGGGCCAGTCACTCAACCTGGCCTACCCCAAGAGTTGCTGTCAGAACAAAGCAGATATGGGGAGTCCTATGTATGTTGTCTGTAATGCATTGGAAGAGACACTGTAATATATACATAGCTGAATACACGTACACACACAACTAAATGTGGCTAATATATACATAGCTGAAACTACAGGGATACTGAAGGTAAAGTCAAACAGAGCTGTTTGTCATGGCATAAAAGAAGGAAGACAGGAATATCCTGGAGAATGATTAAGGGGGAAAAAACGGCTAAATGAAGTGGTTTCTAGGTTTCCACTGAAGTCTATCCTGTGAGCCTGTTAATGACCTCTGAATCTGCCCTGGAGGGTTGAAGGATCCTCTGGAATAGATTTGGGGAGCTGCAGGCCGGGGGAGAGAAAGTCTGTTCATGCAAGTGAACTTCTGTTCACATAACACTGTTTTCCACCTAGGTCTAGAGTCTAAATGCCAACAATGGTAATCTATACCAACTGTAGCTTTGATTTCATTGCAACACTATGGCCTAGCAATTCTAAGTGGACAGCATTGGGATAAAATTGAATTTAAAATTCTGTTGATTTAAAGTAATCTAATAGTTTGCCTATAGTTTTCTAATATTCAGATATTGCATCATGTTATCATAGTTCATATAAATCCTTAACTTCCATTTGACAGCTGAATGGGACACCATAACACAGCTATTCCCTCCACCATGTCAAAGTATGATTTTTGTTATTTCATTCCAAGGTGGTCTGTGCCAAAGTTCACCTGCATGAAAATATTCAGAGAACTACAGAGGTTCCCACAAGGTTGGATATTTAAATTTTAGGCAACTCATGGCCTAAATCCTGTTGTTAGTCCTGACTAGAATAGACCCATTCAATCAGTGGAATTTAGCTATGTGCTGACTCACCACTCAACTATTGATTAAATATGTCTACTCTAGTTGAGACTAACAAACAGCATGCCAGACAATGTTTAAACCACAGCAATAACAGGATTTAAAAATTGGAATTAAAAGTTTCAATTCAATTCACACTAGTGTGTCATTTAAACCTGAATGCAGTTGCAAGCCCCCTGCTAAAGTAAACTCACTGAATCAATTGCTGAATAGTGAATCCACATCTATATTAATTCAATTGATTCATTGGGCCTACTCTAGTTGGAACTGGCAACTGGATTTCATATCCTCCAACTATCCCAGTTTAGCCAGGCCTGTCCCAGTTAATCCTTTGCTGTCCCACTTTCTCAGCCACTTTTAAAATGCCCCAGTTTCTCTCTCCCTTCCTACCAACTTTCATTGGTGCAAACTAAGTTCAAAGACAGTTCAAAACCTGCGGGGGGGGGGAGGGAGAGAAGGGGATAGAGTCTTGCCCTTCCCAATAGGTTTGTTATTGTGTGGGTTGTTGTGTCCCCGCCCCCCGGGTTTTCAGGCTTTCGTAAATCTAGAACATAAATTGCAGGTTTCTCTGTTTATTTTTTAATTTTTTAAATAATGTTTTATTTGAAATCATGAAAGATTACAGGAGCAAACTTAAGTAACATCAAGTAATTAAACAGTAGCTGTGGGACAGGAACATAATATATTTGATTTGGAGTCACACATTGTGTGTATTATTTGTCCTCAGATGAAAGATTTTACAGAGAATCTGTAAAAGAAGCTCTGGTGATTTCTCAAGGGTTGTAAGCCTTGTGATGAACTATTGATGTAGTCAATAAAAACCATCAATTCCTCATGAAATGTTGTGTTTGTCTTTTGTCCTCTGGTTCTGGCCATCGTGTAAGATAACGTCTCCGTTAGCCATGTGTTCCATATTCTAGACCACTAGTTTAATATCTTTGGGTCTCCTGTCTTCCAGTGTTGTGCTATTTTTAATCTGGCTGCTGTTAAGAAGGCAATTAATTTTCTGTGTCGTGGCAATGTTTTGGGGCCTCTGTAGATGGACAGAAGAAGTAAAGCTGGGCAGAAATGTATTGTTTGTTGCATGATTTGAGCTACATGTTGCAATACCACAGTCCAAAACGTTTTCACAAAAGGGCATTCAACCCACATATGAATATAAGAGCTAAGCTATATACAACCTCTCCAACATTTGGGCAATACGGTTTTTGTCATTCTGGAGAGTTGTACTGGGGTAAGGTACCACTTGTGTATTAGCTTTAGCTACACCTCCTTCATATTAGCTGACCTTGATATATAGGGAGGAGAATTCCAAATATGTGACCAACAAAACTATGATCTCTATGCCTAGGTCAGTTTGCCAAGCCAGATGAACATGTTGGCCAGTGCAATGAACTGCAGAAATTAAGTTTGTGTATATGGTTGCTGCCTTCCCTTTAATCTGGGTGCTGTTTGCCAAGCATGTCTCCTCAAAAGAAGTAAGTGGCATAATTGAGTTTTTGATTTTATCAAATGCTTCAGAAATGAGTGAAATTGCTGAAGCTGGAACCAATTGCGTGGGATGTTTTCCAGTCTTGACTTTACTTCTTCTGCAGTTAGAGGTTGCCCTAGATGAAAAAGATCACAGATGCGATATAGACTACCTGGCTTCCAATCTTTAAATTGATTGAATTTATCCTCTGCTATAAAGTTATCATGTAATAAAATTGGTAGGACTGGGGATGGTTTGGGTGCCAATATGTATTTCCATTTACTCCAAATACAAAGAGAGCTGTGTGAGAATGGGTTAGTAATTGCCATAAGATGTCTATGCATTATTCTTCTGGCAAGAATATATCACCAAACTCCGTATAAACCCAGCTATTAAGACACTGGTCCCCAAATGCTTGTGTAATTTGAGCCACTTGAAAAACTTGAAAATATATTAATGGGTCTAGTATTGCCAATCCTCCTCTGTTTAAAATAGCAGTTACGCATGTTCTCCTGCATTAATAATTTTTGGCCACTGGTTGCCCAGCCTCACCCTATTGACCACATTATCCTGTTGCTTAGCCTCATGTCTTCTTAATTTTATCTGTGGAATTGTGGAGGGTATGGGATTAGTCCTTAGAATTTTAGGATTTCAAGAAAGGTAACAATAATAAAGGCATTTAGATTGTTAGTATATGAAGTTTTTTATTTTGTTTTGTTTTTTTGTTTTCCATGTTGTCCAGTGCCTTTTTCTGGAGCTTAAGAAACAATACATACTATATTATTATAGTAATAATTGAACTGTTACATTAACCAATATCAAATCTTGTGCAGTACCTTTCAGCAGGATGAACCTACTGAGGGATTTCCATTGTAGCGTGGAACTAAAATACTTGTTTTAAAAAGTTCCAACTGGTTAGGATATGTTGTGCCATGTTAGTCTAATGCTCAGCATCTTGAATTAAAAGAAGTCAGCTTACTCATGCATGCAACTGCTTGGAAAAGAAACAGATCTTCTGTAAGTCAAGCAGTATGTTGGCTGTGCTATAGTACAAAATGACCTTTTAAAAATATAATAAAAAGTGCTTGGATTTTGTCAGAAACTGGGGTGAAATTTTCTGATCTGCAGATAGCTATCATTCTTCACTCTTCCACATGTTATTCACTCTTCTATACCTTTCAGCCTACATTGTTTGCAAAATCCCTATGCTGATCTGGAAATATTTTGTAGTCTTTTTGCACTAGTTAAGATGCCAGGTGGATGTAAACAAAGCCCTACATGGGGAGTATTTTTTTTTTTTTACGCTTTAAGTAATGCCTATATTTTGATATCTATTGAGGGCTTTTAGAGATAGGAGTGAACCATGGAACACCATTCAGATGGTACTGTGGCTCATAATTAATCCAGAAAATGTTTTGATTTTAACAATGGCAGAGGTTGTCAGATAAGAGGGTTTTAACTGAAGAATCATTATAAGTTTACAGACAGAATTAAGAGCTTTCTGAAGCTACCTTACATTAGATAGGAATGTTTGTCTTTCTGGGCCCTAAAGGCATCAAATCCTGTCTGATCTTGGAAGCAAAGCAGTGTCAGCCCTGGTTAGTACTTGGATGGGAGACAGCTAATGAATACCATGTGCAGTTCCTTCAGAGGAAGGAACTGGCAAAACCACCTCTGCATATTCCTTGCCTAAGAAATCCTATGAAATTCATGGGGCCACAATAAATTGACAGACAATTTGAAGGCACATACAAACACATTTGTCCTTCTAGTCCAGTTTTGTTACTCTGATGGACAGCAATGTGTCAGGACCTTGGTCAGATGACTTTCATGGCACCCACCGCGTTCATGGCCCTCGACCCACATAATCTTTTAAAGTGGAACCTGGGGCTTTTCAGGTTGCACTGAGATATGATCTTTCTAGCTTTATAGTTAGCAGTGGGAAACCATGATGCATATTTTGAAGTATGTAAAGCTTCTCTTGAGATGTCACAGAGCCAGAATGTACATTAAAAACCATACCGCAGCCAGTGATTCCAGTTTTTAGTTTTGGAAGCTCAGTTCAACACTGACATGTTTATGTCTTAGAACCATATAAATGACCAAACATCATTGGCAACAAAATAATATATTTTTATGTTGCTCATATGTTTGTTGGTTTTATATCTACTGCCTGAAGTAATGTCTCTGGAGAGACACCACCTGTTGTATTTTATATTCTCCTATATTCAAAATGGTTGGCATGAAGGGGCTACTCCTATCAGCATATTCATCAATCATTCATGGCATTATCAAGTGGTGAGTGGCATGTGTGAATCAGCCACCATAAAGTAATCAATATGGGTAGAAACTATGCAACTGAATTGACTGAATCCTAAAGCACTTTGGGACAATTCCACTGTGGAGCTCATCAGATTGGTCCAATTTAGTTCTGGAGACACACACCAGTTCAAAGTGATTCTAACCAACCCAGAGCTTCAGATTCAAAAAATAAGCAGGAACAAAGGAAGACAGTGTATGTCCACCATGACTATATACGGAAAGCATTAAGGTGGTGTGGTGGTGATGGGCTTTGTTTCTTGACAGGTGTGATGTACAATCTGAGCCATGAGTCTCACCAGCAGTCTCCAATCACAGTCCTTATGGGGAGGGGTTATGTGAGGTCAATGGAGATATATAATCAGTTATAGAATCTTAGAATGTTAGAGTTGGAAGGAACCAAAAGAGCCATCTTGTCCAACTCCCTGCCGTACCGGAATACACAATTACAGCACTCCTCAAAGATGTCCATCCAACCTCTGTTTAAAGACCTCCAAAGATGGAAAGCCGACCTCTCACCCCACTGAGGAACTTTGTTCCACTGCTGAACAGCTCTTAGAGTAAAAAAATTATTTCCAATGTTCAGGTAGAATCTCTTTTCTTCTAATTTGAATCCATTGGGTTATGTTCTAGTCTCTGGAGCAGCATAAAACAGGCTGGTTCCATCTTCTACATGACATTCCTTCAAATATTTAAAGTTAGCTATCATGTCCCCTGGTGGCGTAGTTAAATGTCGGTACTACAGCTACAACATTGTGAGTTCAATCTTACAGGGCTCCAAGGTTGACTCACCCTTCCATCCTTCCATAGGTCAGTAAAATGAGTACCCAGCTTGTTGGGGGCAATTAGCTAACACATTCTAAACCACTTAGGGGGTGCTTTGCAGTGATAAGCAGTATAGAAATATAAATGTTATTGCTATTGCCCTCAGCCTTCTCTTCTCCAAGCTAAACCTACCCAGCTCCCTTGGTCATTCCATATAAGTCATGTTCCTTCCTCCTTAGCTTCATTCCTTTGCAGAAACAGTGACAGAGAGCTGAAAGAGCTGTGGTGAATGTTTGCATGGTTGTTAATTTTTACCTGAATTTGGTCTTTCTTTCTCTTTCTCAGCCTTTTGACTTCTTGTGAAGTTTGCTTTTCACCTTAATTTGTTAATCTGAGTTTATAACTCTTTGTTTTTTAAGTAGGAAAACTTGTTCTTCCCTGCTACATATCCTTCAGTTGTAGCCAGTTATTGTTGGATTTCTGATTTTTTTTTCTTAGATTTATTTTATTTTATTTTAATTTCTCAAGCAGTTGTGCCTGCCTGCCAGGGTGGAACTTTGATCTGCCATCAAGCACATTTATTTCATTGATGAAGTGCATTTGCCCATGTAGTTAAGCAAGCAATTTTATTTCCCTAAGGCCACCTTATTAGTTAAGTGTACAAGATCTGTCTATCAAATAATGACACTGTGTTTCTACCGTTCAACCAAATCAGGGAGAACTGATTGTGAATGTTTGAGTGATGACCTTGAACATGTCTGAACTTGCATGACAAACATCAACACTCTCGTCCGGTCAGTTAATTGTCAGTCATCGTTTAAAGCAGCTGTGTTGTCTGCTGTGTGCCTGAAAAATGCTAAGTTTAAAAGTCAAGCAATGTGACAATCTGCAGCAACTTGAAGTGTACCCAAACCTTTTTTCAAAAAAATCATCACTTGTGATGAAACCTGGATCTTCCAGTATGATCCTGAGATAAAACAACACTCAATGCACCGGAAAACACTATTATCACCAAAAATGAAAGAAGCATGTCAAAGCAAGTCCACATTCAAAGCCATGCTCATTGTTTTTTTCTTTTTTACATCAAGGCCATAATTTTGGCAGAATGGGTTCCAGAAGGCAAAACAGTGAACCAGCATTATTATAAAGACGTTTTGACAAAGCTGAGAGAGAGTCAGAAAAAACAGCCAGAACTGTGGAACAATGTTCTTCACCAAGACAATGTGCCTGCTCACACAGCGTTTTCTGTGAAGCAGTTTTTGGCCAATAAACACATTACTACAACTGAACACCCTCCATATTCACCAGATTTGGCACCATGTGACATTTTTCTTTTCCCTAAAGTGAAATCAGTGCTTAAAGGAACACGTTTTGAGTCAGTTGATGCAGTAAAGAAGAAAATGGCAGATGTGTTGACACAGCTGACAGAAACTGATCTCCTCCATGCCTTCGACCAGTGGAAAACAAGACTGCATCGGTGTGCGAGTGTGAACGGGAAGTATATTGAAGGGGACAAATATTAGAATAGTAATACATATAAATAAAGATGGGTTATCGTTATCAGTCTTGTTATTTAATAGACAGACCTCATATATATCATTTACATTATTGTTGTTGTTGTTACCATTACATTTGAAAATTAGTTTAACTTGATCATGAGGCATCTCTGCAGCAATTATAATACAAATATTTAGTTTCTGTTCAGATTGTATAAATCATTTAATATAAATCCAAATCATGCCTACCTACATACCTACATGACCATAGGGAGTTGTTATAACCCTCAATAAGGCTTGGAAGGACTCATTATGGCATTAGATAATAGGAGCAAGTCTGCTTCCATTGTCAGGAGGGCTGTATTTCAGCCTAAAGAGCAGATGCAGGCAGGAGGCAGCAACCCACGCCACTATGACAGGGGCAGCCCCTGAGATATAAGGCAGGGCTTTGGAATCACCACAGAAAAGGCAGAGCACTGCCAGATCCCAGGATTGCTGTCTTCACTGTAGGTAGCAAATGAGCAGTGTGAATCACCAGGACATTCCAGCGCCAGCAACCATTCCAGCACCTTTCATACTGCAAAATTATAGTGCTTTATTTCACTTTAACTGCCATGGCAACATGCTGTGGAATCCTGAATTTTGTAAAATGATGGGAAGGTGAGACTTTGATAATAAGGCAGAATGTCAACATTATGGGAAGGGAACAAAAGGAGTGAGATGCCAAAACCCAGGACCCTAAAGAAGAAACTGCTTTTAAAACACTAATTAAAAATGTGCTGAAGATGGCTGTAGACCATAGGAGTGGTAACTGGTGGTGGCCAGAGTTTCTTTGCATCATGTGAATTGTAAATTTAAAGGCAGAAATAATGAAGTGCGGGGGGGGGGGTTGGATACCATAATTTTAGCTGTTTGGATTATCTCACTTTTTATGTCAGAGGTCCATTGGAACAGTCAGAGAACTGTGACATTTTATGCATCTGAATGTTCCAGTCTGCACGTTAGTCTGGGAGATGTGGGTCAGTTTGTATCAGGATTTGTAAGGGACAAATTCTTCAAGCATTGCTATATTAACATGAGATCGCTTTGGCTGAATATATGCAATCAGTAAAGCTACACTGGTATGCAGAAGTTGTAGCTTATTCAAGGAAAATGATCAGTGGGAGACAGCTGAATCATAAAGAAACTTGAGAAAGAAACTAGAGGTATTATGTTAGGCCATAAAGCAAATATTTCTGTTCAGCCACATCTTTTGGCTATCCAGCAGGGTTATGAATTTTAGCTCCCATACTCATCTTTCAGAGATGCTAATCAGTTTCTCTTTCAGTATGAAGATCTAAGGCAAGGGAAGACAACCTGCATCCCTAGGGCATCATGGAGACTTTGGTCTAGTTTCAAAAGCCATCTTCAAGCAGTCAGCTCAGAATTCTGGCAGCCTGCTGGATGTGGAGGAAGAGGGAGTGGAAGAAAGAGAGAAAAGGAGAAAAGGAGGTGGCCGAAAGAAGAAAAAGGGGTGGCCATATTAGCCATTGGCCTTGGCCCTGCCCTCCATTGCCTCCAGCCCTTATTGCTGATTGAATGTGGCCCATGACAGATTATGATCTCCCTCTCTCTCTCTCTCTCTCTCTCACACACACACACACAGAGAGACGCATGCACATGTATAGATCTAAAACCTGTTACTAATCCTGACCAAAGTAGACTTATTGACTCAATTGGATTTATCAACCTGTTGACACACCATTCAAAATGTGATTGAATGGATCTACTCTAGTTGGGATTAACCAACAGGATCCCACCCTTAGTGTTGATATTCATATAGCGTGTATGGATAGATGAGTGAAAGAGAGAGAGAATGAGAGAGAGAGAGAGAGAGAGAGAGAGAGAGAGGATTTAACAAACAGAACTGAAAAACAGAACATAAGCAAAGCATTTGGCTTCCACTGCCTTCAGTTGCTAAAGTTGAAACATACATATGCGCGTAAACATGCAGTCAACCACACACAAATATATGTATGCTTACCAACTGATTCATTGTCTGTGAGAATTGGTTCAAAATATGAAATGTGTGTTTTTTTGACACAATGAAGGCTTGTAGATAACACTTCTTTAGATCAATATACCTAAATATTAAAACAACATTCTGAGGTTCTGTTTTTATGTATTTTTGTTCAGTCACTAAGAAATAGCTGGACACCTGAAGTACAATCACATAAAGTGTATACTATCATTGGACAAAGGTCTTACACTTCTTGGAGACTTTTGAGGATGCAAAAATTTCAAATGGAACAAATTTCAGAGAGTTGGTGAAGTTGTCTGACACATTATGGGGCATGTTTCTTCTCTTTTATTACACCAGAAAGTAAAATATACCACATAGGAAGTATATCTAACAGCTTTCAACAGTCTGAGTTGCCTTGTGTCTGGCTTAGGCAACTGGTAAAATGTAAATAGAGGTGTTTAGTCCTCGCTTTGAGTGAGTAGTGAATTACTTGGAATAAAATGTAACACAATTTCCTTTTCTTTCTTTTCTATAGGAGCTGTGAAGGGCGAAATATCAGATACAGAACATGCAGCAATGTGGTAAGTGATGACTGATTACATTTCAGTACGGTTGGGTCTCCACAGTCACTGGGGTTAGGGGTGCAGGACCCTCACAAAAGTGGAAAAACTGCAGATATCTCTAGGCCCCCTCAAACCATATTTAACACACACACAAAGTAGTATCTGCAGAATGAACCCACCGTGGATGCCTTCAAAACAGTGGTGTCCCTTCACAAGGCAGAAGCAGGCAGCTGGTGGGGCTCTTATGCCTCCATCTTTATGTTCGCAGTCATTCAACATAATGGCTGTGATAGTATGGACAGCACAGCATGGGAAAGTTACATTTTAGACTACATTCCCCAGAGTGCCCCAGCCAAAAAAGTGTCTTTCCCAAGTTCTGCTGCTCATTTAAGCTACTTTAAGCCACCTTATTGTTTACAGGAATGTACTGGGAAGCTGCACCAGTCATTGTAATCTTCCTTTAGTCTGGACATGTGCTGTCCTGATTGACACCAACTAGAGTAATATTTGATATATAAAGCAGCCTGCTGCTTTGTGGATTGTCTTCCAGCTGTGAGGTACTTATGCTACACCATGACATTGAAGAGAGGAGGAGGCTAATTTGTGTCCATCCAGAAATAAACTGTAGCTCCATGGCATATGACATGGGAGAAAAGAAAGAGACACTGTCAAAGTTGATGGCTTCAAATTACTCTCACAGCTTTGTTTTGGTTTGCACAAGAGCAGGCACAGCATGCTGGCCCTGCTGCTTTCTGCTACTTCCAGCACCAAAAGGAAGTGGGGTGTTATAAGATGCCAGGGGTTTTTTGCATTAGTTTGTTATTGCTGGATCACCCTGCTGGGAAGCTGGGATTATACTGAAGTTGAAGCCCATCTTTATAGGAACAGATGAACTTTTCCAACACAGAGAGAATTTTTCTCCCTTTTCAAAATGTTGTTCTTAGGATATAGGTTCAATCTTCTGGCTATGATACTGAAAACATTTGTCTTCAAAATAAAAGTTCATAGATCTCTGTCCAAAAACAAAGCCAGGCAGCAGCTGCTTAAGTTTGCCCTGTGTGACACCTGTACTCGAGTTTCTAGCCTCCAGCCATAGGTTAGGCTTTCTTTTAGTAACTATTCTTTCATACCCTCCCACCCAATCCAAGAAAACAGAGTGTTCATATATCTAGGCATAATCATGTGATCTGAGGTTATAGATGTTAACCTCTCCAAGGGAGTAAAATATTCAGTGGCTCCTAGTAATACCACTGGAACACAGTTACCAAGAATGCCAGTGTTATGAATCAGTTACCAGGCCATCCATCTTTTCCCCACTCACCCACATAATATGAGCTTGGGCCCTGTCCACCCATTTACCAAGCTGCTAGGGAGAATGTAGCAGTGGCAGCAGTACAGAGGAGGGGGATAAAGGTACACCTTTCTTTCTTTCCTCCCCCGTCCAGTTCGAATGCCTTTATTATAGCCACTGAGTGCCTGGAAACTCCATTTCCCAGGGTCTCTGGCATAGAAAATAAGATGAAGATAGTGTCTTCCTTGACAATTCCCTCCTGCTCCAGCAGCCAGATAAAGGGACTTGGAGAAGTGCAGGATTCAGATGCAGATAAATTCCCAAGTTACGTACATCCAAACTGAGCTCTTAGCATTAGAAGGGACTGCAGAGTCCATCTAGTCTAACCTCTGCCATACAGGAATATACAACTAAAGCACTACTGGGAGATGACCATGTAGCCTCCAAAGAAGAGGAGTCCAGGGTCAGTTTACTCCAGTCTTGAACAGCTCTTATACTCGAGACGTTCTTCCTGATGTTTAGAATTTCCTAAATGCTCTAACTCTCAGAACTAATCAAGATGGATTCTTGGTCGGTTTCTTTTTAAGTAGTTCAATTTGCTAAGCCATTCAGGTCACCAAATTGAGCTGAAGAAGAAACTGGAAGAGTTGTTGTTGTTTTTGTTGTTATATTTTGTGTATATCCTGCCTTTCTCCCAGCACTGGGACTCAAGGCAGCTTACAGGAACAATAGGCAGCTTACCCATTCTTAGTCACTTCTACATGATTCCTGGTTAGAATGAATCCACACTTGGCATCAGTTATAATCAGGGATGAGCAAAGTGCCGCCCACAGGCCACATATGGCCCTCAGGATGCCCCAGAGATCAGAACTGTTTTGCAAAATGCCTTCTAGCAGGTGTGGAAGGCATTTCCACCACATTTGGAGACTC
Source organism: Gambelia wislizenii (assembly GCA_030847615.1). Lineage (NCBI taxonomy): Eukaryota > Metazoa > Chordata > Lepidosauria > Squamata > Crotaphytidae > Gambelia > Gambelia wislizenii. The sequence continues at coordinate 319,297,146 of JAUMIR010000002.1, read as the reverse complement.
TCTAGACAGCCCTCCAGACTCAAAACATATTTTTGCAATTTTTTTCCAAAACTTTTTTTTGCCCCAAAATGATCTGTAGGGGATGAGAAAGGCCCCCAAACATGTTAAGAATACTCCCATGTCTCCTGGAAGGCATTTGGGGGCAAAAAAATATTTTTTTCTGGTAACAAATGCAGTGGGGTGTGCAGCCCTCCAAGGTCTCCTGGGGGACTAGTGAAGCCTCTAGCCTCCCAGAGTTGCCTGGTAGTTTTTCTTTTCTTTTGTTTTGTTGTTGTTTGTCTTCAAGTAATTTCTGACTTATGGCAACCCTGAGGCAAACCTATCATGTCCTTTCCTTGGCAAGATTTAATCAGAAGGGGTGGGGTTGCCTTTACCTTCTTCTGAAGCTGAGATGGTGTAACTTGCCCAAGGTCATCCAGTGGATTTCCACGTTCTAGGACTTTATCAGACACTTAAAATATGGTGTCATAATGATGCCACATAACTGCAAAAGGGTGCACATATCAGATGATGTCGCCCTTTCACAGCTACATCCCTGCCAAAATCCATAGTTTTTTATTGACAGCTGAAGCCGTCAATAGGTCTCCTGTGGGGCTTTAGTGCCAGCATTGCCGCTGTGTTAACCTTGTGCCATTGTACTCAAGTCAATGCAGCGTCAATGGCCAGTCCTGCGCAAACACTTCCAGGTGAGATCGTGCCAGCCAGGTAAGGGACACACTTTTTATGACCCTCCTCAGGTTACTTGGGACCTTTAAAATGTGTGTATGTGCTTTAAAACAAGTTTTTCTGACTTGTTTTTGGGTTTTTTTTGTTTTAAAATTTCTTGCTCAATGAAGTCTGTGGGATTTCAAAGGAGGAAGTGAACAGAGCTCCATTCCCTTCCTCTTTCATTGCTAGGGAAGCTTTTGCCAGGATTAGAGGTAACTGTGGTGGGGGGAGCGTTCTTTTGCTGGCATCTGATAAAGTCCCTAGTCTCCAGGTCAAATGCTCAAGCCATTACACCATACTGTCTCTCTCTACATCCTGGTTTAAATCATGTATTTATTTATGATCCCACCTTTGTCTGTATGCAAGACCCGAAGTGGGTTATAGCATTAAGTAAAACAAAATGCAACTACAAACTAATCAATTATGTCATCAAAGTTTCACTTAAAATTAATTAAACAATAAGCTCTTGGAGATGGGACTTGGGGCACTGTTATGCAGTAGTTCTGATCTTCCTTGGAGGGGCAAATCCAGTAGGTGGTGCTGGGGGACTCCTGTTCAACCCCTTGGCCGTTGGGTTTCTGCTTTCTCCAACGTGCTGTTTAACATCCACATGAAACCACTGGGAGAGGTCATCTGGTGTTTTGGGGTGTGATGTTGCCAAGCTGATGAAACCCACCTCTGTCTTTCTCCTTCCCATCTGATTCCAAGGAAGCTGTCTCGGTACTGAATCAATGCTTGTTGTCAGTAATGGACTGGATGAGGGCAAACAAATTAAAACTTAATCCAGATGAGACAGAGATGCTCTTGGTCAGTCAAAAGGCACTTCAGGGAATAGGGACTCTGCCTGTGCTGTATGGGGCCACACTCCTCCTGAAATCTCAGGCTTGCAGCTTGGGTGTTCTCCTGGACTCAACTGTGAGCCTGGATGTCCAGGTCTCAGCGGTGGCCAGGAGTGCATTTGAACAGCTAAAACTAGTGTACCAGCTGTGCCTATTCCTTGAAATATCAGATATAGCTATGGTAGCACATGCTTTGGTTACATCCCATTTGGACTACTGTAATACACTCTACATGGGGCTGCCTTTGGAAACTGTTTGGAAACTTCAGCAGGCCCACAATGCTGTGGCCAAAATGCTGACTGGGGCCAGTTAAAGGAAGCATATAACCGCTTTGTTAAAACAGCTTCACTGGCTACCAGTTCGTTTCTGGGCACAATTCAAAGTTCTGATAATGACCTATGAAGCCCTATAAGGATATGTGAAAGACAGCATTTCCCCCATACAAACTTTCCAGAGTTCTAAGATCTACAGGGGAAGGCTTTCTCTTGGTCCTCTCACCATCACAGGCTCACTTGGTGAAGACTCATGCCTTCTCAGTGGCTGCTCCCACCCTCTGGAACTCCCTTCCGCAGGGGAGTAGGCTGGCCACCTCCCTGCTCTCCTTTCTCTGGCAGTCAAAGACCTTTTTGATTAAATAGGCTTTTAATGTAGAAACAGGGAAGCTTTTTATTGAGATGGTTTATCCATCTTTTAAAACTTTGTCTCTTAAATAAAATTTTATATTTTTTATGTGATTTTAATTGATTTTAAAATTTTATTGTTTAGGTTTTAATTGACTCTTTCTGGGAGCTGACTTGAGTCCCACTGTGGGAGAAAGGCAACATACAAATAAAATAAAAATAAATAGATAGATAAGCTATCTATTTATGTTAAAATGAGCTCTGGGTTAAATAGTATAAAAACTTTTAAAAACATAAAAAGAACGAGGAGGGAAGTACAACACACAATCCCCTTTAAAAGAACCTTCTGCAGCACTAGTTGATGGCCAAATGTCTGGCTGAATTAAAAACTTTTGCTTATCTGCAGAAGGTGAGGGCAACCTAGCCTCCCACTGAAAAGAGTCTAGAAACAGCCACCAAGAAGGCCTCCTCTTGTGTGCTCTCCAACTGTGCCTGCGACTCTATTGGGACTGAAGGAAAGTCTTCTGCAAAGATCTCAGAACATGGTGAAGCCCATATGGGAAGATATGGCATTTCAGACAATTTGGACCTGAGCCATATACGGCTTTATAGATAATAATCAGCACATTGAATTCAGCCCAGAAACAGATCAGTATCCAGTGAGATTGTTGCACAAGATCCCCTTCTCCCCATAACCTGCTCTGATGAGCAGCCTGGCTCCAGCAACTTGGACCTGCTGAGTTTCCAAACACTTTCCAAAGACGCAGAATCATAAATTGCCATGATTAAAGTATGTTGTGACCAAGGTATATGCCACCATGGAAATATCAGGGATATCCAGGAACAATTGCAGCTGGTGCACTTCTGGACATGACTGAAACATGGGCATCCAGGTTCAGGGCTGAGCCCAGGGATACACCAGAACTGCACATCTAACTTTTCAGGTGCGACCTCAACCCAGCATAGATTGAATCCTTGCTCCCTGGTCTGCCTTTCAACTGACCAGGGCCACTTTATGGATAATGCTTCAGTTTGTTCAACCTCATCTAATCATTTATGGACAGCAAACGGGTATAGCACTGAGATAACCTCCTTGGAGTTAGATAGGAAGAAAATATAGGGCTGGATGTCATCAGCACATTCATGATGCTGCAGGGATTTCTGTATTTAGAAGACAATTGTTGTGGGACCAACTGTTCTGTGGGGTAGAATAAGGCCTGATGCTGAGGGCTGCAAAGCTGTGCTTAGAAGATGGTGGAGGACAGAACTCCCTAAACTAGTCTACTGGCCTCGGATGTAGAGATGTAATTCTTTACTAATTTCATTTTTGAAATAAGCAACAAGTAATCTTAGCAATTTCTTCCCACTGTGAGAAGGTCTTTGAAAATTCCAGTTTTTATAGACTATTCAAAGTTCAGGACTTCTGTGAAAAAATCACATGTGGATATTTTATTTTATTGCACAGAAAACAGCAGTGTCTTCTGCACAAAACCACATTTTCTCTGCAGAATAAACTATTACTGGGCAGAAATATTATTTCCTGCAGGAAAAATATGCTGTTTCCTTTGCAGAAAATTCCGTAGTTGGGGACTTACTTGATGCAAAATTCATATTTTTATTTTTTATTTTTTGGCACAGAAAACAGCATTTGGAGTTTGGCATGCTCTGAAATATTCGACTCCTGACCTTTAATTACCATTATGCTGATAAGCCCTCTGATTATGGTATTGGATATAAATCCAGAGAACCATTCTCTCTTTTTGCAGCACCTGCTCATGGGGAAAGCTAACTGAAAACAGGGTGGTGTTTTTTTCAAGTAGAGATGTAGGAGGAAAGACCTGGGTGTGGTTAGATTATCATATGCATTGTTATGTTTGGAATATTTAACACTCAAATCAGATGAAACAGGAGCAGATATCAGAAAAGAGCAAAATGTGCCTAGGAGTCCGTTTATATTAGGGATCCCATAAGTTGAAGTTGACTTGACGGCAGTCAAGAAGAACAACAAATTGTATGGAGCCTTCTGCTAACTGTCTAGCTACTGATTCTGATAGTTGCTCTAGGTAATAGGAACAGGTCCAACCCAAGACATTTTGGAAGCTGCGGTGAAAGCACAGATGCCCCCTTCCCCATTCTATGTTCAAAGGTTGACTGGATTAGATACTTCAATACAGGTGATAGAAGAGCATCTTCTGCTATACCTGAGAGGGGCAGGCTACTTTGGGAGGAGACAAGGCACACTCAGCTCCATCCTTCAACCTCTCAACATTTCCCATCAGCATCTGCTCAATGAAATGGCCATCTGACTCTGTCTGATAGTGAGGCCTTGAGAGCCTCTTGGCTGTGCTTCTGCTGCCCCCACCACTACCACTGGTTTACTCTCTTCCACAGTATTTGACTGCCCCAGTCTTTGACTGCCCCAGTTACTTCACAATCAAGAGAGGACAAAGAAGGAAGTTTGTTGCGGTTGCCCTTCACTGTCACTTTTACTGACTTCAGCAACTATCTGTGCTGAGATCAAATAATCAAGGGAGGTGTGTGGTGTTGAAAGGGAAGGTACTATTCCCCTCTGTCTTGTAGAAAAAGCAAATGGAAAATTACTTGGTGCGGAGCAAATTATAATCCAGAACGGAGACAGAGATTTACACAGGCAAACACTTTTTATTGTTTGTTTAAATCTATGTGGGAGGTGACATAATTAATTGTTGTCATGCCAGTGCCCCTCACCCTGTGCCTCCTAAAATCCTGGCAACCTGCTCTACAATCACAGCAACTAAGGCTTGTTTATTCTGCAAGAGCTGAGTCTTAGGGATTTCTTTTTGTCTTCCAAGAGGTAATTCAATGCCCCATTTCCCCCTCCCTCAAACCATCTGTGGAATGCTGCAAGAAGCAATCATTGTTTGAAATATCCTTGGAGGTCAGTTCTGGGCGTTCAAGCCATCAGGCAAATCTTTGCTTCAGGTAGTCAGAGCAAGGCTCCCAACCAGTACAGCTGCATGTGCTGATCTGATCTCTAAAATGTTGGTTTTTCTTAGTAACATATCAACAGTTCAAGGTCAAAGCTGATAATACAAGTGTTGTGTGCAGTATACTGAAGTGCCTTGTGGAGAGATTGGCTCCACTATCATCACTGGGGAACCAGATGTTACTATCTTTCCTCCCTTGGCAGAATAATTAGCAAGGATAGGTGAAGGCTTTGTAATATGTTCTGGTACATGATGTCAGCACAAACATTGAAGAGTGGGATGGTGTTACTTCACAATCAAGGGGCAGGGCTTTTGCAAGTGGAGCAACCACCAGTTCCAATGCCCTTCCATTGCTCTGTGGCTGAAGAGTTACTTTTTCTTCTTCCCTCCTACTGGGTACAGTGGCAAAGGGAACAACTATGCCAGTCCCAGAGTGGAGCTCTATTAGTCTTTGTGCATGTCAGGTTTGGGGTGTGTGTATGTATCTGGTGTATCCATGGCTGCCCCTGACATTGCCAGCTTTTATTTGCCCTGCAAGCAGAACTTGTAGGCTTGCTGAAGAAAGTACACCAGAGAGCTTCCATGGACATTGTCCCTCTAGCTGAATGATACTTACACTCCTTCCTAAGGCCTATTAACCAGTCTTGGGAAAAGGGTGGCATTTCTCCTGAAGTTGTCAGTGTTGTCATGCCTATAATTCTAGGAGTATTTCCGTCCCATTTCTAACCCCCACCCCATGTTGGTTATACTTGTGGCATCAGTCCCACAATGGCATCATCCTCTGGGACCTTCTGAGGACCCCCAAGAGGTCACAGAGGATTATTTTTGTTGTGTACTCAGGTACAGTAATGGCGCTGGACTCTTCACCACCACTTTACCCCCACCCCATTGTCTACCAACTAGTAAATAGTCATGAGAGGTTGAGGGAAGAGAATCCTATCCTGATGGATTTTTATGGTAAGCCTTCCTGATTGAGGATCTACTGAATATTAAAGCATCAGGAACATTGTTCCATATTCAGGCTGCAGGGCTAGTTTAAGGGCCCCATAGCACGCAGCTGCAGGGGGCCCTGAGTTGTGGGGGAAACCAATTCCCCCCACCCCACTGAGTAACTCCCTTCATGCTTACCCACTCTTTTAGAGCAAACCCGCTTTGTTGCAAGCCAAGGTGGCTGGGTGGGTGAGTAGGGGAGGAAGCAGTCATGCCCTTCTCCAAGAAAGGCTTCTACCATCAGGAGATCACCAAGACAGTCTGGGAGGTGAGAGACCCCTACTGCAACCTCAAGGCAGTGGACTCCAGAGCCTGCAGTGCTGTCTGGCGAGTGGGCTGCTGCTGAGAGGAAGGAAGTAGGGGGTGGGGAGGAGGAAGGCTCTGAAGGGCACATCATGGATGCCTCAGGTGGCCCTGCTTTGGGCAGGTCGGGGGGCGGCAAAGAGGAGGGAGCGAAGCAGCCCCTCAGGAAGCAGGTCTCTTCCTCAGCCCTCTGTCCCCTTTGAATAACAGGCCGGATGCAGAGCTGAGCTTCAATATGAGACAAAGTGAGGCAAGCCCCTTAAGTGGGTGATACTTAGAAGCATGAAACAGGTAGAGTTGGATGGGCCATGTGCAGAGATTGTGAACATTGCTTTTGGGACAACAACCCCCATAATTCCCAGCCAGCAAGGCCATTCTGAAATCCAAGCCAATGAAAAAAAAAAGTTGGAGTTTTAAAAATATCCCATGGGGTCTTTAGAACATAAACCAATCTGAAGAAGAAAGCTGAAATGCCAGTAGCCTTGCTGACTGAGGATGATAGGAGTTGTAATCCAAAAAGCTGTTTTTCTAAGCCAGTGGTTCTCAACCTGTGGGTCCCCAGATGTTGTTGGACTACGCTTCCCAGAAGCCCTCTGAGGTCTCACCTTGACAGCCAGGTGATCCTCCCAGTCATTAGTGAGGCTGTAGGATTGAACTCACAGCCTCACTAATGACTGGGAGGACAACCTGGCTGTTAAGGTGAGATCTCAGAGGGCTTCTGGGAGCTGTAGTCCAACAAAATCTGGGGACTCACAGGTTGAGAACCACTGTTCTAAGTTATGGCCATACGGTCTGTTCTGTGTCCCTCCACCTGATATCTTCTTCATTCAGTGGAAGATTCAGACTTGCACTGAAGTAAGGTTCAACTGCTAATCTAGTGAGTTTTTCTCTGTTTACTTTTATGGACTACTGGTCCCAGAATGCTCAAGCCTATCTGGTCACTGACCATGCTGGTTGGGGGCACTCTGAGAGTTGTAGCCCAAAATATGTAATTTCTCCCAACTCTGAAAATGGGGGCGGGGAGTGAGGGGTGGTCCCAAAATATTTTGGGATTTGTTTTGGAATGTTTGCCATGGGTGAATGGATAGCTTGTGAAAACCCAGAAAATTTTAAAAAGAAGAAGGGAGTCTTTAGAGACAGCTCTAATCTGGGTGAGGCAGTGGCTTCAGGCAGCAGATTCTAGGAGGATAGCCCCAAGGATCTGAGGGAGATTGCTGTGTTGGTTTGTCCTCAGCCCCTTAAGCTTGCCTGCCACCTTTGGATGCAGTGGAGGGCACAGAACTATTGCGGGGGGGGGGGATGATTCAACTACTCATCTATTCAACTTATGGCACATGAACATCCTGTACTGTGAACAGGTTAGGTTACATTGACCTGAAATAAACATATGCCCCCCCCCCAAAATAAAGTGTTGCATAGGGCTCCAAAATTCCTTAAACTGACCCTGTCAGGCTGGTAACCTTACTCTCTGATATGTCTTGTTTCATTTTTCCTTCTTTCAGAGGTGGGGGGGGCTCTGTAGAAGGGATCAAAAAGGAGCTTTTTTTTTGTTGTGGGGCAAAAGACATAAAATGACCTCACCAACTCTTTGTCCTTTTAGTACAGGAGCAGGAATCTTGTGGCCCTCTAGAGCCTTATTTGTAGCTACTGCTCCCCCTCTTAGGCCCCTATTTTTAAAAATTCTTCCTAAAAACGGAGGAAACTGTCTAACTGCCAGACGGGGTTACCCAACCAGAAGTAGATTTCCAAACAGTTTTTTTCTAGAGTTATTACTCTTTTGGTGAGGTTGGGTGATAAAGCTGCCTGTGGGGGGTCCTGAGCGCCAAGGTTGGCCCTTGGTCCTCTAGAGTGGGCCCACCATTGACATATCGTTTAGTTTAGGTTAAAGTAATTTGTAGGGGGGTTTTTTTCTGTCTTTTGGCAGATGTATTATTTCATATTGTCCACTTTCTGTGTTCATCTGTCTGTGTACAGTGGGGGACTGATTAAAGAAAATGAATCCAAATTAAAAGTGAGACTGCTGATTGCACCCATACAAATGGCAAACAAGTCTCTAAACACTATAAGAAGGGTAAGAAACATTAATCTAACCCCTCACAAAGCCTGGTTGGAGAAGTTGCCTTGTCTGCACGAATGCTGCCGAGAGAGTCCAGCAACTCCGCATTCAGAGTCCAAGGGAAAGATAAATCACCTGAAGGGAAAAAGCCAAGTCTTTGTGATGAAAGGGATGTCTACTCCTGGTGATATATACCTGCATATATATTACATATATCAAAACAGCAGGAGCGGGAATTGACAAATTAACAGTGAAGATGGGAAAACCTAAAGAAAGATGCTCAGGACTAGTAAGCACTGAGAGACTTGCCTGACAGACCTATTGCTGGAGTGATAAGGACACATTTGTTTCTCGTTTACAGCACATGGTGCATGTATTTTCTCTTATTCACAAAGCATATACATTATTACACAGTACAGCTTATTTAATTCATATTGTGAAGCAAAGCAAATAATATGAACTACCCATTTCATTCATAATGGTTTTCCAAGGAAACCACTACATTTAATTTCTATTAGATCTTGTTAGTTAAACTTAAATATAATCTACAGTTTTAAGATATTGCATTTGATCATTAGTTTAACTTAATCAGTCACAGCATTAATACAGGACCATTGGGAGGCAGACAACTTTGCCTTCACTTCCAGTAAAACTGGTAGGGGCCTTTAGTATTGGGTTGTGGTGGGAGCAGTCAGCTTCATCCCCAGTGCACTGAAAGGGGGCTCTCTCCACCAGAGGAATGTATCACCTGTGTACAGAGTAGTACCATAGAGCTCAAGTGGGCATAGAATGGCTTCAAATGAGCAGAGAAATCATGGCCTCCTTTACTTTAGCCTAACATTCTAACAGATAATACAGTATTTTGAGGACTACAGCTAGTCCACCACCTATATTCTTTCAGCATAGGTTATTGTGCAAACATCGAAGAGCTGTATCCGCGTGTGTAAACATCCTTGGCTATTCAAATTATCCCACATTCTTTATAGATTAGGCTGGGATCTTCTCCCCTCAAACAGGAGGAAACAGAATTACCCCTCCCATCTGTAGGAGTAATGAGTCTAAAAAATAAAATTGTATTAAAAAATTCCAGGATCTAGTCCTTTTAAAAAGCAACAAGAATTATCTTCTTTTAAAAAAGAGTTAAAATCATTCATTTACTTTTGACTTCATGCAGAGTGCAATTTAGGAATGCAGACAAAAGCTCAATTAACATTTAAAAAAGGTGTGTTCAGAGGTCTGTGATCACCCACTTAAATTAGACTCATTACAAAACAAAGGAGTCAGTTTAAAATGCAAATCAAAAGTTTACTGAAGGTATATCAATCTCAATCTACATACTAAAACAAACTTTAAAAAGAGGTTCCTAACTGACTAAGAGTATTTAGGGTAGGAAAACTCACCCAGCCTACAGCGGTAATAGGCTGCATGATGAAACATCATGGCGTGGTTGCAGGAAAGATGGTATAGCTTAAGATGGCTTAAGATGGAGTAAGATGGCTACAGCCTCATGGAGACTCAAACTTAAAAGAGAACTTACACACAGCAATAAAATTTAAATTAGGTCATGTGTTGAATGACCCAGCACTCCAGTTGGCTAGAAGTGCCCAGTGAAATAAGAGAAAGGGAATTTTGGGAGAACAAGAGCATGCAGGGAAAAACCCTAGACTTATCTTAGGATGTGAATGAGGTACACAAGATTGCGTTTACATTACAATGATTATTTCCCCACATACTACACCATCACATGCCCTTGAATAGCTTCTGGGAACAGAGGCTGAGATCTTCCTCATCTTAGGCAGAGGATAAGATGCATATTGACCTAAGGAAAATATTGGCCCCTTGGGTGTGTCTGGGTACTTTCTGTTTGGGAGACCCAGCCTGTCCCAACTGTGAGGGGATTCTGGCTTCCTATCAACTGAAGAAGGATACATTTTCTCTGTGTAAACACCTGCTGCATCCATTAATCATAAAAATATTTTCTTGCACCAATGGCATGTGTCACTGTTGGCATCAAACAAACCTCTTAGAGAGCTGAGACTACTCAGAAAGACTTGTAAGGGGTCAAGGTGATGGAAGTAAGGGCATGTTGTCTTCTACTGTCAGGAGAACTCTATTGGAACCTGAAGATCAGAACCAGGCAGCAACAGCAGCAGCACCATGACCTAGCCAGCCTCTGAGATAAAAGGTAGGCAGTCTGCGTCAGCTCAAATATGTCAGAACATAGTCTAGAACCACGTTTAAATGGGAATAGATCCCAGGGTTGCCATTTGCCTTCACTGTAAGGAGATGATAAGCCAGGGTAAATTGCCAGGGCATCACAGTACCAGTAGCAGGCTCTAGTGCTTTAACAGGCAATAGCAAGTGGTCTTGCCCAACACAGAGGCAGAAAAGTCTCAGCAGCTAGGCAGTGGGAGTAGGACTGTTAGCAGCAGGAACACAGAGTGAGGGATCACCTGACAGTAGCTCTCAGTTTCCCACAAGAGGCTTAGGTAGGCAATGATGAAGAAAATAGGGTGGGTAGCATAGGGCCTGAAGATATAAGCTCCAGTGCCATCTCAGATCACTAAACTGTCTTTATGAGATGGTGATACTGGATGATAGGATGGTTCTTTCTGTACTCTTCACTAGAGTACTACAATTCTGAACTTTGGTGGTTTTAGGTGAACTAGCCCTTCTGAAAGCTAGGAAGGCTGTACCAGCCTCAGCTTTGTTAGACTTACTTAGCAGATGTGTGAAAAAACAATAACAAAAAGTGGATGTCCATTTCGGTTTCCCAGTACAGAAGTCTGGGAAGACTAGCCACCTATATTTCTAGATCTTGGTTTGGACTGGGGATCCAGACCAATGTGTACTAAAAGCAGGCTGGATTTAAATTGCTAAAATGGGTTTCAGACCAAATCATGAATCTTTTGCACAGCCCTGTTATCTTTTCCTTGTAGAATATCACATTGTTGTTACAAAGAATAAAATGTAATCACAGTGTTCTTTTTGTGTTGGGCTGGCTACCATGTTTTCTCCAGAATGCCATAGCATTCTGGGGTCTAATGTCAACCAGCTACCCAGGGCCAGTTTAAGGAATTTTGTGGCCCCCTGCAATGCTTTATTTTGGGCCCCCCATATGTTTATCTCAGGTCAATGTAACCTAGCCTATTCACCTTACAGGATGTTCAGATTACAGTAGGACCCCGGTATCCATGGATTCTTTATCCATGGGACACAAAACAGCACACCTACCATAGAGTCTTCCTAGAAAATATGTCCTCCCTAGCCGTTTTCTAGGCCCTCCGAGGCAACTCTGGTATTTTAAACCAGCAGTCCCATTATTTTCAATGGCGTTCACTATTATTCATGGTTTTCAGAATCCACGCCCCCCTGAACCAATTCCCAGTGGATAAGAGGGGCCTACTGTATTACATAATTTGCCACCAATAATTTAGTTTAAAAACTATATTATAGGCACTAACATAATATTTTTTGTTTATTAGCAATTAACGTAATGGTGTAGATTTCCTCAAAGAAAAGAAAGAGTGGACTACAAGCTAAACATGAGTTAGTAGTGTGATGCAGCAGCAAAACATGCCAATGCGATTCTAGGCTGCATTAATAGGAGTAGTGTCTAGATCAAGGGAAGTAATAGTATCACTCCATTCTGCTTTGGTCAGACCTCACCTGGAATACTGTTTCTAGTTCTGGGCACAACAATTCAAGAAAGATACTGAGAAGGATGGTGGGAGGTCTGGAAGCCATTACGCCCTATGAGGAACGGCTTAGGGAGCTGGGTATGCTTAGCCTGGAGAAGAGAAGGTTGAGAGGTGACATGAGAGCCATGTTTAAATATTTGAAGGGATGTCACATTGAGGAAGGAGCAAGCTTGTTTTCTGCTGCTCCAGAGACTAGGACACGGAGCCATGGGTTCAAACTACAGGAAAAGAGATTCCAGCTGAATATTAGGAAGAACCTCCTGACAGTAAGAGCTGTTCGGAAGTGGAATACACTGCCACTTTGGAGTGTGGTGGAGTCTCCTTCTTTGGGTTTTTTTAAAACAGGTTGGATGGCCATCTTTCAGGAATGCTTGGATTGTGTGTTCCTGCAGAGCAGAAGCCGATCGGATGGGATGGCTGTTGGGGTCCCTTCCAGCCCTATGATTCTATGATTCTAGGCTGCATTCAGAGCCTGGGAAAGTTATTCTTGGATTGCACCTCCCAGAATCCCCCTGCCAGCACCCTTCTCAAGGTCTGGTTGCATTGTTCCTTTTCCAGCATTCTCTAGCCCAGTGGTTTTTGACTTGGGGTCCGCAGTGTCCTCACAGGGGGTCCACAAAGGCTTGAAGGCTGCTTGGCCCACCTCCTCCCTGTAGTGGAGTAGCCACGTGACAGGAACCAAGGCAAAGTCTGGCTGGCTTGGCCTGCACATTGCCATTCAATCCAATCCAGCCACAAACATGCAGGAAGAAGCAAGAGTGCCTCTGAGGGAAAGTTTAATGGATGGTGTAATTGTATTGTTGTTGTTGTTAGCTATTGTTGTTGTTGTTGTTGTTGTTTTAAATCTTGAGTTAAGTCTTTGGGCAACAAAAAATATTTAAAGGGGGTCCCTGGTAAAGAAAAGGTTAAGAACCACTGCTCTAGGCCAATGCCTCTCACATAACACTAATGGGATACTGGTGTTTTAGTGACAACAATAAAACCATTGTTCCCAATAACATTACCCCAATTTTTATTTATATTCTTTATATTCTTCTGTTAAAAGAGCTAGAGTGTTGTAGAAGTTTCAGCATTGCACTATGACTGTGGAGACCAGGGTTTGAATCCTTACTCAGCCCTGAATGCCCACTGGGTGACCTTGGGCAAGTCACACTCTCTCAGCCTCAAAGGAAGGCAAAGGCACACCCCCTTTGAACAAAACTTGCCTAGAAAACCCCATGGTAGGTTTGCCTTAGTCAGAAATGATTTGAAGGCACATAGGCAAACACACACAAATTCCTTTTTTAGGCTGAACTCAGTTGGCAGCAAGGGGAGGAAGCTGAAGACCAAGGGGTGAAGGGAGGAAGGGGAGAGACCCCAGGAATCCATGTTAAGAGCAGCTGGAAAGATGGGCTGGATCTATGTGGAGGGGAGGGAAGGGAAGGGAAGGGAAGGGAAGGGAAGGGAAGGGAAGGGAAGGGAAGGGAAGGGAAAGAAAGAAAGAAAGAAAGAAAGAAAGAAAGAAAGAAAGAAATCCTTTCTGAGGGAGACAACCCTCAAATTCCCTATCTCTTTCTCTCACACACACTCACCCTCTCCGTGCCTCTCCCTCCAGCTTCTGCCACGGAAGGCTGCTGTTTCTTTCGCTTTCTCTTTGGGTTTGTGAGACACTGGTTTTTTTTAAAAAAAAAAAGCCAGCAGGAGGAGGAGGGTAGGAGGAGGCTCCTACTGGCTGTCTCCAGGCTGTCTCCATCAGATTAAGGAGGCTAGTATGGGGCCCTCTCTTGACCTCGGGGACCCCCGCCAATGCTAATTTGGCAGACTGGTTAAACCGGCCCTGCAGCTTTCACTATGAGAAGATCTACAGTGGGCACTTGGTATCTGCATGGATGTAGTTCCCAGAATCCCCATGGATACCAAAATCCATGGTTGCTCAAGTCCCATTATATACCCTCTCTCTCTCTGGCAAACGAAGATTCAGGAAGGACTCATCCCGCGCTTTCTGCAATGGAGTAGTAAAATGATACCCCTTACATTAAATGGCAAAATCAAGGTTTGCTTCTTGGAATGTTTTTCAAAAAATATTTTTTAAGCTGTGGATGGTGGAATCCATGGATGCCAAATCCATGAGGGTGGATTGTACTCCAAAAATAACTAAAACAAGTTATAAAAGAAACAGGGGGGAGGACTATTGCACCATCAATTGTTAATCCTCCAAAGCAGTGATTCTCAACCTTTGTTCCTCCAGATGCTTTAGACTTCAATTCCGAGAAGTCCAAGCCAGTATAACGAATGTTCTGGTTATTTCTGGTTAATTCTGGGAGCTGAAGTCCAAAACATCTGGAGGAATAAAGGTTGAGAATGACTGCAAAAGACTTTGAATGTATTTTGTTGTGCTACCCCAAAATTGCTCCCACTGTTGGGATGGGACATACCCTCCCCCTCACAAAGTTGAGGCCAAAGTTCACAGTAGACACTTTTTGGCACCACATTAGAATATGCAGAAAATCTTTGAAGGAACTGAGTCATTCTCATGATGTAATGCCAGAACATACTACTTAATTCCCAGAATATATGTCTAACTATAAACTGTTCATTAGACAAGAGGCCACTGTGTTCCACTTGACAGTTCTCTGCTACTCCTTATTCTGCAGCATGGACTGATAAACATAAAAACATAGCTGGGCTACTAAGAAATTCCAAAATAAGTAAAACTACACACAGTGCTAGATGCATGAGATGGGTATGAGCAATGAATTAGTGTTGTTATCTTTTTAACTGGGCTTGCTACCATCGCTGCAATTCTATTTTGATGCAAGATATAGCTCCAGCTGCTAAAATTTTGTGTTACACTGCTGTTGAACACATATTAGGAAAGCCAGTGAAAAGTTTCAATCTTACCAACATTTATGTGGACTAGACAATTGTGTCATGTGATCCTGTCAGCCAGTAGTATACTATGTTTAGTTGATTTTAGTAGTATTTTTAGTTGATCCCACCTTCCCACCTTTCTCCCAAACCTGGCACTCAAGGCAGCTTGCAGCCAGATTACAAGACACAAATGAAAGCACAGTAAGTTACAAATAATAAAACTACAATTAAGCTTGTTGTTGTTAATTGCCATCAAGTTGACTTCAACTTATGGCGATCCCATAAGAGATGAGAGACCTCCATCAACAGCCCTACATAGGTCTTTGCAGACTCAGGGCCATAGCTTCCTTGAGTCTATCCATCTGGAATGATGTCTTCCTCTTTTCCTACTGCCTTTGACCTTGCCACACATTATTGTCTTTTCTAGTGAGTCATGTCTTCTCATGATATGGCCAAAGTATGACAGTCTAAGTTTAGTTATCTTGAATTCTAAGGGGAGTTCAGTCTTGATTTGCTGTATGACCCATTTATTGGTCTTTTTAGCAGTCCATGATATCCATAGAACTCTTCTCCAGCACCACATTTCAAATGAGTTGTTTTTCTTCCTATCAGCTTTCTTTACTGTTCTGCTTTCACGACCATACATAGAAATGGGAAATACGATGGTATGGACAATCCTAGCTTTAGTATTCAGTAATATATCTTTATATTTCAGGACCTTGTCTAATTCCTTCATAGCTGCCCTTCCAAGTCCTAGGACTTTATCAGACCCATGAAATATGGCGTAATAACAATGCCACATAAACACAAAAGGGTGCGCAGATCAGATGATGTCACCCTTTCGTGTTTATATATTGGCCATCAACCATACTTTTTTATTGATGACCCAAGCCGTCAATAGATCGGCTGTGGCAATATTTTGCGGGCATTGCTGCCATATGAAACCTCATGCCAGTGTCCTCTCGTCATTCCACCGTCAATGGCCGGTCAAGCCAGAACACTTCTGGGGGGCGGGGATCGTGACATCCAGGTAGGTGACTTACTTTTTATGATTCCCCCCCAGTTTACTTTGGATTTTTTTAGTGTGTTTATGTGCTTTTTGTAACTTTTGCTATGTTAGTTTTGAATTTCCCGCACTATGAATTCTCACGAGAATATATGGGATTTCAATAGAGGAAGTGAACGGAGCTCTGTTCACTCCTTATTCATTACTGGGAAGCCTTTTTCTGGGATGGAAGATAAATGTGGCATGGGGGGTTATTTTGATGGCATAAAAACGGCAGATGTTATGCTGGCAAAAGAATCAGGTTTAGGGGGGTGGTCTGAAAAAGTCCCTAGTCTTCTTTTGATTTCTTGACTGCAGTCTCTGTTCTGATTAATGATTGAGACCATATCCACATGACATAATTAATCCAGTTTGAATCTGGATTATTTGCCGTGGCTACTTCCTATGGAATCCTGGGATTTGAATTTTATAAGGTCTTTAGCCTTCTCTGCCAAAGAGTGCTGATGCCTCACCAAAATACAAATCCCATGATTCCATAGGAAAGAGCCATGGCAAATAATCCAGTTTCAAATGAGATTATTTGTACAATGTAGATGAGACCTGAGTCAAATTATAGAATGACTTTAATTATTTCAATGTCTTTATAATCTATTTTAAAGTTATGGAAATCAACTGTGGTCATTCTTTTTGTTTTCTTAACTATAAACCTGCCTTCAACTGTAAACCTGCCTCTGCACTTTCTTCCTTTACTTTCTTCAGTAATTGTTCCAGGTCTTTGCTATTTTCTGCTATAGCATGGTATCATCTGCGTATCTTAAAATGTTGATGTTCCTTCTTCCAGTTTTCACACCTCCTTCCTCTGAGTTTAATTCTAAATCATAGAATCATAGAATTGGAAGAGACCACAAGGGGCATCCAGTCCAACCCCCTGCCATGCTAGAATACACAATCAAAGCACTCCTGACAGATGTCCATCCAGCCTCTGTTTAAAAACCTCCAAAGAAGGAGACTCTACCACACTCTCAGGCAGTGTATTCCACTGCTAAACTTACTGTCAGGAAGTGGAATCTCTTTTCCTGTAGCTTTTGCTGTTATCATTTTTATTTAAATGAGCTTACAACTGATGCTATGAAGTGTTTGTTGATTCTTGTTTTATTTTTTAATTAAAAATAATCATTCTAGTCTTGGACACTAGAAAGTTGTAAGCAGAATCCTCAAGGCCCCAAGAGATAGTCTAGTCTAGTCTAGTCTAGTCCCACCCACAATATACAGCTCAGGAAGCTCTGAGGCCCAGGAGATGTCTGAGCTTCCCTGTTCAACTTTGGTAAAACTGCCTTCTTGAGATGCACTAATGTTTGTCTAGACTTCCTTTTGTTTGCTCTTATAGGCCCCTCCCTGCAGCCCATGCAAATAAAAATCTGCCAGTTCTACCAGCAGTTTCCAGGGGAAGAGGAGGCATACATGGAGGATTCCAGTAGTGAGGTCTTCCTGTGGATAATAGAATCATTTAATCTACTGCTACTTAAGCTATTGGATGTAGCAGACTAGCGTTTCACCTGCCTCTCCTCATGTTCCAAAGAAAGGCACCATATATGTGCTGATTAACTACTAGTATTTCTTTCATGGTCCTTGCTGAAGACTGGCACTGGTCCACAGACCGCAGCTTTGAGTATCGCTGGTTTAACCTACAAGTGGGACTACTCCTCTGTATTTTAGAGAACTTGGAGGAGAGCAGGTAGCTGTCTTGAATGCCATCGTTCCAGGATTTAGTCCTAACTTTAAAGGAGGTGTCCCAGGTGCTGAAACCCGTTCTTAAAATAGGCTTAGAACCTTGGATAATTACTTCAATGGACAAGAACCACAAGCTTCTACTAGTTTGGAGAAAACACTGAGGCCAAGACAGGACAAGTAGCTACGATGTTGTAGCTATGCTCTGACTCCTGATCTGACTCCTTAAACCTACCGTCAAGGCCAGGCAACTGTACCAAGCGAAGGAGTATGTGGCACAGGTGAGCAGGGTGCTGAAGGATGACATGTTCAGCTGCCTCTTGCCAGCAAGCCATATCATATCATAGAGTTGGAAGAGACCACAACTGCCATCCAGTCCAACCGCCTGCCGTGCTAGAATACACAATCAAATCATTCCCAACAGATGGCCATCCAGCCTGTGTTTAAAAACCTCCAAAGGAGACTCCACCACATTACGAGGCAGTGTATTCCACTTCCGAACAGCTCTTACTGTCATGAAGTTCTTCCTAATGTTTAGGTGGAATCTCTTTTCCTGTAGTTTGAACCCTTTGCTCCGTATCCTAGTCTTTGGAGCAGCAGAAAACAAGCTTGCTCCATCCTCAGTATGACATTCCTTCAAATATTTAAACATGGCTATCATGTCACCTCTCAGCTGTCTCTTCTCCAGACTAAACATACCCAGCCCCCTAAGCCACTACTCATAGGGCATGGCTTCCAGACCACCCACCATCCTGGTTGCTCTCCTCTGGACATGTTCCAGCTTCTCAATATCCTTCCTGAATTGTGGTTCTCAGAACTAGACACAGTATTCCAGGTGACGTCTGGCCAAAGCAGAATAGAGTGGCACTATTACTTCCCTTGATCTAGACACTATACTCCTAGTAATGAAGCCTAGAATCGCATTGGCTTTTTTAGCCACTGCATCACACTGCTGACTCATGTTCAGTTTGTGGTCCACTAAGACTCCTAGATCCCTACCTTTTCCCTGTTGACATTAATTTTGTTAGTTTTGCTGTCGGCCAATATCATTGCTTAATGTGGACTACAAAATATTTGCTTCAATCTTGGCATCCAGATTAAGAAGAATTCTAGGAGATTGGATTGGTGAAGATCAGAGAGGATTTTTACCGGGAAGGTACTTAAAAGATAACGTTAGACATGTTTTAAATCTGATCGAATACCATGAAACTCATAAAGATAAAAAAATGACTTTGATATTTTTAGACATTGAGAAGGCTTTTGATAATGTGAATTGGATGACATTATTTGAAATTTTAGACAAAATTAACATAGGCCATAAATTTATAAATTGGATTAGAGCGATTTATCACAAACAACGGGCAAAACTAATAATGAATGGAGAAAGAACAGAAGACATACAGATACAGAAAGGTACACGTCAGGGATGTCCTCTCTCCCCGCTTTTGTTTCTAACGATTATGGAAATTTTAAGTAAAAAAATAAATGAAGAAGAGAAGATAAAAGGAATTGTAATTGGAAAATATAAACTAAAGTTAAAAATGTATGCAGATGATTTAGTTATTTCATTAAGTAATCCTCAAGAAGAAATAAAACCTCTAATGAATATATTGGAAGAATTTGAAGCACTATCAGGTTTGAAGGTAAATAAAGAGAAAACCTTGATGATTAATAAAAATTTAACAAAGAATGAAGAGTCAGAATTGATGAAGAAAACAGAATTTAAAACAACAGGCAAAGTGAGATATCTTGGCATAAATATAACAAATAAAAATCAAGATTTGTTTTGCAACAATTATCAAAAAATATGGACACAAATTTAAAAAGACATGAACAACTGGCAACAACTGAATTTGTCATTTCTTGGAAGAATAAATGTAGTGAAAATGAATATCTTACCAAGACTTATGTACTTATTCCAGACAATACCTATAATTCGATCTCAGAAGACCTTTAAGAACTGGCAAGCAGACATATCAAAATTTATTTGGATGGGAAAAAGACCAAGAGTAAAGATGAAAATAGTTCAAGATGCTAAAGAAAGAGGAGGATTAGCAGTACCTAACTTGGAAATATACCACGAAGCTTGCTGTTTAGTATGGATAAAAGAATGGGCAACACTGGAAGATGATCAACTGTTAAAAATAGAAGGTGATAGAAACCGATTTGGTTGGCTTGCCTATCTCTTTTATAATAAAGACTTGATAAATAAGGATTTTCACAATCACTGCATTAGAAGTTCTTTAATTAAAGTCTGGAAGAAGCATAAGAACAGGTTATTTTCTCAATTCCCAATTTGGGTTTCTCCACATGAAGCCTTCTACAGTAGAGAAGGAATTCCTGCATACAAATGGATAAAGTACAGCAATATACTGAAAATAAATAAGGACCAACAGGTATTGATGACCCAAGAAGAGATGAGGGAAAACAACCTGACATGTCATTGGTATTTATATACTCAACTAAAAGAAAGATATAAAATGGACTCTAAATTAATAGGAATTACAGCTGAGAAAACAGATTGGGAGAAAATCACCAAACAAGGAAACAAGAATATGATATCCAGATTCTATAAATTACTCTTAAAATGGAATACAGAAGAAGAAATTATTAAATCCAATATGATCACCTAGGCACAAAACATAGGACATACAATAGAATTATCAAATTGGGAGAAGATGTGGACCAGACAAATTAAAAGAACATTATGCCAAGATATCAGAGAAAACGTTTATAAGATGTTTTATAGATGGTATCTATCCCCCCACAAATTATCACTAATGTATAAAGGCTCTTCAAGCAAATGTTGGAAATGCGGAGAAAAAATTGGAACTTTTTACCACCTTTGGTGGAATTGTAATAAGACAACTAAATATTGGAAACAAATAAAACGAACAATTGAAGAAATTTTGAATGTTAAACTACCATGGTAACCGGAGCTTTATTTATTAGGAATGGTGGAAGAGGAAATGGATAAAAACAAGCGGAAGATAATCTTTTATATGTTAGTCACGGCCAGAATAACTTTTGCGAGGATGTGGAAGAGTAAGGAATGCCCGACAACAGACCAGTGGTTGGAGAAATTCTATGAAACAATGTATCTGGACAGATTAACAATGCTTATAAAGGGTCAAAATGTAGGGAAACATATGAAGGACTGGACTAATATATCAAATTATTTTGAAAAAAGATGGGGGGAAATTGCAACAATCAGCAACGTATAAAAAGAGGTTTTGAGTGAGAGACAGTTTAGAAGCAATAGAGCATATATTAGGTGTGATAATTAACATGATCTAAGGGAACCAGGAAATGATATATAAAAGAAACTAAGAAAAGATGTATGTTATGTTAATGAAAAATCAGTATGAGTCAGAAAGGAAGTTTAGAAATGTTATATACAAGAGGGGATATGATAACGATGAGTAAATGAGGACAAAAAGATGTAAAATGAATAATATCCCAAAATGAATAAGGGAAGATGCTATGTGAAGAGTTTTTTTAAAAAAATTATAATTAATGTAAATATATGGAAGAAGACAGCCAACTCTTAACTAGCAATTCAGGATGTAGATGGATCATTTTCGGGGGGGGAAATACACCTATGTTATTCAATTCTTGACACTATGAAATTGTATCTGTCTTCTAAATAATTGTGGGTTTTTTTCTCTCCTGTTATTAATAAAAATGAAATAAAAAAAGAAAAAAAGAAATTAATTTTGTTAGTTTTGGGCCAGCCTTCTAATCTGTTGAGATCATTTTGGATTCTGATCCTGTCCTCTGGGTTATTAGCTACCCCTCCTAATTTGGTGTCATCTGCAAACTTGATAAGCATACCCTCTGTTCCCTCATCCAAGTCACTGCTAAAGATGCTGAATAGCACTAGGCCCAGGACAGAACCGTGTGGCACCCCACTGGTCACTTCTCTGCAGGATGAAGAGGAGCCATTGGTGACTACCCTTTAGGTTCGGTCAGTCAACCAATTACAAACCCACCTAACAGTTGCAATGTCTAGTCCACAGGTTACTAACATTTTTGCAAGAATATCATGGGGGAACCTTGTCAAAAGCCTTACTGAAATCAAGATACACTACATCCACAGCATTCCCTTCAGCCATCAAGTTTGTAACTCTATCCAAAAAAAAAAAAATCTGGCACGACTTGTTTTTGAGAAATCCATGTTGACTTTTAGTGATCATGGCATTCCTTTCTAAGTGCTTACAGATTGTCTGTTTAATAGTCTGCTCTAGAATCTTTCCTAGTACTGATGTCAGGCTGACTGGGCAGTAATTATTTGGTCTGTCTTTTTTCACCTTTTTAAAGATGGGGACAACTTTTGCCCTCTTCCAGCCTGCTGGGACCTCTCCTGTTCTCCAGGATTTCTCAAAGATTATTGACAGTGGTTCTGAGATTACGTCTGCCAGTTCTTTTAATACCCTTGGATGAAGTTCATCTGGCCCTGGAGACTTGAACTCATTTATATTGGCCAGGTATTCCTGAACTACCTCTTTATCAGTTCTGTGCTGTATTTCCCCATCTGCATCATCTGCTCCATTTTCCCCAGGTTGAGCACTGTTCCCCCTTTGGAAGAAGACTGAAGCAAATAAGGTCTTAAGTAGTTCTGCCTTTTCTTTGTCCCCTGTTAGCCTTTCGCTATCTTTTCTGTGCAGCAGCCCTACCGTTTCCTTGTTCTTCCTTTTTCTACAGACATAACCAGAAAAGCCCTTTTTATTGTTTTTAACCTCTCTATCAAACCTGAGCTCCATCTGTGCTTTAGCTTTTCTGACTTTCCCCATACATGAGCTGGCTATTTGTTTGAATTCTTCTTTGGTGATTTCCCCCTTTTTCCATTTCTTGGACACATCCTTTTTAGTTTTAGCTCAGTTGAGAGTTCTTTCGACATCCATCCTGGGTTTCTTTATATACCTTCCCTTTTTTCTCCTCATTCGAACTGCTTGATGTTGTGCCTTCAATATCCCACTTTGAAGAAACTCCCATCCTTCATGAAATCCCTTCTCTTTTAGTGTTCCTGACCATGGGATCACCTCCAGAAATTCCCTGTTTTCTGAAATCAGCTTTCTTAAAGTCTAGAAGGCATGTCTGACTACGCTTGGTTTCCCCTTTCCTCTATATAACAATCTCCAGGAGAACATGGCCACTCCCCCCTAAGGATCCTGCCACTTCCACCCCATTAACAAGGTCATCCCCATTGGTTAGGATCAGATCTAAAATAGGTGATCCCCTTGTTGCCTCTTCCACTTTCTGGACAATGTTATTGTCTGCAGGGCAAGTGAGGAATTTGTTGGACCTTAAATTCTTGGCAGAGTTGGACTTCCAACAACTATCAGGATAGTTGAAATCCTCTATTACTACTACATCTCTCTTTTCTATATGTACGGTCATCTGCTCCAGGAAGGCATCATCCAAATCCTTGGTTTGGCTTGGAGATCTGTATTAGACCCCCACAACGATATCCCTGCTATTTCCTACCCCTTGATTTTTACCCAGATGCTCTCAACCTGGCTCCCAGGATTTAAGTATTCCTGACCATAGGCTCACCTCCAGTAATTCCCTAAGTTTTCTGAAATCAGAATATACAGAAAATACAGAATATATCATGGGTAGTTTGCAGATGACACCAAATTAGGAGGGGTAGCTAATACCCCAGAGGACAGGATCAGAATTCAAAATGACCTTAACAGATTAGAAAACTGGGCCAAAAATGACAAAATTAATTTCAACAGGAAGAAATCTAGGATACTACACTTGGGCAATAAAAATGAAAAGCACAGATATAGGATGGATGACGCCTCGCTTGATGGCAGTACATGCAAAAGGGATCTAGGAGTCTTAGTGGACCACAAACTGAACGTGAGTCAGCAGTGTGATGCGGCAGCTAAAAAGGCCAATGTGATTCTAGGCTGCATCAATAGGAGTATAGTGTCTAGATCAAGGGAAGTAATAGTGCCGCTGTATTCTGCTTTGGTCAGACATCACCTGGAATCCTGTGTCCAATTCTGAGCACTACCATTCAAGAAGGATATGGCCAAGCTGAAACGTGTCCAGCGGAGGGCAACCAAAATGGTGGGAGGTCTGGAAGCCATGCCCTATGAGGAGCAGCTAAGGGGGCTGGGTATATTTAGCCTGGGGAAGAGAAGGTTAAGAGAGGACATGATAGCCATGTTTAAATATTTGAAGGGATGTCATACTGAGGAAGGAGCAAGCTTGTTTTCTGCTGCTCCAGAGACTAGGACACATAGTAATGGACTCAAACTACAGGAAAAGAGATGCCACGTAAGCATTAGGAAGAACTTCCTGACAGTAAGAGCTGTTTGGTAGTGGAATACACTGCCGCACAATGTGGTGGAGTCTCCTTCTTTGGAGGTTTTTAAACAGAGGCTGGATGGCCATCTGTCGGGAATGCTTTGATTGTGTATTTCTGCATGGCAGGGGGTTGGACTGGATGGTCCTCCTGGTCTCTTCCAACTTTATGATTCTATGATTTCTATACACATAGTATTACAGTCATACTGTTGCTTTTAGGGGAGCGGGTATACACAAATTGTCCTGATGAGCTCCTGCACATTCATATTTACTGCTATAGCACTGCTGCCAGCCAACTCTTATTCTTTAAGTGGCTGTAGGATCCAGCCAGGAAATTCTTGTTCTGGCTGCAAGAAAGAGCTATTTACGTTCTGAATTGTGGTAGAAACTTGAGGGGGGGGGGAACCCAACCAAATATGTCTGAAACCATTGTGGGATTTTGGAGGAAAAATACTCTTTGTTGTTTCTTGGAAAATGACCTTGAATGCAGTAAAAGAAAAAGACACATTTTTATAACTTGCTATGTTATTATATACCCTTTGGTATGAAAAGTAAACAAAATTTTAAAAAGTGACTCACACATTTCTTGGCTGAATGGAACCTCTAAAGTTGATTTCTCTGCCATATTGTAGACCCATAAAAGATGGATTTTAAAAGCTGTTCTTTCAGCCCTTTCTTTCCT
Source organism: Gambelia wislizenii (assembly GCA_030847615.1). Taxonomy (NCBI): domain Eukaryota; kingdom Metazoa; phylum Chordata; class Lepidosauria; order Squamata; family Crotaphytidae; genus Gambelia; species Gambelia wislizenii. The sequence continues at coordinate 319,272,376 of JAUMIR010000002.1, read as the reverse complement.
GGAGATTCACCTTCAGCTGCCAAATGTGTTCTATTTTTAGTGACAAGAAGTCACCAATTCTCTCCTCCTAAAAATAATGTGCATGTGTATGCATATGCGTGAGTGCATGTATGTATTCATCTGTGATCACAACCATCCAGGCATCACATGACCCATATTTCTATGCTTACAAATATGAAGATTATACTTCTTTTTTAAAAAAATTGAGGTCTGAAAGTCAGAGGCCATCTGGTACAACTCTCTTCCCAGGCTCTGCACCATGCATAGTGCAGCTTTAAAGAATTAATTTTCATAAAACAAACCAGATGGTCTAGGAACTTTATCAGATGGGGTTGTAATTGCAGAATTACAGCGCGACAGTACCGCAAATGTGTTCCTGTTATCACACATCGTCATTGTCCTCCCATGGTAAATGTGTACTCCACCCATTAATGGCACATCACTTTTTATTGATGGGAAAATCCTCAAATAGCCCTCAATATTGCTCTTTTTGTGGTATTGATGAGGGTGCAAAATTATGTCCCGCTGTAATCATGTGATTACAGTATGAATGGGTGGTCCTTTGCCCCCTCCCCTTTCCCAATGAGAACACAAGACGCACAGGACACTGTTTTAATGAACTGTCAAATTTTCTTGGTACGTTTTTATGCTTAAGTGTTTATTTGTTAATTTCTTTCATTATTTATGTGTTTTTGGTGTGTTTAAACAGTCGTGTCTTCTCCCTAGAACCATCAAAGTCTTGCCCATACAAAGTCACGGAAGTAAAATCCAATTCTTAAACTTCTAGTTGTAGTCATGTGATGATTCTGTGGTGGTAGTATTGCGTGATTATGCCATAGTATTGCACAATTATGGCAACATATGATAATTACTGTAATCATGCCACTATGTTTCTGCTTTTCTCAATAGTGGAATTACAGCATTTTTAGATGCTGGTCTGATAAAGTCCTAGGCTAATGAGCTCTGTTACCTCTTGGAGTGAGAGCCACCTTTGCTCAATACCTGCCCCTCACATTCCAGGTAATTTTCAAATGAGAGTAATGCCCAAAACAGGTATTAATAGCCCCAGCATGGTTGCATCAGTAGGCATTGCCCCATCTTGTAAACCAAGCTACCTTTACACATTGACACAGAAGCAAAGATATGATGAGCAAATTATTCTCTCCAACACAAGAGCAGAATTGGAGCAGAATGTGTATCCCTCCTCAAATTAGGGTGAGTTGGAAAAGTTATTCTTTGGACTACAACTCTCAGAATCTCTAAGACAACATTGCTGTAGTAGTCCAAAGAATAATTTTCACAACTTCTAGGTAAGTCTTTCACCAGAATCCCTTGTTTCAAAGAAAGTTACTAGAGTAGACTCCAGAGCACCCTTTCATTCAGTCACCACGGGTTGGGTGCTTGTTTCTTTTCAATCATGTCAACTCTTTAGGATCATGACTTCAAAAATATGTATGGGGTGTTCTAAGTGAGTTGGCAAGGAATTGAAGAGAAAACCTAACTTATTAGTTTCTGGAATGATCACCAGTCTAAAACCTACTGTATACTTTTTCTATCTTAGAATTTTTCTGTTTGTTAAACATGTAGGCCTAAATTAGAATTAAAATATCATAGGACTTCACTCAATAAGCTGTTACGTGAAACACTACATTAAAATAGCTGCTTTTTTCCTGTTTTTTCCATAGCTGATTTACAGTTAATCTCTCTTGGAACCTGAAATATACAAGTATGTGTATATTATAAATAGGTTTAATTTCTGTTATGAAACCTTGATAAGATCTTAATATTTAACCTATTGAGGAAAATTTTAAAAGCTTGATCCTTTCTTGTCCCGAGTAACTTGATCTCCTGATTGCCATCAAATGACATCTGGGATTCATCTTATCTTTCTCCTTAGCTCATTGATTAATAGAAATGGGTTGCAATGGGATTTAAATATGACAGACCTCCGTTGCCATTATAAGTAACAGTGGAGGTACGAAAAAGGTCACACAGTGAAAAGCCCTGATGTATATATGTGGTCAAGAGCCATTTATGTGATCAGGCTTTGGTATCTCATACACAGATACTAAATTTCTGTGTTCAGATTCAAATGAAGACTTTTGTGCACCTAGGGATTTATTGACCATCTTTAAAGTAAAAAAAAAAAAAAAAGTTTTGGAGGAAATACCAGCATGGAAGGATAAGAGCTGATGGATATCGACATTATGCAGACACTGAGGGGAAGAAAAGGCCTGTATGGTATGAATTATTAAAATGCATCCCAAGGATTTTTTTTAAAGGTACAGGCATACCTCAGGGCTTGTCTATACAAGGCAATAAAATGTGGATTGATGCACATTAATGACAAGTCGCAGCAGCTTTCATTTGTCTTCACAATTTTTTGGCAAGATCGCAGGCATGTGAAGCCATATGCGTTTGATGTTCAAACAGGCATGCCTGCAAATCAAGATGGAAGGCACAAGTGAATTACTTGTGTTTTTCTTTCCACCAGTTGCCACCACTGAATGGTTTTTTTTATTTTTATTTTTAAAAAAAAGCAAATCCAAAAGTGCAATCATCTGCTTAAATAAACAGGAAAAAAAGGCTGCTTCATCGCCTCAGCACATGATCACTACGGCGCAAATCCAACATGGTAGTTCTGGGCACTGCCTTGCAGGCAAGCTCCACCCCCTGCACACATCCGACCAATCAGCTTTCCACTTCTGCTCTTATTCAGAAAGTGCAGCAAAGCAAATTGGTAGTCCCAACGAGTAGGAGTGCCCATTTCCTTCAGAGTTTTTTTTTAAAGTCGAGAAAAGCTGTGAAGGCTTTTCCCATAGATTATTTGGAGTTTTTTGCCCCCTCCTTCCAAATACTGTGAATCAATGTGGGATCTCATTGGGACAAAAAGTATTCTCCTCAAATTCTAAGAGGAGTATTTTCTCCATCCAGACAACCCCTAAGTTTAACAAAGCCCCGGACAAAGAAGCTCCTTTTTACAAAGTCTTTTTATGGGAGCAGAGCCCAGCCCCCCCCCTATTTTCTTGTCTTCTGTCTAGCTGGAAGTTTTCTTGCCACATCGGCATTGGGAGGATGGTGAAGGAGGACCAGAGAAAGATAGACTTTCAAAGTTCGGTAGCAGCAGCATGGCTGCAATAAACAATGCAATAAAGTTTGACTTGGGAAAGAATGGGATTTTACTCTAGGTGATCCTACTATAGCTGTGGCTGTTTACCAACAACAATCTAGGAGGTAAACAGCTGCATCCAAAATCACTGAGCAAGTGTGAAGAGCAAAACTGAAAGAAAGGGGGAAAGCCGATTAGTCTGCCTTATCACCTACCCTGGCATATTTATAAAGCATAGACCTGTAAGTTTTGCCACCAAAATGGAAATTATAAGAAAAGTAGAGGCTATTGAAAGAAAGAAAAATAATCTTGAGATACATTTTGGAAGAAGCTTTCAAGTGGTCCCTAGAAGATTCAAAATATTCTGTTTACTTATGCAAGGCTTACCTGACCTGGTTGTTTCACTGCACATGTGCGTAATGTTAGTTGTAAAATTTTAAAAAGTGTGCTGAAACATGTTAAACTGCAGTTCTTTTTTGTTGTATAGGACCCTGTCCCTATTCTTTCCATGTTTTTTCTACTTCTAGTACCAAAGCTTCTGTTAAACAAGTAAAGCCCACGGAAGCATCCTCTTTGTTAACTGAGGTATACTTGTATCTTGCAGTACAGAACTACAGTGATACTCAACAGAAGTATACAGTGGTGTGCTGGCATTTTCTCAAGAACAGAAAACCCTGTGATAGGTTCATCTTTGGATCACCATAAATTGGAAACAACTTGAAGGCACACAACAATAGCAACAACTTCGGTGATATGTACAGTGCTGTAGGCCAGTGGCTCTTAACCTTTTCCTTACCAGTAACCCCCTTTAAATATATGTTGTTGCTGTGGGTCCCAAAGACTTAACTCAAGATTTAAAACCCAAATAATAATAATAATAATAATAATAATAATAATAATACCTAATAATAATAATAATAATAATAATAATACAATTACACAATCATTAAACATTTCCTCAGAGGCACTAGAGGGGGAGGGAAGACTTTTCTTCTGCTTCTTCCTGCATATTTGTGTCTGTAGCAGATTGAATGGCACTGCACAGGCCAAGCCATCCATCCATCCTTTGCCTTGGCTCCCGTCATGTGCCACTCCACTGCAGGAAGGAGATGGGCTAAGCAGCTCTCAAGCCTTTGCTGATCCCCTGTGAAGACATTGCGGACCCCTGAGGGTCTCCAGACCCCAGGTTAAGAACCACTGCTGTAAGTCTTTGTTGTTTACTTATGACAAGAGTAAGTTAAACATGATCATTTTATTCTTGTACACAACAATGAATAATTTCAACAGTTTTCTCCCTGCTGAACAAGAATACAGTGGTTCCTGCTCAGTTTTCAACCTCCATTCACATTTGGGAACTCATTTTAAGAAATACAGTCAAGACCTCTGTATCCACTGTGTTGCAGTTCTCGCTCTAACTGAGAATACTGGAAACCACAGGTAACAGTGAACCCTATTAAAATAATGGACTTCTGGTAAAAACATATCATACAGTTACATTGGAGGAACTAGAGGATGTCTAGAGAGAATGCCTATCTAGGCATTTTCTAGGACAATCTATGGTGTGTGTCCCTGTTTTGTGTCCCACAGATAACTGAAACTGCGAATATTGGTTCCTCAGATATGGGGGTCCAAATGTATACCTGTTTTTCTGCAAAAAACAAAACAAAACAAAATGTTTTCTTGGACAAAAATTGTTTCCTGTGTAGAAATAATATTTTCAACACAGGGAAAACACATGTATTTCTACACAAAGAAAAATTTGTTTGTGGAGAAATACATGTACTTTCCTTGCGAGAGTCCCAAGAAGTGAAGAATCTCATAGCCACTCCCCACTGTCTCAACCTTGATGGTTCAGGATAGGAATATGGATGAGTATTCTTTACACACCCTCATGGAAGTACCCAATTATGCATGGTTTAAAACCCCATTATCCCCCCCTCCCCGCCAGTTCCTTAACCCAGTTCACTCTATTCTTTCCCCTGTCCCTTTCAGCAGAGACCAGGAAGCCAAAGGAGAAGGCTGAAAAGGAAGCTAATAAGTGACCACAGCTGCTGGTTGGAAGGAAATGAGGCCTTTAGCAATTCACGGGAGAATGACCTGAAAACCACAATTAGACAATATCCCTCAGTGTTCCTCTTCCTGCTCCTCCCTCCTTCCTGTTCTTCTTATTGTCTGTTGCACTTTCCATAATTCCATAAAATTATACTAAATAACATTGCAAAAACCAGGACCCTTATGATTGGACTTAATTTTGAAAAACACCAATTCTTAGCTCTGTTCAGGACACATCACTAGATCGGTCTCCAGTTTTTGTAGCATGCCTTTGCAGCATGAGTCAATCAGGGTCCCACCTCCGCAAGCCAGGCACCAATAGGCCAGACAAAGGAACGGGCTCTTGGTATTTCAGGACTCATAGCCAGGGTTGGGGGGGGGGCAGTTTTGTTTTGTTTGTTATTCAAGCCAAAAACTCAGGGGGGTTGGCTTAATATGTTAGATTAAACCAGGGTTTGTTTGTTTTTTGCATTAAACCTAATATAGGACTAAATCAGAAAACTAAATAGCAAAATGCAGTTCAGATGCATTTATGCATTTATGGTCATTAGCTTGAATAATAAATGTTCTTTAAAAAGTGCTCTTTTAAAGTAAGTTATTTTGGGTTTTCCTACTGCTGCATTTGTCTTTTTAAAGAAAAAAATGAGAAAAATATCAACTGAAGAGGGAAAAGTAGAATAGCTACATATTTCCTTTTTCTTTGTAGCACTGGGAATGTTTTGGCATCCCAGATAAAGCTGGAATAAACTAATCTTGCACCTTCTAGCAAGATGCATCTTTTATGTATGCTTATTGAGCCATATAAAAAAAAGAGAAGAAAAGGGGGAACTAGAAGAAATTAGAGCCTATGATTGTGGTTGAGAGAAAGATTGCCCATTGGAAACTAAAATTACAAGAGTGAGGCACTGAAACTTCAGGCCCCAAACCCACAAGCTATCCACTTACAGAAAAGTGTAATCGTTTGTGTAGAATGAAATATATATTTTTTTTTAAAAAAAATCCCTTATGGAATGAACATGCAACAAAATCCTGCAGCAGTGATTATAGATGGCGACATATTTCAGCAGTGTTTTCTATACACTCAATAATGTTATAATTATCTTGCAACTTCCCACAATAACAGTTTGGGAGGTTATACTTGTTCCTGTTTAGTTTTGGGTTGGTTAGTTTCAAATCAAGATGTTAAAGCTGGAATGCGGTGAGTTAATGAAATCCTCCAATGACTCTAGGGGCATGTCTACACAGGCAATATACTCCATCTTGCTCCCGTCTTAGAGCCCTGCAGTACTGACAACACAGGGCTTTTGCTCCTTCAGGCACCTGGGCAGTCCTCACCACTCCTGGGGCAGATATAGGGCTCAGACAGGGAGAAGGTGGCGGTAGGGCCCAATATACCGTTTTAAAATAATACTTGTTTTACTTTGTTTCTGCCAGGAAGAAATAGCTTAGGTCCTGCGTGTCCACAGGAGCCCATCCCAAAAGCCTGGCCCTTGGTGCAACTGCCATTCTCCCTAGCTCTCTTGGAAGGCAAGAAGGAGTCCCACAGCATGTGATCAAGACTGGTCACATGCAGGGGGCCTTGGCCACATGTTGTGGGCTAGCTTCCTGCCTTCCAAGACTGTGAAGGAGATGGCAACAGCAGCATCTGCAGCAGCAGGCTAGTGGGCCTGTCTGGACTCTAGTCTGTTTGGAGATGGTAACAGGTGAAAAATGGGCCTGATCTGTAGCCAGGATACACCGGCATGGAGCCAGTATATCCTGGCTCGTGTAGATGATCCCTAGATCTCAGAAACCATTGGAACACTAATTTTCCAGTCACAACACTTTATTTTTTTTAGTTTACGACATTACTTTTCCATTGTATGACCAAATGTATCTGGATATCATACATCTAAAAAAAATCACAATAAAAATATATAGTAGAAATAACAATAATAAAATTAGACACAGAAGTCTGTTTTGTTTTTTGTTTTTTAGAAAAGGACCTGAAACAAAAAAGGATATAGAGTAGGTGCCAGGTAAACCTCTCTGGGGAGAGTATTCCACAACCATGGTACTCTCACAGAGAAAGGAGCCCTTCTCCTTAGTAACCACCTACCAGGTCTCACTTGGCCAAGGTATCCACATAAGGGCATCTAAAGAAGACCTCAAGGTCTGGGCATATATATATATATATATATATATATGGAAATTATTTTGTCCAAGACGCTTATCACACAAGAGAAGGGAAGCAGCAGTGCAGCCCAATAATAGTACCTCGCATTCTGCCTTATTGCATGATGTCAGTGTTCTACTGCTGTTCTTCCATTCCAGTCCCATGGGAGATGGTGGTAAATGCAAGTCTTTTTTCTCAACTCTGTTATACTTGCCATTGTCTCCCACAGGATTGCAATAGAAGAACAGCTATAGAATGCTGACATCATGCCATAAGGCAGAACAGGAGGCAATATTATTGGGCTGCACTGACGTTTCCCTTCCCTCATGCAATAAACCTCTAAAACATTAACATCCAAGTCCACCTTTAGGATAGTGTAACCAACCAAGGCTAACTCTGAAAGGAAAGATCAGCTAAGTTTAATCAATCAAATGTCTACATTCAGATGGCTTCAGTATCAGCCACGATCTACCTCCCTTTAAACCTAGACTCTCCATGTGAGTCATGTTAGATATTTATTTGCATTGATAATTAAAGTCCCAGTGCATTTTGAAAATGAAGATCTTCTAGGGCCTAAATCCAGCTGTTAATCCCAAGTAGAATAAACCCACTGAATCAATGAGAACTTCGTACATCAACACTTCAAATTCTGTTGATTCAATGGGTCTACTGTAGTTGGGAACTAACAATGGGATTTAAGAGTAAACCAGAGGCGGACTGTGCTCCTCCAGATGTTTTTGGTCTAAGGCTCCCAACGTTCCTCATTATTGTCTATACTGAGTAGGGCTGCTAAGAGCTACAGTCCATTAACATGGACCACAGTTTGCCCACCCATGGCCTGAAGGAATATAGGAAGAGAAGGACTTTATCACATGAGGGTGCCAAAGCAGAATTACAGCACGGTAATAGCATCTGTGGCCGTACCATATCACACAATGTCATGTCTGTCCTGCAGCTGCTTCATCTTCCATCAGTTTCTGGAACACTCCTTTACATTGATGGGCAAAACCCATCAATGCCTCCCAATCATGCCGCTTTACTACTGTTGATTCACATGTGATAAGATCATCCCACTACGGTTCTGATATGCAGGCAGTCACATGGAGCGGGTGGTGTGATTCTGCTCCTATCCACCTGGCTAGCAGGCTGTTTTTCTTTTCTTTTTTCAACTTCTTTTCTATTATTATTATTATTATTATTATTATTATTATATCAATTGGTGTGACTACACAATTGCTCTGAAAGTAAAAAATAAAAAAATACAGACTGAAAGGCATGCTGGCAAGGACATAGGGCAGGAAGGTGCAGAAGACAGCCTGAGATTATAGCAGCACCATGGCACTTTTGAAGATTTGTGCAAAAATTACTATACTCAAACCAATATGTTTGCATTTCCTACTAATATGATTGTGGTGTCTTAGCAGCCTGGTGTGATGAAGTCCAAAGTCTTTCTCTTGAGAGAATAAGAGGACTTTTCTGCAAATATGACCATATTCTATCTTCCATATAAAAGGCTAAATCATCAGGCTTTTTTTTTTAATTAAGGAACTTTTTATTCTATTTTCCATTTAGTAATTCTCTTTTCCTTTTCTACATATTGGTTACCTTATTTGCTTTGGTTATTCAGAACACAGGGCCTATTTCTGAGGAGGAAAATGATGAGGTCAGATACGCCCTGTGTTAAATAAAGAAAAGTTATATAAGCTTCATGTCCTTCTTGGCTAATTTGGTATCCTCATTTACCTGGTTATAAACATATGACAAAAGGGAACAGTTATCCGGAGTTAAGCAACAACGTCAAATTAGATTATTTTGTTTCATCTATCTTATGTGAACCATCTCAAGGTAGGCCTCATTGTGAAAATCATGCACTCTCCATGATTATGGTCTTTCCAAAACATAATAATAATAATAATCTGAGGCTGGATTCACACTACACAAATAATCCAGTTTGAAACTGGATTATTTATCATGGTTCCTTCCTGTGGAATCCCGGGGTTTGTAGTTTTACAAGCTCTTTAGCCTTCTCTGCCAAAGAGTGCTGGTGCCTCATCAAACTACAAATCCCAGGATTCTGTAGGAAGGAGTCATATAGGAAGGTGTAGTGTAGATTCAGCCCTAATTAATTCAATAAAATTGAAGGTTATATGGGACCACAGCATTGGGAGGGCCTATATGGATCATTATTGTACAAAAGTTCTGTTATTCCTTTATTTCTGAGCAAAAGCAGTGGTTTTGTCGGTATGTTTTTGGGAGGGCCTCATCAGTGGATGCTCATCCTCCTGAATAAAATGGTGAATATACAGGCCACCAAAATTTCTGCTCTTGCTGCTCATTTTCTTATTCCTTCTGGGCCAGAAAGTGTGTGAACAATGTACACGTAGGTCCAGTGAGGAACAGCAGCAGTTGCTACAGGGTCTTTTCATAGCTGTGCCAGCCCTGCCCCTAGACGGAGTGAGGAAGGGACTTGTAACAGTAGATTTTTGATGTAATGAAAGGGCAGGAAAGAGTTCTCTATTCTGTTCTTATTATGCTTTTGCTGTCAGAGAAAGAGAGAGAGAGAGATGAGAATTTTCTGCCTCTTGGGTCAAAATTAACTTGTCTGGCTTTGGTTACTATGGCACTTTGACTTGGAGGACTGGGAGACACTATTTCAAGCTCCATCTTGGGTATCAGAATGCCTTCATCTAGACCTGCTTGATGATGAGCCCCTTATCAAGGCAAGGACCTCGGCAAGGGCCTACCCATGCCTAGCTGGCTTTTCATTTAGGACTTTATCAGATGCGGCAAATATGGTGTCATAATGATGCCTAATGATTGCAAAAGAGTACGCATATCAAATGACATCCTTTTTTGATCATGTACTGTCAATAAGGTGTCCTTTTTTTATTGATGGCCCAAGCCATCAATAGATCTCCCATTCCGCTTTGTTGCTGGCATTTCCGGCATTTGAATCCTTGCACCATTGTGCTCAGTGAATACAGCATCAATTGTCAGAACACTTCCAGGTGAGATTGCAACAGCCAGGTAGGGGACGCTCTTTTTTTTACCTCCCTGGTTCACTTGGGACTTTCAAAGTGTGTTTCTGTGCTTCTGTCTATGTTTTATGTCTTTATTTTACTTTAATTTTTGAAACTGTTGTGCTCGCGTCTTCTTGCGAGAATCAGTGAGATCTGAAACCAGGAAGTGAACGGAGCTCCGTTCACTCTCCGTTAGTGCCTGGGCTGCCTCTTTAATGTGAGTAAGGTAAGGTCTGGTGGGGGGTTCTTTTGCTGGCATAAAAATGCGAAAAAATATGCCGGCAAAATAACATTAATGAAGGGTGGTCTGATAAAGTCCTTAGAATGGCAAGATATGGCTAAAAAATTGAAATGCCTACAATACTTCTAAATGAGCTGCCAGTATCCTATGGCCCTGCACTTGGCATGCCTTATAAAGCAGATAAATAGTAGAAGGCCTTGTGCTGGATCTTCTGATGATTTTAAATCTAGCTGGAAGCGAACAATGTATGTTTGTGCTGGCCCTTCACACAAGAGATTGAAATTCACTCATTCCTGCCTCAGGGCCAGTGCCATAAGTAAGCTTGTACACTTCTCTGAGTGCTTATATTTATCTTTCAAACAGCTTCAAGTTTCACATGAAACTTCTCTAAACATATGCTTGGCTATTTAAATCCGTGCTATTATTTTAATCATGGAAATCAAAGGAATGTAGTATTTTACTTTTGGGCCTGATCTCCTGCAGCGTCCTGAAAAACTGCTACGTTGACTGTGCATGGTACCCCCACCCCCAGTCCTAAAGTTTAAAAAACAAAAACTGCTCAAAACAATCCCACTGAACTGTGAGCAAAGCAAAACTGAGAACTCTGTATATATCTATATGTTTTATTGGACCTTTTGTCTTTGTAAAAATAAATCAGTACAAGCCGGAACGTTTTGTAGGTTGAGCCAAGCCAGAACCAAACAAGAGATCTAGCTTGGCTCTGTGACTGCTTGAATAGGCCAAACGATTAAGCCAGGCTCCATACCCTCATGGAATGAAAAAAGCAGAAATTCAGGAAGGGAATTACACTTGCTTTAGCACTTTCTCAGGCTGTTTACATGTAGCAGCCAGTCAGACCAGATCAAGCTGACCTGGGCCTCAGCTCACATAGGGCTTTCACAGTGTGTTGGCACATGCTTTCTAAGTGTAAGGGCTGAGCCCAATTTGTTCAGATTCAGCCAAGAAGAAACACTGGGTCCAGCTTACTTCCAAAATGAGCAGCACTAGAAGGCTGGAACTTTCTAACCTTACTTTTGTGCTTTAGCAGCATGGCTTCTTCCCACACTGCCTCAGTAAGATTCATGTGACCCAGATCCATGGAAGGATCTACAGTGCAGCTTGTTCCCATGTCCACAACATAACCCTCCAGAAACTTGAACAAAGGAACTGATTGTGGGCTCTTCCTGCATGGACTTGGACAGGAGTGGGCAACTGTGGCCTTTCATGTGCTTTTTTTGCCTACACCTACCACCAGGCATAGCTGGCATAACCAATGGTGAAGAATTATTAGGGCTACAGTCCCAACAACATCAACAGTAACCCCTCACTACCTGGTATAGGGCTTCTGGCATTACCCAATCACTGTGGAAAGAAACTTTGATGCAGAAGCTCTCACACTCACTGTGTTGTGATACTGAGGGGCTGTCTACACAGTAAAAAAAAATACGTATGGTGTTCAGAAGATCGATCATGTGTACACACGGCCATTCAGATGCATACGTGTCTTTCGGAAGGGGGGCTAGCGAATCCCCCGTAAACTACGTAGATTCGGTGTTCGGGAGGATTAGCAAATCTCGAGCTATAATTAATACAGCTGATCATATTGTTGATGGTCTGTACACCCTGTTTGCACACATATGAACAGTCAGTGTAATCTGATTGGCTGGCCGAGCACAGGGGGTGGGGCTAGCAAAGAGGGGAATTGGGAGCATCTGCCATGTTGGATTGCTGGCTAAGCAAGAGTCCAGTAAGTCCATAAAATGGATATTTTTACATATATTCATTTTTATTTTATATTGTAAATTGGGAAAACTGACTGTCCGCAAAACAGGCACCTTTTAAAATTAAAAAAAGCGGCAGGAGATTTAAAACTGCCACTTGGATTACTCGCTCCAGCCAGCAGAGCAAGGGGGGGTCATACAGAGTTGGGGGGGCAAAAAAATCATGTAGGCAGATCGTACACATACGAATGGGTGCCTTTTTGGATTTTTTACCCCCCAAACGGATTTTTTTTCTCCATCGTGTAGACAGGGCCTGAGACAAAAACAAGCTACCTCCTTAGCCCTAGGAGCTCTGCTGCCAATTGGAACAGGTGTTATGGGACTAACTCATTGGTCCCAAAGGTCTAATTCAAGGGTGGGCAAAGTGTAGCCCTCGAGACCCCAATTTTAGGCCCCTGAAGCCCCCAAAGCCACTAGGGTTCCCCAGTTTTTACCCTCCTCCCATTTTTTCTGCCCCAAACCTCCCCAGTTAGTTCAAAACCATTGCAAAATGCAGAGGTTTTCCCCTCATCATCCAAATCCTCCCTCACAAGATCAGCTAAAAAAGGAACCAGAAGCAACATGACATCAGTTCTGGTCATGTTAGGCATGCTGGTACAGCCCGCCAGAGGGACGTGAAGATGAAAAATGACCCTGCCCTTCCACTAGTTATCTACTCCTGCTGTAACTCAGGATCAGTGAGCTTCATATATTCAGCACAAAGCTTGGAAAAGTTGCTGTTTTGGACTACAACACTCAGGCCCTGTCTACACAACAACAAAAAAAATCCATTTGGGGGGTAAAAAATTCGAAAAGGCAGCCGTTCAAATGTGTACAATCTGCCTACACGATTTTTTACCCCTCCCAAACTCTGTATGACCCCCCCTTGCCCAGCTGGCTGGAGCGAACGATCCAAGTGGCAGTTTTAAATCTCCCACCACTTTTTTTTTTTAATTTAAAGAGGTGCCTGTGGTGTGGAGAGTCATTTTTCCGTATTTACAACATGAAATAAAAATGAATAAATGTAAACTTCTCCATTTCATGGACTTACCAGACCCTCGCTTAGCCAGAAATCCAACATGGCAGCCGTTCCCAATTCCCCTCTGTGCTAGCCCTGCCCCCTCTGCTCGGCCAGCCAATCAGATTACACTGCCTGTTCATGTGTGTGCGAACGGGGGTGTACAAGCAATCACAAATTCGAACGCCTGTACGGAATTTTTGCTGAGATCCGCTATTCCTCCCAAACTCTGAATTCATGGACTTTACGGGGGATTTGCTGCCCCCTCTCCAAAAGACACAAATGTATCCGAACAGCCATATGTACACATTATCGATCTTTCGAATGCCATACGGATTTTTTTCATCATGTAGACGGGGCCTCAGTATGCTTATAGAAGCTGGTTGAACTGGCAGTTGAATCTTATTTACATGCTATTTAATGGGACAGCATTTTGCACCTCACGTAAAGAGAGTTGGCTAGTTTTGAGCATGCAGAGTATGTAAGGTGGAAGGAACTCACTGCTTTGTCCTCAGACAGAGAGGAACAGCTAGGGTGTGGCTGCTACCAATGTCACCACCACCTCCTCTTCCATTCATCAGCCATCATCAGTTGTTGTTTTTCTTTATTTATATTGCATATTTCTCCCAGAAAGAGACTTAAAAGCAGCTTACAAATAAAGATGGTTACATTGTAGTTAAATACATGCAAAAAGTTGACATTAAAATAGAATTAAACTGTTAACGATATCAGAACAATTTGAAAAAAACACTAAAAATGATAAAAGTTTTAAAAGTACGTATCATTTAAAACAATGCAATGCCCTTTAAAAGCCCTTTCTTCAGAAACCTTCAAATTCTAAAAGCCCATCAGAATTTTTTTTAAAAAAGTAATCGCCTGCCAGCAGAAGGACAGCAAGGAAGGAGCCATTCTAGCCTCCCTAGCGAGGGAGTTCCAGAGCCTCCGGGCAGCCACTAAAAAGGCTCTGTCTCCTATGCCCACCAGCCATACCTGTGAAAGTGGTGGGACTGAAAAGGGGGAATTTCCTGAGGCTCTCTGGGTGCAGGCAGGTTCATAGAAGGATATATGGTCTGTCAGCCTGGCCTTAAACAGTGTAGGGCTGTATAGATCACAACCAATGCTCATACTTCCTTTTGTGGTCCCTCACTTTGCCAAACATTAGGGCAAGCAATAGTGCTGCGTGAGAACAACTTTGGGTATTGAAATGAAAAGACGAAACCCTATATAGCTGCTGAGTGGGTAGGGGGAATCTCTGGCCATACCACAGCCATGATTAGCAGCCAGCCCAGTTGAAGAGAACATGGGCAACTTAAGTATAGTGAGATCAGGCAAGACAACTTATGCTAAAAAACAACTGTTTCTTGCTAGTGGCTAAATGTGGTATGTTTTTAATATAACCGATAAATAAGGAAATAGCAAGGTTTATGAAAAAAAATCATAACTTAGGCAAAAGGGATGCAAGGAGATTATTTTCAGTTGACAATGAAGAAGCAAAGAGCAAAAGGTTTAAACTGATTTATGGATAAATTGCAGGAAGCAATTTTAAACCATGAAAATGTTGAAAGGTTGAACTAATTGCCAAAGGAGTTCACTGCTCTTCTTTTAAAGACAAGATAGGTAAATGAGTCTGAAACCCTCTTTGTTTTTGTAGCTGTGGCTGTAATACTATATATATTTTACTTGGGAATATATTCCATTGAACTGAGTTGGATTTACTTCCGAGTAGATACTGATTTGTTTGGGACTGCAAGAGTGGTGTCACATGCTTTGAAGATACTGGACTTTATTCGACAAGCCTCTAAAAATGTTTATTTGCCAGCATATTTTAAACCATTAGTGTGCCAGCAAAAGAACCCTTTTTATCTGATGTCAGTGTAATAGTGTGAAAAAGCAGTCCAGTATTTCCCCATTCACTGGGGCTCATGATCTCGGCGATTCTTGTAAGAAGACATGATCATGTTTAAAAGTCAAAAAACAGCTAAAATAAATAACAAAATGAACACACAAGCACTGAAACACACTTAAAAATTTCCAAGTAAACTGGGGAGATTCATTAAAAAGAGCATCCCGTACTTACTTTTCTTTCCCAGAAGTGTTCTGGCAGGGACTGCCCACTGATGCTGGAATTATGTCAGCAGAATGAGACATGGTTTCACATGCAGGCAATTCTGTCAGAAAAACACCACGGCTGATCTATTGATGGCTTGGCCCATCAATAAAAAGAACACCTTATTAACATCACATAATTGCGAAAGAATGACGTTGTGCAAAATGGGTGCCCTTTCTCATTTATGTGGCGTCGTTATGATGACATTTTTGCCAAGCTGGTAAAGTCCATTGTTAGTCAAGCATTGCATTAGCTGACAATGCATCTAGGAAAAAAACCGCAACAATAATGGATGTATTTGAACTTTGACCAAATTAAATTGTTATTTAAGCAGTTCTGTAGGGGAGGTAATATTTAAGGCTAGTGAAAGCTGGATAAACCTGTTATCTGTGATTCTATAAAACAAGATTTTCTCCTTCATAAGAGATCCAGCAAAATATCTGGGTGGTCTCTATTAGTATTAACCACTAACTAAACTGTTTTATTGCATATATTTAGCTCAAATTAGAGAATTTAGGTGTGCACCCAAAGCTTCTCTGAAATCTCCCCTGAAAATTTAATAAGTGTTTTATATAAGCATTAAAGGCATTTTACAAAATCAGAGGAGTTCCTGATTCTGTGGATTGTAGAGTCTCTGCTTGCATTAGTGGAGTTGTAGTAATACAAATATACACAGCATTTTTCTGGCTCATGTTGCTTCACTGACTGATTTAGGTCATTTTGGAAAGAAATGCTAGCAAAGAATGCTTAAATAAACAAACACTTGAACCAAGCAATTTTCTTGATTCTTCCCCCATCCCCTTTCCTCCTTTTCAAAGGAAAAATAAAAGTTGGCCATATATGTGTTTCTTGGTTGTCAGAAGAAATGCTGAAAAACAGGCAGTTTTGTGAGAGCAGCAAATTCATTTCTCGTGCTGAAACACATGGTATTGATGTATTTCGGTCCTCATCCAGTTACCCCCTCGATAACACTTAGCTGGAAAATCTCTAGCGGAATTGGCATGGTATATTCTGACTGATCTCTTTAGACCTCTGGAGGGAGTTAGATGTTTGGAGTTTCTTTTTTCTTTTCTTCAGGATATTGAAATCAGTTTGAAACAGGGATGTGTTATGTGTACCCATCCCATGTTTGTCTCTGATAAATAGATTTCCCAGGTTTTTGCATTGTTTCTGAAACCTGCAAAACGTTTAAAACCCTTGTTAAATAAGTGGGACAAAAGAAATATTTATGCTACATTCACAAGACCTCTTAAACCCTTTTCAGCTCTCTTAAAACATCTGGCCACTTTGCAGCCTAATCTATCTATCTATCTATCTATCTCAGAACCATTAGATTAACCCAGTGGTTCTTAACCTGTAGTCAGGGGACCTTCAGGGGCCCACAGTGTCCTCACATGGGGGTCCGCAAAGGCTTGAAGGTGGCTCAGTCCACCTCCGGCCTACAGTAGAGGAGCCAAAGCAAAATAACTTGCAGGAAGAAACAGGAGAAAAGTCTTCCCCCCCTCCAGTGTGTCTGAGGGAAGGTTTAATGGATGGTGTAATTGTATTATTATTATCAGGTGCTATTATTGTTGTTGTTGTTGTTGTTTTATAGGTTTTCTGTGTGTTTTTTTTCCAGGCTGTGAGGCCATGTTCTGGAAGAGTTTATTCCTGACATTTCGCTTGCATCTGTGGCTGGCATCTTCAGAGATGCAGGCGAAATGTCAGGTATAAACTGTTCCAGAACAGGGCCTCACAGCCCCGAAAAAACCCACAGAAAACCGATGGATGCCAGCCGTGAAAGCCTTCAACTTCACATTATGGTATTAAATCTTGAGTTAAGTCTTGTGGGGTCTGCAGCAACAAAAGATATTTAAAGGGGATCCATGGTAAAGGAAAGGTTAAGAGCCACTGGGTTAATCCATAATGGGAATGTAATCATCTCCCTGACCTTTTTCTTTTTCTTTTTCTTTTCAGGATTGCCCTCCAGAAGCAGGTGATTTTCGTACCCAGCAGTGTTCAGCCCACAATGATGTCAAGTACCAGGGACAATTTTATGAATGGCTCCCTGTCTCTAACGATCCTGACAACCCATGTTCATTGAAGTGCCAAGCCAAAGGGACAAGTCTTGTTGTGGAACTGGCACCTAAAGTCCTGGATGGGACCCGGTGTTACACTGAATCACTAGATATGTGCATTAGCGGCTTGTGCCAGGTAAGGAGAACATTATGTTGTTGTTGTCTTTCTTTCCGTCCTCTGTATTTTGTCATTTTGTGTTTCCACCTCAGAGCTTGGAAGTGTTACACTAAACTCTGTTGTGTCTTTTACTCCATCTTTTATCCATATTCCCTCTTGTGGTACCTGTACCTCCAGTCTCCTTTAAAGTGTGCATTCATTTCAAGAATCATTTATATCTTTGTTTCTCCATTCTAGGCATCAGATCAGAGATACTGATATTTAATTCTATCCTTTAAATGATACTGACTTAAACCCATCTCTATTTAAATATGTGGTGATTAGGTATCTCATAACAAGATTATGTCTGAAAAACTGGACAGAGTAGGCACAATCTGGATTTTGAGAGTATACGCAATGACTCCATTCAGTCCAGTGAGGTTATAGGACACTGCAAAAAATGGGGCTTCTTCTATTCCTGACAGCAGTAGGAGCACCTACACAGTGAGATTTTTTTGCAATGCTTTTTTTTTGGGGGGGGGGACTCTCCTGCTGTTGCTAGGGTGCAGCAAAGTGCACCCTAGGGGACCACATTAGGGTTGTCAGGTATCACCTGGAAAGCTTTTCCTTCTATGTAGACTTAACAAGATGCCCCAAACTCCTGTATTTTAAGGTGTGAGCCCTTTGTAAAGATAAAGATGTATGCATTATGTAATTTATGACTGTCAACAATAGGTTTATTTTACAGAGAAACACTTTATTTATTTATCTATTCATTCATTTATATCCTGCCTTTCTCAATGGCTAACACTGAGTTTAAAACAATATAAATTAAAAATAATACAAAAGCATTAAAAGTATAAATATAAAATTAAAAAATAAATTTAAAAAATTGATGAAGTTAAAAAAACATTAAACATTAAAACACATGGCTAAGTTAATTGAAATCGATACTTTAATTTGATATTTAGGTAGAGCACAAATTTATTAATAGCTACTTCCTGATTTTCAACCTAGTATATCATGAATGCTCTGTTCCTTATTGCTATTTTGGAAACCTGGTAACACATGCAGCCCTTGGGGCTCCAAAGTGAGGACCCTGAAATTTCCTTGAAACTCCTGAAAGCACCTAAACCTCTCCCCAAAATTTTAAAAAAATCCCAGGTGATTTTTCACTCAGCCAATTTCATCTGTTCAAAACCATTGCAAAACACAGCAGTTTTGCCCCTCAACCCCATCATATGCTGAAAAGAAACCCAGAAGCCAAAAAAGTTAGCTGAAAATTGGGCCAAGTTCAAAACTAGAAATAATGTTATTGTTTCTATTTTGGCTGAATTTCAGTCATTCTTTTTCTTCTGTGGGGAGGGCCAACATTTGTGGGTATTTTCCCATGCTTTTGAGGCATTTAAGCAAAAACCAGCCGGTATTTTAAAAAATAAATAAATAAGAGGACCTGAGAGCTTGGGGAACCTGTATGCCCCCACCAGCAAGACACGGGGTGAAAATTGGCCCCCAGTAGCTCTCCAGTTGCTCACCCTGATCTATATATGTATTAGAGCCTGGTACGCATCGCTGTTGCTACTGGCTAAAACAGAAAGAGCATTTTTGACACTTCTTGACCTCCAGAACACAAATTATGGATTGCACATAGGCTAGGGTTATGCAGTTTCTACCTTGCTTTAGACTGTGCTCAGAGAATAAGACAGTGCTGCAATCTTTTTATTTCAGAAACTCTGAGTTTTATATGTGCCCTGTAAAACTCCACTGCAGCTCCCCAGTGAAGCTTGTTTTTGAAATTTCAGTCTGGCAGACCCAAAGCATAGCTCCACTATGATGGGGTAAACTCACAAGCTGTATTGGATACATATGTCAAGTCTGTAAAATGAACACTTGCCAAGGCAAAGCTTTAATATAAATTATTTTCAGAGACTTTTTTCTGGGAGAAAAATGGCAATGGTCATTTCAAAGGTGGACACTTACTGGAGACCTCCCCCACTTCAACCAGATGCTGAATGATTACTAAGAAAATGGTGAGGGGAAATCTTTTAAAAGAATGCTTCTTTCTTTTTCTAATTCAGTGCTTGTCTGCACTAAGGAAATAAACAGAACTTACCTTGGACCCAATGTGATGTGTCCAGATGATGTGCGCAGCAAATCAACATTATTAGGCTGTTAATCCAGTTTAAGAGAAACTGCAGGATCTTCTTCTTGGTCTCTGTGAATCACACAGCTGGGTTACTCCTGTGCCTGCGCAGAGCATTGGAACCTTCTAGAATCGCTAGGCAGAATGTGCTTTGATACATTTTTGGTGGTAACTCTGCCCACCCTAACAGTCCCTTATAAGGGCTTCCCGCCTAAATCTCCTCAGTTCCTTTCTTTCTGCCGCGTTAGCAGCTTGAAGGAACCTCTGTTCGCTAGGTGTTTTTTCTCTCATCGATCTGGTTTGACTTGGCTTTGCTCTTTGACGACGATTTTCTCTCTCTCCCACTGGTTTTGGTATTTGGCTTCTGATCACTCCGTTTTTTTGACCTATTTCTGGCTTCTGACTACGACTTTGGCTTCCCCTTCGACTTTGGCATTACCTCAGATATCGTTACTGGCCTTGGACTGGCTTTGACTACAATTCCTTCCTGGTGATTATTATTATTGTTGTTGTGGAGAACATGTCTGGCAAAGGAGCTTTCAAGCGCTGTGTTATTTGCCAAGCAAAACTTCCTGCTGCGGATGGTCATTCCCGCTGTCTAATCTGTTTGGGAGAGGCTCACAATGTCGACACATGCGTCCATTGTAAGGCGTTCATGCCACAGGCCCAAAAACATAGACTCTCGCGCCTGAAATCCTTTCTTTATGAGAAGGCCTTGCTCCTTGCTTCTGCCCCGGCCTCTGCCTCTGTGTCGGCTCCCCCTTCTGAGCCTCGCGGCCGTGAATGATCTCGTTCCTCTCTGTCCACTGAGAAAAAACGCTGTCGGTCCCGGAGTCCATCCAGGCGCCGTTCCACCGTGGCTGATCCCAAAGCTCTACATTCTTCGCTTTGACGTGCGTCGTCGGATCCGACTCGGGTCCGTTCGACACCGATTCGAGAGCCAGTCCCTTCAACATCTAGGGAGGCCGCTCGGGAGAGGACTCCGTCTACCACTGAGACTTGTCCATCTGCTGACCCTGCTTCGTCCTCTCAACCACTGAAGAAAAAGAGGAAAGAAAAGTACGTATCCAAACATGGTGATGGAAAGTCCAAGGACAAGGCTAAAAAAGCCAAGCCTGTGCAGCGCACGGCCCTGGAGGTTCCTCCTCTCCAAGTAGTGGAGGTTGAGGACACATTTGTGCCGGTAGCCACCACTGGTGAGTCCGAGTCTCGGCGTTCGCGCACCCCGTCGGGATCAGCCGGGGTTGTAACAGTGGATCCCCTGCCCTTGACTGATGTTGTGAGACCCCCGGGGCGCCTTGACATGTCTCCAGCTCTGGTCGTGTCTCAGGCTCAGTTGTTGGAAAGTCAGTCTTCGGATGTGGAAGTAGAGATCATTGAATCCGAAGAGGTACCTAGAAGCCATGTACTGGCCATAAGAGATGACATCCCAGAGTACTCTGCTTATGACCTGGCCCAATCTATCTGCGGGGCGGGTCTCGGGTCACCATCTGGATCTCAAGTCTTCAACCCGAGGGGCGAGGTACTTGACACCACAATCACGGGGCACTCGATTCCTCGGTCCCCACATCTTGTCAGTTTGGATGTTGCGACTACAAGAGATGCTGTAACCCAAGTCTCCCCACCTGAGCACCACCCTTTACCTCAAACCCCTCCAACTCCGCAGCCTCGTTCCCCCACGCCCTCACGGGCTCGTAGTCCTTCACCGGATGGATCAACTTTGTCCTCTGCCATCTCTTGGGATCTCTACAAGCCCTATATGCCTTCTCTAAAGACCGAACTGATGGATGATGATTCCACCTCTCCGACCGATGACGTTCGCGCCTTCGGGGAACAGATGGTTCGGATGTCGCATGCCCTTGACTTGAAATTGGAAGACCGAGCAGCTGACCCAGTGGATCCGATTTTTCAAAGGATCCAATCGAAGGCGCCTCCGTTGGCTACTATCCCGGTACTGCCTTCCCTACTGAAACTCGCGTAGGGGTCCTGGGAAAACCCATCATCCATCCAGTCGACGTCTAAGAAAATTAGACCGACTGTACCGAGTTGGCGGAGATCATGTTGACTGGCTCCAGAACCACCCAAAAAAAAACTCTGTGGTTGTCGAGGTTGCCCAAAACAAGAAACAGAGCCGGCCTCTGTCATCCCCGCCAGATCCAGAAGGCAGGAAGCTGGACATTGTGGGAAAAAAGATCTATTCAGCGGCCGGCTTGAGCTTCCGGGTGGCTAATTACTCCGCCTGCATGGGAGCGTATCAACAGGTCCTATGGGACAGAATGAGCCACTTGATACAAGACCTCCAGGAAGAACAACGTAGGATGGCTGAAGCCATTCAATCTGAGGGGGCGGGATTGCAGATGAACTCGGCCTAGCATGTGGCGGACTGCGCAGCGAAAACCATTGCTGGTTCCATTGCGCTCCTTCAGCATGCATGGTTACACTCCTCAGGCCTTACACCCCAAGCATCGGCCACCATAGAAGACCTTCTGTTTGATGAATCCGGCCTTTTTAATGGGTCAACCGATGAAAAACTCGAGTTCACCCAAAAGATGAGGATCACTGCCAGGAAATACGGTATGGGCTCCACCTCCACCTCCCAATACCGTCCTAGAGGCAGATATTCCTGGCAAGTCCCATCTTATGGCCAGCAATTCTGACGAGGGTACTCTGGCCAGACCTACCATTGGTCCCGGTTTGTTCCCTCGACCTCTCTGGCTTCATCGGTGAGGAGCCAGGGCTCGGGCTCACGATACTGGCAACCCTCCCGACAGAGATCCAGGGATCAGGGCCGAAAGAAATTCTAATCCCCCTGTTGATGATTTTTCTGTTTTTTCTTAGACTCCTCTCTTCGGGGATCGACTGTCCAACTTTCAAGAAGCCTGGTCTTCTATAACATCAGACCGTTGGGTGCTTCAAATCATCCAGACAGGCTATTGGATAGAGTTCGACACTCTGCCTCCAACGGAACGGATTCGATCAACACTGCCCTCCCCTCCCCTCCTTGAGGAGGTGCAGACCCTGTTGCAGAACGGGGCCATCGAACCCGTCAACCCTGACCTTCACCACCTCTGCTTCTTTTCGAGGTACTTTCTGGTGACCAAGAAGGACGGTGGTCTCCGTCCAATTCTCGACCTCCGTGGGGTGAACAAGTACATAGCCCCGAAAAAATTCAGGATGGTCACCTTGGCCTCCATCCTTCTGCTTCTGAAACAGAACGACTGGTTCGTCTCCATAGACCTGAAGGACACCTATTTTCACATCGGGATCCATCCGGCACATAGGTGCTTCCTTGCGTTTAAGGTCTGGACCAAGGCCTTCCAATTCAGAGTGCTTCCCTTTGGCCTCTCAACTGCTGCTCGAGTCTTTACGAAGTGCATGGCTATAGTGGTGGCTTTTCTTTGGCAGCACGGCATGGTGGTCTTCCCCTACATCGATGGCTGGCTGGTTGTGCAAGGAAGGGGGTGGATCCTCTTCGGTTCCACCGCTGCTGCCACTGCCTCACTGGCCAAGCAGCTCCCTGCAAGAGCCAGGCTGATGCCGGAGGTCGCAACAGGGCACCTGTGGGGTCAATGAGAAGGGGATAGAGCAACCCCCTCCTTGTTGATCCCATGTCTGGGTGCACTGTTCTGACCACAACAGAAGTGACAGCAATGGCCAGGCTCACACAAGGTACTACTTGGCCAGTGAGGCAGCGGTGGCCTCAAGGAGAGGACAGGGCACCAATGCTGATATGCTGTTGTCCCATCTGACCACCTGACCTGTAAGACGGCTTCACATTGCCTTCTTGCCTGTACATGTGGCTCCTATGTGGTGAATCCAGGATGGCTCAAGGCAGAATAGTCCGGATTCCTTGTGGATTTTTGCCACTAGTGTAGATGAGCCCTCAGTTGCTCCATTATCAAAACTGGTGTTGGGCCTACAGCAAAATGATCACCCACAGGCCATGCTTTCCTCACAGAATGCTTTCCTTTGAATTATGCATGTCCTCCAACTGTCCCAGTTTGACAGGGACCATCCTGATTACTTTGTCATCCCAAGTTTTCACCTGCTTTTAAAATGTCCCAGTTTCTCCTCCTCCTTTCCCTCCTTTGTCCTCAGCTTACTTCAACTGCTGCCATCGGAGTTTTAAAGTGGACTAGACTGCCATGGAGGGTGATGGACTCTCCTTCTTTGGAGATCTTTAAACAGAGGTTGGGTGTTTTAGGTGTATATTCCTTCATAGCAGGGGGTTGGACTAGATGGCCCTTGCAGCCCCTTCAAACTCCAGGATTCTTTGATTCTATTATTCTACAAGTTCAAAGTGAAAACTTAGTATGTAACTTACCAATGGAGAGAGGAGAGGAGAGTCTTCCCTTTCTCAGTAAGCTCAAGAAAAAGCAAACTGATGGAACCTTTTCTAGCTGGACTCTCTTCCTCATAACGTCTTGCATCTTGACCACATTCTGATGTTGCTTGGCCAGATATATGTGTCCCAATTTTCATCAGTGAAATATTGGAGGGTATGTCATAACAGACCCCTGGGGTTCCAGAGGCACTGTGGGGTAAAACCAAGTGGGGGTACCATATTATTTTCCCTGCCAACTATGCAGCTTGAAGTAGCATTGTTCTACGGATTCCATGATTATTACATCATGAAGTAGCATTATTCCACGGAAGTATGGATGGATAGGGTGGCCAAGTGGCCACCAACTTCATCATCTCTGTTAAGATGGAACACCTTTCCTTTTCTGTACAATCCAACTTCACAGAGAAGGGAAGGGAATTCCCAGCCTTTTGGTACAATCTGAAAACACACTCTCAAGGGTTCCCCTAGTCTAGAAATCCTAGTTGGAAGCTGCCACCACCCACTGCTTGTCACTCAAAACCCAGTTCAGTGGGAAACTGGGAGAATTCTCTGGCTAACCATTGAACCACTCACTCTGTTAGGATCCCCAACCTCCCTTCTTTATTCCCCAGAGAAGAGATTCACGATAGCTGACTGAAGGCATGTGAGACGAGCTTGTAGAGAAAAGAGAGAAAACTTTATTTTTAGTTCCAAGCGCTTAAGTAGTTAGTATAGAGGGAAATCTCTCCTCCAGGAACGCAGCTTAGGCTTACATGAAATACATTCAGTCATAGGGTTAAAATAAATCATAAAACTAACACATGCTAACTAGACATTCCCTAAGCTAAGAAAATAGTAACTCACATTTATAAAGTTCATAGTACTCAGTCTCTGTGATGTAATTCAGAGTCATTTAAATGGAAGTCTCTGCCCCAGACTTCAGATATCATTTGGGCTCTTTTGATGTTATAAAGCCCATGAGGGAGGGTCTGTTCTTCAGACCTCAGTTATCATGTCCCCCTCTCTTGCTGGTCTCGCCATGTGGCACCAACAAAGGAATTCAGAAACTCTTAAAACTCTGTTGGTGAAATCTGATTGGTTCTGCATTGTCATCTTTGATTGGCTCTTCAGTCAGGTGATGTGATGTCATGTTTAGGAAATGAGGGTCCCACCCTCTACGATACCTGTTGCTATGGAAAGCAGGGAGTGGAATTTTCCAGATGATGTTATCTGTAGATTTTGCAGATGAACCAACCATGATGGATTTGGGCACTCCATCATGACAATCTCTGTTGCTGTAAATTAAGGGAAATGGTGTTTTAAAGGTGGTTATGCTGCCACCACCTTTGTGGTAAAGTGCTGTGCCAGAAATTTCTTCTTCTACTGTTACTGAAATGCCATCCCTCATTTTATGTATGTAATGAGAATTGTGTTATCTAAATGAAGAGTCATGTCAATCTCAGCCTTAGCTGAGACCTACAAAGTCTGTTTGATTAGATTTACCTAGGACTTTATCAGACCAGGTACATATGGTATCATAACGATGCCTAATGAACACGAAAGGTTGCATGTATCAAATGATGTCATCCTTTTGTGATCGTTTCATGTCCAAAACCCATTCCTTTTTATCGACGGGCCAAACTGTCAATTGATCTCCTGTGGCACTTTGTTGCCGGCATTTGAAACTTCGTGCCATTGTGCTCATGAGAATACAGCATCAAGGACAGAACACTCCTGGGTGAGATTGCAACAGCCAAGGTAGGGGACACTCTTTTTATGAAACCCCACCTGGTTTACTTGGGACTTTTAAAGTGTGTTTCTGTGCTTGTGTGTACGTTTTATGTGTTTATTTTGCTTTAATTTTTGAATTTGCCACGCTCACGTCTTCTTGCAAGAACCAGTGAGATTTGGAACCCGGAAGTAAATGGAGCTCCGTTCATGCTCCATTACTGCCGGGGCTGCCTTTCTGGCATTATTATAGTTAGCTCTTGTAAACAGGGTTCTTTTGCTGGCATAAAAACTTTTCGCAATATGTCAACAAAAGAATGTTTCAAGAGGGTGGTCCAATAAAGTCCCTAGTTCTGGTGTAATTTAGTTTTGGAGAAACTTATTTCAAAAATGTTGTTTATATTATGATATATAATGCCTGCAAGCTTCTGACTCATCCAGCTACCCACTGTTGGAGAAAGAACTAAATAGATCATCTTCTGACCCATTAAGGCAATTCTTGCATTATGCATATAAGTAATAGAAGTATTTAACACAATAATACATGGTGGGGTTACTTTCGTCTAAACCTCTGGCTCCTAAGTCATTCAGGCCTTTGAATCCAGATTTGCTCATTCAAATGAGGAGGAGGAGGAAGAAAAAGAGAGAGCTTTTGCATCCAAACTTCTCTGAACTTTACTGTTGCTCCAGGTCCGCATTTCATAGCTGTGCCCATTCATAATCTCATATAATGCCTGACCTTTTATTAGGATTCAAACTAACTTTCCTTTCTGATTCTTTGTTTTTCCCTAGCGCTTTTGATCTGAAGTGTTGTATTCTGACCTGGCACATGTCTTTATTGTTGAGGGGGATGTTTAAGCTAAATGGAATGTGAAGTACAGCACACAACCTCACTTATCTCAGCTTCATAATTAACTGGGGCTGGGACACATCTCTTTATTTCATCAGAAAATAATGGCCTTCATGCAAAGCAGGCTTTGTATAGTCAGGGATCCCTGATGTCTGTTTTGGAGTTTATTAATTAGGGACTGTAGGGGGTCACATATTTTAACACCCCACCTTTAGCCAAATAGCTATATTTGGCTAAAGTGCTCTAGCTTAGGATAAAATGTGAATCTGGAGTGTTTTCTAGTTAACTAGCAATCTGTTTGCCAGATTGGACCAGTGCCGGGCTATCTGTAAGATCTAGTCACAGGACACACCTTTCTGAGAAAGCTTTTCCTCAGAAACATGCTAATAAGTAACACCCATTGTTAAAGCATATGTTCTTCTTTCTACATGCCATGCTTTAGGGAGGAATGGAGCAAAACGAAAACATTAATGTTATTGATTCGCATTACATCTCAGCTTGGAGGATGATACTTATTTGTTTTCTCCTTTGGATGCCACATTAGAGGTGCTTTGGTATTTTCAAAATCATCATCATCATCATCATCATCATCATCAAGCAGTGGCAAAATCATACTGAGGTGTTCTCTATATCAGGCCAAAAATTGTGGATTGCTCCATAGTAATGGCAATTTGCAGCAGCTGCTATTTGTCTTAATGGTGTTTCGGGTTTTTTTGGCAGATCGCAGACATGCAAAGCTATCTGCATTTGCTGTGCAAATGGGCATGTCTACAAATCAAGATGGTGGCCACGAGTGAATCACTTACCTCAATTTGCCACTGTCGGACAGTATTTTTTTAAAAACCATATCCAAGGTGCAAGAGTGCAACCTTTCACTTTAACAAAAAAGCAAACAACAAAGCAAACTAAGGTGAAAATCCAACATGGTGGCTTGGGGCGCTTGCTTTGTTAGCTCTGACGCCCTGCACATCCAACCAATTATCTTTCAACTCCCACTTGTATAGGGAAAGCCAATCGAATTGAATTGTCCTAATGAGCAGGAATGTGCATTCCCCCCACCTGTTTTTAAAAATCTTTGGGAACAGCCGTGAAGGCTTTTCCTGCACAGTATATGGCAGTTTTGGCCCCCCTCCTTCCAAAACATCAAAACAATGCAGAATCCCATTGAGACAGATCATATTTTCCTTGCATTGTGTGAAGAGTATTTTCACCATTTAGACAACCCCCTCTGGGTCCCAATGATGAATGGCTTCAGCATGCCATTATATTCATTCCTCTTAAAAGACACTCCGAGATGAATCCCATCTTGGGAGAAGACGGGGTATAAATACAATAAATAAATAAAATAAAAATAAATTTACCAACTATCCTTAGAAATGCTGATCTTCAAGGACTGCCAGTCTGTACTATGGATTCCTCAGGTAGGTATACTTTTTAACATAATAATTAATGGAAAGAACCATAGTTCATTGGTAGAACATGTGCTTTGTTGCCATGCCTAACCATCTAGGTTCAGATGTTGGTATGTTCAATGAAAGGGACTCATGTAGCTAGGGCTAAAAAGAAAGACCTGTATCAGACTTTATAGTTCTTCTCCTAATTAGAGCATGTCTGCTGGTCAGACCATTGGGTCTGATGTACCATGGTCTGATTCAATATAGTGGACTTTTCACACATGATGCATAGAAGAAACAGCATAGAGACATTACTTGTTTGGACTATAAACCCCAGGTGTTGCTGGCTATGAATTCTGGGAAATGTGTTCCCAGAAAAGCACCTTTGCCAAGCTCTGGGCCAAAAGCGATCTTTGCATAGAGAAAACACTTGCCAGAAAACCTCATTAATGGTAGATTATTGGCAATTTACTCATTAGGGTCATCGTGTGCTTTAAAATATGTATATACCATGCTTTTGTTAGTAATAGAAAGAATATTCATTTGTATTTATTTCCCTGCAGAGAAAAAGGTCTTCTGACACTTCCAAAACTCTGCTGGGGAGAATAATGCAGCAATTAAGTTTCTGCAGAGTTTTCTCCTAGTATTTGCAGTTTGCAAAGTGTTCCAGAAATGCATGTGGTGGTTTTTTTTGTTTGTTTTTCCTTGTGCAAAATCCCCATTTTGTGGGCAAAGAAAACACATTCTGTCACAGGAAGCAGGATTGGTTTTTTCCCCCCACACCATACATTGTTTGGGTAGGGGAATTTGGTGGTTTGGGTAGTTTTGTGCAGAACTTCTATGCAGAACACAAGGTGTAATTACTAGGAGAATGCTGTGCGTAAATCTTTGTTCTCTCCCTCACTCGGGAGAAAAATATGGGGATTATTTATCCTTGTACATAAAGATGATGAGGTCGAGAAGGATGAGGATGCAACTCACTATATTGGCCTCAGATCCATCTAAACATTTTCATATGACTTTAAGACAACTCATATCTTTAAGTTAAATTAATACTCCAGGCTCTTGCTCTTGTCAAAATCCTAACAAGGGATGAGATCCACCCATTCTAGTTCTGTCCCCAAATTCATTTCTGTATTTCTCAGGGAAAGTCTACACAGAGGTACGATTAAGCAATGCTATTTCAGTGTACCTCATCCTTAAGGTATCCTTCAGGTCTTGCTGTCCCTCAGTAGTCTTTCAGGACTGATGCAAAGGTTGAGCACAGTTAGAATTAAAGATTTGGAAAGGGCCTTATGGACCACTGAGTCTACCCACCCCCCACCGCTCATTGTAGGATCTCCAGCTAAAGCATCCATAGCAGTTAGCTGTCCAGACTCTTTTGGAAGACATACAGAAAAGGAGACCCCACCACCACTCTAGGAAATGGTTCCCTTGCCAAGCTGTTCTTACTGTCAAGAATTTCCTTCTAATGTTCAATCTAAATCTACTCTCCTGTAAGTTAAACCCATCAGACCTGGTCCTACCCTCTGGGGCATCAGAGAATACTTTCTTTTTTTTAAAAAAAGGACATGAAAGCTTCCTGGCCAGGAAGAATCATAGAAAGAAAATGCATACATCAAGGCCCAGTTTTTTTCCCCTATGTCATCTTCTTGGCCAACATCACTAACGCATGGCTTGTGGCACCACACAATTCCAACTGAAAGCTGAGTTTTAGGGGGGGGAAAACATCAAGGATTTAACATTCAAATCCGTCTTAGCTTATGCATTCATCCCTGTATGCTTCCATCAGCCATACAGGGAGTACAGCAATGATACAGAAAGAGGCACGGAGAGAGAACATGCATTTCTATCACACATGACCTCCAGAATGAATCCCAAATAGCCTTACAAACTAGTGATAAGTCCAGCCGTTCCCCTTTTGTCACAGTGAAGGTACACCAGAGAAAAGTGTACCATTTTGTTTGGTGCAGGGGAAAAATCAAGATTCTTTCTCACTTGGCTGCATCACTTTCTATGGCTGCAATTCCAAATCCCCTCAGGATAGCTAGAATAGCCCGTGTGGAGATATGCTGCACCAGCACTGCGCAACTCCTGTGCCGAATAGCAATATTGCACAACACATGTCCATGACTGGGTGCCATTGTGCAATGTGCAACCACAATGCACAGTGTATAAACACAATGTCCAATGTTCCTGTATGTGTAACTCTGTTTCTGCCACTGTCAGCAGAACACATTTGTTGCACTATGGCAAATAATGTGCCTCACATGCGTAGCATGACTTACACATTCATATGTTATTAACAGAAGGTCAAACTATGTTTGTTTGACATCACTGGGGAGGATGGGGCTTTCCCACAGATGAATGTCCTGTACCTTGTAGAAATGGTAGGAGGTGATGGCATGATACTTACTATAAACTGTTAAGGGCATAAGCAGGTTGTTTCCCTCTTCTTCCACTTCCCTCTACAGTTTTTATGTGTATATCTTCCTTTCTCTTTGCTTCCTTCCTTCCATCCCCTCAACCAGCACTTTAGTATTCTGTATGTCCTTGAAGATCACACGTCCTTGTGAAGCTGATTTTTAAAAAATGTTTTATTTTAATTTTGCAAAGATGTATCTGCATTCCAGGGGTCCCTGTTGAGAACATTAAAAAAATTACCACTTTTTGTGGGGGAGGCAGGGAGAGGTCTACTTTCTGACTGATAGGCACTTCATCACATGAGTTCACTCTCATTGTATTTACAGCTAGCAATAGTTGGAGAAAAAAGGTATATAGGGCTGTTACCTTTGGTGACAACCATGCCAATGGCATAACATTTGGTTCTGGCTTGATTGTGAAGCTAATTGTAAAAGTTTAAACAAGAGCTTGCCTGATAGCCAATGCTTATTTTTCATTGTTCAATTAAATTTACTCCATACTTCTAATGCAACAGGTTTCCTTCCTTCCCAGGAGCAGTAGTTGGGCACACTGGAAGACCAAGTAAGCCCAAAATCATTGAAGGCAAAGCCTTTTCTGATACATAGCTTCCAGATGATTCTTATATCTAGGGTAAAGGCTCTTTAAAAAGAAGATATCATACCTTTTAAATATTTCCACAATTATTTCTCCTTAGGGGTGTCCCACCACTTCTAGTCTGCTAGCCCCTGACCTGCTGTGAAATCTGCATAGTCCTCCTTGTAAAGTAGGGAGGTATTAGCTGCAGGGCTGTGGAGTCACTCGAACTCCGACTCCTTCATAAATGAAAAATGTATGTTAATTAGTAATAACAAATTTACTGTAGTAAAATAGTAGGATTTCCCCACCACCATATAAATCATCAGGCTACTTAGACTGATAGATCATGAAATACATTTATTTGATTAAAATTTATGAACAAGAAAACTTTGCCAAAATTCCTACATAAAACAGCAAAATATATTAAAACAAATTTTAATATATTGTTATTAAATCATTTTCAGTACAATAAAATACTACAAAAGGGGAAGAACAATATATAAATAATGAGAAAGAGAAATTTTAAAAGTATTAAGAAGAAAGGAAGAACAACAAAGACCAGAAGGAAAGGAATTTACATTTTGCTCCAACTTTCCTAATGATGGTTCCTACTATCTATCTATATAATTCTCTTGGGTATGTTGCCGTTTCCAGTGTGCTGATTGGCTGCTTAGGGAACTGACCAACCAATCACAGGTCTATTGGGCAGCCAATCAGCACATTGGGGGTGGGACCATGTAGATTTCAGACATGGCGGCTGGGAGTAAGATGGGGTGGATGTGGAGTGGGTGTGTGCCAGAGTGCAGGGGGTGGGGGTGCAGTTCGGTGGTGAGGGGGTGAATTTGGAGGCATGGGAGGTGAGTTTGCTGGCGGGATGGCGACCGGCAGGGGGGGGAGTTTGGAAAAGGGGTGAATTCAGTGGGGGGGAGTTTGGCAGGGGGGAGTTTGGAGGTGGGAGGATGAATGGTGGAGGGCCAAAACAAGTGGTGGAGGGCTAGAATGAGTGGCAGGAGGCCAGGACAAGCAGCGGTGGGGAGGGGCCAGGGTGAGTGCAGTGGGGGGAGGGTAAGCTGCGGCAGGGGGCAGGGCAAGTGGTGGGGGGGCAGGGCAAGCGGCAGGGGGCCAGGGCAAGCAGCGGGAGGGCGAGTTAAATCCACCAGCCTACCTCAAAGGGTTGTCATGAGGTGCCGTGGGCATTTTGGGGGGAGTTTTTAAATGGCATATGGTACGCTGGGTCCAGCTAGTATAAGAATAATTTCTCCCACTATGATTACTGTTGATATACTTCTATAGCTTAATCAAACCTATTAATTATCAAAACCTACAGTTAACATATTGTTTTCTTTGTTCTCCAAAAAGACAATCAATGGTTCCTCATCTTTTGAAATTGTCTCCATTGACTTCTCTCTAATCAATGTTGATAATTTGTTTATTTTGGCTAGGTCAGTCAAGTTCAACAGCCAGTCCTCATTTGTTGGAATTACATTGTTTTTCAGTTTCTTGCTGTGGTGGTCATGTATCGTAGTAATCTTCCATGTGCCTTCTCCATTTGGTCTTCCGTCATTCCCAATAAAAACAATTTTAGTTTAATTTGGATAGTAACATTCAAACCCCTCTGTATCAAATTATATATTTGACTCCAAAATTTCCTAGCCTTTTCACAAGTCCACCACATGTGGTAAAAGGTCCCAACCTGATGTTCACATTTCCAACATATATTTGACGCCCCTTTATGCATTTTGGCCACTCTTTCTGGAGTCAAATACTAACAATACATTATTTTATAAAAATTCTCCTTAAGATCATAACATGATATAAATTTCACTCCCTTTCACCACATTATCCCCATTGTTCCATCCAAATTTAATTATATCCAAATTTCTGAGCTCACTGTATCATACAATCTTTAATTTGTTCTTCTTCCAACTTTATACATCTTGCCTATCGAATGTTCATCATCCGCACAAAAATGCATCTCAAATTCAGATTTACTCTTTTCAAAGCCAAATGTTTTTAATCCATTTTAAATCTTTCAAAGATTTGTCTGTAGGAGTACCATTGAAAACTATAGCCCTCTAGCCTTCAACAGTTTTTTAAAAAGTAGAATATAAGGGCTTGTCTAGACAAGAAGATATAATGTGGATTGCTGTGCATTTATGCATAGTTGTAACAGTGTTCATTTGTCTCTGTGATCCTTTGGCAAAATCGCTGGTATGTGAAGCTATCCATATTTGAAGTGCACATGCAGCCATGCCTGTGAAGCAAGATGGTGGCTGAGAGTGAATTACTCATGTTATTATTCTCCACAAATTGTTGCCATGGCACACTATTTTTAAAAAACTGTAAACCAAAGGTGCGCAAGTGTGACCTTCCACTTAAAAATCCTGTTTTGTTGCCTCAGCACAGCAAAAAAAGCACACGATCAATACTGTAACACGAAACTCCAAAATGGCACTTACAACCACTTCATTGCCAGCAAGCCCAATTCCTGCACATGTCCAACCACTTCTGCCCTCACTGAGAATGCACTCCAATGCAAATTAGTTGTCCAAATGACCAGTAATGCACATTTCCATGCATTATTCCACTGGAATGGGCCAAGTGGCCCAGACTGATTTTGTCAAACTGAATTGTTCAAGCTCCCTCCCTCCCTTCCTTTAACTACTCCTAGTACTAGTAGCTAAAGACAAAACAATGGCTCGGACAACCTTATCCTTCCAAGTCTCCATTGGTCTACAGGAATCGGAATCAGACCATCATCTGCCTCTGGAGCCAGCTGTCTGTAGTGCTCCATCTGTTGACTGGAAAGAGAATCAGCAATTCCATTATCCACACCACCCACATGGAGAAACGTAAACAAACTAAAAGCAAATGCATACCCTGGAGGACTTAGAGGACAAAGAAGCCATGTTATCACACTAGAAGTGGACAGATAAGTTAACAGCTCCCCTGCCCAGATCCAAACAGGCACAACAATAAGGAAGAACTACAAAAAAACTTAAGCCATTTACCACCACTTCCTGAGCCCATTCCACGAGCCATAACTGGGCACACCAATATCCATGAAAATAAACCCTAAGACCTATGGACCCAACGACATCAGAGGACACTTTCAATGTGTCATGGAGGTGCAATTCATCCCTCAAAAGGAAACCCCATTAAAGAAGGCAAGAAAATCCTGTCACACCTGCAAATCCTCCCTATTTCCCCTAGTAATCGAATCCTATGGTAAGGTTTGCACACATTGGAAAGAACATCACATAAATGCCTTTAAAAGGCCCTACCAGGTGCAACAACTCTACACACAAAATTCAAATGTCCAATGAGCTCTTGGAATTTCCTCAAAGTGATCTTATGATACTCTAAAAATGCAGACACCTTATTGCTCAAGTCCCTATTCCTCTCTGCTGGTAACACACAATACTAAACTAGAGTGTCAATTTCAGTATCTGAGAACACCAAACATGTGCTGGGGCCTTCTGTTTTTTCATGCACACGGGGCACACCGAATTCCTCAGTCAGTGCCACAAAAACCTACATAAGAGAGGTGCATTGCCCAGATCTTTCCTTCATGATCAACAAACAAAAAATCATCAAAATAATGGATAATGATAATGGATAACAGCCCTTTGCCCAGACTTCATCTTAAGAGCCCATTCCAAAAAGGTACTAAACCTTTCAAAAGCAGTGCAAGACACTGAGCACCCCGTAAGGAGAGCACAGTTCATATAAAAGATCATTCAAAGAAAAAAAAACTAGCAATTCAAAATCTCTGGGATGAACAGGAAGGAGGCAAAACACAGACTTAATATTGTATTTCACCAAGTCCACCCCAACTCCATTCCTGTGCATTTCATGCACTGCTGCGTCAAAGGATGTATAGCACACTGAGCAAAGCCCAGAAGCAATGGAATTGGTGAGTGAGTCCCCCTTTGGAAAAGACAAATGATGAATAAGACTATATTCACCAGACACCTTCTTGGGAACAAGAATGCTGTCCTTAGCAAGCAGGGATCACCAGCATTGAGGCTATGATACTGAGAACACAGATGCACTGGGCAGGGCACATTTCTAGGATGGAGGACCATCGCCTCCCAAAAATAGTACTCTACGGTGAACTCACCACAGGTCAGTGCAAGAGGGGTGCACCAAAGAAGCGATACAAGGACTCCCTGAAACAACATCTCAGGCTCAGCCAAATTGATCACCAAAAATGGTCCGCCCTGGCCTCACATTGGGAGGCATGAAGATGCACTATCCACAATGCTGCAGCCTTATTTGAGAACACACGCCGAACAAGTCTTGAAGAAAAATGACAACGCAGAAAGAATCACAACCTGGAAACATCACCCAAGGAGACTTTCTGCTGTGCTTTCTGCAACCGGACTTGTTTATCTCGGATTGGCCTTTTTAGTCATCAGCGCGCTTGCAGAAAGCGCAGGAGGAGTCCTTCCTGAATCTTCATTTGCGAAGAAAAGCCAGAGAGAGAGAGGAGGGGGGTGGAGATATATTGTATTGACTTGTCTGTTACTAGTCCATGTCCTTTTCACACACATTCATTCATAAATCCATACACTTTCATTTTCTGCATTAATATGCAATTTTTAAAAAGATTTTATATTTATATATATTTAAATATTCATTTTGAAAATATTTTCTCACCATTTAGGTGTTTTTTTCTCTCAAAATAGCTTTTCTAACTATAAAGTGCTATTTTGTCACAAAATGTGTTTCTTTAAAGTTATTTCCTCTCAAAATATGAATGTCTAAATATTTTGTCATCAGTATGCTTTGCTGTACATATAAGTATACTTTTTTACTACAGAATTAATAGAAGTCTGAAATCTTAAGGATATTTGCATTCTGAACTGATTTGTATATTACTCTAGGAGGGACAGCTTAGTTTCACAATGCAGTCCAAACAAAATCCTTGAGCATTCCTCTTTTTGTAACTTTACTTATTACTCAAGTTCCAGGCAGCAAAAATCTCTTGAATTTTAGATACTGATTGAAATAGTTTGAGTCATCAGCTGCTCATTCATCAATTTTCAGTTCTCCTTTAATGGTTTCAGATGTATGAAAATGTGGAGGAAGATAATATCAATCACACCCCTGCTTCTGGTCCCAAACATCACATTCATCCAACAGGAACCAACTTATATATAGCTTGTATGCAGGCATCTCCTCTCCCACAAGCATGACTTGAAGAGAAAGCCAAGGCTGGACTGCTCATTTGGCCTGCCTCAGGTAGCAGAGCACAAGGACTGACAAATTACATACCTATCCACCTCACTGGAAAAGATCCTGCCATCATTGCAACAAGACTCATTTGCTGCTCTGCAGTAAATGTCATATGTGACAAGCAGCCCTCTAGCTTTCCAGAGCAGGGCATTGGTCAGCTTTGCAGAGCCCCACTAGCTGATTTCCTTCTGTGCAAATCTACAGAGCTTGTTGTTGTTGTTGTTGTTGTTGTTGTTGTGTGCCTTCAAGTTGTTTCTGACTTAATGACAACCCTAAGGCGAACCTATCATAGTTTTTTTCTGATGCTGAGAGTATGTGATTTGCATAAGGTCACCCAGTGGTTTTTCATGGCCAAGTGGGGATTCAAACCCTGGTCTCCAGAGTCATAGTCTAATGCTCAAACCACTATGTCACGCTGGCTCCTGCCAGGCCCCAAATACCCTAGAACTAGCCCATACCACAGCAGCACAAGTGAGGCATTCAGGGTGAAGTGTGTGACAGAGGGAAGAGAATGGGGTTTAGAATAGTGGAGTGGTGGCAGCATAATGGTAGGGTCAGTGTGTTTCCTCTTGCCTTGAGAGTGGGGAGCGATCTTGTGCTGCCTCTGCAGAAAGTAGTAATCTGTTTAGACCTTCTGATGATTAATATATGCTAACCTTTAAAGCAGCCTCACTTCCCAAAAGCAACCACATGTCTTCACATGCATGCATACATATGTGCACATACACACACACCCCAAAAAAGGGGGGGCTACAGCAAGGCTGT
Source organism: Gambelia wislizenii (assembly GCA_030847615.1). NCBI lineage: Eukaryota > Metazoa > Chordata > Lepidosauria > Squamata > Crotaphytidae > Gambelia > Gambelia wislizenii. The sequence goes on along the minus strand of JAUMIR010000002.1, from coordinate 319,235,315 downwards.
TTCTTTCCACAGCAGCTACAAAGCTCTGTTTTTATTTTGCTGGCTATTTTCAAAAACGGTGCCCAGGCCAACCCCCATCCAAGAAGGTTAGACTTATTTCAGATCCCAGTAGCTATTATCTATCAGCCAGCCAAGTTCATAAAGCAAGTAAACAGAGTTGGCAAAACTGTACAAAAACCCCAGACAGAAGGGTTTTGTGCATTTTGAGTATTAAGGAGAGGCTGGAAGTTCATTGCATCGTTACACTGTTATAGTTATCACCTTTCAAGTGAGAAGTCCTGTATTAGTATCAAAGGTTACCTTAAACACCTGTGATTTTCATGGATCCAGTAGTTGAGGATGTGTGTTTAATTTTTGACTGGCGAGGCATTTTCTTCATTGTGTGCTATGGGTTATGTTATGGATGTACCCTTATTTCTACAACTTACTCTCCTGGTAATCACACCAATTTGGTTCACTTCCTCTGTGAATCACTATTAAGTATGTATTTGTGAGCATTCTCTGTTTGGGATCCCTTCTGGATGATAACAGAGTGAAATTTATATGCCTCCTTTAACCCAGATTTGTTTGATGTCCGTTAGTGGTGCAGAGATGCAAGTAGCCGAGTGACATATTTATGAGGTTTAGTGCAATTATAAGTTCTCATGGCAAAGCCCCTTGCTCCACTTGTGACCACCCACCAGCTTAGCAGAAAATCAACACAGACTTCTGGTTACATTCAAAAGAAGAAAAGCCAGCTGTTTGTATAGTATATAGTGTTCTGGAATCAGAAGCTGCTGTCTTTTGAAATGGTGATTCTGTAGCAAGATGTGTAAATGTTGCTTCAAAAATGCACTGTTTCTATAAGAGGAATCAGTATTTACAAGAAGAGGAATCATAGCCACTGTTTATATGTTTGAATCATGTTTTCTTGAAGGATATGTAATGTAGAAAATATCCTATCTGTATCTCTCATCATCATCAATAATTGTTACTATTAATTATCCCACTAAACAACTAATGGAAAGCATCTCTGTAGCAGTCTGATACTATTTTCCACTCTATCCCAGAATTGTACCAGTCCAGTTAATTTATTTCTGCTGCTGAACCAAAAGTATGTTAATTCCACTTGGCTGCAGTAAGGAGGATGGTGGGACTGGAAGGCCTCACTCACTGTTTAAATGGTGAAAATATTACTCATGGAATGTGAGGAGAAAATGACCTGTTGTAATGGCAATCCGGGGGGAAAGTTGGCAAAAACTCCACAGTAAAAACCTTTGCGGCTTTTCCCAGAGTTTTTAAAAAACAGCGAGGGGAATGCGCAGTCACACTCATTGGGACAAGCAATTTGATATGAATTGCTTTCCCATACGAGAGGAAGCGCAAGCCTGATTGATTGGATGAGCGTGGGGGCGGGGTTTGCTAACAGGACAAGTGTCTGCTGCTGCCATGTTGAATTTTCACCCTAGTGAGTGATCGCTAAGGCAATAAAATGGGGTGTTTTTTCTCTCCCCCCCCTTTTTTAGTAGCGAATAAATATCGCTTATGTGCACCATGGAAATAGGGTTATTTTTTAAAAAAAGTTTGGTGGCAGCAGATTTAAAAATGTAATTAATTTGTGGCCGCCATCTTGAAAAGAAGGCAGGCAAAGTTTATGGGGGCTGTAAGACCATTAAGATAAGTCGTAGCTGCTGCGACTTGGCTTTACCGCAGGTCACTCTGTTTTTGGAGGACATATCTATCTATCTATCTATCTATCTAGTATTTATATCCCATGCTTCAGCCACAAAGGCTCTCAGAGCAGCTTACAAATTGTTTAGCAATAGCGCTTACACTTCTACACTGCTTAATAGCATGCTAGGCACTTTCTAAGCGGTTTATACTGTGTGTTAGCTAATTGCCCCTACAAGCAGGGTACCACAAGCTGAGCACAGGCCCTCAGTCTGCTTAACAGAAGACCAGCTCTGTTTGGCTTCTCGTCTCCCTGAATGGTTTCCTGGAGCAGCCTAAGCACTCCCGCTACCTGAGGTGGGAAGTGCTGACATTGCCCCATCAGCAGAAGCATCATGGCCAGCCATGCTTGCCTCCCTCCCCCGTACTCACTGTGTCACCTGTCTCCCTCCTCCACCTACCTTGTCCACTTCCCTCCCTTCCTGCCCCTCTCTCCCCCACATGCCTTTCTCCTGGCTTACCTTACTTTGCTTGCTCATCATCCTCTTCCCACCACCTTCTCCTATCTGCTTGCCTACTTCTGTCCTGCCAACCAAGGGTGCTCTCCACAAGTCTGTTAGGGCCACAAAAGCCTGACTCTGAGAGGTCCTCCAAGCCAGGCATTTGGGACTTTGAGTGGGTGGTTCAAGGGGGCAACAGCAGCAGCCCTCCTAGGAGAGGGGAAGGTAGCACTTCACTGCTCACCTCACTCTGCCTAGTGGGAGGGCTGGCCCTGTTTCTGTTCAAGCGGTTATTATAAGGACTGGGTAACTAGAAGGACTGATCTCTTGTGTTTTTAAATGTACCTTCTAACTCCTCATCCCATTCTTTTTCCTTTTTGTTCTGTCTTTTATATTGTAATCCTGTGGCATGGACTGCTTTGTTTGTTACTGATCCTCTATAAGCTGTTCTGGCAGCCTTTTTGGCTGAAGAATAGAGTCAGTAAATAAAAAGAAATACATATCCATTCTGGAATTTGCAATGGACCGTTGGAATTTCAGTGTTTTGCATTAGCACACTTTGTGGCAGCTAACACATTTTCATCAAGAGGGACATATTCCTAAAAACTAAGAAGAATACAAAGAGATTCTATCTTAATTATGCACAGATGATATGTCTCTTACCTCACTAAGTGAAATGAGAAAAAGGCAGTTTTTAGGAAACTGGGTGCTTCTTTTCAACTGAAGCACCTAACAATGAATTATCATAAAATTAAAATAGGTGTGTGTGTTTGAGGAGAGACCATAGAGACATTATACAATTAACCCATAAGTACCTTGTCTAAGAAGTGCTTATAAATGCAAGGATACACCATACATATTCCCGGTCTCAGCATTGCTCATTATGCCAAAATTTTATATCCACCTATTTTTAAATACATCTGCCTGTAAGGTGATGTCCAATATTTTTCTAGAGATCTTGTACTGTTTTGCCCACTCCCTAATGTAATTTCCCTAACGTAATAGAAGAATAATAACATAACAGAAGAGTAGGATCTATTGAACTTAGTGAGATTTACTTTTGTGTAAACATGTACAGAGTTCTAGTGCTGATTTAATGTCTTTGTGAAAAAGTTTCAGATCTGCAAATAGTGATAAAAACAGGCCTGTTGTCTCACAAGCATGAATTAAAACATTTTTTAACAATTAGTTCTCTATCATCTTTAATCTGGTTGCTTCTCGGGAGACAATATTACATACCTTTTTATTTAGATCTTAAAGAACAAACATCAAGATGATTACTGCTCAGATTTTTAAAAACATTGCAAATTGACAAATCTTTGTCATTTTCACTGTATAATTTTACCTTTTTCTATAAGTAACATGGCAGCAGGATTTAACTGCTGTGCCAGTAGTGGTGGCATTTAGGGTTGGAAGCTTGGATAAGGAGGGAGCTATTGTTCAATGGCCCCAAGACAGCTTCTGTATTTCCACAGAATATTAAGATGGTCACTTTGCAGAAAGTGGAATTCACTCCCTTCTCGCCCACTCCACATACAGCAGAGCCATTCACTACTTTTGTCACATGGGCTTCTTTCTCTCTCTCTTTTTAAACATATTTATTTAAACACCATGTCCCGTTGCTTTCAGTGGGTGTACTGTTGTTGTAACTCAAATTATGGCTCATCCAATGTCTCTTCCCCATTCCTCCATGATAAGGAGAAGGATGTGTACAGTCATTTGTTAAATGAGCAAATAGCTCCAAATGAAGACCCATGATACACCTTCATCTGAAGAAGTCAAAGATCCTTATCCATTGATCGGTCTTTATCTTTCGGTACAGTAGCACCCCCATATCCATGGGGGATTGGTTCCAGGGGTTCCAGTGGATAATGAAAACCATGGATAGTAGAAAACACCCTGCAATGTGGGGGAAGGAAGAATTATGAAGGAGGAGAAAGCAGGAAGGGAGGCAGGCAGGAAGAGGAAGAGGAAGGCATCCCAGTGGGTTCCTACAATGGTGAGAGGGTAAGGGGGAGGGGAGGGAACCAGGCTGGAGTAGGGTGGGGGGCAGGTGATTTCTCTCCTCCCTTCCTCCCTCCGACGTCCACCCACCATCACCTCCGCCATGCTGTTGGAACCCCCCACAGGGAAGGGAGAAGGGAGGAAAGCTTCCCTCCTCCCTCTCTTCCCCATCCACACCCCATCATCACCAACCACAGATAACTAAATCAGTGGATGGCAAATCAGCGGATACGGGGGTGCTACTGTAGTTCTTATTCTGGTGATTTCTTTGATTGGGGACTTCTGTAGCTTCTGATGCTGGCTGGAATTTCACACCAAAAATGCATTCTTTGTCCTCCAGTGATGAGAAGAATGGAATATTTTAAAAGCTGATCCTGGTGGCCTGGACCGTACTCCTCATTACAGTACTGATTCTCAGTTACATTGCTAGAACTAAGATCAGAAACTGGGCCAACTCTTCATGGTGCAGACATAATTGGTACCCTCACATTTCTGATCTACTAACCACCTGTGACATTTTTCTTGTGAACTGAGCAAGGAACACAGCCATAACATTCCTAATCAACTTCAGAAATTGTAACATTAGCTGGAGGCACAATGCCTGGGAAGCTTTAACTTTTTTTCCATCTTTTTGAAAGATTGAGTTTTCCCATTGTGGAACAAAGCTCCAAGAGAATAAATTGATCCACAAATAATGTAATATCTGGAAAGGAGGAGAAGGCCAGAAGAGAGCAGAGAAGAACACAACATGAAAGAAGAAGCAATAGGGGACTTGAATGTATAAATGAAAAATATTCTGGCCGCAGAACAGCCAAGCTCCACAACGGTCTCTTTGTTCTTCTAATTCTGCCTCTCTTTTAATATATCAACTTACACTTTTATTTGAAATCGTAGTTGTCATTTTTCATCACACTTCAATCATCACTGTGAGCAAGAGCAGCACTAAAGTCAGAGACCAAATGCACTGAGCATTTGTCAAAACACTTACTTTCTAACTCTGCTTTATGCAGGTCACACCTTCTAGCATAAAAAGTAATAGGCACAGTTAAAATCTAGGGCTCTTTTTTTAAGAGTTAAAAGAAAAACCTTAATTATAGGCATTACACCTGTATATGGTTATGCCTGCCCACTGTTCCAGCCTTATTAACATGTGTTCCTTTTTTTCCTCTCAAGAACAAACCCCTCTTTCTTGTGGTTATACAAGTGGCACATAAAGTAGCAAGGTTAGCCATGGCAATGAGATGTGCATCTCATAAGACCATCTCTGACCTTCTGCCATCTCACAAGGATGCATCAGGAAGGACTGCTACCCAGAGATTCCCTCCACAGTTTTGAAGCTGCTGCTGAAGTAAGAGATGACACTCCTTCCTCATACACCACATTCCATCCTGCCTGCCTGTCTCACCTGCTTGAAGAACTAAAACTCCCATGTGTCCAAGTCCATGTAGCATATTGCAGGCTGGAAAGCCGCTGTTCTGTCACCTCACATCTGCCAGTGTTTTCCTTCGGCAAAACCATGAACCCTCAGTACTCTCCTTTACCTGCAGGTTGTGGCATCATAATAACCTGCTTGCCGTAGAAAGCCTGTTGGAAGAACATCTGAAATAATGCCCGAATGTGAAGCACTTCCCATAGCTCTTTAAATACTATAAACGCACTCCCTCGGAGTGTGGTGGGGTCTCCTTCCTTGGAGGTCTTTAAACAGAGGCTGGATGGCCATCTGTCGGGGATACTTTGATCGTGATTTCCTGCATGGCAGGGGGTTGGACTGGATGGCCCTCGTGGTCTCTTCCAACTCTGCAATTCTATGATTCTATGATACTTTCCTGGATATATTTTCACATGCAAATAGGGAAATGCATAGCTTTCCCTTTAGTCTATTCCAATTGTTGTGCCATTATACCTGGCAAACTCTGTGTAGCATTTGAAATACTTGGGGGTCAGCTACACAGGAGAATTTTAAGTGAAAAATAGTGACTTACCTCCCTTTTGCTGCAGTGCCCATGTGTGCCCACAGCTGATTAGCAAGCTTGGAGCGGAATAATTAGCATTTTTCATCCCCAAAACAGAATAGGTGGCTGCAAGTGAATTGAGTCAGGAAAATCTCCCTCCCTTCCCCCTCCCCCTTTTTTTCTCTTAAAGAGACAGATGAGGAAGAGCTCTTTCCCATTTTTAAAAAAGCTCATACTTTTGCTGTGCCTCTTTAACAGATGAATGTTCGTGCCTGTAAAAACCAAAACAATTCCAAGCCCTCGCTTGCAAACCCGCCCCCTCTGAGGTCTGACCAGTCAGCTTTCAGCTGTGCTGTGTCCCCTTTGCGAATTCGTTGCATAGATGACCTATTGTGCGCATTTTCCGCACTTTTTAAAAAAGATCACAAGAAACCGTGAAAGCTGTTGTCACGGACTATGTGGGGTTTTCAGGCCCCCTCCTTGATATGGCGAATCCCAGCAGGAGCTCATTTAAACAAAAGGTAATCTGCCTGCATTCTTGCCGGATTTTTTTTTATCATGTAGTCAAGCTCTTGCTGTCAAGTATTAGAAGGGACCTATCGAGTGTCTTGTATTCATTGTATTGTCTGCAGTGTGCTCATAAGGCTATTGACTGGGGCCACATTCATTACTGCCAAAACCAACCCTACCTTTCGGAAGAGTGGAGCAACTGTGTCAGGTTGTGGATGTGGGGCATTTCAAAAGGATAGCAAATACTTTATTATTTATTTATTTATTTGTGGCTATTGATGAGGAGAGGTGCTTCTGAGATGCCTTGCTTCGTGTGCCAAAACGACTGGGCTGCCTTTGAATAATGTACACCTTGGCTTCAGCCAATGGAGATACAATTTGCTGCTTTGTCTCAGGTAGGAAAGTATCTTGGACTAGCCCTGATCATTGCACATGGAAGCTGTGAAATGCGGTGCCTGACATACTTTGATAACTGCCAACTTACACTGTTGCTTGTGACACTTGATGTTGGTAATTGCTTTGGTATTGCGAGCAACAAAAATGGGGGCAGAAGTTCAAAAGATATAGGAAAGTGTTTTAAAAATACTTAGAAATACCTTCTTTTACCAAGAGTTCCTTGGATTGACCACCTACTTTCGTGACATTGCTCCTGAATGGGCAACTAAAATCTGCATCTACCAGACAATGAAAATCAGAGACCAGACTTGAAATTACCAGTATTGCAGTTCGGATGCTATCATTCCAGCCAGCCATTTCCTTGATAATATTGGATATATGAAGTAACTTCCTAGCTGTACCTCTGTTCCAGCTTTGGTTATTACTACAAAACTTCTGGAGTACCAGCTTTATCCAATTGAACATCTTTATCAATGACTTGGATGAAGGAACAGAGGGCATGCTTATCAAGTTTGCAGATGACGCCAAATTAGGAGGGGTAGCTAATACCCAAGAGGACAGGATCTGGATTCAAAATGACCTTAACAGATTAGAAAGCTGGGCCAAAACTAACAAAATAAATTTCAACACGGAGAAATGTAGGATACTACAGTTGGGCAGTAAAAATGTAATGCACAGAAATAGGGTGGGTGACACCTGGCTTGATGGTACATGCAAAAAGAATCTAGGAGTCTTAGTGGACCACAAGCTGAACATGAGTCAGCAGTGAGGTGTGGCAGTTAAAAAAGCCAACAAGATGCTAGGCTGCATTAATAGGAGTATAGTGTCTTGATCAAGGAAAGTAATAGTGCCACTCTATTCTGCTTTAGTCAAACCTCATCTGGAATCCTGTGTCCAATTCTGGGCACCACAATTCAAGAAGGATATGGACGAGCTGGAATGCGTCCTGCGGAGGGCAACCAAAATGGTGGGAGGCCTGGAAGCCATGCCCTATGAGGAGTAGCTTTGAGAGCTGGGTATGTTTAGCCTGGGGAAGCGAAGGTTGAGAGGGGACATGGTAGCCATGTTTAAATATTTGAAGGGATATCATACTGAGGATGGAGCAAGCTTGTTTTCTGCAGCTCCAGAGACTAGGACATGGACTCAGACTACAGGAAAAGAGATTCCAGTTAACATTAGGAGGAACTTCCTGAGCGTAAGAGCTTTTCGGCAGAGGGACACACTGCCTGGGAGTGTGATGGAGTCTCCTTCTTTGGAGGTTTTTAAGCAGAGGCTGGATGGCCATCTGTCACAAATGCTTTGATTGGTTATTCCTGCATGGCAGGGTGTTGAACTGGATGGTCCTTGTGGTCTCTTCCAGCTCTATGATTCTATGAACAATGTTGCATAATAAACTACCTCTGATAGTGTGGCACAATGTCATTTCTTTCTTTCTGTCCCTGAAGTATCTAAGACTTCAAATCCCTTCTTCTTATTTAAACTTTTATTTGTTCCTTCCTTATCACATAGATACTAAAGGATCTCTTTTTTGAAAACCTGCCATTTACACTGAGCAAATAGAGGAAGCCTACAGGTTGATCAAGTGTTTGATGTGTTGAGTTGCATCTGTGGGCTGTTAGTATCAGGCACAGATGAGTTTCAGAAAAGACACACTGAAATCTCATCCTCCAACTTACAACATTTTAGGGCTAAAGGGTCAGCCATTAAAAACAAAGATAAGCATGAAGTTCCCCATAGGTTAAACATCCACTGGGAATCAAGGATGTAAATTATGACATCAAAAGACATGCTGTACTGCTACTTACATCTAAAACAGCTGCTGAACCTATAAGCAAATACTCAGGCCAATGGAAGGGAGAACAACTTTTGTAGCCAACTGCTCAAATTTGAGTGGTTGTGAAGACAAATTGATATTTTCAGAATTTTTAATTTTCATATGTATTTTGTCAACAGATAACCAGTATGGAGACTAAAGGCAAAAGCACAAAATGAGTATGCTTTTGGTAAGGATTTCAGCAGCAGGTTACCATATTTCTGATAAGTTTACTTGCTACACAAAGTGTGTGGATGGATTCATGTCCTTCTGTTCTGCCTCTGAGCCCATTAGACAACCATGTATATTTGTTTGTATTAGAGCTGGGTGAATCCATCTTTTTCCTATCTGTGCCACTTTTTAAATGTGTTGCTCTATAGATCTGAAAAGTCAGTCTTAAATACTGTTTTAAATAGTGTATTCTTATTTTTAAAAATACATACCGGTACTTCTAAAAAAACTATTTTTTTTTCTCTGCATATGCATTCCTAAATGTATTTGCTCTTAAAAGACACAGTTTCTTTTTGAAAGTATTTAAATGTACTTCTTGATGTGAGAACTTTATTGGGAAATGTGAAAGCAAGTGGACATCTTGCCCATTGATTTGTGAAGAGTGGATGAGCTTAATTCATATTTAATTGAACAACAACAACAACAACAATTAATATGCCAAGTATCCCTAGCTTGCCATGACTCATGAACAAAAAAATCCCATGCAGGCTCAAATTAATTTCTCCTGTAATTAATAAAATAATAAATGTATTTATTATATAATAATTTTTCCTGAAATTATTTTTCCTGAAATTATTTCAGGAAAAAATTTCCTGAAAACCCCAAACAAAAGCTGATCAACTGCATGATTCAGGGCTTGACACGTCATATTTTTAATGCTTATGGACTATGCCAATAAAATACCCATATATGGATGTCTGGTGGAACCAAAGATGAAAAGACAAATAGACAAATACGTAGTCAGTTGTCAGAACCAGCCCATAGAGTAAGGATGGGGAATTTGTGCTGTTGTTAGACTGCTACTAACATCAGCCCTAGCTTATGGGGAAGAATGCTGGAAGATGCAATGCAACAACATCTGAAGGAACACACATTCTTTGTGCCTACCATACTGTACAGGCACTAAGACTGTGCACCCCATTTAGTTGAATCTCATATAAAGTGAATCAGACTGACAGACCGATCAATTTACTGGTCCAATTTGGTTGTGTTTGGGAGCAGAACGCAACAGTCAACTGGTTCTAAAATGCATGGAGAGAAAGTAGGGATGGGAAGTAAACCAGCAAATGTCATGGGCACCTTAGACAAGTCTAGATGGTGAAAAAACTCCTCATGGAATGCGAGGAGAATACTTTTTGTCCTAATTTGGTCCTGTGGTGATTCGCCATATTCGGAAAGAGAGGGGGGCAACACTCCATGTACTACACAATAAAAACCTTTTATTTTTATTAGCGTTTTTTTGCAAACTTTATACACACACACACACACACACACATATATATATATATATATGGGGAAATGCACATTCCCACCTGTTTGGACAATCAAGTCAAAGTGGAGCACATTCCAGAAGTCAAAAGGTGATTGGTTGAACATGCATGGGGGGGCAGGCTTGCTGGTAATGAAGTGGCCGGAACCGCCATTATTTATTTTTGTGGTAGTGATCGTGAGCAATTTCAGAGAGGTAAAGTGACAAAAACAGTTTTTTAAAGTGGAACTTCACATTTCTGCATCTGGCATTTAATGAGAAAAAAACTACAACGGCAGCAACTCTTGGAGAATAATAACGTGAGTAATTCACTTGCGGCCACCATCTTTATTCACGGGCGTACTCCATGTGAACTTCAAACACAAATAACTTCCCATACCAGCAATCTTGAAAAAAAAATTGTGGAGACAAATGAACACCGCTGCAATTGTGAGTTAATGCGCATTGTATCTCCTCATATAGATGACCCCCTGGACTATTCCCCATCTCCAAATTTTATATGGATGTGTCTAAAAAAATGTTTAAAGTTACACTCATTTTTCTTTCCCAGTTCAAGTCAATAGGGCAAGATTGGCAATCTAGATTCTCAAATCTTGGTTTGCCTCCAGGGTTAGGATGGGGGCGGTATTTATCCAGGCAAGATTGGGGTCCAAAAACCAAATCAGGGCCTCATGCACAGCCCTGCTATATACCTATAATGCAGCAATCTTTTAAAAGAGCTGCTTGGAGGTGTTTGTTAGAAACAGAACACTGGATTACCATAGTTGGGATCTTGTGATCCAGCCTAGTGATGTGTTCATACATTCAAGGAACTGAGGAGGATTTCTTCATGACTTTTTTCAGGTGAAAGAGGTTAATGTTGTTTCCTCATCATATTTAACCAGTCTTTTCCTAGATATTTCTTGCTGTCAGAATAGTAGTGGTACAGTTTTAAACTTTATGGGGAAGTTCTTTCTATGAATCCCTTCCTTCAGTAAATTCTAATTTAGTGCAAAACACATTAGAAGTCTTATTGGGTACTTTTAAAGGCTGTTCTTGCTTCACACATGCCAGCTATTGAAGGCGTCTTAAATTGTCAACTGAGTTTATTCACATAGCATACACTGCATTTTTAAGATATATACGATTTCATAGTTTTTTCTGCCTCCTGGTCTTCATTAGCTCACCACTGCTCCTGTAGCTGATACTTCTCTTTTTCCCTTTGCAAGGTAATTACAGAAAAAAATAAATCACAAAGGCTGGGCTGACACCAAGAAAACCATTGGAGACACAAAAGCTACAATCCACAGCACTCCTATGCTCAGATCACTGTTGGAAACAGAATTACGAGTGGAGTCTCTTTTCTTTTTAACACACAAGGCTCTTTTCTTTTCAACATATTTTAACCGGCTTGCTCCCATGTTGCTTTTTTATATACCACAGAAGATAATGGTAAATGTTAGCTACCAATAACACCATGTTATATCTTCTGTTGTTCAAGAGTACAGGTATTTTTGAGCCATTGCCATTTTTGACTGGTTAAATAGAGCCATGGTATCTATAACATTTTATTCACAGTAGCAATTTATTTACAGTAGTGAATAGACTGATGCCTGTACTTTTCACCAAACATCTTGAGAAAAGTATTAGTCCACCATACTGTCCTCATAAGAAGATTTCAGTTTGCGCACACACATGTGCGCACCTTTTCCAAATTGTGTTCTGGTCCTTACAGCCAGATTTCAGTGCTAAACATGTCTAAATGAAATTTACTTAATTACATTATTCTCTAAATAAAGCTGCAGTTTTGTGTAATGTTGGCCTTAGAAGCTGAGAGACCAGCGGTGCCAACATACTGTCTTCATAAGATCGTGGTTTACACTCACACACTTTCCAGATTATGCTCTGGCCGTTACAGCCAAATTTCAGCGCTAAGAACATCTAAATGAAGTTCACTTAATTACATTTTGACCAGATAAAAGTACAGCTCTGTGTAATGCTAACTTTAGAAGCTGAGGAACCAGTGGTGCCAATAGAGACCATCCTGTGCACAATCCACTGGCAATGCAGGCCAGGGGGTTCTAGGAGCTGTGGTCCTAAAAAAATAACTATTCCAAGCTCTGCCATGAGCACAACCATGGGGAGGTAGTTACCCAGGATCATCGAGGCTAGTGTCATTTTTCAACAATAATTCAAAACATTTCATAATGCCAGACTAATCTGATCTCTTTTTTTGATAAAATTACCAGCTTAGTAAATAAAGGGAACATTGTAGATATCACATACCTTGATTTCAGTAAGGCCTTTGACAAGGTTCCCCGTGACATTCTTGCAAACAAACTTGTAAAATGTGGGCTAGACAAGTTAACTGTTAAATGGATTTGCAATTGGTTGACCAGCCAAACCCAAAGGGTGCTCAGCCCTTTGGCTCCTCTTTGTTTTGGAAGGATGTGACCAGTGGGGTTTCACAGGGTTCTGTCCTGGGCCCAGTGCTATTCAACATCTTTATCAACGATTTGGATGAGGGAATTAGGGGCATACTTACCAAATTTGCAGGTGACACCAAATTAGGAGGAGTAGCTAATACCCTAGAGGACAGGATCAAAATTCAAAATGACCTGGGTAGACTGGAGAGCTGGGTAGACTGGAAAGCTCACAAAATGAAATTCAATACGGAGAAATGTAAGGTACTGCACTTAGGGCGGAAAAACAAAATGCATAGATATAGGATGGGGGAGACCTGCCTGAACGAGACTACGTGCGAAAGGAATCTAAGAGTCCTAGTAGACCACAAGCTGAACATGAGTCAACAGTGTGATGCAGCAGCTAAAAAGGCCAATGCGATTTTGGGCTGCATCAATAGAAGTATAGTGTCTAGATCAAGGGAAGTCATAGTGCCACTGTCTTCTGCCTTGGTCAAGCCTCACCTAGAATACTGTGTCCAGTATTCCAGCACCACAATTCTAAAAGGATATTGACAAATTGGAGCATGTCCAGAGGAGGGTGACTAAAATGGTGAAAGGTCTGGAAACTATCCCTTATGAGGAAAGACTTAGGGAGCTGGGTATGTTTAGCCTGGAAAAAAGACAGTTAAGGGGTGATATTATAGCCCTGTTTAAGTATTTGAAGGGGTGTCACATTGAGGATGGAGCAAGCTTGTTTTCTGCTGCTCCGGAGACTAGAATACGGAACAATGGATGCAGGCTCCAGGAACAGAGATTCCACCTCAACATTAGGAGGAACTTTCTGACAGTAAGAGCTGTTTGTCAGTGGAACACACTCCCTCGGAGCGTGGTGGGGTCTCCTTCCTTGGAGGTCTTTAAACAGAGGCTGGATTGCCATCTGTCAGAGATGCTTTGATTGTGTATTCCTGCATGGCAGGGGGTTGGACTGGATGGCCCTCATGGTCTCTTCCAACTCTACAATTCTATGATTCTATGATAATTCAGCTGTCCACTTTCCCCCCTTAATTTTTCCATCCATAATTTGCTGCTGCAAAACAGAGTTCTTCCCCTGTGGTTGTTCCACATGAGACAGGCGTTACTTACTGCATATTGGTGTATCCAAGGGAATGCTCCAAATTTATTACAGTAGGCCCTCAGTATCTGCTGGTGGTTTGGTTCCAGGACTCGTGGATACCAAAATCCATGGATACTCAAGTCCCATATATACAATGGCATAGTAAAATGGTGCCCCTTATATAAAATGGCAAACAGCACAGTTTGATTTTTTGATTCCCCCCCCCCAAAAAAAATATTTTTGAGCCATGGTCGGTTGTATCAGTGGATACAGAACCTGTGGATACAAAGGGCCAATTTTACTTTAGGGCAAGAGTAGGCACCTTTGGGGCTTGGGTGGCCACTTTGGCTGTACATGGGATATTACAGGGCCACACCCTCACTGTGTCAACTAGGGGCCTTGGGGAGGCATTTTTTAATGTTTTAAATATTTTAATATTTTTAAAGTCAGAAATATACCCTAAAGACCATTTTTAGGCACAATTTCACCATATGTTTGAACCCTCCAGTGCTGTTTGAAGCCAAGCAGAGCCTTTTTTTCCCAAGGAAGTAAACTGGGTGGTGGTGGTGATGCTGAGGGGTCCTTAATTTGGGGTGCTATGGGGCTCTTGAAGGCTTCAAAAGCAGTCTTATAGGCTGCCGGCTGCCCACATTTTCCCCACTTTGCTTTTAGAACATTTGAACTGAGCTGCTGATTTAATAGTGATGCAGCACTGTTGTTACTCAAATTCACTACCCAAATTATTGTGTAATATTTCCAGCTTGTGCAAAACCATGTTTCACATCTGTCTGCAAAGTGGCATACACTGTTTCAATGTTCATAGTAGCAATAGTCTTTTACAGAGGCTCATAATACTTGGGATCCAAAAGGAAATATGAACAAGGATTTTATCATCCATGTTTTAAAGCAGTGATTCCCAAAGTGGGCAGTACTGCCCCCTGGGGTCAGTTGAAAGCTCGGGGGGGGGGCAGTGGGGAAAAAGGGGGCAGCAGGGGATGGTGAGGATGTGGGTTGCATGAAACTTTTCTTTTCAGGGTCCCTTAAAACTAATGCGCAGCCTTACTGATTGCTTCATATGGTGGTGTCTCCTGCTCTTCACACCAGGTACTTCATTTGCTTGCCTGTGCACACTCACTCCCTTAGCCACATTTCACTAGTAATAGCAGCAGCAGTTAGGAAACCCTGGAGAGTCTTGGATGCACAGCATCACTTCTGCAGCTCAGAGTGGCACCATTTGGGGACAGACTGGTTTACTGAGCTGGAATTAATGCTGGGGAGAAGTGACAGTGGTGGAAAGGGGCTTTCAGATATGGGGTCACACTTAAGATTTGTGAACTTTGCCAAGACTTGGTAGGCAGACTCAAGCAGAAGAGGTATTGGAAGAAAAAAAAATGCTTGTGGGTGGGTGGGGGGGAAGATGACTTGAAGCTTGATGTTGCTGCTTCTGCAGTCTTTTCCGCCTGCCTGCCTGCCTGCCTGCCTGCCAAAAAGAGTGAGTGAACATACACGTGCACCTTCTCACTTCACAAACCCCTCATTCCATCCTCTGCCTGCCTGCTTCAAATGAGCAAACACATATGCTCACCCTCCTCATGATCCCCTCATCTCATCCTGCCTACCTGCACAACTGAGCAAATGCACACACTCTGTCTCCTCAAAATCCTTTCATCCCATTCCCTTGTTGCCAGCCTGTGTAAGTGAGCAAATGCGCAAATGCACAAATGCCCCTTCATCTTTGTAATCCCCCTGTCCCATCTCACCTTTCCCAAGCAAGTGCACTAGCAAGGGGACATGTGCGCAGCTGGGCCCACCCTGCCACTTTGATTTTCTCCAGTGACACTGGTGTTGTCAAAGTGATGAAAAATGGCATAGGGCAGCAACGGAGGCAGGGCAAATAATCTGTGAATAAGTAAATCCATGAAGGTGAAACCCACAAATGTGGAGGGAGGACTATGTAATTTTCTGTACACTCTATACATAATTTTATAGGTTACAAATTATATTCTAAGAAAACATTTTAAGATTGCTGTTGGGGGGTGTCTTTCAACACCAAGATCCAAGGCAAAATATTATGGATTGTTTGGTGTACAAAAAGTATGCTGGCTTGGGCATAGCAGCCTGAGAACTGAGTACCTCTTATTCTCCATTCTGTCTTAGAATGGTCTACTTAGATGATGTAATAAGCAACATTTCTGTTATCCCTAAACACATCTGCAGAGGCATGCAAACTGTGTCCATTGTGGTCCTCCTGTGCCTGGAGTGTCACCCTGCTGTGAGCTACAGTAAGAAACAAATCTTCATGGTTTAGTTTGGATTACAGCCCTTTGATCTACAGATCACATTCCAGTACTGGAAGGGCAGGCATCTGTAGACCCCAATAATGCTACAGAAAGAAACTCCTCCTTCTCCAGTCCAATCATGCCACAAAATGTTGGTGTCCAACTTGTATAACTGGCCACCTATGCAGATATTTATGTGTATCCACACATTTTAATTGGTCTTGTAGCCAGCCAAGGGTTTTGGTCACTACAATGTGTCCCTATCCCTCCTGGGAGTACAGGGATTTGTCAGATGTCATTAGGAGCTTTGGAAGCATCTAGAACATTTCTTACCACAACTCTAATGAACAATTCTCCAGCTCTTTGTCTGCTTCAACTCTTTGTCTGCACCATCATAAAGAAGAGGGATGAGAAACAGCTGGGCAGGGAATGCACACCGTGACAAATTGTGGAAGACTGCTTCCACATAAAAGTTTGGGAACACCAAGTCTAACATTTTTGCTAAATATAATGTCTGGTTTCTCTAAGGACACTAGCACCAATATTATCTATTTATAACACAGACATCTTCTTTTAGTCACCTCCTTTCAGTCTGACCCCCATATCCACTGAACCTATACATATCTGTGATTTCAGTTATCTGCAGGACACAAAGTAGGGGACACATACCATAAAGTTGCTCTCTAGGCATCTTTGAAGTCCTCCAATGCAACTCTATGATATGTTTTTACCGGAAGTCCTTAATTTTAATAGGGTTCATTGTTAACCATGGTTAGCCACAGCTATTATCTACGGTAAGGAGATTTTCACACGCCGAAAATATCACCGCCAGAAACCAGGACAGAAATATTTCTGTCCCGGAAGTAGCGCCGCGGTTCGCACGCTCACCTCCCTCTTCCGTTGTTCCGTTGTCCTCGCTTTGGGTTTTTCCCTCCCTCTTCTGGAATATTTTACTAACGGGAGTTTGCTGTTAATAAAATATTCCGGAAGAGAGAGGAAAAAACCCAAAGCGAGGACGACGGAACAACGGAAGAGGGAGGTGAGCGTGTGAACCGCGGCGCTGCTTCCGGGACAGAAATATTTCTGTCCCGGTTTCTGACGGCGATATTTTCGGCGTGTAAAAATCTCCTAAGTCTGGGACCGAACTCCTGTGGATATGGGGTGGGGGTTTCCAACTATATCAACACTGTCTATATAAGAAATTACTAAACATCTGGTTTTCAGTGCTGCAAGGAGGAATTTTCCATGGGTAATTTCCAATAATGAAAAGTTTCCTCCTTCCCCACTTTTCCCCTCACTCCTCTTTCTCTAACTGGCTTTGGCTTAATATCATCATTTTGAAATGGATAAAAACACTAAATAAATTGTTTTTAAAACAATTTTATACAGTACACTTGTTTAACTTTATAGTGCTAGACTGGATGTTTTGAATTTGCAGAATAGTAGGCCTAATATCAAGAAATAGGCATGGGGGGCACTAGTGTTGTCACCTAAAAGGGGGCAGTAGCCAGAAAAAGTTTGGGGACCACTGTTTTAAAGTACTGTATTCTGATAAGGTTTTTTTTTTATTGTTAGTCAATGGGAAGCAACAATCTGCATTTCAAGCATGTAAATCTATGCAACTTCTCATTTTCTTTTCTAATAACTCTTGTGAAACAGTTGCATCTCAGACACTTATTCCTTCTGCTCTCCCTTCATTCTTTGCTGCTTGTTCTATCTTTCCTTGGCAACCTGTGGATCAAGATGCAACGTAAGGTTCCCACACTGAAAATGTAGCATTTTGCTAATGAATAAGGTCAGAGTGAACGCAGTGCATTTGGTTTCACAAGAGTACAGAATAATTATCTGATGGCAGCAACAGAAGG
Source organism: Gambelia wislizenii (assembly GCA_030847615.1). Taxonomy (NCBI): domain Eukaryota; kingdom Metazoa; phylum Chordata; class Lepidosauria; order Squamata; family Crotaphytidae; genus Gambelia; species Gambelia wislizenii. Next base: position 319,217,347 of record JAUMIR010000002.1, on the reverse strand, counting down.
CCTCCTTTGGCTCTGGTGTTTGCTGACAGTAAGGATGCACTGCTGTGGTATGTCTGTTTGCATCTGGCCAGAAGACCACTTTCTATCAACAAAAGAAGCAATGTGTGTTTAACGCTGAATGTGCGTGCCTTGCAAATAGAATGATCCAAGTGGAGTGGTACCCAAATATGTCATTGATGCTAACAAAGAATCACAAACAGTATAATCCAAATCAAGGTCTAGTTCATAAAGATTCTTGCTGTTTAGTCATTTGACATCTGCAGGAAGCTAGCAAAGACTGGAGGGTAGGCTTTCATGTATATGTAATTCCAGCTTGTTGAAGTGATTGCTGTATTCTAAGAATATTGGGCCAAAGATGTCTTGACCATTCTGTGATGTGGCTGTGGCAGTAGTTTTTCACTGGAGATTATCAGATGTGGCTAATGTGGTGCCAAAATGAAGCCAGCGGAACACAAAAGGAACACCAGCGGAATGCCAAAACGACACCAGAGAAGCACAATATCACACAACGTTGTCCTTTTGCATTCCACTGCCATTCTTGTGGTGTTTCTTTTTATTGATGGGCCAGAGCTGTCAAAGGATCACCCATCCCATTTTGGTGCCGGCATTGCCGGCATCTGAAACCTTGTGCTGTTTTTGACTCGTGACTACAGCTTCAATGAGCGGTCCTGCCAGAACACTTCTGGATGGGATCATGAGAACCAGGTAGGCTACCCTCTTTTTGCACCCTCCCCAGGTTACTTGTTATTTTTTAGTGTGTTTATTTTCTGAACATTTTTGTGTGTATTTTTCTTTTTCTTTTTGAATTTCCCATGTTGTGTCTTCTCATGAGAATGGGCGGGATTTCAGTCCAGGAAGTGAACGGAGCTCCATTAGAGCTCCATTCATGCCTGGGCTGCCTTTGGATGCAAGAGAAGGTAAGTGTGATGGGGAGGGTTATTGTGCCAGGACAGGGATAGGTCTCAAGATTGGAGGACAGGAACAGTTTCTGCATCCCTGTCTGATAATCTCCACTCTCTCTAGTGCATACTGTATATTTCCTTGTGCTGGAAGATCTCATAGTTTTTTACCATGGGAATACCAAGTTAGCTAAATATTCAGTGAATCAGTATGATTCATAGGAAGGTATCACTAGCAGCCAGCTACCAGAAAACTAGTGTTGTCTAGCTATTTGCATTGTACTTGCCCATGAAAACATTGCCATAGCAATCACAGTTGTTATAAAAAGCACGAGTAGTTTAAAACTTCATATTTGTTCTGTTACAGAACAGTCTTATGAGAAGTGAGTGGACTGTCTGAGGACCTGTCTACACTGCAGAAATGCAGCAGTTTGACACCACTTTGTCCACCTAATTCTATCCTATGGAATCCTGGTATTTGTAGTTTTGTGAGGTATTTAGGCTTTTCTATCAGAGAACTCTGGTGCCTCACCAAACTACAAATATCAGGATTCCATAGGATAGAACTATGGTGGATAAAGTGATGTCAAACTGCTGTATTTCTTCAGTGTAGACAGGCCTTGAATAAGATACCAGGGGCCCTTTCACACTACACAAGTACAGCACTATGATACTACTTTAACTCCCATGGCTACATCCTATGGAATCCTCAGTTATAGATTCAGGGCATTTAGAATTCTCTGCCAGATAGCTCTAGTGCCTCACCAAACTGCAAAACCACGGAGATTATCAGACGGGAACAAAAAAAAAAACATTCCCATCCCACAATCTCCTTTCCGGCCCCTCTCCCACCCCTGTCCCAGCACAATAATGAAAACTTTCACACTTACCTGAATCGTTCTTGTGCCGGGAAGCCCAGGAAGTGAATGGAACTCTAGAGCTTTCACTTCCTTGTTGGTAATCCCAGCTGCTTCTCTCGCGAGAAGAGGAAAGCTGGGATTTAAAGGGACAGGCTGGGGACAATGGGGGGGGGAATCAAGGGGCAATTGGGGGAGGGTAATCGGGCTGGCGATATGGGGAGGGGGCAATTGGGGGGCAGGGAGGGCTGGCGATCGGGGGGTAGAGGGCTGGTGTGCAGGGAGGAGTGATCTGGGCGGCGGCAGCAGGGGCCTGTCATAAGGGAGGCATCCAGAAGTGTTTTTACACTCTGGATCTCCCACTAACGCTGGCATCCCGCCAGCATAATGGGCACCTTTTCACATGCTAGCCATTCCGTTACAGAAATGGAATGATGGCTCTATTAACGGTTTAAGCCGTGGATTAAAAAAAAAACAGGGACAGCACTGGAGCAGAACGGGAAGGGAGAATGTTGTGTGAAAGGGAAAGCCTTTCCCGATACTCTGGCATCCCTGTTCCGCTTTATTTGCCGCGTCTGATAACCTCCCATGATTCCATAGGATACTGCTACAACAGTTAAAGTGGAATCATAGTGCTATAATTATGTAGTGTGGGAAAGCTCTAGGAAAGAGTACTGTCATAGAATTCCCTCTTTATCCTTCAGCTTGTACCTATGTTATGTCATTGAGGAATGCACCCTGTATGCTGGCTCAGGGGGGATCCTTGGGTTATCAGGGGAGATGGGAATTAAAAGCCCTCCCTTCAAGATGTAGAAAACAGCCTTTTCTGCATAAGAAACATTTTCTGCATAAGAAACATTTTCTGCACAGAAAATGCTGTTTCCTATGCAGAAAAGGCTGTTTTAGGCATAAAACAACCATGTGTGAATTTTACACAGCATAAGTCCCAAACCACAAAGATTCTTGTCAGTCCAGGATTCTTTTTGTCAGGGTTTCTCATCATGCAAAAAACGTATTTTCCAACCACTTTTTGAATATTTTGTTATATTCTCTACCTTGACAATTCACAAAGGACCAGGTTTCTGTCTCTATGTGTACTGGCCTCACTCCAACATTAGTTCTACCTAAATTAGTTTCACTAATATCAGTGGGATGTCATAAATTGTGATTAACAAGTCCCATTCATTTCAGTGGTCTACTATAAGTAGGACTAACACTGGATGTGGTCCATTGCATGTCCAGGGGTGAGGCTGCAAAAAATAACCACAAACACCAAATTACAGTGGAAAATAATTGGCCACAACTTTGTTGATTACAGCTGTTGATGGGTTGGCACACACATGGGTCTGGATCCAGGCATTGACCAACCCACTTGTTGGCCGATGAGCCTGCTTCCAGCCCAATGCGGAAACCAAAGAAGCAAGTAGGGGCTCCTACCATGGTAGTGCCCATGGGGATCCCTTATCCCTGCTGGGGGTGCCATGCTGGTGTATGCCCACCGTAGTGACACACCTTTCCCAAATGGTACCCCCAAGGCCCATAAGGGAAACCTCCATCACCTCCCTGTGCCTGGTGCACAGAAGCCCAATGTCCCAGATCCAGTACCCAAAAAAGTTGTGATAGGAAAAGGAGCCCAAGAAGAAGAAAGCAAACAACCACCAGAGCCTTTTGATACAAAATGAAAACGGGGTGGATGGGCCAGGACAATGCTCAGAGAGCAACTGAGCCAGAGAAGGGAGGTGGCCAGAATAAGTACCCAGCCGCTACAGCTACAGCCTAGCATCTCTCAGCCAATGAGCTTGAAAGGAGTAATCTCCCACTTGGCCATGCCGTGCAGCCTTCTGGGAGGAAGACACCTGGCAGCCACCATGTCAGGCAACTTGCCGACATGCTGCTGCCCACCCCAGACCATAACGATGCCGTGGGGCAAATCTAGTAGCCTCTTCATGAACGAAACTGAAATGTACAGAAACTATTTAGCATTTATAAGGGCAGCATTCACAGTCTGGTTACAGTTTTGCCCACTCAAGAGAGACGTATTGTAATTCCATTTAAATTATAAACAAATAGTTTCACATTTTGCATCTGAACACATAAATTTGCATCTGAACACACAATTTTGTGCAAACCAGTGCCAACTTTTTATCTCTTTTTTCATCATGTGTGGAGTAGCCATCCTATTGCACACTGATATTATATGAGAGCAGCAGCAGCACCGATAATAATAATGATAATTGATTATGTATAAGCAAAATAAATAATGTCAGTGGAACCAATCTTTAATAGTGAGTTTGTTTTGCAAGGAAGCTGTTCTCCCCGTTCCAGTCCCAGTCCATTTGCAACACATACTATCATCTGTACTTACTTCAAAGAACTAGGCAAAAACTCTAGGGTACATCAGCATATCAACCAGATTGCAAGATATGAACAAGGCTCAAATTAAAAGCAAGTGTTAAAGTAGATTAAGGACACTCATTCCAATATTGGGATCTTGATCATAAAATTTGTGGTGCAGACAGAGCCTTTGGAAGACAAAAAAGATTTATCTATACTTGGCTAGATTTTCTGGCTTGTTTTATTGTATTATTTTCTAGCCAAGTTTCTCGATGTTGGAAAGGAATATTATGAAAAAGGTCTTACCCTAGAGCGTTTATGAGCAACCATGGTTCAAGCAGGACTTGTCATTGCTGGTCCAGTTTATGTGCCTGGGAAAAAAAATCTCACGAGTAGAGCCAAAGTTCTCACATAATACAGATATATAGGAGTCCATCTGATCAGGGCTTTTTGGTTAATGGTACAGGTACACAAAAAGTTAATTGCTGTAACTTGGTTACCTTTCTTATTCCATGCAGTATCTTGCAAAATATTTGATGTTAGGAAAGTGTTTCCCAGTTTTCTGTACTGCCAGTTCTTTTAGCTGTTAGCACCAGTATCAGGCTTTAGGTTGCATGTAAACACCTAACTGTAATAGAGAATATTTACCTCAAACTGGACTTTTGTTGGCACATTCCAAAGAAACACCTCTCAGATGCCAGCAGGGTTAGTAATCTGGATCCTTGTTGCCATTTTTCTGTGCTACAGAAAATTACAACTTGTTTTAGATAAAAGTATAAAGCGATACAAAGACTCCCTGAAACAACATCTCAGGCTCAGCCAAGCAGCTAAAAAGGCCAATGCGATTTTGGGCTGCATCAATAGAAGTATAGTGTCTAGATCAAGGGAAGTCATAGAGCCACTCTATTCTGCCTTGGTCAGGCCTCACCTAGAATATTGTGTCCAGTTCTGGGCACCACAATTCTAAAAGGATATTGACAAATTGGAGCATGTCTAGAGGAGGGTGACTAAAATGGTGAAAGATCTGGAAACCATGCCTTATGAGGGAAGACTTAGGGAGCTGGGTATGTTTAGCCTGGAAAAAAGATGGTTAAGGGTCGATATGATAGCCCTGTTTAAGTATTTGAAGGGGTGTCACATTGAGGATGGAGCAAGCTTGTTTTCTGCTGCTCCAGAGACTGGAACACGGAACAATGGATGCAAGCTCCAGGAGCAGAGATTCTACCTCAACATTAGGAGGAACTTTTTGACAGTAAGAGCTGTTTGTCAGTGGAACACACTCCCTCGGAGCGTGGTGGGGTCTTCTTCCTTGGAGGTCTTTAAACAGAGGCTGGATGGCCATCTGTCGGGGATGCTTTGATTGTGATTTCCTGCATCACAGGAAGTTGGACAGGATGGCCCTTGTGGTCTCTTCCAACTCTACAGTTCTATGATTCTATGATTCTGTGGAATGCTGGTGCACCAAAAAATTAGGCGTGAAGAGAGGAACTGAGGGGAGATTTAATGAGTCCATGTACATGGGCACAATGGGCCATTCAGAACAAAGGTAGAATGCTAACTTGATCTTATGAACCTTCATGATGTACAAGCATGGGCATGATGAAGAACTGGGGAGGGGAGACTCCGCAAGTTCTGGTGGTAACCCTACTACAACCCATGGCAGCAGCAGCACAGTTGCTGGGGAAACTTCCCATATATCACGTGTGCTATAGGTAAAGGCCTTGCAAATTGCCCCCACCCCCAGTTCCCACTTGCCATATTACATAGCTGAAATTTGGTGGCATTAATCAGAGAAGATTGAATAGCTTTCCCTTCAAGAAATTCTACCAGTCTTATGGGGATTCCCTCAAGAGCATGCAAAATTCCTGTACAATGTTTTGCATCAGGAAGATGGTCCAAGATCAACTCTGATTTCAATTTAGGTGAAACTCATTGGCATTAATCCTGCAAGATTCTTCTGATATGGTCTGTCATAGAAATGCACTGTGATGAATGCTATTTAAGTTCATGCAGCCTCATGTGGCTTTTCAAAAGGAGCACATCCGACCAACACTCCTTCCTGTGCTGTACCTGTAACAGTGCACACATTGAGCTCAATTGTGCTGCATTTTCTTTTAAACTCACAAAAGCAGTAGAATTTCAGGTTCAGATTTACTGTTGTCAACCACAGATATTAAAAGTCTATGAATTTAGTTGAAAAACATATGGTTTTATTTTATATGCCTTCTGGTGTTGGATACATGTATTTTGCACACAGCCATGTAGTCCAGAAAATTTAATCATGAGTGCTGGCAAATCTGAACCACTGACTTTAATAACTTAACATATTTTGGTTTGATAGCTTAGTAGTACCCACTGTCTGAGGCAGCCCCTACCTTCCTTCAGTTATTTCAAGGAGCTTGCTTTGTAAATTAGAATGAAAATAAGCTTTCTCTTGTTAAATTCTCCCCCTTTTTTATATACATTATATTATTCCTATTTTCTCATAACACATGTGTATACATAGGTGTTATGTATTGGGGTAGTGAGAGGAGGGGCAAATCAGCTTATTGCCCTACCAAGAAGAATTCTGCACCCCTATGAATTTTTCCTTCAGTCCCCAAATTTCTAGCATTGCAGTCGAGCATTTAAAAATATAGTTTAAGGCATCCAATGAAAAGACTATGTACATCCTGCAAAACCACAACACTAACTCTTTATGAACTTACTAAAACATTGTATGTGATCAAGGAAGCCTTTCCCAGCATTCATGCTATGTATGCTGGAGGAACCATCTTTGGTGCATCTACAGCTGTGTGTGAAAATTCATTTTCAACTTTGACACATCTGCTAATGCCATATCACAGGCTTTCAGTGCTTCATTGTAGTAAAGCAAATTTAGTGAATTTGGTATTTGAAAGTAATGAAATAATTTCAGGTAGATAATTAATCTGCAAGTTTCCAGACAAATCACAGCTCATTAGATTTTATTAATAGTTCAGATCATTATCATAAAATAACTTGCACAATCTGCATTTACTTCTGTGCCAAGGAGTCTCAGTTTGCTCCATATAGCTGGGCTAGCAAGCCCAGTGAGGAGAGCTGTCTATCTCAGGAGTGGAGAGTGGCTGGAAAGGGGCCACCTCTCACCTATAGTGGACAACACATTCGCGGGGAACTCAGCATTAAATCATTCATAGATGACCAGATTCTGGGTCTGGCTTTCATATGTAGCAGAGCAGCTCCCTAACTGCAATCTACTGAAAGTCAGTATTTACTTCCTAGACACTAGTTATGTAACTATTTTACATGTGCAAAATACTGTATTTTAAATTCATATGCTTTTTGGGAAGCTTCACAACAAACTTTCTAATTAAAAGACAGTAATTGGAGAAGGGGTTATTTTTGGACTTTATCAGACTAGCATGTAAAAATGCTGTAATCCCACGAGTGAGGAAAGTGGAAACATAGTAGCATTATAACACTTACTTTCGCACATTGCTGTAATCACATGAAAAAATCGCCACAGAATTATCACATGATAAGAACTAGGGCTTTAAGAATGGGAGTTTACTTCCACATTAGCCAGGGCACGTGATCTTGGTGGTTCTCACGAGAAGATGCAAGCACAGTTAAATCTCCAAAAGCATCTTAAATAACAAAGTAAATCAACCAAGCACTGAAACAAACTTAAAACTTGCCAGCAAAATGGGAAAGTTCCTAAAAAGAGCATCCTGTCGATCATCTTCACATTGCCACCTCGAAATTTTCTCCCTGGCAATGGGGAAGGGGGAAAGAGGACTGTCTATTCATGCTGTATTCTCATGATTACAGCAGGACATGTTTTCACATGCCTTCAATACCCCTAAAAAGTGATACTGAAGATCAATTGATGGGTTAAGCCACCAATTAAAAAGCATGCCTTATTTGCAGCTGGTGCACGTGATGACCACAGGACAACGACATCATCAGCTGATTATTTTGGCCCATTATGTTATTATCGCATTGTTATGACGTGATTTTTGCCTTGTCTGATAAAGTCCTTTGTCATTACCTATGAAAAGTTTCCTCTTCTTTTATAGTGACTGATAACCAAACTCTCCCCACTGCATTTTTGTCTATGTACACACACCCCACCCCCTAAAATTGCCTCAATACACCCCAATGTGTACTGAACTGAACCTAATATTGGAACATTGAACCAGTTCAGATACAACAGAAAATACTGGTGTCTGATCAGTTCCCTATCATTGGGGCAGTGAATCCACTCTAAGTTCTAGTCTGAATTTTAAAGAAAGTACGCACATTGCTGAACCTACCATGAGTACAGTTGTCCCTTCATATTTGCTGGGATTTGGTTCCAGGACCCCCCATGGATACCAAAATCTGTGAATACTCAAGTCCCATTATATGCAATGGCATAGCAAAATGGTGTCCCTTATATAAGATGGCAAAATCAAGGTTTGCTTTTTGGATTGTTATTTTTTAAAGAATATTTTCAAGCCATAAATACTTAAATCCGTGGATACCAAATCCGTGGATACGGAGGGACAACTGTATATGGTTCGTTACCTTGGGTATCTTCTTTAATGTTCAGCCTAAAATCCAGAGCAGATCCACCACCTCACAGAGAGGAGATCCATCACACATAACTGCTCCTGACAGGAAACCATGGGCGCACGTACACAGTAGAAATAATGCACCTTGACACCACTTTAAGTGCTATAGTTCGGTCCTTTGGAAACCTGGGATTGGTAGTTTTACAGGGTCTTTAGCCTTCTCTGCCAAAGAGCGCTAGTGCCTCACAAAACTACGGACCCCAGGATTCTGTAGGATGGAGCCATGACTGTTAAAGTGGAGTCAAGCTGCATTATTTCTACAGTGTAGGTGTGCCCCTTGGTTTTCTACTACACGAACAAGCAGCTGTGTGAGCACCTGGCTTATGACATGCAAGGGAAATACAGTATGCATAAAACAGCTTCTGATCTCTTCTGGTGTGCATGAAAGGAAGAGAAGAGGAGAAACATTTGAACTAAAAGCTAGCCATGAATCATTCATGTAGAAGAGAAATCCATGGTTCTTTTCTGCAGAGTTTGCATTTCTCCCAACATGGGATTTAAACTAGAAAAGGTTTTTTAAAAATGGAAGCACAATCAACTGTTTGATGTTTCTCTTGCAACACATGGAAAAGCATTTTATTCAGTATCTGTTCAGACAAGATCTTTAAAGTGTATTAGTCAGTTATCCCTGTATTTACTAGAGATATGCCTTACCAAAAATGTTTAAAAATATTTTCACTTGTATTCATTTTTAAATCGTTAACAACATGGTATAGCATTCAGAGCATGTGGATAGATAGATAGATAGATAGATAGATAGATAGATAGGTTTGAAAGTCAGTACATACTTGCTTTGAAACCCTGTTGCCAGATAAGGATGCTCTAGGGCTGCCAGGTTGCAACCTAAGAGGTGGTGTCTATTTTTAGCTGATCCGCAGCTGCAAAAGAGGATGCAGCTGTTGCTTCTGCCACCCCACACCTCCCTGCAGTTTTGTTGCCTTCTCATTTCTTACCATAATTGTTGCCTTTTGCTTCAGTATGTGGGAGAGAAGAGTGGGTGATGATACTGGAGAAGGAGTGGAGGAGATAAACCATAGCTACATCCTTTTGTGCAGCTGTGTGGATCTCTTAAAAAACAGCAACAACCAGAGACAACCTCTGACTTCCATGGCCACTGTTGAGAAATTTCTCCCTCTGTGGATGTGATTCTTTTTTCTCCCTGATCACCTGTATTTGCACCAAAATCACTGTGATTTCAACATACCCCCTGTGAGGAATGCAGGACACATGCACTTCAATATCAGAACCCAAGCCCAAGTGTTTGTGTTAAATGTGGCTCAGTATTTTGCCATCCAGTGATTACAAGCAGAAAGACGGCTCACTTCAGGTTTTAATAGGGAATGTTTTCATCAGAGTGAGCCCAGACTAAGTGCCAAGACTAAGGGGTTGTCTAGATGGTGAAAAAACTCCTCATAGAATTTGAGGAGAATACATTTTGCCCCAACAAGATCCCATGGTGATTCACTGTATTTGAAAGGAAGGGGGCAAAAAACTATGCGGGAGAAGACTTTGTAGCTTCTCCTGAGGTTTTGTTAAAAAATGCAGGGGGAATGTGCATTCTCACTCATTAGGACTACCAAATTGCAGTGCAATGCATTCCCAGATAAGAGCGGAAGTGGAAACCTAATTGGTTGGATGTGCACAAAGTGGCTGGAAGTGCCATTTTGGATTTCACAGTATCAATCACGCACTTTTTTGCTGCACTGCGGCAACAAAACAGCTTACTTAATGGAAGGTTGCCCTTGAACTCCTTAGATTTACAGTAAAAATAAATAAATACTGTGCAGTGGTAACAACTTGTGAAGAATAATAACACAAGTAATTCACTCACGGCCACCATCTTGATTTGCATGCATGGCTTTGTGTGAACATCAAACATGGATAACTTTCCATACCGGTGATTTTGCCAAAAAAAAAAAAAAAAACATAGAGAGAAATGAACGCTTCTGCCAGTTTGCATTAATGCATAGCAATCCACATTATATCTTTTCATCTAGACAAGCTGTAAATGTATGATCTCCCACTCCTTGTTTTGAGTTTGCTTGGTTTACTTTTGTTTGAAGACACTTTCAGAACCTGATCAGAACCTCTGAAATGCAATTTACTCGTTTGTATCTGTATGGTCTGGTGTACAAACTATTGATGTTAAGTACTTTGATGCAAGGCCAGTTCATCATACCAACTTTAATAAGAGTACATCCATTTGGATACAGGTATTCTGACTTATCTGTTTTGTAGATCAGACTTTATGTATTGGTTTTGAGCTGAGCACTTAAGGTTATATCAATTTGGGAGGAAAAGACTGTGCCTATTGCTTCCCCCAATGCCTGTTGGAGAGTTGTAAATGGAATCCAGATTTCCTGACTCTTAGCCCTTTTGTTTTAAATACGGTCTCCCTCCTGTGTCACACCCTTGAACATTATCTGAACATAGTATTATACTACACAAAAGGATGATGGTCAGAAATAATTAACACCACATGTTGTTTTGAAAGGCATAGCAGGTAGACATTTTATTGGGACTGCGCAGAATGTAGGACATCTGTCCTTTGGAAAAACTTACATATCTCTGTTTGCTGCTTACTCATATAGTTAGCATTGGGGATGTAAATCTTTGAGTATTTCACTCCCTCATGTGTGAGGAGAAATAATTATGGTAGTTTTCTCCTTGCTGCAAGAGAAAACAGATATTCTTCTGCAGTATTCTCTCCATATTCTAATGCAGAGAAAAACATGTTTTGTTTTGTTTGCATAACCCCCTGATGTTTTTCTCTGCAAAGTAATTCCTCTACAACATTTTGGGATGCTCAGATACCAGGGGAAAATTGCACAAAATGCTTGGTGGGGTTTTTCTTTTCTTTCCAGTGTTGTGCTTGCCTCTGGGATCACAGAAGAACGAGGCCTTATCTACAAGGGCAATTTACCCAGGCTTGCCCCCATCTGAGAGCCCTGCAATTCATACAACGCAGGGCATTTGCCCAGTTCCCCCCGCCCCCCCAGGCAGTCCTTATTACCTCTGGGACTGAAATGGGACAAGCTGGGGTAGGGACCGATACAGTGTTCTAATATAATACCTGGTTTACCCAACTGCTTTTGGGGGGAAACATGTCTACAGGAGCCCATCCCGGAAGGCCAGTGCATCACTCCAGCTGTTGGTCACCCTTATTATTCTGGTTCCAGGAAGGGGTCCTTCAGCATGTGACCAAGTCTGGTCACATGCAGGGGGCTTTTAGTCACATGTTGTGGCTGGCTTCCTCAATGCCAGAAGAGCAAGGGAAATGGCAGCAATGGACTGGTATCCCTGTCTGCACTCTGGCCCATTTCATCAAGGTAACAGGGGAGACATGGGCCTGATTCATAGCCAGGATACACTGACAGGGAGCTGGCATATTCTGGCTCATGTAGATGAGCCCCAAGATTGTTTGGCCAGGGGCTCAGCAAGCCAGCAGCTCATGTGTTGCTGCCTCAGCCAACAAATCAGTCAGCCTAGATAAAGCAGGCAGCAAACACTCATCGGCTGCTGGAAGCAACGTCTATCACTCACTCTGAGGAAAAGACATCTAAGCCCGCTTGGAAGCTCTGCCCTGCTTTCTGGTTCCTCCCAACCGATGACTACTTTTTTGTGTGTCCCTCAGCCTGTCTTGTTTTTCCTTACTACTGACCTATTCCTTAGCTTCTTGACCTCTGAACTAATTAGCCATGTGGCTTCTTTCCTCTCCTAGTGAATTACAGCATCCAACAGAGTTTTTCAATTGTTGAGAAACCCATTCTTTTTTTTCTTTTTTCTTTTTTTTTTACCTTGGAACAAATAATTATAAATATTCTTACCATCCTTAGCTAGCATTACTATGTGCATTGTCATAACTCTTGAATAATTTCCCCTGTTTCAAACATGGTAAGGTACAGCTATACACATTGGTCAAACTGTATCTGCACTTTCCTTAGGCTTCTTTTTATGGTTGAATGAGATATAGTGCTACATTCAGTGTTGAGATATAAGGTAAAATCTTATATCCTGTCTTAATATATAATGCTCTTGCGTGTGTTCCCATTTCCAATGTGCTGATTGGCTGCTTAGGAAACTTACCAACCAATCAAAGCTCTCTGTTGGGCAGCCAATCAACACACCGGGGACAGAAACATGTGGAAGTTTAAGTCCTTTCTAAACATGGCAGCGGCAGAGGGGCTCTCCGTTGTTGCATGCATGGTGGGTGTGGGTAGCATGGGTGTGGGAGGGTGCACATGTGGTGGTGTGGGGGGGCATGCATGTGGTGGCATGGCAATATGTGGAGGTGTGTGTGTGTCAGCATGAGGGGCGTGGTGGCAGTGTGGTGGCATGCTTGTGGTGGCATAGGGGCATGCGGTGGTGGCATTGGGGTGCAGGTGGCAGCATGGGGAGAGCATTTGGTGGCATGGGGTGTGTATGTGGTGGCATGGGGGCACACATTTGGCAGCATGAGGGAATGCATCTGGTGGTATGGGGCATGCAGCGGTGGCATGGGGGCGCACGTGGGAGGGCGTGGGGCACATGTGCAGGGATATAAAACCTTTTATATGTAGAGATAACGGTGTATGTTACACCAGGTATAGCTTGTATAACTTAATTTGTTTCAGTAGGTCTGTGAGTACACTCCAATTAGGAGTGATGTGGATTTAATTTATAATAACCTCATCCGAATTATGTAGTATGCATTTCTTCTATCCAGTTTAGGTTTGCCAGATTGAAAAATGGAGAGAACTCCTGTACCTTTAATGTTTATGTAGAAGAGGGAATTTCAACAGGTGTTGCTTGTTACCTGGTTGTGTGATGAGAAACACCTGCTGAAATTCTCTCTTTTACATGACCATTAAAGATCTAGAAACCCTCTCCAGTTTTCACTATGGAAATCCTACCCAGGTTAGGTTTTGACATTTTCCTTATGGCAGGAAATCAGGCAAAACTTATGTTCTCCATAACATGGTAAAGCGTAAATCAATTTATCTTGGGGGTTTAATTGTATGTTTTCTTACTGTTTCATGATGAGTATGTTAAGAATAATACTTTCTGATCAGACCGTTAACCAAGAAGCAAGTGTTAATCCTCCATCCCCGCCTCTTTCTCTGCAGCCACTTCTCAGTCCTTGCTCTTGAATTCAGATGGAATGAAAGTCTCCCAGCCAGCTTCATATGCTTCCCCCTTTTCTTGCTAACATGTTTTATGGCACTGTGGAGACAATATGCCGGGGTTTGGGGGGGTGGATTGGCAGGAACTAACCACAAAGATGGATCCAGCAGTCAGGAGGTGCTCAGTTGAACTGCACATCTTTTTCTTTTGTCAGATCGTTGGCTGTGATCACCAGCTGGGAAGCACTGTGAAGGAAGACAACTGTGGGGTCTGCAACGGAGATGGTTCCACCTGCCGTCTTGTTCGAGGCCAATATAAATCTCAACTCTTGGCAAATAAATGTAAGATGTTGATTCGGCTTTTACCTCAATGGGAATATGAAAGTTCTCCAAACAGTGACAGGACTTGGCAATAATGTGTGAGCAAATAGCAATGTTACCTGTAATATCTTCTTTTGGTGGGTAACATGGGCATAACAATGCCCCTTTCATAAACCATATACTGTATCAATGGTAATATAATTACTTCTTGCATGTTTAATCAGTAATGTTTATTCATTCCTTTTTCTTGATACTTGGGGGCAGGGTAAAATGGCTTTTGGGGGAATTTGAGGGGATGTTATCAAATTTTAGGTTCATTTTCTTATTTTATTTTATTTTTTATTTATTTTATTTAGTTATTTATACCCTGCTCTTCAGCCACAAGGCTATCAGAGCAGCTTACAAATTGTTTTAAGCAATAGCAGTTTACACAACTACACTGCAATAAGCAGCTTCCAATGTGTGTTAACTTTTAACAATGTGTCTTACCTTTTAAAAGATTAAAAAGGAACTTAAAAGTAATAAAATACAATGGGTAACGTAATAAAACATGTTTAAATTTTTGCAACAGTAGTTGTAATGAGTTCGGGGGGGGGGGTTGTTGTAATGTGTTACAAAATGGATTACTTTTTTAAAGTAGCTTTCCAAGCTCTGAATAATGATATGTAAAAAAGGACTAAGTGATTCTTAAGATTTTAATAATAACCACACCGTTTGTTTGTTTGTTTTTTAAAGACATTTTTCTTGAACTGTACTGAGCTTTCACTTAGTACAACAGACTTCTGTATAATCCATCTTCTGCCACAGAAATTTTGGTCTGTTCATTCTTCTGTAACAGGGACTGGGAGATAGGTTTGCCAGAGGTGGTAAAAGACACAACAGCTTTTCCTTAAGTGTTAGAGGGAAGCGCCACAGGTGTGACATTGATGGAAGAAACTGCACATGCTGAATGATCACACAGACAAGAGAGAGTGCTGTTAAATATATACAAACTGCACTGTGGGTAAAATCTGGCACTTCCTTCGTTAGCTTGAGTGACACACAAACTGCAGTATTTGGGCCCTTTTAGGTCACGTTTATAAAACCTCAGAGCAAGAATGGACTTGCAAGAACATGGTGTCCCACAAGTTTGTTTGTTTTTTACAAAATGGTATAGCTGTGGAAATACTATATTATAACACCGAGCTTTATGACAACAACCCTCTCTCATTCTCTGCATGCAGACTTTTTGAAGTGGGGCATATGAAAGGGAGGTAGCTGCTGTACTCATCATTTCCTGGCTGTTTCCCCCTGAAATTTATCCTTCCTGCTGCTTTTACCTGTGCTAGTGTGTTAGACCTAGGAGATTATCAGACAACCTTAATACCCTGGGACAGGGATGCCAGGAGATCGTGAAAGGGCTTCCCTTTCAGATGCCATTGTCCCTGTCTCGTCCTGCTCCTGTGCCCCCTCCGTTCCGCCTGTGTTGCTTTTTAATTGATGGGCTAAGCCACCAATAGATTGTCCGGTCCGTTTCTGTAACGGAATCACAGGCAAGTGAAAAGGTGTCCCATTATGCTGCCGTGATGCCAGCGTCACTGGGAGTCCGTGCCGAACACTTCCAGGTGCAATCAGGACATCCAGGTAAATGGCAGCCTTTGTTGTACCCTCCCTGGGTTACTTGGTTTTTTTTAAGTGTGTTTCTGTGCTTGGTTTTTCTTTTTGGCGTGTATTTTTCTTTCTATTTTTAAATTTCCTGTACAATCGTCCTCTTGTGAGAACGGCCAGGATTTCCTTTCTAGGAAGTGAATTCAGCTCCATGAGAGCTGCATTCACTCCTGGGCTGCCGGAGGGGAGGGGAGCAGTTTTTATACCAGGGTTAAGGTAGGTCTGAATTTTTTTAAAAATTTTAAACTGCTACAGGGATGGGAGTGGAGCGGGAAAGAGCTGGTGAGACAGGGATACTATATTTGTCTCCTGTCTGAAAAAGTCCCTACATTCATCATGCAAAGATGGGTCAGAAAGTGGGGGAGGTGCTGGCATATGAAAAGTTAAGAACCCTTTCTGCTGCCATCCCTCTGATGGGGGAAAGGAATTCATGCCCCCTACAAATATTGTTGGGCTGCAACTCCCCAAATTCTTCAACCTTGGCCAGGCAGGCATGGACTAACGTGATTTGTGGTCCAGCAACATTGAGAGGACATCACAACTCCCACCCCAGCTTAGGGCAGGTTGAAATTATGAAATTATGGCACGACCACCACTAACACTTTAAGAATGGGACTTTACTTTCGTAATTTAGCACAGGCAAGATTTCAGCGGTTCTCGCAAGAAGATGTGAATGTTGTGAGTATCCTGAAAAAGCTGTCAGTGTCTGTCAGCTACATGCTGTGGGGTTAAAAAAGAACAACCCTTCACTATGATATAATGGGATGTTTAAGGAAAAGGGAAAGGAAAGGAATAACCTTTTATTTCTGCTCCCTAGAACCACTAATCCCCCTATATAAGAGTAGAATACTGAAGTCTGGTACTGACCGACAACTACAGCCTTGAACCTTCATCTTCTAGCACTATACAGCACAGCAGGGCCATGGGCAAGTGGTATGGAAAATTTCCCCCCCTTCCCTCCTGTTTTTCCTTCACCTCATTCTGAGAGGCTTGATTTGCCTCACAAGGCTCCTGTACTCCACGAGCACTGCTGAGCTCGTGTTCAACCCCTCTTGGGGGTTGGGAACAGCCTTGTGTTTAGCCAATTGACAAAGGACTTTATCAGATTACCCCACACTGCCCATTAACATTCTTTTGCTGGCATATTTTGTGGCAGTTTTATGCCGGCAAAAGATCCCCCTTTATCAGACCTACCTTTAGCAGTGTCAGAAAGGTAGCCCCAGCAGTAACGGAGCATGAATAGAGCTCTGTTTACTTCCGGGTTCCAAATCTTGGCAATTCTCGTGAGAAGACACGAGTATGATAAATTCAAAAATTAAACAAGACAAAGTCACAAAATGTACTCAAAAGCACAAAAACACACTTTAAAAGTCCCAAGGGAACCAGGGATGTTCATAAAAATGGCATCCCTTTCCTGGTTGTCACAATCTCACCCAGAAGTGTTCTGCTGTATTTATGTGAGCACAATGGCGTGAAGTTTCAAACACTGTCAGTGCTGGCAACAAAGTGTCAGGGGGGATCTATTGACAGCTTGGGCCGTGGATAAAAAGGAATAGCTTTTAACATTACAAGATCATGAAAGGATGTCATTGTTTGGTATGTGCGCCCTTTTGCGCTCATTAGGTGTTGTTATGATGCCATATTTGCTGTATCTGATAAAGCAAACCAGACGTCCTTGCTCATGATCATGCATTATAACAGGCCTAGTTAGTTCTTTGACAGAAGGGCATAACATTGGTCAATTCGATTCTTTAACCCGTGACCTGTTGCTGCTGCTTAAAAAAAAAAATCCTTGCCCAAATTTAGCTTCATTCCCAGATTCCTTCCTCCCCAATGCCATAGCTATCTTCCTATGAAAAAAGGCATGCATGACGTAAACATTCTTTGACTACTGGATAATTTCTGCTTTCATTTCTGATTTTCCTTCCCTTTTACACTGTCACTTGAGAGACGGTGCCTGGAGAGGAGCATCTGTGAAGCAGGTAGCAAGAAGATATCAGAGACATCCTGCTGCGCTTAAGGGATTCCTTTCCTTAGCGCTTTTGAATTAGCAGCTCCTTTGCCAAAAATATGCTGGAGATGTTTTCTTTCTCCAAGACATTCCAAACACACTGCTGGGTTCATCATATTGAATTCATTTTCTCTTTGTATCTGCATTCAATTCTGTCCTCCCACTCTGCATACATCACAGAGGCTGGAGGAGAAGTGAATAGAAATGATGCGGGGGTTGGGATGTGGAAACAGGATCAGAACTGAAAGAACTGTATGGAGTGTTTCAACTGTTAGCACTTGCAGCGGAAACAACTACCTCAGGGTTGGTATATCAGTCCCAGAGGTGTCAGGAGCAGAAAAACAGCAGTAGGAATGGGTGAGGGGGGATATGTGTCCCTGACTTCCCTCCTACACTCTTCTGAAGGGGAAACACCTGGGTTCATGTCCCCTTCTTGCATATAAAAATGAAAGATTATTTGAAAGATTTGGCACTTCAGCAATCTAGGCTCCCTCTCTGCAGCCACCAAAAGCATATCATGTGGGGGGTTTAGTGCTCCTGCTTATAAAATAAGTCTGGGTTGTTGTGGGAAGTTTTGTAACAGAACGCCTACTATGGGATTGATCTTCTCCCACCTCAACTCCCCACCTCACTTTCTCTCAAAATTCAGAACTAGTGTATCTCTTTCTGGGTATTATGGGGGCAGCTACAATTGAATATTGCAAACATAATCACAGTTTAAGTCCATATATCCATCCATGTATATCCATATCCATCCATCTATATCAACAATGCAACAAATGGTATATTAAATTTGACACATATTTACTGTCCCAAAAGTTCCATGCATCCAGTGAGATGCCAATGCAGGACTTGATGATAGGACTCTTGTGTCTCTGCTGCTCAGTAGTATTGCAATCTTCAAACTCTAAATCAAATCAAAACAAAACAGATGCAAATGCAATACAGAAACTACACCACAAGGAATTTATCCCTTTTGTTCGCTCCTAAATACATAATTGAAAATAACACTACTCATTCAAAGTGAAAAGAGCCTAGTCCTTAGCCCTGGCACTGGCAGTTCCTCTCCAGATCCATCAATACCCCTCTTTCTGAACTCAGCTAGCAAGTACTGCACTTTCCTTAGGGTTTCCCCACCCACTGGGCCAAACCAATAAATCATATTAGTTACACTAGTTTTTCAAAGTCCACTTTGCCCGAGTAACCAGTGAAGTGGACCGTGGACCCCGTGTTTGCTTCCATGATATATGCTGGTTAAGAACCTAAGAACAGACTCAGTGAGGAGCATCCTAATAGCCGCAGCCATGTGGAAGAATTAAAGTCTGATCCAATAAAACTAACATGGTGTTTCCTCCTACCCATCAGTGGCATGAGTGAGTGTGATGGGTGTTAAAAAGAGAGAGAGAAGAAGGCTCTTGCATGAATTGGTTTTGCAAAGTGGCACAGTCAGCCTGGTCATTCCAGGAGAGAAATAGTCTTTCTTTCACATGATTTCTTCTTTGATTGTGATTTCCTGTGTGGCAGGGGGTTGGAGTGGATGGCCCTCATGGTCTCTTCCAACTCTGCAATTCTATGTATCCAACAAAACACTGTATAGCAGGGCTGATATTGAGGTTCTCCAGATGTTTTTGGACTGCAAATCCCATGGTCCCTTATCACCGGTTATGTTTACTACTGGTTATAAGAGTTGCTGTCCACTTATATATAAGTACACACACTGTCTACGGGAGTAAACTAGTGAAGATGGGCAGTTCTGATGTCATTGGGGTTGTGAATCCACTCTAGTTCACAGTTTGAACTTTAAAGTGGCTGTCCAAGGTACAGAACCCGATCCCCAAAATTGCTTAGCGCCTTAGATATCATCTTTAAAGTTCAGACTAAAATTAAGTAAGGATTTACTGCCTTGCTTATACCAGAGCAACCAGCCACTACTGGAGTAAGCTCTGTTGAATACAACAGGGCTTAGGAATGAATATGTCTAGTCTTGCGTGTTGTTCAAGCATGATTTGGATAGTCAAGTTTAATTGAATAAAATCTCTGTTCTGCTACCACTCTTGGATCAAAGAAATCTCCTATCTTCACTTCTTTATCCTTCTCAGTGTTCACATGGATACACGTGATCATCCCTTTTCTAGCCTCTCTAGAGTAAACATGCTGGCATGTGCTGATAAAAAGACAGCTTTGCTGAACTTTCCTCTAACCTTGGCTTTGTGTCAAGCCTAAATGGATTATTCTCTAGTGGTTCCAACCTATTTCAAATCAAGTTGCAAGAGATTTTTCTTTTGTGATATTCCAGCTGATTATAAGTGAAAGCTGTTATCTCCTCTCTGTAGTGAAACTCATACATATTCTCTCCAAATATCAAAGGGTCAAAAGAGGAAAGATGTTTTGTGGTACAAAAATATTTATTTATTTACTTATTGGCTTGGTTGGGCCAAAATGGATGAGATGCAATTTACAAAGTGACTGGATAGACATTATTGTTAATGCCTAAAGAAAGTCTAGACAATTATATGACTCAGTGAACCTAACATTACTTTGTGGCTTCAACAACTTGGCTTTAAAAGAGGCATCGTAACTCAGCTGTTGGCTTTGCTAGAGTTGAACATTTAAAGTCAAAAGAAAGCAACAGCAGAATTTTTACAGTGTGAACATCAAATCTGTTTTCACAAGGGAGTAGAGAGAAGGAAGAACAGAAGCCCCTTATGGTGGTGTTGAGCTTACTGGAATTTTTTTATAAAGTTAACATAGAAAGTTTGCTGTTGCTTGCACTTCAGATGACCTGTGGGTAAACATAGGCTTTCTATTTTCAGCAGTCCCAATCCATTAAGTTTTATTAACCTATTTTTGTACTACGAGGGCAGCAAATGTTTCACTGACCCATTCTAATGTTTGAAAAACTGGTAAACGATATTTGCAAACAATCAAAGGTGCTTTAAAATAGTTTCTCTGTCAACGTGTGGAATTACAAATAGTTTTTAAAGTGTGATTCACTCTGATTAAAACAGAAGGAAAGCTGGCATCCAGCATGTGTTTCTTCATCCTTATCTGAAATCAATCCAGTTTTAAGGAGTAGAGAAACTGGGGAGAAGAGTTCAAAATATTGGAAGATGGTAGACATTTTTTATTTCTTTACATAAAGTCAGCAGCTATAAAGGAGATATCCTTTGCCCTAAGCAGGATGGTTAAAAATCGAAATGATAAAAATGTTCATTTCAGTTTTTTGGATGATTTCAGAGCAGGCTGTTGAATGGTAACAGGATCAGTATTTGTGAATAATAACTTGCAGATCACATTTAAAACTTCAAATGCTTTACACTATGTATTTACAGTATTCACTGGTCTATCACCACAATTTATGACAATTAATTCCATAGTTTAACTGTGAGAAAAATTTTCTGTCTACCCTGTATCTCCCACCATTCAGGTTCATTAAATTATCCTGGGTTCTAGATTTATGAGACAGAGAGTAAAACATACACCTACTCATTTTCTCCACACCATACATTATTTTTACACTCCACCATGGCCTTTCTTACTTGCCCCTTTACCTAAACTAAAAGCTCCATTGTTTTTCTAACTTTTACCCATAAACAAATTGTTCAACCCTCTGAACATTTTGGTTGCTCTCTTCTCTATAGCATTTTTTCCCCCTGCAGCTCTATAGGATCTTTTTTGAGATGCAATAATCAGAACTGGACACTATATATAAAATGTGAGTTGCCTTCTTCCACATGGTTGCAGCCATTAGGATGCTCCACACTGATGTGTTCTTGGATTCTCATCCACTATGTATTGTTGAAACAAACAATGGGCTCAAAGTCCACTTCATTGTGAAGTCGAAGGCTTTCACGGCCGGCATCCATAGATTTTCCTTGGTTTTTTTCCAGGCTGTGAGGCCGTGTTCTGGAATAGTTTGTTTCTCACATTTCACCTGCATTTGTGGCTGGCATCCTCAGGGAATGCTTGTGTAGGTGTGTGTGTGGAGTTTATATGCTGTGAACCCCTGTTGGGAAGGAAATTTGTATGTAATTGAATGTAATATGTAAATTTGTGTAATTGAATGGTTAGTTTCTGGGTATAGAAATGCAAGGAGGATTAGTGTCTGTTTGGCTAATGGTTGGTTGATGGGACATTATTTGCTGGGAATCCCCCTGTCCCTGGGTGGAATTCTTTTGTAAGTGTTGAGTTTTTATTCTATTGTATTTCAAAACTGGAAGCCAGATTTTGTTTACTTTTAAGGTTTCTTCTTTCCTGTTGAAGTTGTCCAGGTGTTTGTGGATTTCAATAGTTTCTCTGTACATTCTGACATGACAGTTGTTGGCCTGGTCTAGAATTTCTGTGTTTTCAAATAGCATTTTGTGTCCAGGTTGGTTGATAACATGTTCTGCTACTGCTGATTTTTCTGGCTGGCCCAGTCTGAAGTGTCTCTCATGTTCCTTGATTTGTGTTTGCACACTGCGTTTAGTGGTCCCTGCGTAAACTTGTCCACAGCTACATGGTATGCGGTAAACTCCTCTGGCTGTGGGTTTGAGAAAGAACATAACGATTTGGATAAATTACTGCTAGAAGAAGGCAACAAAAAAGCCATTTCAAAATTCTACAAATTACTGCTGACAAGATTTACAGAACAAGATCAAATAAAGGAATATATGATAAAGTGGGCACTGGATATTGGGGGCACCATCTCTTTATAGGAGTGGGAAAAAGCAATGAAAAGATCCTTTGCCTTCACTGCATCCCAGAATCTAAAAGAAAACTACCGGTATATTAAAGTAGTTTTCAGGTGGTATTATACGCCAGTTAGACTAAATAAGATGAACCAAAAGGTTTTGAGTAACTGCTGGAAATGTGAAAGGAATCGGGGATCCTTGATACACATGTGGTGGCAATGCCCAAAAATCAAGGATTTCTGGAGACAAGTTCATGAAATTATACAGGAAATTCTACAAATTAATCTGGCCTTCACTCCTAAGTTGTATTTATTAAACATCATAGAAGAGGAAGAAGGGGAAAGTAATGTTTATTGGAGGGTAATACTTTATATGATCACGGCAGCTAGACTAATTATAGCCAAAAAGTGGAAATTGAAAGATCGCCCGACTATCAACGAATGGAAAATTAGTTGATTGACATGATTGAACTGGATATGCTGACAAATAAGCTGCGAAATAAAAAAGAGAGCATATGGAGAAAAGAATGGAAACCAATTTTGGAATATTGGCAAAAAAAAGGGTGAACTACAAGATTGCAAACTGATATAGGTAAAAATCCCCAGCAGAACAAGGAATAGAGTCCTAACATATAGGTAAATAACTTAGAAATAGACAAAGTCATTTATGGTTGTATGTTTTTTATTGTGAGTCTGATAATCATCAAATGTCAAACAAGTAGGAAGTCATAGAACAATTTTTGAGGTTTAATATAGCAGGAAAAACTGATATTGATATTTGATATGGATAATTGGTATATCTCAAGATACATTGTAAGATGATTACTATGTATATATTATACTGATATACAATAACAAATAAAATGTTTTAAAAAATGTTCATGAACATTCCTTAACATTATGCATGCTTATTGCTGAGAAGGAGGCTGTAGTGAAGCTGTTTTTTAAGGGCAACAAGTATTTATAATAAAGAGAGAGACCCAATATGATTATGATAGTTTTCCCTTTACAATGAGGACATTTGTCTAGCAGTGCAGCCCATGATGACTATGAAATGGTGGAGCATGATTGTTTCACATTTAGTTTTTCTTCAGGGTTCATTAGGTTTGAGTGTTTTTCTTTTTAGGTGGCCAAAAACCTGGTTTGCAATTTTCCCATGAATAACTGTTTTTACTGCTTGTTTGGAAACTGGGAGCTTCCTTTGCTTGTTGATCATGTGTGGTTTTGCCTTCCCCCCCCCTCCATTCAGTGGATGACACCGTGGTTGCTATTCCCTATGGAAGTCGGCATGTACGCCTAGTGCTGAAAGGTCCTGATCACTTATGTAAGTAAAAGTAAGCTTTGTTTTAATATTGGACAACTCATAATATCCTCTGAAGTTCTATTTAGAACATTTTGTGGTTTCTTTTCCCCGCCCCCACTGGGGATTAGAGTCCTGTGCTCAGCTGCCAATCCCATAAACATCAATAGGGAGCTACATGTTTATTTGAAAGAGTAACCATTTGACCCGTTAATAAAACTCTTTATACCCCTTTTGAATTTTCCAGCCATCCATATGCATATGCATGACTTGACTGTTGTTGAGGACTTTTATAAAAAATGTGTTTCACTAGCTGATGAGAATACAGTCGAGGTTTCCCTGCTGCTCAGCTGAACCATCACTCATGACTTTAACACATGTTCCTGTTCGTATGTTTACCTTTGCATTTTTCCATCTTGGAGTAAAGTCTAAAGGAGATTTCCACATTTAGTACAAGGTTGTGCTGTTCATAAAAGCATCCCATTCCATCCAAAGAAAGCACGGCAATGCCCTGTAATAGTCTTCCCCAACGTGGGAACTCTCCAGATGTGTTGGACTATGATTCCCAGCAGCCCTCATGATGCAGGCCATATTCTAATATACAGTATTTGTAGGGTAGCTGGCTGGGAAAGGAACAAGATGGATAAAGGATCAAGGATTGAGGCTTGGTAGAGACAGGACATGAGGGATGCAGTTACACTGGTTTTCTGACCAAATTATACTGCCACATGTTTGGCTTATCTAGGGGGACTAGTGGCAAAAATATGTTCTGGGAGTATCCTGGTTAGGTGAGGTTCCTAGTTGACTAATTTTTCTGACTTCAGAGTGACTCGTCCCATGTTATTAGCAGACATACATGTATCTGTGAATACTGAGCATCTAGACTGAAGATGCAATATAGAGATGGAAGACAGAACCCCTGAGTAAATCCTAATGAAGTTGATGTACTAGGGGGATACAGTGGCTAAAAATGTGAGCTGTATCCACCCTCAGAGAATAGAAAACTCGTAGTGAGAAAACATTTTTTTTTTTAAGGGGCAATTTCTGGGCTGTGGTTTTGCTCTCAACTCATAGATTGTTTTTAATGGAGATAGTAAAAGCATGTTGCCTGAATTATGACAAAGTGTTCTAAACCCTTTGCCCCTGCAGGGAGATCAGATAAATGTTTGATTCCCCACCCCCAACCCTGCTTCTTTCTTGCCTTAGTAGGCATTGCAACACCCATCAGCAATGAATCCAATATTCTAAGTGTTGTTCCAAATCAACAGAATGGTCTTGAATTGCAGCAGTATTCCACATCTCACTCATCATCTCTCTTCTCCAAAGGAAGAGTTAAGTGTGAGCAAAAGTTACTGAATATATTGGACAATGATGGCATATATATTATATTTGTTTGTTGTTGTTGTTGTTGTTGAGAGTGAAATAGTACCAGTGCTCAAGCACACAGAGACATTAAAGACTTGCAGCTGGTTGTCAGTTGTAAGATAAGCAACAGCAATACTACAAATGTCAGGGATGATGGGAGTTGTAGCTCTTCACCTCTGGCTCAAACTCACCACCTTGTTATGCAGCAGAGCCAACCAGCTTAGATCAGTGGTTAATGCTTTCCTCCAAAGCAGCAGAGTTTCAGAGAATAGGCTGAAGATCCTGACAAACTCTCCAAGCCTTCTCACTCTTCTCCAGGTGTCTCCAAAATGTCTCCAGGATACACTCAGGCAACTCAGTAGTTTTATATAAAACCTACTTTATTCTTCTATATAAATATACTATATGGTCAACAAATCACAATCTCTACACACTACTCCACAATATCTCCAAACTACTGCACCTCTACTCAACCACCACAATACATTGGCAAACATTGCAATTTTATAGCCATTGTTTATCACCACCCACTAGTTAGTTTCCACCCAGTGGGTGTGTACTTTCATTCTGATTGGTCCACATAGTTCCATCCATGCTTAAGACCAACCCATGTATTTCAACATTTCACCTTGTACACTTAATGATTCTCAGGTGTTTCCAATCTGCATTCAGTACCTCTGTCCTTGGCTCTCAGGACTTATAGATTACATTAGCAGTTTCACCTGTGTAGCTTCATGATTGCTCTTGCTTAGTCATTGTGACTTTCACATACATATTTTATTTCTTTCACTGTATGTCCCATGTTGCATTTTCCTTAACAATCCCCTCCGAAATAAAATATTGTATGTGTCTTACAATGTCATTCCAACCATTTGTGTCAGCCTTTCATGTTTTTCTGCTGTCAATGCTTTTGTGAACAAATCTGCTATGTTGTGTTGTGTTTCTATATATCTCAATTCTATTTCACCCTTCTGAACCATGTCTCGCACATTTTGATATCTTACACCAACATATTTTGTTCTGTTCTTCAAACTTTCAGTTTCAGCCATCGCTATGCATGACTGTGAATCTTCCAGAATTTCCACTGGTATCTTGTAACTTTCATTTAAATCATTTAACAATTGCTTAATCCACTGTACCTCATTTACTATCTCCTTCAAAGCAGCGAATTCTGCTTCCGTTGTGCTTAACGCTACATTAGTTTGTTTTCTACTTCTCCAAACTATTGGACTTTCACTATATTTAATTATCATTCCTGTAACTGACTTCTTGTCTCCTAATTCTGATGCAAATGAACTGTCTACATAACAATCTAGATCTGAACTATTATTTCTTATTATCAATTTCCTATCTAAGGTTCCTTTCAAATATCTCAATAAATGTTTTACCGCTGTCCAGTCTTCAATTTTTGGATCATTAACCCTTCTAGACAATACATTTACAGCATAAGAAATGTCTGGTCTGGTGTGGCAAGATATGAATTGTAAAGATCCTATTATACTTCTGAAGAAAGTCTTGTCCTCAAACGCTCTAGTTGTTTCCTCAGACACAAAACCAGTTGTCATTGGAGCTCTTACTATTTTTGCATTCTGTAATCCACACTTTTCAATCAATCTTTCAATTTTATTTCTCTGACTTAATAAACAATGTCCTTCTTCTGTCCATTCAACGCAAATACCTAAATAAGACTTCAATACACCTAAGTCCTTCAAAACAAACTTCTTAGACAATTCTCTTTTTACTGACTCAATTTCCTGTTTTGACTTTGCTGCTACGCACAAATCATCTACATAAATCACTAATACTATGTCTCCTTTTGTATGAACACAAGCATCTGCAATGCTCCTCTTGTAACCTAGCTTAACTAGCTCATCATTGATGCACAGATTCCACGCTCTGGCACTTTGTTTTAAACCATACAATGCTTTCTTTAATTTATATACTCTCTGACTACCATTTTCTTCGAAACCTTGTGGCTGTTCCATAAATATTTCTTCATCCAGAACCGCATTCAAGTAAGCTGTCTCAAAATCAAAATGCTCTACAACTAAATTCCTTTTTACTGCTACAGCTAGAACCATTCTCAGACTTTCTGGCTTTGCAGTTGGAGAATATGTCTTATCATAGTTCTCATACTGCTTTTGTGCAAAACCCTTAGCCACTAACCTAGCTTTATATTTGATACTTCCATCTGGCATTTCTTTCCTTTTGTATACCCACTTACAACCAATTACTTTCTTGTCTTTGGGTCTGTCAACAATTTCAAAAACATCTTTATTTACCAGGCAACCAAACTCATTATCCATTGAATCAAACCATCTTTCCTGTTCTTCTCTAGAAAAACTTTCCAACTCTTCAAAACTTTCAGGCTCTTCTACTGCTAAACAAGCCCTTGCCTTTGTCACAACAAACCTATCTGGAGGCTTTCTAACTCTATGACTACGCCTGGGAATAAAATCTGCTGTTCTGTCTCTTTCATCTTCACTTTCTCTACTGGGAGTTGTAGTTCTATGGCTAAATCTCTTGTCTTCAGTCATTCGAGTAGTAGTAGGCCTAGATGCTATCTCATCATCAGAAGAACTACCACTGCTGCTAGGTGATGCTTCCTGCTTAACTGAAACCCCTCCGTTTCCTGAGGTTGGTTCAGTTTGTGCTTCTGGCTCATTTGAACTCCCTAATCTCAAAAACACTTCTTTATTGGCATGCAGTTTGTCCCAACCTGCATGTCTTTCAAAATTTGCAGACCTAGAATACTGCACTTGTTTTCCATCCAAATGAAACTTGTAGCTATTTCCAGAATACCCCAAAAACCTAAGCCTTTTGCTTTTGGGTTCTCCTTTCCTCCTGAAACAAGCAGGTGTGTAAACATGAGCAAATTGTCCAAAAACCCTTAAGTACTTATAATTTGGCATTCTCCCATACAATAACCTGTAGGGAATGTCTTCAATTTCTGAATGATACAATCTGTTACTGATATGTATTGCAGTCAAAGTTGCTTCTGCCCAAAAACTATCTTTCACCCCTGCATCTGCCATCATACAAGCAGTAATTCTTTTTATATCTTGTATTTTCTTCTCTGCTAACACATCCTCACTAGGACAAGCAGGGTTTGTAGTTTCATGCCTTATTCCCACCTTTTGAAACCAGTTAAACAATTGATTATTTAAAAATTCTCCTCCTCTATCAGTAATGATGGTGCCTACTCTGCTATCAAATTGTCTTTCCACCATTCTTACCCATGCTTTTAAACTTTGCCCAGCGTCAGATTTGTTTTTCATTATTCTCACAAATGCAAACCTTGTATACCTATCAACAATTACTAGGAAATACTTGCTTCCCCCTAAGGACAAGCAATTAGCTTGGGCGACATCTGCATGTACATACTGAAATGGTCTTTGAGCAATTCTTTTTGTTTTCTTAGCTACTGGAAAAGCTCTGACCTTTACCTGTTGACACACTGTACAATCTAAGTGGTTTTTGCATTCAGTAACTTTTAAATCTGGACACATCCTGATTAAATTCTTTAAACATTTGAAGCTTGCATGGCCGAATTTTCTGTGAAGCTCGTGTATGCAGTCTTTGTGGATTGGAATATTTTCTATGTTATTAGCTTCTTCAACCCTGTAGCTATCAATATTGTCCTCCAAATAATAAAGTTTGTCCTTTTTCAAACCTATGCCACGCAATTCCCCATTCAGTTTTATCTTACACATGTTCTTTTCAAAGATGACTGTGTAGTCTCTTTCTGTTAATCTGCTTACTGATAACAAATTATTTTCTAACTCCTTTACATGTAAGACATCATTAAAATTCTCTTTTAGCCCTGGAATGTACACAGTACCCATTTGATTTACAGTACTTAGCTCTTTCCCGTCAGCCAAAACTACAGTATTTACATTAGCTGATTTTCTATTACTTATTAAATTTATATCATTACACATCAAAGATGTGGCTCCTGAATCTACTAGCCATTTAGAATTTGCATTTTGTTTTTCCTTAATCATGGTTGCAACCCCCTTTTTATTACCACTGTCCCTCAAAAATGGAGGTCTGGACTGTTTTTGATACTGGCGCGGCTGCCATCTGCTCTCTGCTTGCTTGCGTCTCTCAGCTGCAAAATGTTTACAATGTCTCTGCAGATGACCAATCTTCTTACAATAAAAGCACCTCCGTTGCTCCCTTGTAGAGGCTGCCTCCTCCTGCGTTCGCCAGTCAGGAGTTGTTTGTTGTTTTGGCACAGTCTTTAAGCTTGCTGAGTCACCCTGCTCAGACATTCTTCTCTGGTTCTCTTCCAGTATTCTAGCCACAATTAAGTCTCTATTAAGTTCAGCTTCTGGCAAGTTCTGCAAGCTGTTCGTTATGTTGTCCCACGAAGAGTCTAGCGATTCTATTAAAATGTAGCATTGCTGCTCTTTGCTAATTTGCACTCCCCTCAGTTCAGCTTGCACAAATAAATCTTGCATTATTTTTAAATGTTCTATCACACACTGCCCTTTAGCCATCTTTTGCCTGTATATTCTTTTAGACCATAGCATTTTTGCAAAAGCAGTTGAAGGAGTGTGTAATCTCTGCAAGGTATCCCACACATCCTTGGCAGACGTTTTATCTCTGACGTCATTAATTAAGTCTTCTTCAAGCATGAGATAAAGACAGGCTTTTGCTTTACTATCTCTCTCTTTAGTGGCTTCATTAGCATCAGCTGCCAGCCCTGTTTCAACTGGTGACCACAGACCTTCCTTTACTAGTAGAGATTGGGCATAAATCTTCCAGGTAGAGTAGTTGTTTCTATTTAATTTACTAAACTTTAGAATTTCCATCTTGATTTGTGCAGTGACTCAATTTGACACAGTCCTTCTGAGTATGCACAGCTGACCCGTCTGGGCTTAAGCAAAACACAAAATGATTTACTTACGAGGCTTATCAGCGCAGCACAAACAGCTTGCTCTGATCTATCGTCCACAAAGCTTTCTCCAACTCTCTGGAACTTTCAGCTTCTGTGGATGCTGGGTGCTCTAGTAACTGGGCCCATAACCCTTGTCAGGGATGATGGGAGTTGTAGCTCTTCACCTCTGGCTCAAACTCACCACCTTGTTATGCAGCAGAGCCAACCAGCTTAGATCAGTGGTTAATGCTTTCCTCCAAAGCAGCAGAGTTTCAGAGAATAGGCTGAAGATCCTGACAAACTCTCCAAGCCTTCTCACTCTTCTCCAGGTGTCTCCAAAATGTCTCCAGGATACACTCAGGCAACTCAGTAGTTTTATATAAAACCTACTTTATTCTTCTATATAAATATACTATATGGTCAACAAATCACAATCTCTACACACTACTCCACAATATCTCCAAACTACTGCACCTCTACTCAACCACCACAATACATTGGCAAACATTGCAATTTTATAGCCATTGTTTATCACCACCCACTAGTTAGTTTCCACCCAGTGGGTGTGTACTTTCATTCTGATTGGTCCACATAGTTCCATCCATGCTTAAGACCAACCCATGTATTTCAACATTTCACCTTGTACACTTAATGATTCTCAGGTGTTTCCAATCTGCATTCAGTACCTCTGTCCTTGGCTCTCAGGACTTATAGATTACATTAGCAGTTTCACCTGTGTAGCTTCATGATTGCTCTTGCTTAGTCATTGTGACTTTCACATACATATTTTATTTCTTTCACTGTATGTCCCATGTTGCATTTTCCTTAACATAGCATGATGTACTGCTGTAGAAACTTAATGTGCTAAAATGGTGGAGATCCTCTTCTGAGCCTCACAAGGGTCTGTCCTGAAAGACCAGTGGGTACGTGTTAATCTTTTTAATAATAATAATAATAATAATAATAAAATTTATTTATATCCCGCCGCTCTGCGAACAATCAGGGCGGCTTACAACAGTAAAATAATACATAATATAAAACAACTCAAAATCCCTTCCCCCCCTTAAAACATTATTAAATCAATACAGATTAAAATCAACATATAATACAATTGTTATTTTAAAACCCTTCCTAGCGAGCAGCATCAGTTAGGAGCTCCAGCATCAACCTCCAAAGGGGGTTCCTGAGGCCAGGGTTAGCTATTCTGGAAAAGCCTGCCTGAAGAGAACCATTTTGACAGCCTTTTTAAAGCTGTCTAACGATGTCAATAGGCGGATCTCATCTGGCAGGCCGTTCCACAATTTGGGGGCGACAGCCGAGAAAGCCCTCTGGGAGGTGGTCGCCAGCCTAGATCTTTGTGGCTGCAACAAATTCCTCCCAGAGGACGGGAGAGCGCCGGGAGGATTAAACATAGAAACCATGAATAAAGACCAGTAAATTGCAGGTTATAAGCCAACAAGAGGGGGAAATAATACAGCATTTTTTAAAAAAAATATAATTGTAAGAAATAAGTGCCCCTTTGGGTATTCCTGGATTGTTCTCCTGTGGATCTCATTTCTTGACCTATAAATGGGTTACCATTCTCTCTTCTACTCACACACATACCGTTTCTCAAACTACCAAAGGTTATCACTTTGCCTCTCGGCTTTCAATAAAATTAAATTGTAAAGAGGCCAGGAGAGGGAAGCTTCATACAAAAATCAGTGTCTATGGGAAATGCTGAGCAAATGTCTTCTTTTAGGTTAAGATGGGAACCTGTTCTTCAGAGTGTGCTGATGACCAACAGTGCTGTGATCATACTGCTTTGATGCTAACCATTCCTCTATACCAGAGATGGGAAAGTTAGTAGAAAAGAATTAATGTGTTTAATCAGTTGTTGATAAGCTAAAGGATCTATTTCATTTATATTTATACTAGACAGAGGGAATAACTAATACGTTAATGTTAAAGTTATCATTTTATTTAAGTAAAAAGCCTCCCCTAAAAGTGTTTCCAAACCCACCCACCCACCCCGAAAAATGTCGTTTGTGATTTTACACCCCATTCCCTTCCCCCTTTTGGTTTTTGTGTTTTGCTTCACATGAATGTCAAGTGTTTCTATAAGTTTCTTATAGATGTTATTGATATAAAGAAATGTACTGTTTCAGTAATATGGATCCTTCTTTTCTTTAGAAATTGAGCAGGATGGGGGAAGATCAGATTTAACAAAAAGCACAAAACCGTTTTGAAAAAATCTAAGAGAACTACATTTTGAGTAAAGAGACAGCTGAGAAATATAAAATTAGTTTTCACTTCTTTAAAGTTAGCAGTTTATTTAATTTAATTAACAATTCATAATTAATTCTGGCATTAAGTTAATGCTAACATTTCAATTTAATCAATTAAGCATAATAAATTTAATAGTAAATTTGCCTCTCTTTGTTAGAAAATTTCTATCTTAATTGATAATTAATAAATAATTGTCATTTGACTTTAATCAGTTAGATCATATCATGATACTATACCATCTTCAAACAACATACAGATTATGTGGCTGAAATGTTGTCGTTTTTCTTCCCCCAATTCCCTTTTCAGTTTCTTTTTTCCATCTTTGCCTGGTGAAGAAACATGTATATTTTGAAAGCTTGCACAAAGAATTTTAATGCCTGAAATTATTATGGACTTCAAGAGTATGTAATATAGGCAGTGTGATATGAAACCCATGAAGGTTATTTTTGTTAATTTGATTTTTGATTTATATCCATCCTCTCTCCCCTGAATAAGACAAAAGATAATGATAGAATGGTACAAATGCATAAAATGAACAAGTATAAAAATGTTACTATTACTATCTAAAATGTATGGATATTTAGTGACAGTGATAGAAATGGAAGAGTGAATAGATCAAAAGACTGCAAAGTATTATACTGTGCAGCAGTTTCCATGCCTTCCCCTCCTTTTGACTCTTCAATGTTTTATTGTGTTACAGTCAGGAACTGGCAGTGTTACTACGTAATGTACACAAGATACTCAACACTGCATACGTGCCAACATTTTTTGTGCCATAAAAATTCAGACAAAAACAATCTGCCATTTGATTGCATAAATGTTCAATTCATTTGCTGTGCCATCCTAAACAATGTCTAGTGCAACCCATTATCTCTAGGCATCACATAAGTCAGTGATTCTTAACCTGTGGTGCATGGACCCCCCAGGGACCATGATGTCCTGTGAAGGACTGAAGGCTGCTCAGCCCATGTGACAAGAGCCAAGGCAAAGGCTGGTTGGCTTGGCTTGTGCATTGCTCTTTGGTCTGCTCCAGTTACATATTTGCAAGAAGAAGCAAATAAGAAAAATCTTCCCACCCTTCTAGTACCTCTGAGGGAAGGGTTATAATGCATGGTGTTAGGGTTAGGGTTGGGGTTTTAAATCTTGAGTTAAGTCTAGGGGGTCTGCGGCAACAAAATATATTTAAAGGGGCTCCCTGGTAAAAAAAAAAAAAAAAAAAGGTTAAGAGCCACTGACATGAGGAGCTGAATGGAGTCCACTTGGATGAAATTCCATTGCCACATAATCTCAGATTAAATGCACCTGTTTCTGGAAGGCCCCAGAGTTTGTTGAAGACAAACAAAGAGCTTCGTGAACACCTAGAAGCTGTCAAAACAAGTCTGGGATTGTGCAGAAGCACCAATCAGATTTGGGTTATTAAAATCCAAATTGTGAATACTCCCTGAAGGACTGTTAAATCCATTTGTACAGAATGGAAAGAATACGAACTGCAGCTTTGCCTAGAGGAGACTGTGAACTGAAACTCAGTGAGCTGGTTCGGAGAGCGCTAGTCAGAGCAGGAACCATTGGTAATTCTGAAGGATCTGGAGGGGTCTACCACAGAGATAAGGAGAACCTATCACCTGGGCATTCCACAAAAGTACGCTTTATGGAAGATTAGCGAGCAGAAAGCCGCTGCTGAAACAAACCCATATCAAAGCACATTATGAATTCGTATGTGGATGGCATGTGAGAAAAATTTATCTGGTCTGATGAGACCAAAGCAAGACTTTGTACCCCTTGCCACCAAACACTATATGTTGTGCAAAGGGAGTGCTGATCTCCCTGAGAAATCCATCCCTACAGTGAAGGTGGCAGGATCACATTGTGGAGACAATGTTCCTCAAAAGGGACTGAAAACCTGGGGCTTGTCTATATGGCAAAAATACTGCTCATAGAATTTGATGAGAGTACCTGTTGCCCCAATGGGATCCAGCATCATTTTGTCATATTTGGAAGGAGGGGGCAAAAAATGCCAAATACTCTGCGGGAAAAGCCTTTATGTCTTTCCCCATATTTAAAATAACAACTCCAAAGGAAATGCGTATTCCTACTCGTTGGGACAACCTGATTTGCTTTGCTGTGCATTCCCAATAAGAGCGGAAGTGGAAAGCTGATTGGTTGGACATGTGCAGGGGATGGAGCTTCCTGACAAGGCAAGTGCCCAGGAGCACCATGTTGGATTTTCACTGTAGCAATCATGTGCTGAGGCAATAAAACAGCCTTTTTTTCTGTTTATTTAAGCAGACGATTGCACTTCCACACATTGGATACACTTTTTAAAAAATACTGTTCAGCCATGGCAACTGGTGACAATAGAAATGTAAGTAATTCACTCACACCCACCATCTTGATTCGCAGACATGCCTGTTTGAGCAACAAACTTGTATGCCTTCACATTTCTGCAATCTTCTGGGGGGGGGGACCGTGGAGACAAATGAAAGTTGCTGCAAATTGGTGTTAGTGCACATCAATCCACATTTTATTGCCTCGTATAGACAAGCTTCTGGTCAGGATTGAAGGCAAGATGTACAAATGTACAAATGTAGGACAACTCTAGTGGAAAACTGGTTCCAGTCTGCAAGGGCCCTAGGACTGGTCCCTTCCAGCAGGATATTGACACTAAACATGTGTTAGAATGGCCCAGTTAAAGCCCAGGCCTGAATCTGACTGAGAATCTGTGACAAGACTCAAAAGTTGATGTTTGGCAATAATCCCCATCCAACCTGACAGCTGGAACAAATTTGCCAAAGAAGAATGGGCAAAAATTGTAGGATCTAGATGCATAAACTCAACAGAGATATACCCCAAAAGAAACATAACTTTAATTGAATCCAGATATGTTATCACCAGACTCAAGGGGGTGAATACTTATGCAACCAACAAGTGCAATTTGTTTAACTTGTGTGTCATAGTAACAATATTTTGCACCTTCACAGTATTGAGTATCTTGTATACATCAAGTGGTGACACTGCCAGTTACATTCATTCCAGGTTTTAGCACAACAAAATGTGGAAAAATCAAAGCGGGTGAATACTTCTGCAAGGAACGGTAATTCAATATAAGTAATGCAATACATACTACACAGGCACAGTGGAGATGTTATAGTATTGCTCATCACTAAGAGTCAAAGAGTTGTGATACAGTGGCAAAATCACTGCTATACAAGGCAATATCTCAAATGAGTTTTTGCAGAGTACATTCTGAAATACATATGGTAATGAGACCAGACTGATGATAAATAGGCAATCAACAGGTGGTGAATTTTATCCTGGAATAAACTTCATAAAATATCATGATCTTCTAATGTGTTTGTAATTAATGTTGTTTGTCAAGCAAGAAAGCAGTCTCCCTTACACTGATCCCAGGTCACTTTTGGTAATGTGAAGAAAGAAATTGCTTGAAAAGCTTAGCTGATTGACACCTAGGCAGTTTCCATTTAATGGGTGATGTTACTCCACTGCACTGTGCCTGGTCATGTTCACAGTTTTATGGATTGGATACACTGTAATCCTTTGAAGGTGAGAAATTTGGGCACAGTGCCAGCTCATTGAGTTCCTGTAGATAACCTCTGAAGAATATTCAGAAGGGAAGCAGCTGTGTGATTCTGTCCTTGACTGCCCAAACTGCAGTTTTTTTCTTCAGTTTCTTCCACTTTCTTCTGCCTGCCCCCATGCATTTCCTTTTTCTCAAAACTATATAGCCAAACCATTCAACCTAATTCCAAAGAAGAGACTCGTTCTTGGGTTTGAATGAACCTGTGAAGTGCCCCATTAAAGGATCAGTGCAAAATCATGTGTTTTCTTTGAAATACAGAATGGCATTTTGAATCACAATAGAAATATTATTATTATTATTATTATTATTATTATTAAAAGCCCAGCCCATACAGCATTTTGGCTTGTAGCTCTCTCTTCATCTCAGTTGCTCCAGAAAAGTCCTCTACCAGTATATGGACTTCAGCATCCTGCTCTAAAAGAAGTCAGGAAGCAGTACAGTTTTCTCTTGGAAGATTCCTAACATTTATTTTATTCTCTCCTCCTGTGCACACAAACATACAAGTAGTGTCATGTGATAACTTCTTTAGACTCAGTAACCAGCAGCTTCAGGGTTAAACAGTAAGCTTTATTGGTACAGTAATCTAAAGAGCTAATCCTACAATGTTAGTTGGGCAGAATGAAAACTATTTACAAAGCATTAAGTTAAAAAACATTTACAATCTACAGATCTGGTGGGCTATACAGTCATTGCCATTCATCACCCCCCTCCCCTTTCTCATGGAGAGTAGGCACATCCCATTACTCTCACGGCCATCACAGGTGTACATTTTAATCATGCAGTTGTGGACATATGACATATCCTCCCTTGTCTCCCAATACAGAACCAATTTGTTAGCAAGCACCAAAGAATGCAAACATAATTAGCCACAAAATGAGAGAACAGAAATAGAACAGAACTGAAACTTGGCAGGAGAAGGTCACATCCGGGACCGATCCTGACCCAGTTAAAGCCCAGGCCTGAATGCAAATGCATGTGCACTCAGGTTACACCAAGCTAGATCTAGTGAGAATAATTCTGTCTGTCATAATAGGTGAACAGACAGAAGAGGGAACAAGATTAACATTCTATGGATTTGAACAAGCTTTCTATATCACACATTGAAAAATGCCAGAAAGTGATACAAGTTGCGCTCCTAACTATACACTCTCATACATGTGCATGCACACACATGCACATATACAGACCAAACAATAGGAAAGTTAGTAGGAAAGAGTTAGTATGTCTAAGTTAAATGCCTTGCCAGAATGCAGCTTAAAAATACCACCCATGATTACATATACCCTGTCCCTGTTTTGAGCCTTGAAGAGAAGGAACACCTATATTATTTTTTTTGAAAATTCCATTTCTCATCCTATCTTTGTTTCTCTTACTCATTCCTTTATGAACTCATCCCTTTAACTTATTGGTTCCTGTGTGGGTCACAATAAAGGTCCCTGGGTGAAGAGCCTCAACATGTGGTTTCTTGGGTCAAATGAGGAACTTTTGTACACTGTGCAGTGTAGAACACAGGAGGCTCACCTAGATCACCCCCTTGCAAACTGCCTTTACTATTTGTTAGTTTAAAATCTTCTACACTTATTACTAACAAAACCATCACACTAACCTAAAATAAGTGGTTTGTACCTTGTGCCCTAAATATGGTAATTCTCCAACCCTGAGGGACTTTTTTTAAAAAAATAAAAAAGCAAGAAGCAGTTTTTCCAGAGTTCAAGTGAACTAGACTTTCGGTAAAGAACCAGATGGGAAAAAAAATGTTAGCTGTTTAGCATGGCCTCTCATTTAATTAATAAATAACTTAATAATTTAATTCTAGAAATTCCAACTTGACAAACATTTAAGTTGTCCCTTCATGCTAGGATATTTACAACATAACTTATAACTTAATTGATTTTGATAAATTAGTTCCTGTCTCTACACTCTGCACCATGCTAGCACTAATGGAAATTATTCTAGCTCCCACAAATGCTCAATAGATAGATAGGAGAAAGGAACAAGACATTCTATGAAGTTAAACAAGATTACAGGTATTAATGAAGCATTAACTATGGTACAAATTAGTAAAGTTAAGTAGTTTCCTCTTTCTACTTAAGTTGCGTTAAAATATATCTCTTATCTAAAATACTTTTCACTATTGTAGTGAAACATTATAGTCCTTTGCAATTCTCTATATTTAGTTTTTTGTTTCCTTGCTTGCTGGGAAGACAATTGTATTATAATCTTAAATGTGCTCATTTCTCAGCTTTAGAAACCAAGACTCTACAAGGTGTGAAAGGTGAAAACAGCCTCAGCTCCACAGGCTCCTTCCTTGTGGATAATTCTAGTGTTGACTTCCAGAAGTTTCCAGACAAAGAAATATTGAGAATGCCTGGCCCTCTCACTGCGGATTTTACTGTCAAGGTAAGACACATGGAACAAAATGATACTGTTCTTTTTGAAGCAACATAGAAAACAAAAGCTATTGGCAATATCATTAGCTGGACATTGTCTGCTAGAGATGCTGTAAGGTAGCTACACCCTCACTATGTTTTCTTTTTCCAAAGATTTTCTTATACTAAAGCGTGCTGATTCTGTTACCTGGCTGTACACACTCTCCCTCCTATAAATCATAATTCAGCTTATCAGACACTTCATGTGGTTTCCAGTAGAACAGGGCAACTCAAACATAAGGCCTAGTGAAGGTTATTTGAGCCTCCAAAGGTGTCTTGGAAATTCTCCTAAAACAGACACACCCAGGACATGATTAAACGAAGCCCCCCTCAGACAGTTGTTAGGGAGGAATGTGCTAATCTCTCCTGGATGCACCTGGCAATGAATTATACTCCAAAACAAACAAATGACCAGAACACCCATTTTTCTGCAAAGGTCTTCCTTCATACCTCTTCCTACCCACAATGGAAAGGTTGCCTTAAACCCATCAGTCTTAATGTTACAACCATTAGCAGCAATCAACGAAGCAGGGGTTTCCATTGTTTAACTCTAGGAAAATCACTCAAGCATTGTTCTACACTCAAAACACCCCTTTAAGGGCACATTGTTAGATATAAATATTACCCAAAATCTTGACCGAAGCATGCATAGCTCCCCACATGATGTTACTCTGCTGTGTTTCCTGGTGCACAGTTCCCCACACACCATCATTTTGTCCATTTGCTGTATCTCCCTCAGAATCAAGCTTGAGTATTCTTTGCTGCACAATCCTTGCTTTCTGGACAAGTAATTAAAGCCCATCACCCCCTGAATCTATTTCTTTATCCCAATACCTCCTCCTAATACTTTGTTAGCCTTCTGCGATTGCTTGAAGCTTGAGTGCATGTATGAGTGGTTCTATGATTATTTTCTAATAAAAACCATTTTTTTATTCTATCTTGGAGTCTTATCAGTTAGCATTGGCACACACAGGTGTAAAGATCCCACAAGTTACCCTACCTCTCACAATCATACTTTGAGCTAATTAAAATTCCCCAATTTAATATCATAATCTGAGTGTCATTAGTGGGTCCCACAGACCCCATGCAAGTCGGGTAACAATTCAGCACACCTAACACCCACTAGCTACATGGAAATGTCGCTGGATCAGAGCAAGCAATACAGTGAGATCATCCTCTGCATAATCCTCATACTGCTTAGTACTTAAAAAAAACCTTTCCTACCTTTTCACTCCCTGCTTCTAGTTCAGTGATGCAATGCTAAATCAGCCATATGAAAACTACCGTCCAACTGGCCCTGTGTAAAAGGAATGTGTCTGTTGTGTTATGCTTTATTTTAATTTTTTTGTATGCAGTGCTCAACATGCTGCTTTTTCTTTATATTACTTGCCTAATGGAGCAGAAACCCAAAGAGGGGCTATTTTGCTAGTGATTCAAAATGCCAAGTGGGGGACAAACTGACTTGCATGTGGAATAGAATGAATGTGGGTTGTGTGATTGGGGATGTATCCATTCCCCTCAGAATAGAAGCTGTTTGGGCCCAAAGTCCACAGCCTATACGCAGGAGGAAAGTGCTATCTAGAAAGGAGTGTGGCAAGATCCTAATTCTGCCAGAAACAACTATATTTGTATTTGGGGTGCACAAAGTGATAATGAAACTGTGGTTCCATTTGTAAAAGGAAGCCTTGGCACATGGTAAGGGACAAAATCAATAACGGGGAGGTTGCCATTAGTATTGGCTGCCTAGAATCTCTACTAGGGAGAGCCAACTGTGCCTAATCCCAGATTTATGTATGTACTAATGTATTAAGCTATTTCTATCCTACCTGTTATCATGAGATCTCAGGGCAACATACAATTAAAACAATATAAACAGTTTAAAACCATTTTAGATTAAAATAATAGTAATTTAAATAAGATAAAAGCATATTATATAATTTACTGGGTTAAAACAGAAGGAAAGGCTAAAACATTGGAGCACCATACATGTTTTGTTTATCTGAGAATATTTTCTGTCAGTTTCCAATATGATCAGAGACTTTTTATACTAGCTCACCAAGTTTAATCCAGTATAAACTTGGAAAGAACAGGAACCAAATCTGGGACTTTTCAATCAGTCTGGATGCGCCCACAGTTAGACATGAACATGTATACTTTAAGAAGTAAAAGATCAGATTCCCCAAAGGTTTTAATAAAATGGTCCCTTAAACAGACAAGGCTTGGCACCAAATAAGCCTCTAAGTTGAGGCCTTCCCATAAACAGGTGGCCACAGCAGGGAAGGTTTTATCCCTTGTCCCTTTGCAATGTATCATTCCCATTAGCAGGAAATGGAGCAGGGCTCTAACTGCAGACCTTAGTTCTCAGGCAGGTATAGTATAGGTGGATATAAAATATATATAGATTCAGTTGTATATCTATATTTATACAGTAGTTACATAGTACATATAGATATAGATATGTTTGTGCCTGCTCCAGGAATGGAAGAAGAATGCCTGCATTGTGTTTCTATCTCTGCTTCTCTATGCCCCCACAGACAAAGGAAAAATCATAATGTCAGGGTTACAGAGATATAAGGCCCAAAGTGACATCCCATGGGTTCCCATGGGTTATGGGTTCAATAAAAGTTTTCTAAACTTTTATTGAAAGTAATATAACTTTATAGAATTCAATAGAACAAAATAAAATTCACAACCCGACAACATTCCTTAGCAAAATATGTAATACACACATATATATACACACACAATTGTTTTTCTGTGCTTAAAAGAAAAGACAAATGTACAAACCTTTCCTAGACATACTCAGGTGTAGTTCACAAAGCGGGTTAACTCCAGCAAACTATCATTTCTTGATATTTTATTAATTCTTAACCACACTCTTTTAAAAATATCTTGGTTATTAATTCTTAATAAAATAACCAAGATATTTTTAAAAGAGTGTGGTTGAAGATCTAAGGACAGAACTGATTTATGAGATGGGGGATAAATGGAAAAAAAACACCAAGTCATTTATGAGACTTCATGATAAATAAGAGTTTGTATAAAATGAAGTTGAAGTAGGTGAATTACACTGAGATTCAGGTAGGAAATGGAGGCCTAATAGTTCATGTCTATTTAAAACACACACACACCACTGCTTAAGATATAAAATGTTTAGAAGAATAAGCTATGAGACACTTTAAGGTGAGCAGGCTGGCTTTGGTCAAGAAGTCATCATATCCCTTGGAAGTTCTGCTTTGTGTAGTATCGGCAGTAAGAATCAAGTTGTTTCCTCCCATTAATGCTTTCCTATTCTTCTAGATAATATAAAACACATTTCTGAGAGCAGTGTATGCATTCTATAAAGGGAGCAGAGGGAATTGCACAGACATATGTGAACATTTGGGAATTAAAATAAAACAAAGTCCATTGGGCAGTGGGGCAAGAAAGGAGGGGGGTTAGGTCAGAAGGCCCTGAAGGATTTCAGCTGTAAAGCTGTAAAAATTGTATCATGTCCAGGACATCATAATTTTTTCATCAAGAGACACAGAGCTAGAGGGTGTTTGATTTAAGGTGATGCTGATGACCTTGTGACAGATGGAAATACAAATGGCTGCACCGAGAAATGAGACCCATAGTTAGATTGAATGAAACAAAACTAAACAGAAAGTATGGACCTTCTTAGCGTGGTAACTGCAGATGTAGCAGCCAGTACTGGGCAGCTGAAAGGATTCACAAGAAGAAGCAATTCATTAAATCAAAGGTAATGGTAATTATCAAGCTGCAGACAGAATAGCAATGTTTTTCTTGACTACTATAAGCAGGGCAGTTGGCATTGCAAAATGTCTTGTTAAAAATGACAGTTTAAAGCAACAAATTTAGTGTTCAACAAGACAGATTGTCAAGCTGCAATTAATTTAATGTCCCGATTTTCCTGGAAAAATTTAATATGGACATTATCAGACGTGGCAAAAATCATGGGATTACAACATCAGGGTAGCGCAAATGGGCCCTGCTATCACATGGCATCGTCATCTGGCTTGCGTACCCTAATGATGTTTTGAGCTATGCTGGCGGTGGCATAATAGCCACCGGTAGGGTCTCCCATGCCAGACAGGTCAAAACCAAAGGGTCTGACAAAGAGCGTCAAAGGGCAGGATGGGCTCTCTAGCCTTATGGCAACCATCCTAGGAGAAGGAAAACTCTAATCCCAAACCCGGGCAGATGGTGCTCGTCCAACCATCTAAGAGAAGGAAACTCTA
This sequence comes from Gambelia wislizenii, assembly GCA_030847615.1. Classification (NCBI taxonomy): domain Eukaryota; kingdom Metazoa; phylum Chordata; class Lepidosauria; order Squamata; family Crotaphytidae; genus Gambelia; species Gambelia wislizenii. The sequence continues at coordinate 319,174,823 of JAUMIR010000002.1, read as the reverse complement.
ATCAAACCTACAACCCAAGGACCTCACTGCTACCGTCCATGCTTGCAAGGCCAGCAGATGAACCTTTGGTTTAAAGGGTGAGGCCAGTTCTGTGCACGCTGCGCTCCACCAGAAAAATCCATTGCACAGGCTCGAAGGACAAATCCAATTCCAAAAAAGCCCTGTAGCGATAGGCAAGGGACGAAATGGCAGGTGTAAAGATGCACTGGAAGCCGCAGACCCAACCCTGCATACAGGCAGTTCTGGACTTTGGTCGCTCGAGGCTGACCCGGGAGATGACAGTCTTGTTCAGCAGCATCCTGAACGACCAAGCAGCCTTTTTTAAGGAGAGCACTGCTTGCTTCATATGGAGAGGGGCCTAGAAAAGGTGGCTTAACGAAAGCTCATCCCCATCTACCTGGTTGGCTAGCTGCAGCCAACAGGAATCTTCTGATGCGGTCAAACCAAGGCAAAGAAACAAAGGCACACACCGGCCTCCAAAGGTGTAAATAAACTGATGCTTGCATGCTGGAACATCAGAACCATGCGAGACTCTGCAGATAGCCTGAGCGTTGTTCTGCCCTAATAGCCCGTGAACTATCACGGCTTAATATCGACATCACTGCTCTTAGTGAAGTTCGTCTCCATGAGGAAGGCAGCCTTAAAGAACACGGCAGCTACACACTTTACTGGTCTGGCAAACCCAAAACCGAAAAACATCTTTCAGAAGTAAGCTTTATGATTAAAAACTCCATTGCCTCCAAACTCAAAACCTTGCCAACAGGACACTCTGATCCCATTATTTCCTTACGCCTCCCACATGTTGTTCTCTTTACTGTATATGCCCCAACTATGCAAGCCGACCCTGTGGAGAAAGACAAATTCTACACAGACCTATGCCAACTCATACAAAAAGTCCCTGTAGAAGACTTGGTGACTTCAATGCCAGAGTCAGAAAGAACTCCAAAGCCTGGAAAGGTGTCTTAGGCAAGCATGGTGTTGGAAATTGCAATGATAATGGACGCCTCCTGCTAGAGTTCTGTGCAGAACAACAGCTGACTATTACAAACACAATCTTTCAGCAGAAAGATAGCTTGAAGACAACCTGGATGCATCCCCGATCCAAACACTGGCACCTCATTGACTATGTTCTAATCCGCCAGAGAAACATTCACGATGTCCATCATACCCGAGTGATGCCCAGTGCAGAATGCCAAACAGATCATCGCCTCATCAGATGTAAACTAAATCTTCATCTTAAGTTCAAACCTAAGAGGGGTGGCATCTTAAAGAGACTCCAAGTCAACAATCTTCAACAAGCTACCATGAGAAACAACTTCCAGGCAAATCTGCAAACAAAACTTGAAGACCATCTTACAGATCTTTCTCCCACAGTGCTTTGGCAACATATCAAAAACAGTATCCTCCAGTCTGCAGAAGAATCCCTTGGGTTCTCCCACAAGAAAAATCAAGACTAGTTTAATGAAAACAACCAAGAGATCCAGGAGCTGTTGGCAAAGAAGTGAACTGCTCGCCAGGCATACCTCGCCCACCCAACTTGCCATGTAAGAAAAGCAGCTTTCCATTGCACATGTAGTAAACTTCAACAAAAACTCTGAGACATGCAGAACAAGTGGTGGATCAATATAGCAGAAAAGACACAATGCTGTGCAGATCTGGGTGATCACAGAAGATTTTATGAAGCTCTTAAAGCAGTGTTTGGACCTACTTATCAGGTCCAAAGTTCCTTATTCTGTACAGATGGTCAAACATTAATTACTGATAAAGCCTCCATCCTGAATCGATGGGCTGAACATTTTCAAAGTCTCTTTAGTGCCAACCGAGTAGTCCAAGGCTCAGCTATCCAACATATGATACAAAAACCGATGAAAAATGAATTGGACATCACTCCCACTTTGGAAGAGACCCTTAAGGCCATACAGCAGATGAAAAACGGCAAGGCAGCTGGGATTGATGGAATCCCACCTGAAGTTTGGAAACACGGAGGTCATGTACTCCATGATAAATTCCACGAACTCCCTGTGAATTGCTGGGAAAAAGGGGAACTGCATCAGATCTCTGTGATGCAGTCATCATCAACCTGTACAAGAAAAAAGGAGCAAAATCCGATTGCTCAAACTATAGAGGCATAACACTGCTCTCTATTGCTGGAAAAATCCTTGCAAGGATACTCCTGAACAGATTAGTTCCTGCTATTGCAGAAGAACTTCTTCCTGGAAGTCAAATTGGTTTCAGAGCCAATAGGAGTACTACAGATATGGTATTTGCCCTTAGACAACTGTAAGAGAAATGTAGAGAGCAGAACAAGGGTCTCTATGTAACATTTGTCGACCTCACCAAAGCCTTCGACACTGTAAGTAGAAAAGGTCTGTGGCAGATCCTGGAAAGACTAGGATGTCCCCCCCAAGTTCCTTAAAATGATTATCTTGCTACACGAGGGCCAGCGTGGCCAAGTCAGATATGGCGATGCTCTTTCAGAGCCCTTTCTAATAACTAATGGAGTGAAGCAAGGTTGTGTTCTTGCACCAACTTTATTTACAATCTTCTTCAGCATGATGCTCCAAAGGGCTACGGCAGAGCTTGAAGAAGACGACGGTATCTATATACATTACCGTACTGATGGTAGCTTGTTTAACTTAAGCCATCTGAGGGCTCACACTAAGACTCTAAACTATCTAGTCCATGAGCTGCTCTTTGCTGATGATGCTGCCCTTGTTGCCCACACAGAAGCAGCTCTGCAGTGCCTAACATCCTGCTTCGCAACAGCTACAGAGCTGTTTGGGCTGGAAGTCAACCTGAAGGAAACAGAAGTTCTCTACCAGCCTGCACCACAGGACGAACAGCACCATCCCCACATTGCCGTCGGCAAATCTGTGCTCAAGTCCGTTCAGCAGTTCACCTACCTGGGAAGCATCATCTCCTCAGATGCCAAGATTGACAAAGAGATCGATCACAGATTAGCAAAGGCATGTAGTGCATTTGGAAGACTTCACAAAAGAGTCTGGAGTAATAAACACCTGAGGTGAAGCACAAAAATCAGTGTGCATAGAGCCATTGTACTGTCTATTCTCCTTTATGAATCTGAAACATGGGTCACCTATCACCACCACCTACGACTCCTCAAACACATTCATCAGCGCTATCTACGCACAATCCTAAATATACACTGGACTGACTATGTGACGAATGTTGCTGTCCTTGAGCAGGGATCACCAGCATTGAGGCTATGATATTGAGAACACAGCTGTGCTGGGCAGGGCATGTTTCTAGGATGGAGGACCATCGCCTCCCAAAAATAGTACTCTACGGTGAATTCGCCACAGGTCAGCGTAAGAGGGGCACTCCAAAAAAGTGATACAAAGACTCCCTGAAACAGCATCTCAGGCTCGGCCAAATTGATCACCAACAAAGGTCCGCCCTGGCCTCACATTGGGAGGCATGGAGACGCACTATCCACAATGCTGCAGCTTTATTTGAGAACTCACGTCGAACAAGTCTTGAAGAGAAATGACAACACAGAAAGAATCACAACACGGAAACATCACCGAAGGAGACCTTCTGCTGTGTTTCTGCAACCGGACTTGTTTAGCTCAGATTGGCCTTTTTAGTCATCAGCGCGCTTGCAGAAAGCGTGGGATGAGTCCTTCCTGAATCTTCATTTGCAAAGAAAAGCCAGAGAGCAGCGTGAATGGGTGGTCCTCAGCAAGAAAACATCTGGGTTTCTCTGCTTAAAATAGTGAGTTTTGTGTGTTCTTCCTCATTAAGAACTCTTACCTTCTTGTTGCCTGGCCACACTTTTTCACCTCATTCTGCTGTTGCTTGGCCATGTTTGCCTCAGTTTTCATCTGTGAAATGTTGGGCGGTATGCATCAAGGCCATGGTTACTGAAACGATTCATTCATTCATGGCATTTGTTTATCGCTTCTGACCCATCAGGCCCCATTGTTACATCCTGTCCCCTTTAGAAGACATGGGAGCAATTTTGTCATGGCATGCTCAGGCTGTTTTACGCACAGGAAAGTCATTTTCGCAATCCAAATGGTGAACTGGAAGTCACTTGCAGTTTTGATAACTAGCCTGGAGGCAGGGACTAAATATGTCCCCCAATCCCTTTGTCCCCTTGATGCAAGGAATATTTTGAGTCAAAAAAGTTACATATACAAAAGAAATTGTGGTAGGTCCCTTGGGCCCCTCAAAATGTATCATGGGCCATATGTGACACACAAGCTGTATACTTCCCAACCCTGTATTAAGACATACTTTTTAATGTCTTCACATGTTGACCCCTGGTACCAAAAGCTTCTTCTGGATTTAATTCCTGCTTGAATTATAGCCCCAAGATTAAGAGGTAACTTTATTTGTGTGCAACATTAAACCATAATTTAAAATTATTAGTGCAAACCACAGTGAGCTTACCATTACAGTACACTGAAACTCTTAAGATGTGGAGATTAATTAAAATAAGAAAACTTTATAAACTGGGATTTGAAAGTAGGTTGTTTCTATGACCTATAGGCATGCTAGAGGAGGGTACAAAGGAGTCCAAGAGGAAGCTTGGCTCATGATTCTAATGCTAAATTATTCGTTGGTGTTGCATCCAAAATAGCTCATAGACTTCAGTGATGAAGTCTGCTTTTTATACTTCCACACACCATGATAACAAAATGTTGGCATGTGGAGTTGTTGGCGCCAAAGCCAACTGGCATGCAGCTGGCCTCATTCTGTGTTATACTCTTGGTGAAACATCAGCGAGTAGTCTAACATTTGAACAGGTTATTGGGACTAAATGGCCTGTATTACTTTACAACTCTATGGACGCCTATTTTTGCATCCTGAAATAATGGTAGTTTAGACTAAGGGCACATGATTGTATCTCTCCTCAAGATAAATGCTTATCTCTAATAAGATGATCAGTTGGATACTATATGCACTGGAGAAAAATGTGTCCTTCATTTCCAATTATTACAAACTAACTTTCACCAATATCCAACACTCACCTCCTTCTACTCAGTATAGGATAAGTGAACCTTTTGTTTTCTGCTCTTTCTTAAGTTTGCTTCGAATCTACTTCAGCAAAGAGTCAAACTACAGTGCCTGCATGTGGTCTGTAGTAAGGCAAGAGGAGGCCTCTTAGTTGTTTACACCAGAGGCCATGCTGGTTGGATGATTTGGGGACTTGTAGTCCAAAAAGGTAACTCATCCAAGCTGTTCACCTGAGCCATTCTCAGCTATTTGTGCAAGTACTTTTTTTTTTGCAGGTGGCACATAGCTGCTTGTCACCCTTCAGCTCACCTGTGTGTTTTTTTATTACAGACAAATTAAACATATGCACCTACCACAACGCAACATCAATGACAACAACACATCAATTCACAAAACACTACAATGTCTTATACTAAAACTACATAAAACATCTAAGTACTTCCTACCTCTTAGTTATTGATTATATTTGTTAATTAGTCTAACTTTCTCTTTTCCATCAGCTATTTTGTTATTCTACTGTTCAATGAATTTTACGAATATTCAAAGCTAATCTTGCTACATTTCCCCATTTGTTTACTATATATGTTATTTCTACTTCCCAATCCTTCTTGAACTTCAAAATTGATCCATTTCTTATTAACCCAGTCAATTTATCCATTTCCTTCAGGTCACCTGTTCAATACATACTGTAGGCTTAAATTGGCTGCTTTCCCATGTCCAAACCAAACATACTAAATGCTGCACTACACATGTAATGAAGGAGATGAAAGAGGGAATTAGGAGTGAATTAGGACCTTGGTGAAAGTTCATTCTTCACTATACTCTTTATGGCAATTGGATGATCATGAGAAATTGGATGAATATTTCATATTGATTAAAGAGAACAATGGCAGATATAACCTTTCTAGCACATGCATATTATTCAGGCTACTGTAAGCTACAGCAGGCAGAAATAAATTGATGGGACCCATGTTGCCAAAATCCAAATACTTCTGTTTAACGATAGGAAGTGAACTTATCTGATTAAAACTGAAAAGTGCTTCAATGTGTTCAGTATGGCTATAACTACCAGAGAGATGTTTCAAATCACCATTTCCCATTGTTGCTCCAAACATCAGATTATTTATTGGTTTTCTGGTTTTCACCAAGAGCACTGTTATTTACAGATCAGTATGCTATTTGATCAAAGCTGACATATATTAACTCACAAAGGATCTGAGGAGCAGCTAGTGTCTATGCACACAAGTGTTTTTTGCATCAGCCGTGATCAGATAAATCATGTTAGAAAGGAAGAGGAAGGCACTGATTGTTTTAGATGCTTCCTTCCTTCCTCCTCTGATGGATAAAATGTATATCAAGGTGAGGTTTTGATACCAGAGGCAGCAGTCAAAGCCTAAGCAAACCTGTTTACGTTGTTTTAAATTTCCATGGCTTAGGCAGTGAACCCAAACATGTTTATCAAGACATTGTGCTCATTAAAATCAGGGAGTTATTTTCAAATAAATTTATAATCAGTCTGTATATTGTTAGGGAAGATTTAAACTGAAATTAGTGGGACTTGTGTTTACTTCAGTGGGTCTGTGCTTAGTATAACTAAGTCTATATCTAATAGAGTTAGATATCTAATATCTAACTAAGTCTGTATCTAATAGAGATCCAAATTTCAGGATCTGGTCCTGATTCTCCAGTTTGAATTGGTTTTGTCCAGGAAAGAGATGAGGCTTCAGATTCTACAGTTTTGCTGGGTCAGTGCCAGGCAATAGGAAAGGGCTGTATGCAAATCTCCAGCTCAGCTAATAGAACAGTGGCTTGATACAATTGCTAGGCTTCATTTGTTGCTGCAACTTCCAGAGAACCCGTCTATGTATTTACTTAGCTACCTTCCTCTTTCTCTCCCAGTCATTGTGGTGCCAGCACTCACATTCTATCTACTCTGCTTTACACCTTCTCCCTAGAAGTAAGTAGGTCCTTATCCTATCTCCCTAATTAAGTGAAAAGATTAAGGACTTTATCAGATGATCCAAATCTCACCAAAAAACCGCATCATTTAGTACATGATGATAGCAGAAAGTGCAAAATTATCAGATGTCCTCTTTGTTTACCTGTTCCCGCTGCGTTGTGCTGGTGTGAATGAGGCATCACTTTTTATTGATGGGCTAAGCTGTGACAACTCATTCACGCCAGTGCGATGCAGCAAGAACAAGTAAACAATGGACTTTTTCAGACGACACTTACTGTGCAAGGAGGTCTCGGGAGAGGCACAGCAGCGAGTCCTTTTCGGACGCCGCCATCACTCTTCCAAAATCATTGGTGTCACTTCCGTGAAGGATTGGAAATGGCCGCACCATATTTTAATCACGGAAGTTGCCCGTGAGTAAAAAATGGCTAAATATAGCGCGGCTGCCTCCAATCTGTCACGGAAGTGACACAGATGATTACGGCAGAGGGACGTCGTCATCCAAAACAGGCCCCCTGCCATGCAGCAGCATTATTACTGTTACAAGCCTTCTTGTGCTGTAAGTACCCGTCCGAAAAAGTCCAAAGACGTCTCTGATGATTTCAGCCTTTTGTATTATCGTCACATCCTAATGCCGCAGTTTTTGTTGCTTCTGATAAAGTCGGTAGTCCCTTCATTTCACCTTGATCTAGAAACATCCCTTTTAGCTAAGAGTCCTATCTTAATTTTCAAACAGGAAGATATGTTCTCTCAGTTGAACCTGGGGGCCTGTGGCAGTCCTGCATTGGTAACCCTAGTATCCAACCCATCATGTCTTGTTGTTGGTTTTTTTCCTTGCCTGTACTTACCACAGTGGCTGTGTTTTCACAAAACAGAAAGCCAGAATTGGTGATCATTCTGGATCACTTATCATGACTGAGTATGCTAAGGCATGACACCACTTGGATCCTCCTGTAGCTGAGAAACCAATTACAAATCCTGGCTGAACCTCTGGCTGGTTAAAAGAGGGATGAGCTACAGATCCTGGTTCAGATGTAAGACTAAGCTTTCTGTAGCTGGCGTGTTTCTTGTTACCATATCTGCTCCTGATTCCAGGATGATCAGGCAGTATGGATTAGCAAGTTTTTTTTTAATTAATGATGTAACAGGAATGCCAGAAAGTCTGACTTAACCTTTTATGCTAACCCACTCTCACTCCCACTGCGTACATCCAGATCCAAAGAAGCTTTATTTTTCACATTAAGAATATAACATCACCAGTGGATTCAGGGAAAGTGAATAACATAGTACTCTTTACTATTTACCTGATTTCCAGATTTATTAAAATAGATTTATGATTATACTTCCCCATGAATTTGATGTTAATGTGCCATTGTTTCTGAAAGTTGCATGGAAGTCAATAGTGTGACTAGTCACAAAAAATCATGGGACATCAGGAACATTATTATTCATGGTGGTAGGATAAGAATGCAGTTCCTTTCAGTGTGGTTATCACTCATAAGAATGTTTTCACACATCATTTGTGGTGTTTCAGGATTCATGTGACAGCCCACTCGCATATCAGATCCTGATAGGCCCAATTCAGCTTCTCCCAGATTCTTGCCAAATCTAATGCTTAATGGTAGGAAATAGGCATATATCTCTACCATCTTACATTTTTCATAATGAAGAATGGCAGTGCCTTGGATGGCCTAGTCATCCGCAAACCAAACCAAAGCTTAGGCCACAAGGTATACAGAAAACCCCTGCGCACAGACAGATGCCTACACAAGAACTCCAATGATCACCCAGGACAAAAAAGAAGCACAATAAAAACATTGGTAGACCGCACAAAAAGGATCTGCAAACCCCACTACCTGGAGGACGAACTGAAGCACCTAAGCTGGGCTCTACAGGCTAATGGTTACTACAGATCAGACATCACAAGAGCAGCCAGACCCAGAAATAACCACAGGAATAAAGAAAAACAGCCACCCAAGGGGAAAGTATTTTTACCATACATCAAAGGAGTCACAGACAGAATAGGGAAATTGATGAGGAAACACAACCTCCAAACAATCTACAGACCAACCAAGAAAATCCAAGAAATGCTACGCTCACCGAAGGACTAAAGAGACCCTCTCACAGCTGCAGGGGTTTACCACATACCATGCAGCTGTGGACAAGTTTACATAGGGACCACTAAACGCAGTGTGCTAACACGAATCAAGGAACATGAAAGACACTGCAGACTGGGCCAGCCAGAAAAATCAGCTGTAGCAGAACATGTTATAAACCAACCTGGACACAAAATGCTATTTGAAAACACAGAAATTCTAGACCAGGCCAACAACTATCATGTCAGAATGCATAGGGAAGCTATTGAAATCCACAAACACTTGGACAACTTCAACAGGAAAGAAGGAACCCTAAAAGTAAGCAAAATCTGGCTTCCAGTTTTGAAAAACAATAGAATCAAAACTCAACACTTGCAAATGAATTCCACCCAGGGACAGAAGGATTTCCAGCAGATAATGGCCCATCAACCAACCATTAGCCAAACAGACACTAATGAGCCTTGCATTTCTATACCCAGAAACTAACCATTCAATTACACAAATTTACATATACTCCCCAACAGGGGTTCACAGTATATAAACCCCAGACACACTCCTACCTAACCATTCTCGGAAGATGCCAGCCACAGATGCAGGTGAAACATCAGGAGGAAACTATTCCAGAACATGGTCTCACAGCCTGGAAAAAAACCAAGGAAAATCTATGGATGCTGGCCGTGAAAGCCTTCGACTTCCCACTGACAAGTATCTTTTCCCCATCTACTCATAATCTTGTTCCTAATTAAAGCTCATATTGTCAACAGCAACTACTTCCTATGGCACATTTTATTTTCCTACTGCACAAAATATGTCCAGCTGCACATTAGAATAATGCATGATTTCAATGATTTCTCAGTACGTTAATATGAGATTATTGCAATGTGCTATCTAGATGGAGCTGCCTTTGAAAAATGATCAGAAACTTTAGTTGGCCCAAAGAGCTGCAGCCAGATTGTTCTGTGCAAAAAGTTGTAGAATTCCAGAGAATGTGTTGGGATTGAGAGAAGAGCCTCTGCTGAAGATCTTAGACCCAAGGTACGGTCACATAGGAAGATGATAGATAGATAGATAGATAGATAGATAGATAGATAGAGTCCTACAGAAAGCTCAAAACTTAACCAAATAGGGCTTTATAGTTCACAGCTAGCACTTTGAATTTTGCCTGGAAATGGAACAGCAGTCAGCAGAGCTGTTGCAACAAGGGGATAGTATACTCTCTGTACCCAACCTCAGTTAACAATCTGGGTGCAGTTCTTTGGGCCAGCTGAGATTTCTGACCATTTTTCAAAGGCAGCTCAATGCAGAGCACATTACAATAATCCAAACAGGATTCACCTTTTTCCTGAAATATAGCTAAAGGAAAATCAGTAATTGTCAAGTAGGTAAAATGACTCAGAAATGGTGCTCATCAATATCTTACTGCCCCTTTTAAGAGGTCAAGCCATAAGTCATGCAGTTTTGGTGTAGCCTCAGCAATTGCCCAGTTATATCTATTTCTCTGAGTTCTCAATTCACTTAAAATATAACATACTTGAGGTAGGATATAGTAACAGAAGAACATTTTTTAATCAAAGCACATTACTGAATCAAAATACATTAATCAAAAACCATCAGTATAGCCCAATTTAAAATATGACGACACTAACAAGTACACTAACATGCAGCAGGAACTCTACATCTGTTTTACAAATGTACAGAGGAATTAAGTGTTACTCTGTTGGGATTCATCAGTGTTCCCACAGTGTCAGACTGTGGCAACTAAAGAAGTTTTTCTTCCTTCAGTACGGAGACTCTTGGCTTGTGACTATTCCTCCCAAGTTTTAAAATGACTTACAATGGAACATTTGTCCCTTGCCAGCCGATGGTGCCTGCAGGCTATAGACCCCAGGTATAACCTCTCAACAAACATGACTCTAACAACATTGTAATCAATCTCTTCTCCCAAAACACATACAGCTCTTCTGAAACAATAAACATAAGTTTGTCCAATTTCTTTTCCCTCCTTTACCTAGTATTGTTAGTTTTCCATCTGTGGTTAATTGCAATGTGTTCCCACCCAGGGGAGATTGGTGGTCCTGGCTGTATGAATACCTTCCCACTTTCTTTGGGAGAGAGATCTGCATCTGCCTTTTCTCTGTGTCAGAAAAGACAGATAATCAAGCAGACAACACAACAAGAATCCTTGGGGAGCTGTGTTGTTATGTCTTCCTGACTTTTGATGTGGAACCTTCCCAGCCCCTCCACTAGGCCATGCGTAATCTCTCTCCTCATTTATCATGCTCTGCCTTGGACCCCACACAGGAGACCTTTAAGGTTCAGGCAAAATACTTGGTCGCTTGCTTGCTTTCCTTTAACTTTCCAAATTTTTTTCCAAAAGCTTTTGTTATTATCATGCGCTCAAATCAGAGCTTACAAACAGCTTCCAGCCCAATTCCACGCTTGTCCCCCAGAGTCCACTGGACTTGTTCTTACCTCAAGCCCATGTGTGATTAATGCACTACCGCACTGCAAGGAATTAGACATCCTGTTTATGACATGCTGAACAAAATGATATTAATTCATACAAGAGGCCTCTTTCGTTGTCCACGGAACCTGTATTACTTTCAGCTGTATTTCTTCCTTTCATTCCTTCTTTCTTTTTTCCTTCTGAGAATTTTCATCAGTGTTTACCTTGACTGGAAAAGAACAGCACATTCACAGTAGGCTAGAACTCTTGTATTCCTCAGCGAGTCTTCAAGCATTTCTGCCTGACTCTTTCTTTTATCACTTCCTTTATGCAATATAAGTGTGGTGTCATTTGTTATCATGTCCTTTTTGGAGAAAGAAACGATAATAATCCAGTTGTGATATAATTTGTTTTGTTACTCTCCACTCCAGTCTCACTGCCAATAAATTTTCTTTCCTTTCGTAGCTTTTTTTCCTACTATGGGTCTTCCTTTAATTTCTTGAAGAAATAAACTGCCATAAAACAGTTATCTCAACCAAAGGAATGGTGAGGAAGCTGTCCGTGTAGTAGTGGTGATAGCAGATAGTGGTCTGTTTTGTTGCTTATTGTTTCTAAAGAAGTAATGTGTGGGGCAAAAATTGGGATATGGAGAATAATGGCAACAGTTTCCCCCTAGCATTGCATCAGTCCTACTCCTGTATCTATAGTGTGAGTCCTTACTGTGGAGGGCAGGGGAGTTGCCTTACTGATGGAAAAACCTGTTGATAACATGTTTAACCATTCTTCTGCCACAGAATAAAAGATGAGTGCTCCCAGAGCTGGAGTTAATGTTAGACAGGTGGAATCATTAAACAGCAGCCAATTGTCCATTTTTATCATGTTATTGTTGGAATGGGTGTTCTAAATATTTGCCATGGGAGAAAATCCTGGTGATAAATATTTAGGAAAGATTCACAACTCTTACCCATACAACCTGCATAATTGAGTTTAACAGGTATCCTGTCAACCGTTGCTTAATAGTTCTATGCATAGGTTTTGATAAATTAGAATTTCAATGGAAGGCATCATGTGTTTCTCTTCATAAATTATAAGTGGTGTTTCTTTTAACTTTGACTATATGAATCTCTATAGCAAGGTGTTTCTATATGATACTTGTGTTACATACCTTACAACTTTACCTGTAGCTTTTCTCCTTTTCAGATTCATTATGCTGGTGCTGCTGACAGTTCAGTTCAGTTTATTTTCTATCAACCAATTATTCACCGATGGAGAGAAACTGATTTCTTTCCATGTTCTGCTTCCTGTGGCGGAGGTAATGTATTGAATACTGTTCCATTGTTTTGTGTTCTGCTTCTATATAGTATTGATTTCCATATGTAACTCTTTTTCTGTGGGAATAAGCAGGACCGGTTTAAGGAATTTGGGGGGGGGGGCTGCAATGCTTTATTTTGGGAGGCCCATATGTTTATCTCAGGTCAATGTAACCTAACTCAACCTAAGCTATTCCCAGTACAGGATATTCAGATTATTACTAATAATGTGTTTGCAGGAGGAGGGTTACAATGATGGGGCCCCCTGCAGATGCTGACACCATGGTGCCTTAAACCAGCCCTGGGAACAAGTTTTGCTCCGAGTAACTTTTGGCCTTGATTTTTATATATGTGTCAACTGTAAATGACTTCTTCCACTATGGCAGAAAAGCTCCTTGCATCTCATTTGCAATCTGCCTCAAAGGCAGGTATATTTCTGCAAAGAACAAACATAGAAGGTGGCTCATCCACTGCTGTTCAAAATCCCAGTGTGATTCATGGGTGATAACTCATAGTCACTGCACACCAACCTGCATTGACAGTGTTATACCATCCTCTTTACCAGATTATCTCTCTGTTCAGAAAGTCATTGTCTGTGCTAAGTTTAATAAATACTTTCTTGAGATAAATTGCATATTCATGCTTTGAAATCATTTGCAGTATCTACAGAAGTGTGGAAGTCCTGCATCATTGTAGGTTCAGAAGTGTTCAATATTAATGTAACTGACATGTCTTGCAATGCTTCTCTGACCTTCTCAAGGTTGTGTGCATGGCAAACTGATTTTACAAAGATGCACAAGTCATACTCTGACTGATTGCCCACATGTTTTCCAAAGCTATATGGAAAAGTATAGTCGTGAAATGTGAAGTTGAAGGTTTTCATGGACAGCATCCATAGATTTTCCTTGGGTTGTTACCAGGCTGTGAGGCCATGTTCTGGAATAATTTCTTTCTGACATTTCGCCCGCATCTGTGGCTGGCATCCTCAGAGAATGATTGTGTCGGTGTGTGTGTGTGGAGTTTATATGCTGTGAACCCCTGTTGGGGAGGATATATACATTTGTGTAATTTTTTTTTAAAAAAATATTTATTATATTTTAAGCATATTACACAATAATAAAATTCCATATACTTCCTTTACACTGTTGTCTGAATTTGATTTTACTTCTAACATTGGCTTTCTATCCTTTTTCTATTTAAATGTATTATACCATTAAGTCATAGAAACAGGATTTCCTTTTTCTATATATACATTACTATATACAACATTTCACCTGTATTCTCCAGACAGAGAGATTACATATACATATTTATACCGGTTATTACAAATTAAGTAGATTTCATTACTCAATAAACCAAGTTGCTCTTATACTATTCCCCTCAGCTTTCCAATATCCAATTAAACTTCTCCACTCTTTTCTAAATTCATTTATAGACTGGTGTTTGGTCCAGCAAGTGAGTTGTTCCATTTGAGCTACTTCCAATAATTTCCTCATCCATTCATCGCAATTTGCAATTGATTTTAATTTCCAATACCTCGCAAAAACAATTTGCGCCGTGGTGGTCATGCAAAGCATCATGCTCTTAAATTCCTAATTCTGGTTTTAATCTGAAATCTGTTTTATTTATCCTTCTTATCAGAGTATGTATATTTAACCAGAATTCTTTCACAGCTTTGCATGACCACCACATATGAAGAAATGTGCCCTCTGCAGCTTCACATTTCCAACATTTACTTATCCTTGCTTTATATACATTTTCGCTAACTTTGAAGGAGTTATATACCAGCGGTATTGCATTTTGTAGCAGTTCTCCTTTAGTTCACTATTTGGCAAAAAATTCATATTTTTTCTCCACAGAACCTCCTAGTCCTCTATTGAAATATTATTTCTAACGTCCCGTGACCATCTGATCATAAATTCTTTCACTGTTTCTGATTCCAAATCTAGTTTTAACAACTCGTCTAATTCAGTTTTTAGCTCTTCTATTCCTATCAGCTTTCTATCCATATTATATCTCTCCATGATTTGCCTATATTGAAACCAATTACACTTTATCTGCTCCTGTTCTAATTCTTCTCTTGTTTTCAATTTATTGCTTCATTTTTGAACATGTGTTAAATCTCCGTAGGTCCACCATGTTTCTAGGTGTGGCATCTCAGTTCTTCTAAAGGCTTCCTGGGGGAAAACCCATAGTAGTATATTTGTATACATCTTGTTCTTCACTTCTTTCCATGCTTTTAATAAAAATTACCTAACAAGATGATTATTAAAATTTTTATCTATTACTTCCTTTTGATACCACAAATAAGCATGGAGTCCATATCTTAAAACAAATCCCTCCAGGGTTATAATCTTATCATCTTTTAGTAGAAACCATTCAGTTAACCATACCAGTGCACATGATTGATGATATAATTTCAAATTTGGAAGATTTAATCCACCTTTAACCTTTCCTCCTCCTGCAGTAGTTTCCACTTAATTCTCGGTTTCCTATTGTTCCATATGAATCTATACAAGTCTTTATCCCCTTCTTTAAATAACATCATTGTTTAATATCGGCAAATTTTGGAATATATACAACCTTTTCAGTAGTATCATCATCTTTACTGCTGCCACTCTACCCAATAAAGATAGATTCAACTGTTTCCAATTTTCTAAATCCTTTCTAATATCCTTCCACTTTGTCTTATAGTTATTTTCAACCACATCCATGTTGTTTTTTGTAATTATTATACCCAGGTATCTGATTTTTTTTTTTTCTGTTCGGAAGCCTGATATTTCTTTTAACTTTTCTTCCTCCTTTTTCCTCTCTGTTTTTGGTCAGCATTACAGTCTTCTCTCTATTAATCCTTATTCCGGAAATCCCCCTGAATCTTTCTAATACTCTCTGTAAATTTTGAATAGAATGTAATGGGTCTTCTAATGTTATCACCAGGTCGTCCACGAATACTGACATTTTATAAGTATGCTTCTTTATTCAGACTCCCTGTATACCTTCATTTAGTCTTATTTCCCTACATAGAACTTCTAGTACTGTAATAAATAACAAGGGGGAGAGGGGGCAACCTTGGCGAACCCCTTTCTCCATCCTTATTTTGTCTGTTCGTTGACCATTTATTATAATTTGAGCAGTCTGATCTTTGTATATTGCTTTAATCCCATTCAAAAAATTTTGTCCTATACCCAGTTCACTCAAGATTTCTATCATACAGACCCAATTTACGCTATCAAAAGCTTTTTCTGCATCTAAACATATTAATGTAAATTTCTTTCCAGGATGTTTATCAAAGTATTCTATAAAATCTACTATCTTTCTTATATTATATCTCAGATGTCTATTTGGTAGAAAGCCTGTTTGGTCCTTTCCAATCCATTCATGTAAAACTTTCTTCAGACGTTCTGCCATGATTGTTGCAAAGATTTTATAGTCTGTATTTAATAACAAAATGGGTCTGTAGTTACTTAATTCTTCGGGGGTTTTATTTTCTTTTGGTATTAATGAGATATTTGCATTTTCCCAGGAGGCTGGCTTTTCCCTTCCATTATTATTGTACTGAATACCTTTAATAGAGATTTCTTCAATTCTCCTTCAAACATCTTATAATATATTGATGGGAACCCATCTGGGCCTGGAGTTTTCCCATTCTTTAGCTTTTTCAATGCCTGCTCAGTTTCTTCTATCATTATACTGTTTATCTAATTCTTCTGTATCCATTTCACTTATTTTCTGTAGATTCTGTAATACCAGGTATTTTTTTAATTTTAGCTTTCTTTTCTTCATTCATTTGTCGCTCTTTAAACAAGTTTGCGTAATATCTCTGATTTTATCCGGATTTGTTATTATATTTCCATTATCCTTTATTCTCAGAATCTGTTTCCTCTCTTGTTCTTTTCTCAGCTTGTAAGCCAGCCATTTACCAGTTTGTTTCCACCCTGATAAAATCTTTGTTTCACAAACCTCACCTTTTTTTCTATTTCTTCCATATATTCCATCTTCATTTGGTCTTGTATTATCTTTAATTCATTCTTCACTACCTCATTTAATGAGTCGTTTTCGTACTCCTTCTCTTTCTTTTGTAAAGCCACTTGCAGCATTTGTATTTCTCTCTTTTCCTTTTGTTTCATTCCCAGTTTACTTGCATGAGTATCCCTCTTAGGACCGCCTTACTTGCATCCCATACATTTTGTATCAATGTTTCCCCTTCTTTATTTTCTTCAAAATAGTTTTTCAATGCTTATTTTATCTTATACCTTCTCATCCTGCAATAATGTTTCATTGAGTCTCCAACTATATTCTCTCTTAGTGTCTTTAATTGTCAATGATATTAAATTGTGATCTGATAACACCTTTGGAACTATTTCCATCTTTTCCAAATTTGTTATGATTTTGGCAATCTCTCTTGCTACTCATTTTTCTTTAAGCTTCTCAATGTTCTATCTTTTATTGGATCTAGAACTCCATTCCAGTCCCCTAGGAATATTAAGCTATCATGCTTCATATTAAGGAGTGTCTTCATCAAATTTCTATAGAACCCATCTTTATTCTATGATGGTGCATATATTCCTATAATCAGGCTTTTTCCCCCCAGTAAGTTAGTCTCAATTCCTATGTATCTTCCGTTTGAGTCTTTTAAAATCTCTTTTGCTGCCCATTTTCTGTTTATGTATAAAGCTATTCCTTTTTTCTTTTCTTGTCCGGAGTTTATAAATTCTTGACCCAGCCTCCTGTTTCTCAACAGGAGTTGAGTTTCCTGAATACATGTAACATCAGCTTTCATCTTCTCCAATCTATGAACCATTTGGCTTCTTTTATGTGGGGAATTTAGCCCCCTAACATTCCAGGATATAATTCTTATTTTCATGTTTAATATTTTATTTATTTACTTATTTATTGTAATAACATACTTTTTATTTCTTTTTAGCTGGCATCAATTTCTTCCTCTCGGCTTCCTTCTTCCTCTGCCCCTTCCAGTAGTCCTTCGTCACTTTCTATTTCTCCCGCTTCTTCTTCCTCTTCATTTTCCTCTACCTCCAATTCCTCTTCTTCACTGCCCTCTTTTCCCTCTAAATCTCTTTCATTGTCCTCTTTACTACCTCTCATGTTCTCAATCTCATCTATTTGTTTTTCTCTCCATTCATCTGTCCCCTCTTTTAAGATTTTTGGCCCTCCATTACCATCTTTTGTAGCTTTCTCTGTACCACCAAAATCTTTCTTAAATTTCGCTATAAAGTCCTTTGCTTTCTTTATTGTATTTAGCCTGTATTTTCTCTGGTTGTAGGTGACTGTTATACCTTCTATTTTTTCCCATCTATACTGAATACCTTTTCTCCGAAGCCTAGAAATAGTAAATTGGTAATCCTTTCTTTTCTTTAAAATTTATGGAGGGATATCTTTATATATCTCAATTTCACAATCCTCTATCACCAGTTTAGATTCAAAATTTCCTGCAGGATTTGATCTCTGATCTTCCCTCTAGTAAAATATATGGCAATATCCCGAGGTAGCTTCCTTTGTCTAGCAATCTTTGAGTTAATTCTAAAAATTCTGTCCACCTCAAATTCAATTCTTTCTTGAGGGAGTTTAATGTATTCTGCTTATCCCGGTAGAATCCTTCCATATAAATCTTCGTTTTCTAACTCCGTCAAAGCCCTTAATTTCAAGCAGTTCTCTCTTAGTTTCAATTGTATTTCTAGGTTCTTCTCCTGAATTTGTGCCTGCTCTAAATTTATTTTATCTATTGTTTTTTTTTATTTTTTTTAAGCCTTGTTTGGAGTTCCTCCACCTTTTCATTTAGTTTCTCTACATCCGTCATTATTTTATTCAACTTCTTTCCAAACCGATCTAATTCCTTTTTGACATCTTTTCTCATCTCTTTCATCTCTGATATCATTTCTTCTCTAAGTTTCTTGAATTCCTGTAATAGTGTTTGCTGAATCTCTGGCATTTCCACTGATTGACGTCTTGTCATTAAGGTTTGAATTTGTGTCTGTGTATGTTTTTTAACAGGCATCTTGTCTTCTATTTTATTCCTTTTGTTTATAATTACACACCAAAAAAAGATTATAGTTATGCAATGTGTTTCCTTATTTATCTTCCTTTTTATAAATGAATCTATATAGTTTAATTTTTGCTCACTTTAATATAAATTGCCTCTATTCCCCACATATATATACTCTAGGGCCAAATGTTATAAACTCACATTACTCTCTCTCTCTCTCTCTCTCTCTCTCTATATATATATATATATATATATAGAGAGAGAGAGAGAGAGAGTATATATAGGATATGTGGTATATAATATATAATATAAATGTAGATAATGATATAATAGGTAGTAATGTATATATACTATATGAAATATAGTATAGTATATATAGTATGTATATATTATTGATATTATTATAATATATAGAGAGAGTATATATAGGCTATGTGTTATATAATATATAATATAAATGTAGATAATTATATTATAGGTAGTAATGTATATATACTATATGAAATATAATATAGTATATATAGTATATATATATATATATATATATTATTGATATTAATATAATTAGTGTGTAGTATATAATATATTATACATGTAATATAATATATATAAGGCAATACAAAGATGCTATATAACTATAGACAATAATTAAATATTACATATACCAAGTGCGTTAATTTACTGTACAAATTGTACTCCAATTAAGTCTAAACCCACAACTAATATTGTTATCAATTGGTTTATAATTAATAATGTTATCAATTCCAATAGTTCCTCATACAATTATACATCAAGGTTTTATCAGGAAGGGCAGAGAGGAAATAGTTCTCAGTTACAATCCAAATCCAAGATAAAGGTATGCATTAAGCCTTCTCCTTCTGCTTCCAAACAATGTTCTTTTTACAGGATTTCTGTTCCACTTCCAACTGAAAGCAGCTCTGTTGTTCCTCAACTTTCTCAAAAGGTTCAAGAGTTCCCAATAATCTACTAGTACTTCTCACTTCTCCTTCCTCTTTCATCACAGCCCCAATCAATGAGGATGTCCCAATCACAGTCAATGAGAATGTTAGGGTCACAGGACTACAAACAATTAAATAATACCAATTTTTCTCAACTTGTTATACTATATCCACTATGCATTCTCAGTTAAGCTAGTCCAGGACTTCTAAACCTCTGTAGTTGAACTGCTGCAGCTGAATCCAAGACCAGGCTCTATACTCCGTAGATTACACTTTCTCCAAACTTTCCTGCTCCGTTTATCCCTCTCTACCCCGCTCTCCTTAGCGATACTCACACAGTCTCTTTCATACATTTGTGTAATTGAATGGTTAGATTCGTGTTTGCACACTGCATTTAGTAGTCCCTATGTAAACTTTTCCACAGATGCATGGTATGAGGTAAACTCCTGCAGCTGTGAGAGGATCTCTTTTGTCATTCACTGAGCGTAGCATTTCTTGGATTTTTTTGGTTGGTCTATAGATTGTTTGGACGTTGTGTTTACTCATCAGTTTCCCTCAAAGAAACCTTAGAAGTAAACAAAATCAGTTTTGAAATACAATAAAATCAAAACTCAACACTTACAAAAGAATTCTACCCAGGGACATGGGGATTCCCAGCAGATAATGGTCCATCAACCAACCATTAGCCAAACAGACACTAACAAGCCTTGCATTTCTGTACCCAGAAACTAACCATTCAATTACACAAATTTACATATCCTCCCCAATAGGGGTTCACAGGATATAAACACACACACACCTATAGAAGCATTCTCTCAGGATGCCAGCCACAGATGCAGGCGAAACGTCAGAAACAAACTATTCCAGAACACGGCCTCACAGCCCAGAAAAAACCCAAGGAAAATGCATAGTCTTGAAAGTTACTTTCAGAGTGTTAACAAGATTAATATCATTGTAGCTCATAAACATTCATATGGTTAAGTACTAGTGTCACATGAAAATTCATCTAAATGTTACCTTATAGCTATACTGTACTTTCAGTCCATAAAGTTACACTGAAGGAGACTTTAACCAGTTATGCCTTTGTCCTACATTTTGGAGACAGGTACTGTTGTGCTTTTGATTTCACAGCAAACTCAATGTCACTTCTGAAGCTTTTTTGGAGTAAAAAATCCAAGTCATTGCAAGTGCTAAGACAGGGGCGAGGAGCCTTTGGGTCACCAGACCACTTGGACTACAACTCCCCCAATGCTTGGGCATGGTTAATGGAAGTTGTAGGCAAAACCATCTGGCAGGCTAAAAGTTCCCCACCCTCTGCACTAAGGCAAATGAAGGAGAAGAGATTAATAATTTGTTCTCTGACATTAAGCACTTTAGTTAATGTAGGCATACTAAATCCTAGTGCAATAGAAAGCCCATCCTTTGACCTTTCCCTTCCCTGGTCCATAATTTTGGATGAGAATTAAATTGCCACAATGACTAGTAATTAAAGCCTCACAGTGGGTTATACAATCTATGTGGTCAAGGACAGTGACAATGTAGTACCTTCTCTGCAGGCCAGAGAACAGGCATCTGGTAATTGAAATTAGGTCTCAACAGCTGGCACTCCCATATGGGAAAATAGAGGGGGGGGGGGAATGGGAAGAGATGCACAGAAGGAAGCTTTTATTGCAGAATCCAAAGCTGACTTTAAAAAGGAAGAAGATAAATCACAAAAAGGTTATGAGTACTTGGGGAGAACTAGTGCTTTCTCTTTATTTCTTTATCATTTTAGATTTTGTTACCACCAATCTTAAAAGTTCAAGATTTGTACACACACACACACACACACAAATGTCTAAGTCATTAAGCTACAATAAAGAGAGCAATAAAAATACTCCACTCAGCATCAGCATGGAGCTAAGAAGCAGCAAGGGAATCAGCTTCCCCCTTAAGAGAAGGAAAATCAAATAACAAGTGTTACACAAACTGTTTTCTCCTTTTCAAGAAAGTATCACAGATGGTAACCGTGGGTTTTGAATTATAGTTTTATGTTTAATTCTGGTTATAATCGGGTACATCAACACAGAAGCAAGTCCCACTGAATTCTACTGGACTTATTCCCAAGTAGCAGCATATATCCTTGCAGGCAAAATGATATCTCCTAATTAAAACAATATCTTGGAAGTTGATATTTAGCCTTTAAAACAAATTATCATGGAAACTTTTGCCATTGTTTTGAAAGTTGCCCAGACTTGTGTGCCAGTATACCATTGAGACTGTAATGCATATATTAAAGTCAGAGATAAAGAGCTTGTCTATGTGGGCAATATATCCTGTCTTGTCCCCACCAAGCCCTGCAATCCTAACAATGCAGGGCTTTTGCCCCATTCTGGCCCCAGGCAGTCCTCACCAACCTGGGGCAAAAACAGGGTAGGGCGTGATAAAACACTGTTTGTTTTTTAATACCTGGTTTAATCTATTCCCATCAGTAAAAAATGGATTGGGCCCTACATGGCCAGAGGAGCCCTTCCCAGCAAGCCGGCCCTTCACTGCATCTGCCAGTCTGCTGCAGCAGGAAGCAGCCCCACAGCATGTAACCAAGAACAGTCACATTCAAGTGGCCTTGGTCACATGTTGCGGGCTGGCTTCCTGCCTCCAGAGAGAGTGAGGGAGATGCTGCCTCCGGTGGCAGCAGCAATGGGCCGGTATGCCCGCCTGGACTCCAGCCCATTTGAAGGTGGTTACTGAGGAGGAACAGGCATGATCTGTGGCCAGGATATGCCAGCAGGAAGGCGGCATATTCTGGCTCTATAGATGAGCCCACAGTCTTCTTATAGGGTGCAAGATCAGTTGTCCTCTTTAAGATGTATATAGGATGTGTGTTACATTATGTGCTGAGAAGTGAATTGACAAATTAGCACTGATGTGCAGTCACAGATCTGGAGCCCATGTGATGGGAGGCACTTGAGTGGTGTGGGGTTTTTTTAACTGTTTTATTACATTTAGCCATAAGCCATTGCAACAATGACAGAGTACAGTGGAGTGTTTGTTAGGGAGAAACACAACAAGAAAAGAAAAAAATACATGTTCTAATAAAACATTCAGGATTTAAAACACACCTTAAAAGATCATCATCACCATCACCACAATAAATATGAAGTTAGTGAAAATTTGAATGAGTTCTTTACCTTTTTGGTTAAAGATATAATTCATAATTACAAAGAAACTCCCATTCAAATCAAGCTAGTAGAAACTTTAACTGCATTCCCATCTCTAAAAATAGAGTTCATTACCTGGAACAAAATCTCTCAGTTTTAATCTTTCATAATTGGAGTGTCAAGAATCCACAAGTTCCTTTTATATGGAAAAGAGCATTATTGAATGACTTGCATGATGTATCAGGAGTGCTTTCAGAATGGCAAGATGTGTTGCTAAATGTTTATTCTTCAAAGGATTGAATGCGGAACATGGAACTGGAGTTTAGGAATCCTAGCATATATGTGAAAGTTTGGGTTGTAATTTGGAGTGGCAAATGGAGATGGGGTTTGACGGGGTTGTAAAGAATATTTGCAAATTTTCATATCCTTGAGAAAATTGAGGAATAGTCTCTTGACATATCAAAAAATGTTTTTACTGTTTTTAAATTGTCTGTTTTTAATTGAAACCTATTTAATATATTTTTAATCTTTTCAAATGTTTGTAATTATTTATTATTTTAAATTGATTTTATTGTTAGCCGTCCTGAGGTCTTTGTGATATAAATATTTAAACAAATTAATAAATACACATACACTACTAAAAAAATTGTTAACTGCCACTAGATTTTTTCACATTTGGGGACTT
Organism: Gambelia wislizenii; assembly: GCA_030847615.1. Taxonomy (NCBI): domain Eukaryota; kingdom Metazoa; phylum Chordata; class Lepidosauria; order Squamata; family Crotaphytidae; genus Gambelia; species Gambelia wislizenii. Next base: position 319,151,246 of record JAUMIR010000002.1, on the reverse strand, counting down.
TATGGCAATAGTTTCATGAATGGTTTTTTGTACATAAAAACCCTCAAACAAGATAACAATTACAATGTTTTTGGCAGAAAATAGTTTCATAAAATCCCTCCTCATGTTCTGAAATGTGAAAAATTATAATCTTGCTTTGTGATGAGAAAAGCTTTGAGATTTCTTTGTTCTTGCATGTGAGGATGACATAAGTGAAGCTCTAAGATTAGGCGTCCACACTTTACTATAAAAGCTCATTTTCATATTTTAAAAACGTGCCATTGAGGCTCAGCAATGTACATTTACTAACATGTAAATACCCCTTTGAGATCCAGCATGGTCTAGTGGTTTGAGCATTGGACTATGACTCTGGAGACCAGGATTCGAATCCCCACTCAACCATGACTAACCAATGGGTGAGCCTGGGAAAGTCATTATCAGCCGCAGAGGCAAAGGCAAACCCCCTCTGAACACATCTTGCCAAGAAAACCCTGTGAGAGAGTTGCCATAAGTCAAAAACAACTTGAAAGCACACAACAACAAACTACCCCTTTAGATAATGATGTATTTGACTGATATAGAAGCAAATGTCTGCATCTCATCTAAGCAGTCTTAAGGCACATTAATAAGACATTGTATTCTAAAAAGCATGTTCATGCTGATAAGGTGTCACCGTACAATTGAGGGGGAGGGTTCTAAGAGTTCTAGTCTAAAAAAGCAACTTTTCTAAGCCCTGCATAAGATTAAAATTTATCTGCACACAAAGCTTGATTTCTGTCCAGATCATTGTGTGTCTTTATTCAATCTGGATTTTTTAAAGGTTATCAACTGACTTCTGCAGAGTGCTATGATCTGAGAAGCAACAGAGTGGTGGCTGATCAGTATTGCCACTACTACCCTGAAAACATCAAGCCAAAGCCAAAACTTCAAGAATGCAACCTGGATCCTTGTCTTGCAAGGTAACTCAGTTCATCATTTTGGAATGCCGTTTACATGGAACAAAAACAAGCAAGTTTAATTCTTCAGGAGATTATTAGCTTATTCTCTGGTATGGGAGGATGGATGAGTATGAGTGCGTTTACTGGTAATAAGAAACTAGTCAGATGGTAAATCTCAGGCACTACTGTGCTAAAAGGAATCCGAAAAGCAATTTGTGCACATCTTTGTCTCTGTGCCAGGGTTTTTCCTAGCATTAGGTTGAATGAGGTTGCCCCCTCAGGCAGCAGGTGCTGGGGAGTAGGAATGGTGGCAAGATGTTGCAGGACAGAGATGTACCTGTCTCATGGCCTGGATCCCCCCCCCCCATCTAGGCTACTGCTCTTAAGTGTGGTGGAAGATACTGTCCTATCACAAGCACTGAAGTAAGATTTATTTAACAGACTGGTCAACTTCTGTGGATGGAGGGATGCTATCTTGTCCTTTACCTCAGGCAGCCAAGTGTCATGGACCCAAGCCCTTATGTGCATAGTAGTTTATGTTAGGCACACAATTTGTGGTTTTGGGATATCATGCTGTCATATGGCTCACTTGGAGAAAGAAAAGTGTAACCTGTCAAAAACAAGACAGGGATGGTGTGCCACATGCAACTCAGAGTCTCAACCCAGCCTAAATAATCTAAACGAAATAGAAAACACAACCCACAACCTTGCAATCTACAATAATCAAAGAGGAGGACACATGATTCAACATGTCAGTGATACTTTATTTTCGTATTTATTTTTGAATACCGTACTCACCTTCCTCATTGTTTATTCTGCTGAAGTTCATACATGTCATTAGTTTCTGGGAAGTTAACTCAGTGCAGTTTTCTAGCCTCATTTTCTGAGTGATTTGACACTGCACATGCATAAACGTTAAGACAGGTGGCTACATGGTACATGCAAATCAAAAGAGAGAGTGAAAAATGACTTCTGGGCAGATGTCAGGAAGTAATTTTCCCTTTTCTACAAGACTGATCTAGGTTGGGCTGTTGACATAAAGAACCTGAAGGGCAGGAGAGTTTAAAGCATAAACCTCTGCTGCCTTACCAGAATGGAATGAAGTAGGCTAAGCTGAACTAGGGAACATATTACTTTGTTCATAGGTGTTATTGCTCTGTAACAAGACTGATAATGCCCCCCCTGCATTTTTTAAAAAAGTGCAAACGTGGGCATATCAGTTCACCTGAACCAAGACTATCTACCCCATCCTGCCAACCATACACTGGTAGAGCAGTTCTTCCGTATTTTTTGAACTGGATATTGCAGGTGCGGGATCATAATATTAGTTGCCTCCTCTTAAGAAGGATTATGTAGTGCTGGAAAGGGGCCATTCAAGTGAACAGGAGGTGGCAGTGTCTTTTGTAAGAGTTCTAGAGATTTGGATTTTTCATCTTAGAAAAATAAAGGTTTCTAAAATTTTAAAGAGGATGCAATTGTTGTCTCTCAGAAAACCAGGATTCAGATTCATCAAATTGATTGGCAATTCTTTTGCAAAAGAAAGAAATTAAAAAAAAGAAAGACTTTATTAGGTTTGGGACAAAAAAACTGACCCTTTGGGAAAACCACAATATACAATTATGGCAACTGGTTTATGGCTTTTAAAAGAGGAAATAAATTTATGGACAGTGTTTTTCTAAAAGGTGACAAATAGGCACCCTATTCAGGCATTCAATTTCTGTAGATAATCAATACTCATAGCTTATGAGGCTTAGCATACTGGTTCCACCTCCTTGTCACTGTCACCATCATCCCCTGTACATTTCTGATTGTCTAGGCTACCCATGCAAAGTAGAATACAGTTTTTCCTGGGGTCCATATAATGCAGGGAGACTACAGAAGTACAGCACAGAAGCCTTTTTGCTCCAGACGTTTGTTAGTTGTGCATGTTGATTATTCACAGGGCCAGCCCTACCATTAGGCAAAATGAGGTGGCTGCCTTTGGCAGTAGATTTGGAGTGCCAGAAAAGGGGAAAAAAATACTGTTGTATTTTTATTGTCCAGAAGCGACAATAAATGAGGGGGTGTTCCTGAGATTTCCCTCCCGCATGTATCAACATCATTTGGCTGGCTTTGGCTATTGTGTGCACTGACCTGGGTTGTCAATGGACAGCCAGAAAGTCTTGGGCTAGTCCTGGTTTTTCACAGAAACAGAATGCCTGAATAGGCTTCTACTTACATGCAAATGTATGTAACAGAATCTTAAAGACTTTGTTAAAAAAGAAAAGAAAGGATGCCTTGGAAACTTCAGGTTTTGAGTGAAGGAGTCTGCAGAAAGAAATAACTGCTGTGTGCTCAAACTCAATAGATACATGACCAGATGGCTGCTAGAGTTTGAATTTCTTTCATTAGTTATGAGGAGGAAGGCATATTGGTGTTAAGGATAAGAATGTAAAACTGGAAGAGACTCCTCTTGACAGGATGTTTTCTTAACTAATTAGAGAGGTCTATTCAGTTCATTTCTAATTGGCAGGTCATGCTGAAACTTTCTTAAAAGCCTTCCTCTAATACTGTCATCACATCGCTGAAAGGTGTTTAAATAGACAGCAATTATGCGGCAAATATCTGCATTCCCATTTCCTCTACATTCATGATTGGAATACCCATAGGATTTGGGACATTTTCTAAGAGAATACACTCCCTGTGCATGGTTACAATGTGTGAATCATTAGCATTCTGTGAAGAAGTAGTACAAAGTTTATGCCATATCAGCTGCCCTCTACAACTAAGGTTCATAAGGCAAAGTTACATAAGTACTGCTGATTATCAGCTTCAATAAGTCCCCAAATTTCTAGCCTTGCTAAGTGTGAGAAACAGAATATTGTTCACATCTATAACTCCTATATTTGCGGTGTTCACATTCTTTTGGTAACTTCGTATTTCTTTGGATGATGAATCTGTATTTCTAAATGTTCAACTAAAGTTAGTTAGTATATTTAATTTATATCCTGCCTCTCTCCCAACTCAGGATCCAAGGCAGCTTACAACATTATAAAAGCACAATACAATTTGAAAACTGTTAATATAGAAGTTTAAAGCCTTGCATAAATACCCTAAAGGCACCAGATCCTATTTGATCTTGGAAGCTAAGCAGAGTCAGTCCTGATTAATACTTGAATGGGAGACCACCAACAACTACCAGGTGCCGTAGGTTATGTTTCAGAAGGAGAAACTGGCAAAACCACCTCTGAGTATTTCTTGCATAAGAAAACCCTATGAAATTCATGGGGTTGCCATAATTCAACAGGCAGCTTGAAAGTATGTGTGCATGTACATGCACACACACACACGTTAAAACACAATAAAACTAAATTTCTATTTTAAAAACACATGTTAAAAACAGTAAAACTAGCATTAAGACCAATTAAAAACAGCATTAACATACACTTTAAAATATAATAAAATAAAATCACTGTAATACTGCTTCGCAATGAATTAAAACAGTAAATTTTGCCAATTCCTTCCCCCGAAATTAAAACAGTAAGTTGTAATTTATTGCAATGCTAAAAAATTTGGGGACTGAAGGAAAATCTAGAGGGGGGGAATTTATTTGTGGGAACAATGCCCTCATTTTGCCCCTTCTCCCTTAGCTGCTCCAGCCCTACTATTCAGCAGATTGAGACAGATGCTTGACTAAGGTGTGGACGTACGATAGTGCACTATTCTGCCTAAATAAACATAAGAAAATAAAATAAAAAGGCTGTTTTATCGCCTTGGCACACAATTGCTAATGCGAAAATCCAAGATGGTGGTTCTGGGACACTTGCCTTCTTAGCAAACCCTGCTTCCTGTTCCTGTCCAGCCAATCAGCTTTCTACTTCCGCTTTTCTGGGACTATGCAGATAAATATGGTCACCTGTCCTAATGATCGAAAATGCACATTCTCTCTGGTGTTTTTTGAAAACTTCAGGGAAAGCCTTCCCTGAGGAGTTTTGGGTGGATTTGGGCCCCCTCCTTTTGGATCCATTAAGACAGGTTGCATTCTCCTTGAATTCTATGAGGAGTATTTTCACCGTTTAGATAGGCCCTTGGAGTCTGGACAGGCACAGGATTCTGTCGCCCGTTCTTCTGAAACCTTTTTTGTTCAATGACAAAGCTGTGCCTGTGAGTGTTTATCTGTGTGTGAGAGAGAGGGCGGGGGGAGAGGGGGAGAGAATGGGAGAGGGAGAGAAAGAGGAGTTAGTCTGTTCTCCTAAACTGGCCAACAGCCCTCAGGTGTAGTAGAGGATGTAATCACATTGCCAGTGTTAAGTAAACTTCTAGTGACAGCCCAGGGGCCTTTTATATGTGGAATGGGCAAGGTGCACCATCTTGACCTTTGCATTAGAGACCAGTCTTGACAGTAGACCTCAATGAAAGAAGGAATGAGTGGAGTGGAAGAGCAGACACTTGGGTCAGGGCTAGGTATCACAGTTGCTTCTTTTCTGCATAGCAGTGTTGGGGGGCATTTGCAGCAGAGGGGGTGTAAACACTTTATCCCACCCCAACTATTTTTTTCTCCTGCAGTTCTTCCACTCCTGCCATCTCCCCCCACCCCAAAAAAATATTGCTATCTCTCAATCACTTCCCTACATTGACTGCTGGTGGCTTCTGTGACTCCTGGTCACAGCTTTAAACAAACTATTCAAGTTGAAGAACACTAACCCCAAAGTAGGCTCAGTACTTCAGAGAGCTCTTTTAAAACCTGGAGAGGACTTTAATGCTCCACTGACATGGGCTCATCTATACAAGGCAATAAAAAGGTGGATTGATGAGCACGAATGCTAATTCGCAGCAGCTTTCATTTGCCTACTCGGTTTTTTTCCATGATTGCAGGCATGCAAAGCCACATGCATTTGTTGTTCAAATGGGCATGCCGGTGAATCAAGATGGCAGGCGTGAGTGAATTACTCGCATTGTCACCAAGTGCCGCCTCCAAACAATATTTTTTCAAAACTAAATCCAAGGTGCGGAAGTGTGGTCTTCTGCTTAAATAAACAGAAAAAAGAGAAAAATGCAGGTTTGTTGCCTCAGTGCACAACTACAAGGATGAAAATCCAATATGGTGGTTTTGAGTGTTTGCCTTGCTGGCCAGCTCTGCCCCCTGCGCAATCCGACCAATCAGCTTTCTACTTCCTCGCTTATCGGGAATGCTCAGCAAAATGAAATGGTTGTCCCAACATGTAGGGTTGCACATTTCCTTCAGAGGTTTTTTTTATATATATACAGGTATTTGGAGTTTTGCCCCCCTCCTTCTGAATACGTTACATTGATGTGGGATCCCATTTAGACAAAACAAATACTCCTCAAATTCAATGAGGAGTATTTTCACTGTTTAGGCAAGCCTATGCGAATCACCTGGCACTACGGTTCTCTCTCCCTTCCAATCACGGTTCCTTTTCTCTTCTCTTCTCACAAACACAGAATACATCCAGAGGGAAAGTAGCTGTCAGGGATTAAAGAGAACATATTAAGCATTTAGAAAGGAATAGAATTTTGCAATGTGGCAAGAATGTGCAATGTCCAAAATATTGTGTGGAATGGCTGGAGAGAAGGGCTGGACAATGATTCTTACAAGGGGTAGGAATAACCTATTGTATTTTAAATTTTGTAAGCCGCCCCGATTGTTTTAACAGAGGGGCGGGGTATAAATAAATTTTATTATTATTATTATTACAGGCCCCTCCCACTCCTTGCATCCCCCCACCAAAAATGCAGCCCGTAGTGTTGTTGAAACCCAAATCCCTCAACCACCCCACTTCTCCCACTAAAAATTTGTTTAGTAAAAAAAATATGAGTTGACTCTTCTTTTAACTTAAACAATGCTTACTCTCAGAACTTTTGGCCACTTGTCAGGACTTTTGGCCACTTGTTATTTTGTGCCTCCCCACTGGGAGAAAATTGGCTTCTGGACCCTAGAGCTTGCCCTCCTGGGGACTAACCAGTATCACACACCTCTATGTTTGCTTTACATAAGATCTAAAAGAGATTATATGTATACCAGTGGTAGGTAACTGGTGGTTCACTAGGTGTTGCCAGATTGCCTCCCTCAGCACAGACTATGCTGTATAGGGCTGTAGGAACTGCAGTTAAATGTCTGGAGGGCCACAAATTACCCAGTCCTCATGTACTTTGGGGGCCTCCAGATGATGTTGAACTGCAAATCCCATGTGCCCCAGCTGGCATAAGCAGGGAGTAGGATCAGAGGAGTGATAGTCCCCAAGTACCTTGAGTGGCGCACTTGCCTGCCCTTGCACTTACCCCTTGTACATGTATTCATACTTGTGTCTGAATAATACTCAGGACTAGGGATGTAATTCTTAGTTAATTTCAGTCTTGAAAGAAGCAATACATAATTTTAGCCACTTTCCTCCCACTGTAAGAAAGTCTGGAAACTGCCATTTTCAATTTTTTTTCATAGTTTGGGACTGATTCTGCATAAAACTTGCACATGGTGTTTTTGTGCAAGAAACAGTATTTTCTGTGCAGGAAATATTTCTGCACAGAAGCACAGAGAAAATACTTTCTGAGCAAAAATAGTTTCCTGTGTAGAAAATGCTATACTATATTTGCGTTTTTACCCAGAAAACAGCATTTTCTGTACAGAAAATAATATTCCTGCACACAAAAAGCACAAGTGGATTTTGCACAGAATAAGTGCCGATTTGTGATGATTCAGTCCAGGATTCTCCTCTTCAGGGTCAAGAAACATGGTTTTTTAAAAAAATCTTTTTCCTTTTTTTTTTTTAAAAAAATGTTCTTTCCATCCCAACTCAAGCTTTTTCATTTTGAGGCTGTGGCTGTTGAGTTGTGATCTCCAATATAATTATTTCTTTCTTAATTTATTCAAATATAATGATGGCTAAGTAAGCAGTTCATCTTATTTATGAGTGTTATTATTTTTTTAAAGTAGCAGTGCTAGTCTGTTTCAATATGTAAGGTTTCTTAAAGGAGACAAAGAGAGAGGATGAACTGTGGCACCTTTAGGACTTCAGATATTTTATTTATTTATTTATTTATTTACCCTATGAGCAGTCATGGATTAACTGTAGCAGAGCTTGGAAAAGTTAATTTTCAGACTACAATTCCAAAAGTGTTGTGGTGATTGGGATATTCCGTGAATTACAGGCCATTAAAAGTAACTTTTCTAAGTTTTGGTCTACAGTGGGTAAACTGCTTGCTTTCTGTAGTCCTGATTCTGTCAAATATATGGTAAATAGCTGGGGGTAGCAAGCAGAAGAAATGAGTGAAGGCCAGAAGCAATCATCTTCATTCATTAGATGTGTAGATGGAAAGTTGAAAACCCTACGTAAGAGGAGAGGTATTTGAAGTGAAGGCACAAAATTACTTTGTCAGGACAAGCAGAGAAAGGTAATAGGGTGTCACTCATTCAGAGTGTTAAAAGGTATGTTCAGTTAAGTATTATCAACATAAAGGCTGCAATTAATGTAAAGCAGAAAGGACAGGTGGTTTGTGCCCTCACACAGGTGCCTATCTGTAGCATGAAGTGAGAAAAGAGAAGAGGAAGGTAGCACATAAGTAAGAGACCAACTAGGATCAGATGCTCTGACAAACCATGCCTCAAGAAAAACTGATCCTTAAATGAAGTCAAAATGGATGAATTAAACCTATGCTACTAGTTAATTTGGTAGTTGACTAATCTTCAGTTGTCATTCAGAGCAAACTTTTAAAAGAGCCATATTCCTTGAGGGGAAAATGACTGAAATAAGAAGTATCACTCACAAGTAAGCATTTGCAAGGGACCCAGTCTCCTTTGGATGTATTTTGCAAGGTTAATTTAGAGTAGAATACCCTTCCCCCACTTCCCCCTATGCTGAATCTCATCTACTCTATTAATGTAAATTAGTTTTGGTGGAAGACACTATTAGTTTTTTGGCATTTTGCATTTTGATTTGTGAGAGAGAAAATGTGTACAGTGGTTTATTTTGAATCCTTTTATATGCTATCCAATTAAAAGTGACTTTTCTTATTCCAGCCATTGAAATAGTCAGTGGTTAAACTGCTCACTCATCCACAACATATTTGGACATGTTTTTCTAAGAAAATTATAGTGAACCACTTTATGTTTCCCTCATTGTTCAGGACTGTACAGACTGTGCAAACACGGCTAGAGAATCTAAAAAGCAAATTGTAAAAGCATTGACTTCTATTGCCGTGAGGGCAAGCTGCAATTTAAATAGATAGTCAAGCAGTGAATGCATGTACACAGTGGAAGAGAGTTTGCATAATGGTCGAACCATTGCTATCTTTTTAAAAGTTTTTTTTTTAAGCCAGGGCATATGTCATGATTATACTAGAGATAACAACATCATGTTGAGATATTACCAAATTAAAGCCTATTGATCAATCGCGTGTAATTTCATTTTTCAGTGAATAATGATAAACAAGTCTACTTTTCTCTATTATTTCTAATGTGCTGAATTCCCTAAGCTGACCTTTAACACTGAGTGGAGAGATAAACCATCTGCTCTTTGTGATAGTACATATACAGAACACATCCCTCCACCCACTCAGCCAGCTTCCATATTAATTCTAGGAATATTACTCAACTCTTCTTCATATAGATGAGTTTGTATTGTGGAACTCATATTAACTAACTTGTTAATCAATAAATTCATGAAATATTAAAATGATAGTTTAGGATGTCCATTCACTTGCCTCTTTGTGTTATGCATTTAGATTTTTAGCAAGATGAATAGATGACTAGATAAGCTATTTAATGCTGTGGTTTTTGTATAATGTAATCATTTAGTGTTTATTTTATTGTGTGTACCTTCTACTCAGAGGGTTGGCATTATTGTTCCTAACAGTGATGGATACAAGCAGATCATGCCCTATGACCTCTACCATCCTCTTCCTCGGTATGTAAACCAAATGCTCCTTTTAAAAAATGTACAAATACATGCTTGTGGTTTATTGGTACTCTAAACAGAAAGTGTCTTTCTTTCTTTCTTTCTTTCTTTCTTTCTTTCTTTCTTTCTCATTGCCTTCTGCTTTTCCATAAATCTAGGAGAATAGAAGCTGAATTGTTCTGCACTTTCCTACAGAATAATTGTCCATCACAGGAAACGAAGGCCTTTATGAACTGGAATGCTCACTTGTGTCATGGAGCTAACCACAGTTTATGAATGAGATTTTTTGGTCTTATCCTTCCTTTCTTCCATGTGACAGCGTGCACATGTTTGATCGATGAGGGGCTACTGTTTAACTGGAATTGTCTCACAATGGTATTCACAGTCTGTTGATTAAGGAAGAGCTTTGAAGCTAAATTGTCACAAAAATAAACAGGGTCTCTGTTCTTCAGAATTATTATTTTCACATAATATATTCAAAACCAAGATACTGGATTTGAAGTAACCATTTTAATCAGTTGTTTATAAGGCAGATAATAAACTATGGGCAGTTTCAGTTTGGGTTATTACAGTACCTTTAAATACTGGTTCTAATTAACAACTTTTAAAGTACTGTAGTCAATTATAAGTGAACTACTTTAAAGTAACTACTTTTAATTATTAATTGTTCCAATAAAAAGGAATTATCTCGATCAATGTTTCTTGACAGCTTTTGGCATTTTTATTCCAACAGTGTGTCACTATAACTTATTATTATAATTATTAATTGTTTAAGTAGCACACCCTTTTCTGAATTAGATGAAGGCTTGTGTTTTTTTTAAGACCAGTGACTAAGGCCTTACTGTGTGGCCACTGCCATGAGGAAGCAGCTTTATTTAATTATGCTTGGCTTATTGGCATTACTTTTGCTTATATACATTCATTCAGAGACCATTGTAGCTAATCACTGAAGCATTCAGCCAATTACATCAAGCCTGATTGGACAGTAAGGTCTCTCTCTGTGTGTTTATGTGTCTTTTAAGATATACACTATTGTCCTGTTTAGGATAAAATAACTGTTAAGCATGGAGTGCCTCACTAATTTTTCTGAACCTAATTACATTTCTGATTGGAATGAAAGCTAATAATGAAAATATACAAAGAATGCTTGTATCCTTGTTCAAAAATTTGGCCCAGCCAGACCTATTTTGTAGAGGTATATGAATGTACAACCAGGTTGTTTGCTTATCTTTTGTAACAACAATTTGAAATAGATCTTTTTTCTTACTGAGACTTCAGTTTTCAAGAAGAACCAAACATCCTGGAAGCTTTCATGAGCATGATTCTCCTTTCTTTAATGATGCAACCTACAGGAACATGCAATGTGTAGGCTATTTGTTGACCATTCCTGTGTTGGCTGAAAAGTTTCTGTCACCTTTAGTTCTTTATTTTGCTTTCAGTTTAGTTCATCTTCAAAAGGTACTTATCCTAAACAACTAGCAGTTGATTGTGGTTAGTACCAAGATCTGAGACATGGGCTGGTTTAGAAAAGCATTCAAGGCTTCATAAATTATCATTTATGTTGTTGAGAATGAATCCCTCTCCACTTTTCTCATCATCATGCCATTAGTTTCAGTGTGAAGATGCTGGCTTGTAATAAACCAGAGTTTGGTGTTACATCAAAACCCTGGAAGTCAGCTTCAGAGTCTGTTAATAAACCAAGAAGTGACCCAGCTCTCCTGCCCCCAATTTGTTCACCAACACTGAACCAGAGTTTACTAACTCATACATAATAGGGAATTCTAACAATGAAGGACCTTCATACCAATTCTGACATGTGATGAAAAAGAGAGGAAAGACAAAGGAGCAAAGCCTTGGTCCCAGACCCCTATTATGATTTCATAAGGTGTATGAAGCCTCAAATGGTCATATCATCTGAGCCTTGGTGTTGAAGAACATCACAAGAAGCTTTCTTTCAGATGGCAAGGGCCATTTGACATATTGTGGAACAGCAAACCCAAGCTTGCCACCAAGGGTGCTTTTACTTAGGGAACCACAGCCAGTCTTTTTCACATTTACATTTACATTTTTAGGGTTACGTTTACATTTTTAGGTATACACTAAATGAAAAAAATTAAAAACCATAGATATACACTTAAGAAAGCACAATGAGTGAAGCAGTTAGAGGAAAAGATGGTATGTTATGCTTACCTACAACCATGACTTTCATATCTATTGGCAATAACATTAATCAGAGAATTAGAATTGAAAGTCATCTAATTCAACCTGGGCTCAATACAGGATCTGCACAGATGACTGTCTAGCGCTACTGTTTAAATACCTCCAGTGCAGGAGAGCCCACAATCTCCTGAGGCACTCTGTTCCACTGTCAAATGGTTTCTACTGTTATGAAGTTTCATTTAATGTTTATCCAAAGACTGGCTTCCAACAACTGTCTCCCACTTCTAGTCCTGCCCTCTGGAGCAGAAGAATCATACTGACTATAGGATCTTAAAGTGATGCCCAGTTCATGTTTTATAATTCAGTTCTAAGCATGTTTATTCAGCAGTGAAATTTTCAATCAGCATGCAAAGATAGGACCTGTATGAGAACCAAAACTGACTAAGCTCAAGTGTGAGGAATGAAGAAATCCTTCAGTAGTTTTACATTAATAGCAAGCTTATTCATAAAACAAACAAACCCATTCTGTAGATGAGAAGGTGGGGCTGTGCTTACCATCAGGGTCTGCACAATGGCATGAAGTTTGTATGCATGTGTAGGAAACCTGTATGTAATCAAGACTCCCAATTGCCTGGAGAACAGCTACACCCACATATGTGTAGGCACCTCTTTCCAGACATTACACTGACTATCCAGGCATTAGTGATTGGGGCTGGGCCAGTCAATATAGTCCTGTTTTCCCTACAGTGCACTGAATGTATATGTGGGGTGTGAAGTTGCATGAAGAGAATTGTTTGAATCAAGTTAATGTAGAAATCAGCAAAAGGATGGCCCTGGATCAAATCCATCCCTTTGAAGGAATGGTGATTGGCAAAATACTTTCAGTGCCAATATCAGTTATGGATAAGGCATATTAAGATCCCCAATAAATGCAAATAAACAAACCCACAAACACTGGGATCTTATTGTACTTACTTATTCTAAGTCTATCCCAACTTTCTGCTAGTAGACAGGCACTCAATACAATGGATCTTTGTTTTTCTTTAATGCCATTGGTTAATTGTTGCTAAGAGATGCTATTTCCCATTTCCTCCTGCAGCTCTAGGAAATACCTTAACATACTGAATCCATGCATGGCCAATGGAATGGATTTCCTTTACACATGCAATATTGAAAACTCTTTGATCAATTTAACTAAATTATTTGAGCTCAGTTGTGCATTAAGAGGTGAAATACTGACTGATGTACCTACCACTAATAGATCCCCATATCCACGGGGGTTCAGGTTCTGAACTTACTGCAGATACCAGAAACTGCAGATAACAGCAAACCCTATTAAAATTCAGGTACAAACATACCATAGAGTTGTGTTAGAGGATCTAACAAATGGCTAAAAAGGATGCCTCTCTAGGCATTTTTAAACATGACTCTATGGTATGTTTCCCTACTTTTTCAGCCGTGGATAACTGAAATCACGGGTCTTGGTTCTGCAGATACAGGCTTCTGACTGTATATCAAAAGGCATATGCAGATAGATAGCTCAGGTGTTGTGACTTTTCCTTGACGGGCATCTTGTTTTGCAGGTGGGAAAGCACTCCATGGACTGCCTGCTCTTCCTCTTGTGGAGGAGGCATTCAGAGCCGCACCGTCTCTTGTGTGGAAGAAGACATCCAGGGCCTTATCAGCTCTGTGGAAGAGTGGAAGTGCATGTACACTCCCAAGATGCCCATTGTCCAGCCCTGCAATATTTTTGATTGTCCCAAGTGGTTGGCTCAGGAGTGGTCACCGGTAATCACATTCTTCAAATTATATATGGATATGCATTTTAATGTATTGTAGATTAGTTCCCTGTACTCTAGAAGTACCTGCAAAATTTTCAGCAAATGTCCCTAACAACAAATCAAGAAGGCTAGAAAAAACATTGTGCAAAGTGAAACAGCATTTTAAAAAGTCCCTGTCCACTCTGTGCTCTTGTTGCTGTGTAAATTATCTGATATAGCCCCTATGTAAAGAGAAGTTTCAATTTTTAAATATGTTACACTCCTTTAGTACTTTCCACAGCTCAGAGTTTGATGATTGTCTAAGAATTCCTGTTTTCCCAATTGAGAAGAGTTTTTACACAGAGATAGCTAGCACAGCATGAAAAACACAATGGTTATTGTACAAGTATCGCATTTTATGATAGACCTACACCCTGGTTCATACATTACTTGAGTGGAGCAGTTGTGTTTCACCTGTATCTGACCCTCTATTTTGCCAGCATGATACACTAACATTTGTACTTCATGCTGATGGCTTACCTCATGTGAACCTGTTCTTTACCAACAAGAATAGCTCCACTGAGATTATGAATGTACCAGGCCTAAGTACTATTGGAGGAAAATACATAGTACAAGAGACCAAACAGTTACTGTAATTCTAGAATCTGGTTCTTTAATTAAGTTGCTTTAATGGTGAAAGGAATGGTGAGTACTGTAAACCACTTTTATTGTGTAAGGCACTGTCAAAGGACTTTATCAGATGCAGCAAAAAATGGGACAAGAACAAAAACAGGTGACATTACCAGATGACGTCATATTTCAGCCATTCCAGGGGCATAGCACAGGCATGAATAATGTGTCCCTTTTTATTGACGGCTTAGCCCATCAATAAGAAAAGGACACATTATGCATGCCTCTGCTATGCTCCCAGAACAGCTGAAGGATGCGGGCGTCTGATCATGTCGCCCTTTCTGTTATCATCGTGTTCTTCTGACGTGATTTGGGATGCAGTTTTGTGCCATGTTTCCTCGCATCTGATAATGTCCAAAGTCTTGGTTTCTCCACAAATGTTGAAGTTTCTAAGAACCTAAAATTAAGCCAAGGAAAGAAAAACATTAAACTCTACTGACAGTTTAAGATTCTATTTACAGTGAGTTTTACCTGTAAATGTATTCAAGATGCAGACATAAAATCCTAGTCAATTAACTTATAAAAACAGTCAAATATAAATAATGTAGCTGAATTATAATTCATAGGCATGCTCTGAGAGTTGTAAGCTATCTACAGACATGATTTAAGCATTTATAATGTGCCCTTTGACCAGAAAGCAAAAGTATTGGACTACTGCCCAGATACCTGGAAGAAAACCAAAAATCCAACCGTAATAATTAAGAGGAAGAACTTTAATGCTTATAATGACCCCTGCTGATTTAAATTTTCCTTTTGCATTGACAGTAAAATGATATAAGTATAATGTTACACACCAATATCAGCATGCTTTGCATACTACATATCTGCAGTTTAGACCACATCCAGTATCTTCTTCCACAATTTCATGTAATTTTAAGGTTGTTCAAAATAAGATGAAGGGATATAGTCTCCTTCACGAAATCACATTTTTCTTGAATTGTTCTTCAAGTTAACCAACTAAATCTGACCATGGGAATCAGTGAGGTTTCATAAACTATAAACAAATGAATATGCTTATAATTCTACAACTATGTGTAGAAAAAGTCACTGTTCCTCTGATGAGATCTATAACACTTTTTTTACTGTTTCTCTGTACTGCTAGTAATGCTCTATGTCAACTGCCTTCATGTTGACTTCAACTCATACCAACCCAGTGAATGAGACATCCCCAAGACTCCCTGTTCTCAACCGCTCTGCTCATGTCTTGCAGGCTCAGGGCCATGGCCTCCTTGACTGACTCGATCCATCTGGAATGTGGCCTTCCTCTATTTCTACTGCCCTCCACCTTTCCTAGCATTATTGTCTTTTCTAGTGAGTCATGCCTTCTCATGATGTGGCCAAAGTACAACAGTCTCAGTTTAGTCGTCTTGGCTTTGAAGGAGAGTTCAGGCATGATCTATTCTAGGATCCATTTGTTTCTCTTTTTGGCCATCCACGCTATCCATAGCACTCTTCTCCAGCACCTCAAATGAGTTGATTTTCTTTCTATCAACTTTCCTCATTGTCCAGCTCTCACACCCATACATGGTGATGGGAAATACAACGGTTTGATCATCCCAGCTTTAGTGTTCAATTTAATATCTTTGCACTTTAGGATCTTCTCTAGTTCTTTCATAGCTGCCCTTCCTAGTCATAGTCTTCTTTGGATTTCTTGACTGCAATCTCCATTCTGATCAATGATTGATCCAAGGGATGGGAAATCTTTAACTATTTCAATTTCCGTGTTGTCTAGATTGAATTTATGTAAATCCTCGGTGGAAATTATTTTTTTTTCTTAATATTCAACAGCAAGCCTGCTTTAGCACTTTCTCCTTTGACTCTCTTTAATAATTGTTCCAAGTCTTTGTTGTTTTTACCTAGTTTAGATTGTTGATACAGTGGTCCCTTGGTATCCACTGGCATTTGGTTCCAGGACTCCCACCCTCCATGGATACCAAAATTCATGGATGCTCAAGTCCCATTATATACAATGGCATAGTAAAATGGTGTCCCTTATATGACATGGGAAAATCAATCCTTTGACTGATCTTGATACATCTCTCCTCACTATTAATGCCACCCCATTTCTTCTTGTCTACTCATTTCCTGAGTAGTACACTGTGTAGTTATCCAACTCTAAATGTCCCATTCCTGGCCATTTTAGCTCACTCATTCCTAGTACTGATATGTTTATATGTTCCATATCTTTTTATACTATGTCTAGCTTCATTTGACTCATGCTTCTCACACTCCATGTTTCTGTAACATGTATAGTGCAGCTTCAGACATTCTTTTCACTTTTGGGCCTTTTTTCAGCTTGAATTCTCTTCTGATTGAGTTCTGTCATGCCCTTGACCTCATCCCTATTTGTGATTTCCCCCTGCTCTGCCCTTTTAGTACTCTCTTTGTGTCCTATCCCTATCTCTTGTTTCTTTTTGGATTGTCTCATTATAGGGTTTTCTTGATCAGAAGTTCTCACAAGGAGGTTCACCATTGCCTCCCTAACATGTGTTAGCTATGGTATCACTGCTGTTATCTCTGAAAGATCCTCCACCATTGTCACCCACCACTACTTCTGCCCAGTAGTTGTTTATCACCCTAATACTAGCATCAGCTTTGTTCTAGACTAAGAATAAATTTGTATTACCTTGTTCCATTTTGGTGAGCAAGAACATTCACCCCCCCCCATGTCTGCCCCTCCTCAGGTCCACCCTCTCCTTTCCTTCAAATCCTCACACACACACAAATCCTGTCACATCCCTTCAAGTCCACCTTCCTTCAGGCTTCCTCCCTCAAATCCCTCCTCCTGAGTCTTCCCACGGGGACCATCTCCACTGCAGCTGTCACTGCCACATTGTCCATCATTGCTACTGCTCCTGGCGCAGCTGCCCCGATGCTCCTCTCCTCGCTCCTCTCCTCCCAATTCCTCTACTCCTACTCTCTGCATGGCCAAACCAGTCTGTTGAGCCAGATTGGCCCTCCTTGTTCCTCTCTGCTCTGCTCTCCACCCTGGCCCTCTTTCCTCTCCTACTGTTCTTGGTGATCCACTCTCTGCCACTGCTACACTGCTTCCTATCTGCTTTCAGTTGCCTCTCTCTCTGCTCTCCGCCCAGTGGCTAGTGCTGTCACCATCACAGGCTGCCTCTGGCTTATCTGGGCTGGACCACCTATCCCTCTGCTCTCCAGTTCCATTGCCACTGTAGGCCACCTCCCTGCCTCATCAGGACCAGGTCACCTTTGCTGCTGTCATGGCTGACAACTAAGGGGACAGGCAAGGATGACCGCCTACCTCCCCGCCTTGCTATTGATTTA
This sequence comes from Gambelia wislizenii, assembly GCA_030847615.1. Taxonomy (NCBI): domain Eukaryota; kingdom Metazoa; phylum Chordata; class Lepidosauria; order Squamata; family Crotaphytidae; genus Gambelia; species Gambelia wislizenii. The sequence continues at coordinate 319,133,537 of JAUMIR010000002.1, read as the reverse complement.
TGGCATTTAAAATCACAATTCATAAACAAATTATCTTTGAACATTTTATGATACAATTTGAAATCCAATATAATGATATAACAACATACACATAATTTATTATATAGTTGTATCTTACAAATATCTGGGGGGGATGTCATACACATATGGGTGCATTATGTGCTGAAATTCTGATTTTTATATCTTTCCCCCATTAACGCTCATCCAGACAGATGAAAAAACTTGCACTGAGTGAATTCTGAGATATTATATGATTCAATGGCAATCTCAGTGTATATTAGGGATTAAAATATCCCATGTCCTCACATGTTTTTGTGGTTGTAAATTTTGTGTAGAATTCAGGGTATTTCACAATGCCTAAACACCCAGAGCAAGAAAACACATGTTCAGATGAGGTAGAACATGTGAAGAACTGACACACCTACTCTGCAAAAATAAAATAAAATAACCAACACAATTTCTTCATCCTAAAATACTACTGTTGTTATTCCAAATTAGAAACAAAATAAACCTTAGTTTTTAGTGCGTGTTTTTTCCAGGCTTAAACCTTATTGTAAACCCACAAAATTAGGAAACATACACAAATCCTATAGTCCTATACAAATCCTTAGTCCTATAGGAAAAAACTGTTTTTATTTATTTGCAGGATGATTTAGCTTTAATGGTATCATGGGTTAATTTTCTACCTCAATTACAAAATAATCTCTGTTCAAAGAAAGTCCTTGATGAAAGTCCATTCTTTGTACCAGCCACTCTGTAGGCAGCTAGAGCATGTCACTTGGATGTCACGATGTCCCTTGCAAGCAAATTCCCCACATGGGGTGTACCATCTGCTGCTGTTATTTGTTAATCCACTACTGCACTTCAGAAGTAATGTGGGAATTTGTATAGTATTTTTTGTAAAATGGTGTCAGTGTACATTAGGTCTTTGGTTGGCAAAACTTCTGTCAGTTTTAAGGTGGGAAGAAAATGTCTTCTACCACATTTCATCCATTGTGGAAATATGGTTCATCTAGCATTGACATGACACTGTAACCAAGCTGGATGTCTTATGAAGTACCAGGCTACCTGCCCAGGTAAATGTCTCCCTTCACAGGATATACCTTAGCATCACATCACTACTTCTTTGCCATATTTTCCTCATTTCCTTGTTGTATGTTGCCAGAATGGGCATTAAGCTCTGAAGTCAACCAATTGCTCATCAGTGGTTAGATCAATCCCCAGTATGTATCATGTTCAAAACCTGTCAACCAACGGTCCTTGTGTTGTGGAAGGCAGCCAGTTTATCAGTGACTCAAAATATTTAATTTCATTCCTCCCATTCACATGTCTGCACCAGGTCCTTCCATCTTTGTTTCTCATCACATCAGTATCTCCAATTAGTCCTTTCTGGACAGGGTCAAATGAGAGCACACTTACTGCTGTCCCATCTTTAAACACTCTTTGTTTTGTTTTTTATCATTCTCTATTGGGGTGCAGTAGTTCTCCAATGGAAAGCATGCAATTGATTTGTTGGAACAACTTTTTACCACAGCCGTTTCTCATCTGTTAGAAAAAATTGTACATAGCAGGAGGTTGAAAATTGGGAGCATTGTTTAAAACTCTTCAGATGACAATGTCATAAAATTCCTACCTTGTGGGAGTAGTACAGTATGATTTCAGCTATAAAACATTACTCTGGGGTGCTAAAATACCCTGTCTGTAGCAAGAAGGTAGATGATCATTGAAGAGTGCATGAAATATTGACTCTGGATTGTTCTAATTTTCTAGATGGGGAAATTGATACTGTGTCAGTGTATCACAATATTGGTTTGCCAAAAATGTAGATAGTAATAAAGTAGATTTTACTTTGTGCCTAATCATGGTACCTATGTGTATTTCAGTCACCACATGTAAAAAGATAAATTTCAAAGTCAAAAATAAAATTTTCAGTTTTTTTACTTTTCATTTTTAAATAAAAGGAATAATAATAATAATAATAATAATAATAATAATAATAGCCAGCATAGTGTAGTGGTTTGAGCATTGGACTAGGACTCTGGTTCAAATCCCTGCTCTGTCATGGAAAACTCACTGGGTGTCTTTGGGCAAGTCACACTCTGGGTGCGGCTATACGATCATAAAAAAATCCGTATGGGGGGCAAAAAATACGAACAGCCTGTCATTCGTATGCATACGAACCGGCTATACAATTTTTTAAACCCCCTAAACTCCGTATGACTCCCTCTTCCCGAAGCTGGCTGGAGCGAGCAAGCCAAGCAGCAGTTTTAAATCTCCCGCTGCTTTTTTTTTTTTTTAAAGGTTCCTGGTTTGCGGACATTTGGTTTTCCGTATTTACAATATAAAATAAAAATAAATAAACATATAAATTCACGGACTTACCGGACGCTCGCTAGCCGGGAAACCAACATGGCGGCCGCTCCCAATTTCCCTCCGTGCTAGCCCCGCCCCCTCTACTCGGCCAGCCAATCAGATTACACAGCCTGTTCGTATGTGTGCCAACGGACCGTACAGACCCGTCGGCCATCCGAACGGCGTACGGATTTCTCTTCGCGATCTGCTTTCCCTCCCGAACGCCGCGTGTGCGTATTTCAGGGTGGAAAACCGGGACCCCCCTCTTTTGCATTCGTGTGCATCCGAACGGCCGTTTGTACGGAAGTGCGAACTTTCGCATGCCGTACGTATTATTTAAATCGTGTAGACGGGACCTCTCTCAGCTGCAGAGGGTGGCAGTAGCAGCCCCCCTCTGAACAAATCTTGCCAAGAAAACCCATGATAGGTTCACCTTAGGGTTGCCTTAAGTCGGAAATGACTTGAAGGCACATTACAAAATGATGATGATGATGATGAGCTACAATCCTATTCATGTGTAACAGTAAGTTTTGTGAATTCCAGTAGGACTTTCTTCTGGATAAACATTGATGGAGCTGAGCTATGTATCTCTCTAAAGAGCTTTCAACATATAACATATTGTACATCTTCTACAGAGATACAATACATCATGGATCCAGCAGATGTATTCAACTTTCCTTTCAAAATCCACTTCTTTGTTCTGGTAGAAGTGGAGGCAATCGGGAATATTTTGATTTGAAACAAAATTTAGAAATCAAAGCAAAATACGGTAGTTTCCCACCACTTACAGTGCTAAAAGCAGCTTGATGATCACACATAAGCTCAAATAATACTGATTACCTTATAGACACAGGTGCTTTGCCTCTGTAGAATACAGGCAACTACTGAGGAAAGTGGCTAAGTATTAATAACCACAGCTGGTGTCCACAGGTGAAATAATGGGGGGGGGGCTAAATAATTAATGATAATCTCCATGAATGTGTTTGCATGTGACATCAAAATGCCATCCATCCATAAATCAAAGATATTGAGCTAGTGGGTGGAGCAGTTCTGGTTCTCGCTGCTGCCTTGCCAAGACTTGAAACAAGAGGCAGACTTTTGCTATTTGTGACAATTTATGCTTGTTTTTCCTTCCAGTGCACAGTGACATGCGGTCAAGGCCTGAGGTATCGAGTGGTTCTGTGCATTGACCACAGAGGGATGCATACAGGTGGTTGTAGTCCTAAAACAAAGCCTCACATCAAAGAAGAGTGCATAATTCCTACTCCATGCTACAAGCCCAAAGGTAAATCACAGGGACACAATGTCATTAATCATGAAAATAATCTCCTCTCTAAAATAAATATCTTTTTTCCGCATCTGGTAGGGCAATATCACCAGTTGCAGTGTGCTTTAGAGGCTCTTGGGCTTCTTTTGTTAATCCAGGACTGCTTGTTGGGCTTTTTGAAAATAGCTTTCATAGTCTATCTGTGTGCTGCAAGCTGCCTGAGTGCACAAAAAATTAACATGGGCCATGAGTTGAATACAGGTGGGACTAGATAACAGTTTTTCCCTAATATATTTGTGGATAGAAGATTGAAAGTGGAAACTGGATCGTTACTACCATCAAGGAATGGGGGATGGTTGTTGTATAATGAGGAACACTTTTGTTTCTTGACCTGGTCTTGAAGTGTTCGTCTGGCTTTAGCTAAAAATGTGTCAGAATTGAATCTAGGGAAACAATTTTCATCAGAACTGTGGGCACAGACAGAAATAGTTACTGTAAAGAAAATCTTCCCTGCATGTTGTGATTTTCAGTTCTAGCTGGAGGCCCCATTGCTTACTATGTACCATTAGAAAGAGATGGAAATACGGTATTTAGCTTTGGGGAAAGATGCTTAAAAAGTGATAAAATAGCCATCTTCAAATATTTGAATGCACACCACATTGATAATGGAACAGATTGGTTCTCCGTTGCTCCAGATGGCAGGATCTAAACCAGCAATTTAAAATGACAAGAAAGTGGATTAAAGTTAAACATTAGAAAAAAAAAACTTTCTAATGGTTTGCACTGGTTGACGGTGAAATAGATAACTTAAGAAAGTGGTGGTCTCTCAACCTACTGAAGATTATTAAGCAGAGCATGATGGCCTGTCTAGAATATAGTACCACTTGATCTGCTTTAGCAGAGAGTTGCATTAAATGACTGTTAGGGTACCCTGCATCATTGTGATTCTGTGAATTCTTGGAACTCTTACGTTGCACTACCCTCATTCTTGCCCAGTTTGCTTGTGTGCTAGAAACAGGGCTACAGAGGAATAATTGAGGGCTTGTCTACATGGGCAATATACCCCATCTTGACCCCATCTTAGAGCCGTGCAGTCCTGACAATGCAGGGCTTTTGCCCCATTTTGCCTGCAGTTAGTCTTCATACAAAGGTCGAAGATGGGGGGAAGACAGGGTAGGGACCGATAAACTGTTATATTAAAACACCTGCTTTAACCCATTCCCATCAGGGAGAAATGAATCGGGCCCTGCAAGACCTCAAGAGCCTCTCCCAGCAGGCCAGCCCATTGCTGCAGCTGCCGGTCTGCCTCACTCTCTCTGAAGCAGGAAGGAGTCCCACAGCGTGTGACCAAGGCTGGTCACAGACTGTGACAAGCCTTGATCACATGTTGTGGGCCACCTTCCTAGCTTCTGGGAGGGTGAAGGAGGTGGTGGTAGCAACTTCAGTAACAGTAACCTGGACTTCTTCCCATTGGGAGGTGGTAACCGGGGAGGGATGAGCCTGATCCACAACCACGGGGCTGGCATATCCTGGCTTGTGTAGATGAGCCCTGAGTGACTTATTTGTGGTGGTACTCCATTTGCAGACAGTGACTCAGCTGGTGCCTACCATCACCTGATTTTGATGTCAGGTGAAGACCTTTTTACTTTTCTGGTCCTTTTAAATATGAGATGTTATCACTGAAGATTTCGTGCTGACCTTTTTGTATGGTGATATTACATGTTGATGGTTTTTTATTATTGTAATGCATTTTTATATTCTTTATTTTGTATTCTGTAAGCCGCACTGGAGAAAATACTTTTGTTTCTTAGGAGCTGTATGTAAAAACTTAAAAATAAATCTTATTTATTTAGTAAATAAATAAATAATAAAATCAGTCTGCCTTCAAATTCTGGCTGAATCAAGACGACGACTGACATTCTATATTACAGTTACGGATTCATAATCTAGAATTATGAACCCATTGCGGCTCCCTGTTCACTAACTAACTCTATGAAGTCACAATCATGGCATTATTGCCACAGTCATAAATGCCCCCATAGCTACTTCACCAGGCAGCAACTGCACCAACAGTCTGTTCAGCTGTTGGTTGAGGTGTAGGAGGAGGAGGACATTTCTACCCACAGTGGGCAAGGCTGTGAGAATCCGAAGCAGGACTCGTGTCACAATTCCTTGTTGAAGCTTCACTTGCTGGTGGGAGGGAAGCTGGAAACACCATCCTCTGGCACCCAGATTGCCAGCTGGAAAGCTCAGTCTCTCAGTGTGTCTACCACCTGGTAAAGTAGGTTGAGGGTGGAGTTGGACCAGGAGACGTAACGTAGTTGTACATGCATCAGAGGAGGAGGACCAAAATGGCAAAAGGTCTGGAAGCCATGATGCCCTATGAGGAGCACCTTAGGGAGCTGGTTATGTTTAGCCTGGAGAAGAGAAGGTTGAAGTCGGACTGACAGGGGAAAGAAAGTCAGTAGAAGTGAGAGGCTTCAGCTATGAAGGTTGTACAGTTGTCCCTTCATATTTGCTGGGGTTTGGTTCCAGGACCCCCCGTGGATATTAAAATCTGTGAATACTCAAGTCCCATTATATGCTTTCTCTCTCTCTCTCTCTGGCTTTTCTTCGCAAACGAAGATTCAGGAAGGACTCATCCCGCGCTTTCTGCAAGCGCGCTGATGACTAAAAAGGCCAATCTGAGATAAACAAGTCCGGTTGCAGAAAGCACAGCAGAAGGTCTCCTTGGGTTATGTTTCTGGGTTGTGATTCTTTCTGCATTGTCGTTTCTCTTCAAGACTTGTTTGGCGTGAGTTCTCAAATAAGGCTGCGGCATTGTGGATAGTGCGTCTCCATGTCTCCCGATGTGAGGCCAGGGCAGACCATTGTTGGTGATCAGTTTGGCCAAGCTTGAGATGTTGTTTCAGGGAGTCCTTGTATCGTTTTTTTGGAGCACCCATCTTACACTGACCCGTGGCGACTTCACCATAGAGTACTATTTTTGGGAAGCGATGGTCCTCCATCCTAGAAGTGTGCCCTGCCCAGAGCAGCTATGTATGCAATGGCATAGCAAAATGGTGTCCCTTATATAAGATGGCAAAATCAAGGTTTGCTTTTTGGATTATTATTTTTTAAAGAATATTTTCAAGCCGTGAATACTTAAATCCGTGGATACCAAATCCATGGATATGGAGGGACAACTGTAGTTAGAAGTTAGAGGTTTGAAGTTAGAGAGTTATGTAGGGAGTCAGCGGTTGAGAGATGTGATGTGGTAAGGGGAGGCTGGAATAAATTTATGACTGTGAGGGAAGCTGGATGAAAGTTCTAAAAGAATATGAGAGAAAATTAAGAGAAAATAAACTGCAACATGAGGAAAAAATAAGAGAAATGGAACAAAAGAAAATTGAGATAGAAAGGAAATGCGTCTCCATGCATTTAAAGAAATAGATCTGCAAGATGAGAGAAAGGTGAGGGAAATTGAAATGGCTAGAAATGAGAGGGAAAAGCCATTAAGAGAACCAGAATTACAACTTGAGGGGAACATTGCAAGAGAACAAGAATATCAGAATGGTGTTAATGCTTCAAACCCATTGGTAGAAAATAGGTGTATGGCTGTGAGGCTCGAATCAACTTTTGAGCTTTTTTTAAATTATTATTGTGTCCCTTCTTTATCCAGGCTTTTTACCTCAGGAATAGAATAATACTTGTTTTAAACTGGCAGCACTTTTTCTGTCAGCACTTTATTTTGAGGACTTTTTGTTTATTCTTCTAGTCACTAGAATTCCTTACTGTACCTCAAACAATTACCTCATGAATTGTTTGTGCTTTTCTTTCCACCACACACCTGTACCATCCACACTTATATTTGGTTCTTCCTAACCAAATATATTCACAGAAATCCTTCTCTGGCCACTGGATCTTTCTCTCCCAGCATTAGATCTCTCCTAGATCTGTCCATACTGCTTCTCTCTTAATTCCCCTCTACCAGAGTCACTAAGGATTCAGTACTGGATTCTCAATCCTTCACTGGAATTTTCAAATCCCGTCACTGCTACCAAATTTGTGACGCCCAAGTGTACAAGCCGAAATTACGTCACCTTTCAGCCTGACCGCCTGGTCACTTGTACTTTCACCACGCCTGTGCCACAGGGGATTTCCACCTCCCACTGCTGCCACAGAACAAATAACCAGTGGAATCTGCAGTTCCACAATTAAATGAATAGTACCTGTACTTAGGTGTAGATGCTTATGGGGTGGTGGACTAATTAAATGGACTGAATATAAATAATAAACATAAATAGAGATTTATTATTGAACAAAGATAACATAGCTGTTTACATATTCATTTTCCCTGCACATTAATTCTTCCAGCTTCCCTCACAGTCATTCATTTATTCCAGCCTCCCCTTAAAGTATGAAGTTAGAGAGTTAAGTAGAGTCAACAATTCTGTCACATCTCTCAACTGTTGACTCTCTACTTAACTCTTTAACTTCTAACTTCAACCTTCATAGCTGAAGCCTCTCACTTCAACTGAGTTTCCTTCCCCTGTCAGTCTGACTTCAACCCCCCAGAAGCCCCTCCCCTTTCTGCTTCCTCCCAGAGGATTGGCTCCTAAACTATACCATTCTATTTGTCCACATAGCTGGCCGTCACAGGGAGCAAGCTTGTTTTCTGCTGCTCCAGAGATTAAGGGCTCATCTACATGGGCCAGAATATGCCGGCTCCCCGTCAGTGTATCATGCCTGCTCATCAGGCCTGTTCCTTATTCCTTATCTCCACAAAATGGACCAGAATCCAAACAGGCATGCTGCCCCATCCTTGCAGCTGCCACTGCAGCCACCTGCGTCCCACTCTCTGACACCAGGAAGCAGGCCCTCGGCACGTGAGGAAGACTCCCTGCATGTGACCAGCCTTGTGGGCCCCTTTCTGGCTTCAGAAGAGTGAGGCAGAAGGTAGCTGCTATGACATGCCTGTGTGCCAGAATGGGCTTCTGCAGTCGTGTGGGGCCCGATCCATTTTTTGCTGGTGGAAACAGATTTAAACAGATATTATTTTAAAACACTGTAATGGGCCCTACCCCATCTTCTCCCCCCCGCCATTTGGTAATGAGGATGGCCCAGAGGCAGAACAGGGCAAAAGCCCTGCATTGTTAGGACTGCAAGGCTCCAAGATTTATTTATTTATTTATTTATTTATACCCTGCTCTTCAGCCACAAGGCTATCAGAGCAGCTTACAGATTGTTTTAAGCAATAACAGTTTACACATCTACATTGCAATAAGCGGCTTCCAATGTGTGTTAGCTAATTGCCCCCCAAACTGGGTACTCATTTTACCAACCTATGAAAGGGTGGAAGGGTGAGTGAACCTTGGAGCCCGCTGGAATCGAACTTGCAACGTGGTGGGGGCAAGACAGGGTAAATTGCCTGTGTAGACAAGCCCTATGACAAAGAGTTCTTGTGTCCTGGCACAAGTTGTGTGTGTATGTATAGCATGGTGTGTGTGTATACGTGCGATTCCATGATGGTGGATGGGCCCTCACATTCTGGCACACATGGTGTGTGTGTGTGTATGCAGTGTTGTGTGTGTGTCTATGTGTCTGTGTGTATACGCAGTTGCATGGCGGCGGAGGGGCTCTCCGCATGAAACTAGCCATTATAGTTGATTTGAAAGCTTATATATTAATGTGTCAAATGATCGTACTCTTGACATGTTTCCTAAGTGGCCAATCAGCAGAGTGGGAATGGAAACATACCAAAGTGTTTTATATATGTAGATAATTGTGTATCTGTATAATAGTCTAAATATCAACAGTTTGTATACAGAATGAGCTGTAACCTGTCTCTCATCCATTAACCCTTCCTTACCACAATATAAACACACATCATATTTTCTAAGCATTGCACAGCCATCTGTGCAGGACAGCACCATCTGTGTTTTATTTTGTTTTTTAATTAGGCTGTATAATTTTTTAATAGAACAAAAGAAAAGCAGCAAGGCCTGACTTTCTGTTATCATTAAAAAAAACATACAGTGTATAAACAGAAATAACTGTTTACATATTTTGGTAAAATGCTAAGGGACATATTGCTACACATGCCCCTAAATCTATCTAAGTAGAAAGCTAGCAAAGTCATTTTGAATGAGGGTATAATGACTTCATACTCTTCCTTCTCTTGTCCTCCACCCTTAACTTTCAGGGAAATTCATCCCATCAGATATGAAATAGGATTACATGCTGTAGTCAGGTTATAGAATTGCTAGAATTGCAGTTTATTGTTTCAAAAATAATAATAAAATAGTAATAATAAAACTATGGCATACATTCTATTGTTAGTCGTAACTTGAATAGACCCTTCGAATCATCGTTCAGCGACTGACAAAATGGCTCTACTCTAGCTGGTACTAACCAACAGGATATCAGCCAATGTGAAAAACATAAGTGAGCCAAATATATGAACATTCTAATTTGTATTGTAGCAATAGCATTGATATTTATATGCTGCTTATCAGTGTTGAAGCACTCCCTAAGTGGTTTACAATGTTTTTTAGCTAATTGCCCATAACAAGCTGGGTTCTCAATTTACTGACCTAAAGAAGGATGGATGGCTGGGTCAGCCTTGGAGCCCTCTGGGATCGAGCTCATAAACTTGTGGCTTGCAGTGCTGGCATTTAACCACTGCGCCACCAGGGCTCCTGGTGTATTAATTTTCTCCTTTGTGCCATTGTGATTTATAGTGTTTCCACAATGTAGAGTTATAGCAGTTTGACACCACTGTGCCATGGCTCCACCTACAGAATCCTGGGATTTTTAGTTTGGTGAAGCACTAGCACTCTGGCAGAGAAAGCTAAAGATGATGTAACACTACAAATCCCAGGATTCCACAGGATGGAGCTATGACACTTACAGTGGTGTCAAACTGCTATAACTCTACAGTGTGGATACACCATTAGTATCTATGCTTAGAAGACATACTAAGGCTTATTACTGCTTTTGCTGCCTCTCTAGGTTCAGTGAACATACTATTAGTAGATCCACTTTAAGTAGGGATGTGCATATTTAGCAAGTCTGTGGAGATTATCAGGCACTTTAAAAAAGCCCCCAAGGAGCTCGCAAGAATATCACTGTACCGCCAATGGGTCCCGATATCGCACACACCATCCTCCTGAAGTTACACTGAGCTATAGCTGTTAGGTACCAAACTGTATTATTTCTGCAGTGTGACAGCAGCCTGAAGAAGCCCGTTGAACTCAGGCTAAAATCAGGTTCCACACAAACCTCTACTCCTTGTGTAATGTAAATTAATTTTTATTCCTTGTTTATTTATGTTGCATTTTTCAAGCTCAAAAACATAACTCCAACCCCATGCACAAAAGTAAGGTCCTATAATATGGTATGCTGGTGATTTTCACTTTGCATTGCATCCTTTCACATTCCACTTTGGATGATTTTCCCAACCTTTTTGACTGGTTTTTGGTGAAAAGACATGTCCATGAAAATTGCTGGATCAAAACAGATGAGACACTGTGCTCATAATTAGCAACTGTTAGCATATTTGTCTGTCATTGATGGAACTGCTTAGAAATACATGTTAGCAATCAGATTTGCAAATCAAGCCCATGTTTACTTTCAAATAAGTAATGATGTTTCTACTGGTAAGGTCTTCCAAGGATCACACTATTCTATTGTCATCTTTTTACCTATTTTATTTATTCATATATTAAAAAATAATATCCTGCCCCATATCCTGGAATGTCAAGTCAACATACAAGTAAAATCAATTAAACATGTTTAAAGATTTAAATTTTAAAACAATAAAAATAATTTAAACAGACTAAAAAGTATAGTAAACAATTTAATAGTTACAACTTGTTTTAAAAGTTAAAATGGCTTAAAACCATGTACTTGTACCTTTTAGAATAAATCAATTAGGCCCCAAAGGCTTTATCAAAAAGCCATGACTTTCTATGGGACTTTTCTCCTTGGTTTTTTTGGAGTTCAAAGTATGTATCTGTTTTTGTGTATTCTGTATGCACTTCTTTATGAAGGAAATAAAATATTTCAGCATATATCCTCTCTAGAGAGAATTTCTTCAAAAGTAAGATCAGATGGCTTTCACCACATGAAGGCGTATTCCTTCAAAATACAGGTTCAACATCTTGTCTATTTTAACCTTCAGTACACATGATGGGTTCCATATGGATGGTGGACTCTAGAGCAGTGGCTCTTAATCTTTTCTTTACCAGAGACACCCTTTAATTGTCTTTTGTTGGCACGGACTCCTAAAACTTAACTCAAGATTTAAAACAACAATAACAGCAGCAACATCTCTCTCTCTCTGGCTTTTCTTCGCAAATGAAGATTCAAGAAGGACTCATCCCGTGCTTTCTGCAAGCACGCTGATGACTAAAAAGGCCAATCCGAGATAAACAAGTCCGGTTGCAGAAAGCACAGCAGAAGGTCTCCTTGGATGATGTTTTTGGGTTGTGATCCTTTCTGCGTTGTCATTTCTCTTCAAGACTTGTTCGGCGTGAGTTCTCAAATAAGGCTGCAGCATTGTGAATACTGTGTCTCCATGCCTCCCGATGTGAGGCCAGAGCGGACCACTGTTGGTGATCAATTTGGCCAGACTAAGATGTTGTTTCAGGGAGTCCTTGTATCGCTTTTTTGGAGCGCCCCTCTTACGCTGACCCGTGGCGAGTTCACCGTAGAGTAGTATTTTTGGGAGGTGATGGTCCTCCATCCTAGAAACGTGTCCTGCCCAGCGCAGCTGTGTTCTCAATATCATGGCCTCAATACTGGTGATCCCTGCTTGCTCAAGGACAGCAACATTCGTCACATAGTCAGTCCAGTGTATATTTAGGATTGTGCATAGACAGCGCTGATGAAAGTGCTCGAGGAGTCGTAGGTGGCAGCAACAACATCAATACAATTACACTATCCATTAAACCTTCTCTTGGAGACCCTGGAGGGAAATGGAAGACTTTTCTCCTGCTTCTTCCTGCAGGTCTGTGGCTGGAAGCAGATTGAATGGTAATGTATAGGCCAAACCAGCCAGCTAGCTTTGCCTTGGCTCCTGTCATGTGGCCACTCTCCTGCAAGGAGGAGGTGGGACAGGTAGTCTTCAAGCCTTCTCAGACCCCCTGTGAGGACATCATGGCCCCCTGGGGATCCCCAGACCACAGGTTCACTGCTCTAGAGTCCTGTTGGAGTCAACAAGGCAAGGATTTTTTTGTAGCAGCAAGCTGATTGTGGCACACCTTCCCAAAGGATGCTGGGCTGGCTCCATCCTTGCTGATCTTACCAAGGGCAAATTGTTGTTTTGTCCCGAACTTTCAAAATTGTTTTTAACCTGTTTTTAGTAACATTTTATTTTGGTTGTTTTTATATTGGGGTTTTTTGTTGTACATCATCTTGGGAATTCTGATGGGCAGAAAATAATTTATAAAGACTTAATCAATAGTAAATAATCAAATGTCACTGAGTCTCATGAATCTTATTTACTCATAAATCAATAGACCTATAGACCTAAATTTAACCATTTGTTCCAAAAACGTAGGCTGAATCCACACTACAGAAATAATCCAGTTTGAAATTGGATTATTTGCCATGGCTCCCTCCTATGGAAGCATGGGATTTGTAGTTTGATCAGGCGCCAGCACTCTTTGACAGAGATGGCTTAAAGATCTTGTAAATCTACAAGTTTCAGGATTCCATAGGAAGCAGCTATGGCAAGTAATCCAGTTTCAAACTGGATTATTTGTGTAGTGTGGTTTCAGCCTAGATCCATTGAGTCAATGGAATTTACCTATATGTTGACTTGCTGTTGAGCAATATAACTACACTAGCTGGGAGTAGCCATTGGATTTAAGCCATAGTCCACTGACTTGTTAGACAAACTACTGCTCAAGTTTCCCAAAAAGAAGAATATCAAATGAAAGCCCTGGAGCCCTGGTGGCCCAGTGGTTATATGCTAGTACTGCAAGCCACGATATTATGAGTTCGATCCCAGAGCACTCCAAGGTTGACTTCCATCCTTCCATAGGTCAGTAAAATGAGTAGCCAGCTTGTTGGGGGTCAATTAGCTAACAAAATTGTAAACTGCTTAGGGAGTACTTTGGCAATGATAAGCAGTATAGGAATATCAATGCTATTGCTAAATGCTATTGCTAAGGCTGTGTTGTATGGATGGAAACAATGTTTTTTTAAAAAAAATCAAGAATGATACAAAAAAAAATGTTTCTTGAGTGTCAGGAAACCTTGAGAAGGAGAAACCTGGACTAATGAGAATCTTTGGAGTCAGGTTTTTCTTCCTGCACAAAATTGGCCATGGATGCTGTTTTCTGCTCAAAAAAAAATGTGCAAAATTTCACAATGAATAAGTTCCAAGCTATAGCATATTCTTCACAGAAAATAATTGTCAGAATCCTATATGATCATTGTATACCACGTACCGCTATAACTACAGTGCTATGCATTGGATTCCAGCCAGACAACCTGAAACCTCACTTACTGGTAAGCAGCCACTGGGATAGATGGGGAATCCATTTCCCTATAGACTGAGAAGTGAGTGCCTGGCGTTTCCATCCACTCCCACAAGCAATCTCCAGCACAACAGGCAGAAGAAAGGCCCCTCACAAATCTCCCTTGTGCCAGAGATTGCTTGTGCAAGGGGAGGTGGGAATGTCAGGCAGCCACTTCTTGATCAACAGCAGCTGTCTGTTGGTAAGTGGGGTTTCACAGTCCCTACATAGCCCCTAAACTAGGGATCATTAATACATAGCCGTTATGAATGCGTAACTGTAGATTACGTATTTCTAACTGCCCAACAGGATTCTGGCCAATAGTTCTGCACAGAGAATGTAGTTTGCTGCACACATAAAAAACACATGTAGATTTTGCACAGAATAAGTCCTGTACTGTGAATAGTTTCTGGAAACTGCACCATTTTTGAAGACTTTCTTGCAACAGGAAGAAAATTGCTAAAATTGTTCATTGCCTCCTTCAAGTACAAAATTACCAAAGAATTAGATCCCTATTGTGGGATGCTGTGTACTTGTTAGGGAAGGAGAGTTATGTAGCTGATAGCTTTTTGTTTGTTTGTTTATTATTCTGTCTTTCTCCCAGGATGAGACCCAGCAACATGCTATAGTCAGAGGCCTAGCAAATGTGGCAACATTCTGTGAGGTCTGTAGAAATAAGTGGTTTCCCAAGTCTGATTTTAAGTTAGCCTGTGATTATCAACTTTTCCTTTAAGAGCCAATTCAGGTCTACTTTCCCTAAACTTATTCAGTTCCAGCTGAATCCAGAACTAGGTTCCTTTAAGAGGATTGTTTGGATTCTAAAGTTAGTATTTCATAAAATACTTTTAATGTATATACTTGGTACCAATTTAGGAGTGGAAGGAAAAAAATATAGACCAGTACTGTTTTATATCAGAAATGACAGGGAAAGTATTCAGCTCATTCTCTGAATTCACATAGTTGATAAACTGATAAGCTCTGACTGGAAAGGCATCACTGAACTATTTTAGTATTTGTCTGTTTCTTGAAATATCAATCATCACATCTGGATATTTTTCTGTGTTATAACAAGCCATCAAAGTAGAGTTTTGTATAATGTTTTTCAGATTTTAAAAGTTCAAAACACACACTGGGTTCTTTTTCTTCATTTATATATTTTTTTAATCTTTGATCCACCAATGCAGGAATACGAAGGCTAACATGGATTTGGATCTCAAGGGTTTTCTGGTCCATCTCTCTGATAATGCAAAAAAAAAAAAATAAATAAATCCACAGTTAAAGCTTGCCTGACAGATGACCATCCAAACTCTTTTTAAAATCCTCCAACAAACTAGAACCCACTACATTCCAAAGAAGCCCATTCCACAGTTGAACAGTTCTTATTACTGGAAAAATCTTCCTAATGTTTAGTGGAAGCCTCCTTTCATATCGTTTGAATCAACTGATTCAAGGCCTGACTTGCTTTAGACTGCAGCAGCAGTTTATACACTTCTGATTTCTGCCACTATTTCATGCATGAACTCTGCATCCTAGCAGAACAGATAGAGCCTGCATTCATATCATCACATCTTGGTTTGAACAAGCATTTTGACTGTGTTTGCATCTCCTTCTCCCTTTGCTTCTCCCTTTGGACAAAGAAACCAAAAGGTCTTTAGTGAAGTGTAATTTTTTTTTTCATCTGAACTAGGAAATTGTGATTAACAGCTTCAGAACACATCAGGCTAGTAAACCATGTTTTGAAGTTGGTTTAATAACATAGCATGTTCCAGAGCTATTAAAAATTGTTTCCTGCTTCAGATGAGATTGATCGGCTCCCTTTTAGATAAAGAGCTACATTCAAGGTTATCTCATTGGCCTGCAAAGTCCTGGTCAGCTTGAGACCAGAGGCCCATTCACAGTTCACAAATATAACACTACATTCCTGTTAACTGCCATGGCAAAAAGCCATAGTTTAGGGAGGGGTATTTAGAATTCCCTGCCAGAGAACACTAGTGCCTCACCAAACTTACCAAACCCCCAGGATTCCATAGGATGTTGCCATGGCAGTTAAAATGGAATATAACACTATATTTGTGTAGTGTGAATGGGCCCAAGGACACATAGCAGACCACTTTCTGCTATACATGCCATTTGACCCTGGCATCTTCACTGGAGTCTTAATTGGTCATTCCACAACCAGCATAATTATATCACCTAACATCAGGAAGGCAGGCCTTTCCACTGAAGGCACACACCCTTGGGAATCTGCAGCTCAGAAGCTGTATTGAGTGTTAAATGCCTCTTAAAATACACTTATATATGTAGGCCTTCCATAGTTCCAAGGATTATTTACTTTGCTCCATCTGTTTATTAGCTGTTGATTTCTTTTTAATCATGTATTACTTCAAGCTGGTATAAGTTGTGTTATATAATGTAAACCACTTAGAGATTTTATTATATCAAGCAGCATATAACTAGCATAACTTAAATAAATGTTTCAAAGTGTTTTAAAGACTTCCTAATCTGTTGGTTCCTGCTATGAAAGAGGGAGCAAAGAGGCTTCATGTGCACCACCAAAAGACTCATGGATACCTCAGCATTTGAATCCACAGTTACAATCATCTGAACTTTCCTACTGGCTTACAGCATCCAAACCCAGTGGTCATTGAAGCACACAAGCATTCTCTACATGCACTGTCTGGTGTCTGATGTTTTGCTCCTGTCAGATGTTTTAGTTGTAAGAAATAAATGAACACAAAAATAACTCAGGTGGATGACACTGAAAAAAAGTGTGCTTCATATTATTACTGTACATTTTATCTTTTCTCATAATTATTCCTACAGAGAAACTACCTGTTGAAGCAAAACTACCATGGTATAAGCAAGCCCAAGAATTAGAAGAAGGAACCATGGTATCAGAAGAGCCAACGTAAGTCTTCAAACATAATTTGCTGTAATCGCAACAGTTTGAATCAGGTTCTAAGCAGTGCATTAAAACCAGAGCACAGGGAAGTTTCTTCTTTGGACTACAACCCCCACAATTCTCCAGTCACCATGGCCACTCAAAATTCTAGAAGACTGTAGTCCAAAAAGCACTTTCCAAACTGTGATTAAAACAGCATTTTGCTTTAAATTATAGACAATAAATTTGGTACAATCTGGAATAAATTTCAATCCCATTGAAGTTAGGACATTTTTGTATACCTCATAGTCCAACTTGAAAGTGTTCCTGACTCTTCTGGGAACATTTAAACCATGATCAATGTGGTATAGTTATTTCACAGGGTAAGCTGATTCGTTAAAGGCTTATTTTATGACCTACAAAGCCTGCAACAGTTGAGGTTTTTAATCAAGTCATGCTGTTTTTCACTCATGGCTAAAGTAGCTTTGTGCACTGTGATGGTGTTTGTTTATTTTGCTTCAAGTAAACTAGTGAATAAGAGCTGGTTCAAATATTCACTTAATATACTATTACAGAGCCCTGACGTGATTATCTGCTTGAGAATACAGATCAGTTTGAAATCATTGACATGGCAGAATGGCCCCTAGGCTAGGCTTGGCAAGAGTCAGTCTAGATAATACATTCACAATGAGGATGTTTCTCAGCCATCTTGTTGTTGTTGTTGTTTTAAATCTTTTTTAAAGTTAGGCCATTGCATCATAGGTTTCTCTGCATTCTCATATAGGGATGAAAAACACTCAGTCTGTTTCATTGTGTTTCTCCAAATTCCATCTGCATTTCCTACTTTTCCTAGTTTTGCTTCAGTTTGTAAGAAATCGGGGGTTTTTTCTTCTTCCTGCATTGAAATTTGAATGCTTTTACTGCATTTTCCTTAATGTTTTATTTATGCATTTCACCAAATATACAGATTTTCTCCAGTCACTAAAGCATGTTTATGTGCATTTTTTCCCAATTGCATAGACTTTTAGGACTTTATCAGATGAGGCAAATACCACCAAAAATCACATCATTTAGGATGTCAAGATAGTACAAAGTGCAAAATTATAAGACAATGTTGTCGTTTACCCATTCCTGCTGTGTTGCGCTGGTGCAAATGAGGTGTCACTTTTTATTGACACCTCAGTCACAGCAGCGCGGCACAGCGGGAACAGGTAAAAAATAACACTGTCTGATAATTTTCAGCCCTTTGTGTTATTGTCACATCCTAATGACATGGTTTTTGCTGCATCTGATAAAGGCCTTAGCAATTCATATTTCAAAATGTGCAAATAGTTTGGTGTGTAATTCACCTCTCCAAAATGCTCTGTAAGCCTCACAGTTGTGCAGATTTTTGAGGTGAGATGCATCTTAGAAATTGCACAAACCCTATTTTCCCCTAAGAGTGTTGATTTCAACAAAATTCTTTTCTTGAATTACTCACAATTACCATATTTATCAACATGCTTCATCAGATGACTATCATTCCATATATTTTGATGTTTGGGCTGTGAACTATTGCTTATGCAGACAATACCATCACCACCCTGGTAAAAGATGGGGAGATTCAACAGATTTGTGGGAACTCCAAGGTTTGCAAAAGTATAACATATCTCAAGGGCAAAGCTCTTGGGGGGAAAGGCAAGAACAACCCAATGAGGCCTAAGTATGTTCAGTTCCAAAGAATGCTGATTGAGTGTTGTGGGGGGAAAGAGGAAATGAAAAACGGAGGGAAGAGTGAATGGAATGGACTGAACAGCAAAATTTTCTTTCAGGTCCCACTGGTGTCCAATAATGCATTATTCATTCCAGAAAATGTCTCCCAGACAAGCATTTAAAAGCTTTTCTCCTTAAAATAGGAAACATTACTTTGAAAAGGTTAATTTCAAGGTCTGTGTAGTTATATGTGGCAAGATTATGGAGATAGCGAACTGGAATGCAATCCATAAGACAGCCTTCTCAGTTCCCTGATGATATTCTAAACTACAACTGCTGTCAGTATTGGTGACTGGCCAGTGAGATGGGTTGTGGTATAGAACATCAGGAACTGTGGACTGTGAGCCACATGAAGACCCTGCACCCTAGGTTTGTGGCTCCTGAAGCCCCTCATCAGTCCCACCAAAAACCCAACCCCAAAAAATGTTAATAAACCATTTGCCCCCCAAACCACACAGAAGGCACATGAAAATATGCTACCTCCACAAACACCACAGACACCTGTACCATCCCCAAATGCCCCCATTATCCTCTACAGTCTCTTTGAGAATGGTGACAGGAAGTAACATGACATCTCACCTGGAATACTGTGTCCAGTTCTGGATACCACAATTCAAGAAGGATATGGACAAGTTGAACGTGTCCAGAGGAAGGTGACCAAAATAGTAAAAGGTCTGGAAGCCATGCCCTATGAGAAGCAGCTTTGGGAGCTGGGTATGTTTAGCCCAGGGAAGAGGAGATTAAGAGGGGACATGATGACCATGTTTAAATATTGGAAGGGATGTCATTCTAAGGATGGAGTAAGCTTGTTTTCTGCTGCTCCAGAGACTAGGACGTGTAGCAATTGACTCAAACTCCAGGAAAATAGATTCCACCTAAACATTAGGAAGAACTTCCTGACAGTAAGAGCTGTTCAGCAGTGAAATGCGCTGCCTTGGGGTGTGGTGGAGTCTCCTTCTTTGGAGGTTTTTAAACAGAGGCTGGATGGCTATCTGTCGGGAATGATGTGATTGTGTATTCCTGCATGGCCAGGTGTTGGACTAGATGGCCCTTGTGGTCTCTTTCAATTCTATGATTTCATTCTTATCATCATTTTGAGAGAGACTGAAGACAAAAACAAAGATATTCAGGTTTTCTTTGTGAAAGGGTATGGCTGCAGGGGTGCGATTGGCTCCTGGACCCTATACAGTTGCCCACCTCATCTTAAGGTAGCTAGCTACAAGAATTGCAAACAGGTTAGAAGGAAGATAAGCAGGCAAGCACATTCCTACAGGGCTAGCCAGGGTTTGAGTGTGGGCTGGCCACCCTTTGTCTGCAACCACAGAGCCTGCCCATTCTCTTTCTTGCTCTGTCAAGAGAAGGGTATTAACAAGGCTCACATTTCTTAAAGTACACTGCTTTCCTGGAGAAAATATATGCATGGAAGTTTTTCACTGAAAGTACAGCCATTTTTTCATCTCGGAGTTTTTCTTTGATACATTAAAGTAGCCATGCTGGTATG
The DNA here is from genome assembly GCA_030847615.1 of Gambelia wislizenii. Classification (NCBI taxonomy): domain Eukaryota; kingdom Metazoa; phylum Chordata; class Lepidosauria; order Squamata; family Crotaphytidae; genus Gambelia; species Gambelia wislizenii. The sequence continues at coordinate 319,113,276 of JAUMIR010000002.1, read as the reverse complement.
ACTGACACGAAATCAAATGAGTTATAGCTGAACCAGCTGAGCACAATATGGAAATAAGACAATTATATATGAATAATATTGTATATTTTTATAAATAGGATGTAAAGGTTATGATCAAGTTATACTTCAGTACTGGTATATATCTTCTATGTGCTTTCTGCTCATTTATAGGCAAGTGCCAGATGTACACTTGAATGTTTTTTATTTGTTTTAATTTGGAAGCCCAGTTTATAGATTCTTGAAGTTTTTTCTCCACCATTAAACCACTTTTCTAAATATGTATTTAACAGCGTATAATTGCCTTTCAGCATATAATGGGAATTAGGCACTGTCAACATGTGTGTCAAATAGGGATCACTTTGCTTATATTGGAAAGAGATTATTTGAATCATAGCCCATATTTCTGCTGGAGAGCATTGAAAAAATAAGCTAGAAGGAGCCACAATTTCAGATGAAGACTCCCTCTAACTTATAGTCTTAATGAGAAAAATCTAGTTCTGAGTTCTGATAATAATTAAATTTAACATTGCTTTGTGGCTGGAATGGAGAACTGATGACCCTCCAGATGTTGGTATGGAGAACCTGTTTATCTCCAGATGTGGTTGGATTCTCAGCAACTTCAGCCAGCCTGATGGGCTGATGGGACTTTGAATCCAGTTCCTACATTTATGAGAAAGAAAATTCCCCAATCTGCTTTGTTATTGCATTCTTTCTGTCAGTGCAAGAGATTTGTAAATATCAATATAACTGCTGTTTTTCAAGGGTACTGGGATAATGTTGAAAGGGAAAATGCAGGGAAAACTATTTTGGACAAAATGCAAATACCGTATGATTCCGAGAATAATAACCCTTGGACTAGAAAAATGAAAAGAATCCAAAACTTAAGAATTTAATTTGTATTCATAAGCACCTTCTTATTCAATAGATATGATTTCTTTGCAGAAGTTTCTCATCTGTAAAATAGGAATAATATGTTTTGGAGTGCTGAAATGGCCTTTGTTGTCATCTCTTCTCCTCTCCCTGAAGAGGTTAAAAACCTTCCCCAGATGCCACACAATTGGCAGAAGATGAATTGTAGAGGGTATATTTCATCAGTTATCAGGGAAGGGGTGGACATTTGTGTTGTGACTTGAATGTGACTTGAACTATATGCCTTTACTTGAGGTAAATATGTGTAGTGTGGTGAACTGTAGCAGTAGCTTTTTATTTCCCCTTTTCCTTATCCATGAGAGAGGCTATGGTGTATAGTGTCTACATCAAGTATTGGTTCTCACTAAGGATGCTTCAGAAATGATTGGACTTCAGCTCCCCAACAACTGGCTGGGTCTTCTGGGGCTTGAAATCCAACAACATATGGAGATGACCACCACCAGTCCAACCCTGTTGAAAACCTCTGACAGAAAACATGTTTTAGAGGGCAGGCTAGAAAATGGTGGCTGTTTGCCCAAGACTGCCCATTAGAAAAGATCTTGATCTGACCACACACAAAAGAAAAGCAGGATTTGGTGCTCTTTGGAACTTTTTCCTAAACTGTACAACCATACAGGGAGATCAGTTGTCATCTGGACTGCAGCCAGGGAATAAGATAATCCTTTCTTCACTGTGCACGACACTCAAAAGAACCCTTCCTTCCCAGGCATGATAAATAAGTGTTAAAGAAACCTAAGATATGAGGTAGCATGAGTGTGCACATTCAGCAAGTAGGGGAAAACATCCAGGGCAGGAAACAAAACTTAAGATATTGCCCTGTCTTCCTGGGGCTAGTGAGCTGCTTTCAGTTTGCACATGGAGCAGCAGGAACAAGATGCAATCACCAGCAGATGGCTCTTGCTTAGACAAGAGTGCAATCTAGCTAGCCAAGTGCCAGCTGAGCCATAATGAGGCCAACTGAAACTGTGCTGAATCCAGTAAAACTGTGCTGAATCTGAAACCAAGCCCACCCAGCCTAGGGATGTTGGAACTCACTTAAGGCTACTTTTGTCTTGACCTATCTTTGTGTCAGCTTTGTTGTTGCATCCCTGGACTGGATAAGATTTGGATCTGGCATCCTTTGGCTCCTCCCTTGCCTCACCCATCCTCACCTTTCTTTTTGGCCCTTCTGCTGGCAGATCTTAGCCAGAACTGCTATTCTGTGGCCCTTCCTAGTTTGAAGAGTGCTGTGCAAATGAAGTCTGCGTTTATCTTCCCAGTCGCAAAATAAAGCACACTGTATACAAACAAGGTACATAGAAGAGAAAGACTTAGAGAAATATATACAGGAAAATTGTAAGGATATAATTAGTGAGGAGGAGAAAGAATTAATGGAAAAACCTATAACAGAAGAGGAAATAGAAGATATTATAAACAAATTGAAATTAGGGAAGGTCCCAGGAGAAGATGGTTTGGGAGCCAAATATTACAAAACATTTAAAAGTATATTAATATCTAGAATGAATGAATTATATAATAACATTTTAAAAGGAGATGAGATCCCACCATTGTGGAAACAATCTTTGATTTTATTAATTCCAAAACCAGATAAAGATTTGACAGATCCAGAATCATATAGACCAATATCATTAATAAATCAAGATGCAAAAATATTAACAGCAATATTGGCGAAAAGGATGAATAAATTTATGCACAAATATATACAAAAAGACCAATGTGGATTTATAGCAGGAAGACAAATGGCTAATTTAACTGGAAGAGTAATAAATATAATAGATATAATTAGAAGAAAGAAAATTAAAGCAGGACTTATAGCTATAGATATATTTAAAGCCTTTGATTGTGTGGAATGGCCAGTATTAAAAAATATAATGAAAACATTTGGATTTGGAGAAAAATTTAGGGGCGTGATTGACCAATTGTATATAAAAAAAATAAAGCTACAGTAATGGTAAATGATGATAAAACAGAACAAATAAATTTAACTAGGGGAACAAGACAAGGCTGCCCACTTTCCCCAATAATATTTGCTATGGTAATAGAAATATTAGCTAATGTAATTAGAAAAGATGAAGATATTAAAGGGATAGGAAATATTGAAGAGATTAAGCTGAATATGTTTACAGATGATACTTTAATAACAATACAAGGTCCATTGGAAAAAATGCAAGAGAGAGAGAAACATTTGGAAATGTTTGGGAAGATGACAGGTTTACAAGTAAATTGGAATAAATTAGAAATGATGATATTTAATTATACAGAGGCAGAGCAAAAAAATATGAAGAGTAAAAAGAAATATTTTAAAATAAAGGAGAAAATAAGATTATATGGAGATGATATTTAACCCCAGTAAGATTGAATCAAATAGATAAAAAGTATTCAGCACAGTGTTGGAGGGGATGCCAAGAATTGGGAACGTATATTCATATGTGGTGGAATTGCAAATATGTGCAGAAATTTTGGAAAATAGTAATGAAGGAAATAGGTGAGATACTGGAGATAACTATACCTTTATGCCCTGAAATAGCATTATTATCATATTGTGAAAAAATAGAAGAATCTCAAATTGTTAAGGATTTATTAACAAATCTGCTGACAGCAGCAAGGTTAATAATAGCAAAGAAATGGAAAATACAAGGTGAATACCAGATAGAAGAATGGTATAATGAAGTATGGAATATAGCTATAAATGAGAAATTAACAAATATGGTTAAGGGAAAAAAAAGGAGAGTTAAATAAGAATGTTTTTGGTGAAAAATGGAGTAAATTTTTAGAATTTGTATTAATAAAGGGGAGAGGAAGCAAACCTGAGTTGGAAACAATGGTATTTTGGAAAGAGGGATGAATGTAAAGGGAAGTCCCTCGGTGGAGGGAATCACTGTTATATGTGTTTCTTAAGTTTAATGTATAAATTGTATGTTGTTTAATTTAAAAAAATAATAAAAATATTTTTTTTAAAAGAAAGGTCACATGGTATAACACACAGCCCCCCCCACACACACACACTTTAGGAAAGGTTTCTTCTAAAAACATTCTAAGAGCATCATCCAGTTTGAAACATTGTTATCATGTGCTCGAGCTGGATGCAAGGACAACACATTTCCCCTTCTAATTAGAAGAGCTTTTCTACTAAGACAATCTTAAGAACTAAGGCATTTCTCTGGCAGACATGTTACTTTTTGAGCAAATTCAAGCTTAGTTGATCTAAAGGGCTCAAATAGTTGAACCACTTTCCTGAGGCAAAGCCCTGCTGACCTATAGTTTCAAGGCCGGTGTACTACCTGAAACTTCACCTCATCTGACATCTCTTTCCACTGGAAGATCAAAAGTAATATTTAAAAAAGGATGGGTGCCTCACTCATTGTATTATATATGTAGTTTTCTTGGTGGTACCTTCAAGTTGTTTCCAGTTTACAGCAAACCTAGGGTGAACCTATCACAGGGGGGTTGACTTTGCCTTCCTCTGGGGCTAAGAGTGCAGTGCTTACCCAAGGTAACCCAGTGGGTTTCCATACCTGAGCAAGGATTTCAACTATTCAGAGTCCTAGTCCAATGCTCAAACCACTACACCACACTGGCTCTTATATATCAGGTCTAAATAAAAGGCTTATGTATTTATCTGACTATATATATATATATATATATATATATATGCAATAGTTAGATAAATACATCAGCCTTTTATTTAAAGCTGATACTCCCTAGGATACTACCTTCAAATCCAATTGTCAATGTGAATAATAAGATTAGCTGTGAAGATTGCATTCATGTGAGAGTAAAATATGCTCACAAACCCTTCTGCCTTATGTTTTGTTCCTTGCCACATTATCACAATGATCTTGAAAAATATAGCATGCTAAAGAGATAACTGAGGTGCTGGACATCCTTACACTTCACTTCTTCATTGGAACCTTATTTAATAGTGCATTATACAAGCTGGACTCAGCCATCATAACTGGAAAAACATGGACCTAATTAATTTCCATCTTTTTTGTTTTGTCAGAGGTTTGCATGTTTAAATGATTTCATATTGTAGCTCTTGAAAAACATGTTTGTATGTTAACATGATATCCATATTTTAATATTTAGTGGTAGATAACCTGGTGTGAGCAGTAATGGCAGCGGTGGTGGTGGTGATGATGATGATGATGATGATGGACAAACTGTAATATCTGGATACCATATGGCATCAGCTAAGTGATGGTGCTGATAAAATAAGAAATTTCTGGCATAGATCCATTTGAACTTGAACCCACAGGGGAAAAGGCCTATAGACTAGAACCACTCAGTAATGCTTACTAAATATAAAGACAGGCTTTCTTTTAGTTGTGCTTCCATTAAATAGTCTACTGTAAATGTTGAGGCAGTTGTACGGGGGATACATTTTCAGGTATGAGGAAAGACTTATTTCACCAAGGCTGACCTTCCTATCGGGTAGATCAACATATACCCCATCATTCTGCTTGAGTCACTGCAATCATTTCCCTCTGTTAGATGGGGACAGAGCTGCATTTTTGTCACATGTCCTGCTCTGTATTCTCCAAGACAGCTTGCTGCTGCCTTCAGGTATGGGAGAGGACACCGTCGTTTCATCACCGCTAAAGTAAAAATCACCTGCCAATCTGGTTGGCTTTATACATGGAATAAGAAGGAGCACTTTCTTCTCCTTTGCCTCTGGCAGAAAAATGTTAGAGCTGTTCCTGTATCACACTGTGGTAGATATGTGTTTATATCTCCTGAGGACCCCTCCCCACAAACCTCCTAGTGTGTCAAGGCCAAACTAGATGCAACAGTAAACAAGTGGTTGTCACCAGGAGTGTCAGCCCTCTCAACCAGTTTACCTCTCACTCTTCAGACACCTGACAAAACCTAACTGTGTTTTAATGTTATGGCATTCTGTGTATCTCTGCATATTGCTGATATGCAGAGGGCAGGAGAATGCTTATTTCCTAGTACCATGATGACCTGAACATTCTGCTAGATGTCATGAAGCAAGTGGGAGTTACACATGCAACTGCATTTTAAGTGGGAGCCACAATTTTGCCACCATTTCAAATTTAGAGAAGGATAAATCATGCCATTTCAATCCAGCTCAGGTTCACATATGTTTCCTTAAATGTATGTCCCATTTCTGCATTAATATGCAAATTTCTTTTAAAATCCCCACAGATATCTGTTGAAGTGCTATATTTAAATGGATTTAAATATACTTCCTTTCAAATATATTTTCTGATTTTAATATGCATGCATCAAGCACTTCATTTGTGCATTCAGGAAGCACAAAAACAAGCATATAACACAAGTTCTGATCCCAAAATTAGCTCAGAAGCTGCATGAGGCTAGATCAATAAGTTATTTCAAAGTGAAATTTGCAGAGATCAGGTATCTCAAACATCTCTAACCTAGTTTGGCTCAATATCCTGAAGCACAGCCTGTTGTAATGTGAAGCCTTAGCATTATTCAAGATACCACACATGGAGTTACACCCAGTTTTACACTGCTAGAAAAATAACATGAATTGGCATTCAACTGCTATTGCGGGGGGTTGGGGACTTGGCCCTCCAGATGTTTTGAATATCATCTCCCAGAGGCCCCAGCCAAGCTGGCATAGATCTATTTGAGCTTGAACCATCTGCAGAAGAGCCTATAGACTAGAACCACTAGGGCCCATCTACATGAAGGGAAAAAATCCAAAGTACCTCATAGTATTGGCATCTCACAGCAACAGCAACATGTCTAAATGGCTTTTTTGGTCTCAGAAGCCCCATAAGCCTTGCATTCCTGGTGGCAGCCATGAGTGATTTATTCGTGTTAGTTCTTCACCACCACCTTTTAAAAAAAAAAAAAAAAAAAAGGTCATCCAAGGTGCGCTGGTGCGATAGGGTGATTTTCCTATCTTGTAGGACAGCAAAATATTCATCCTGTTTTAGCTCCTTAGTGAGTGATCACTAAGGTGGAAATCCAACATGGCGGCAGCAGGTGCTCACCCTGCTAGCAAGCCCCCCCCCTGCTCTCGCAATCAGCTTTTGTGTTTCCCTTTGAATTTTTTGTTGTTTGATAGTCTAAATGAGCAGGAATGCGCACTCTCCCTCACAGTTTTTCAAAAAGTATGGGAAAAGCTGTGAAGGGTTTTACCCAATTGTTTTTGCCATTTTGGGCCCCTCTCCTCCCAAATAGTGTGGATTGGTGCTGGATCCTGTTTAGACAGATAGGATTCCCAGCGAATTCCATGAGGGGTATTTTCACCATTTAGATGGACCTTCAGTTATGGGGTTGTGAATATTATAGTCCAAAATGTAGTCCAAAATTGCTACTAGGAGAGCCATGAGCACATATAGCCCTCATGCCTGGAGGGATCCAAATATTGTTTGCACAAGAATGAAAACAACATTTTCTGTAAGGGATTTATGCTTTACATTAGTGAAATGCCAGTATTGGATACAACCCATGGAACCCCATAACCATCATGTTTCAAAACTATTTTGCAGAACTCTTTTTAAAAAAATTGGCAAATGCTGGCTGCTTACCTGAGGAGCAACAAGATTTTATGTTGCTTTAAAAAAAAGTTTGTATATGGCTCCTCCTATTGCAGCAGATATGGCTCACTGTTGCTTAAAAGGGTATGTGCTTTTCTACCAAGCCCACCAAGTTCCCAAGCAGCTGTCCCACAAAGTTATGTTATATTATGTAAGTTATGTTATATTATGTGCTTTTCCACTCTGTGAGAGCAGTTATGCTGCAGTAAAGATTCTCTAGTTTTTGTTAGGACAAAATTGACATAAGCACATGTTCAGACTGAATATATGGGGATTAAAATGTGTGGAGGCAATGAGCCCATGTATGCAAGTGCTCTCTATTCCCTATGTTTTCTGGGGATTATGGAAGTTGTAGTCTAAAACATTTGAATGGCAGTAGACAGGAGAAGATGTTTTAATAGGAATATTTTCTATGGCTGTAGTCTACTGCTCATTAAAACAATTGGAAGAACTTCTCATGGTTGGGACATTGGATCAAGTTATGTGTTTTTTCTTTTGGCCGGCCCATTTCTCTTGCCAGTACTTTCTCAATCTGTGCGGCTGCACTTTGCTCCAGAGAATTTTAAAGATAAGTGGATGTGATTTTCAATGCCAAAACAAAATGTGGACATTCTCACAGCTAATAGCTGTTAAAAATAGCAGAGTACATAATGTTTTCAAAAACATATATAAATGAGATGATCTTTATCAGAGGAGCCATGTTCCTAACCACAAATGTTGAATTTGAAATATGTTAATTTTTATAAGTTGAAAGGACTTAGACCTTACTGTCTGAAGAGAAAGTTGTTTATAAAACAGTTAAACAAACTTGACATTAAAAGGAAAGATGATATAACATTTCATTCTGGTGGTAGAGAAATAAAAATTAAACTTTTTAATTTGGGGTCATGGTTTAAAAAAAAATATTTCAGCAATTATCTCATTATAATTCTTGCAATGCCAGCAATCCATAATGTCTCAGTCCAGAACTGGGTGTAGTTCCAAGGGTTCTTTTGGTACCAAACAATGGCCCACGTTACTACTATAACATAAACTTTATTGCTGGTAAATGATGCAGCAGAAAAGAATTCCAGGCCTTTTGCTGATAGGGCCCAGCACCCCCTCACAGCCAAAGGTGGAATTGGGCCCCCAAACAAATTTTATCCAGACTATCCTTTAGCTGACCATCAAATTCCCCATCACTGGATATACTAGGAGCCCTTGGGCTGGGGTGTGCACCCCCTTGAATAGGCCAATGGAAGATGGACTCTCAAGGGCAAACAAAGCAGATCAAAGTATGCAGGTGTGGCCCATCTCTCGAAATAATTCTGAGACCTCTACAAGCAGGTTAGCAACAGAGAAAAATTCACTCAGGTTCTCAAGTAGGTTCTCCGACTTCATATCTTTTCCCAGGCTCAGACTCCAAAGCGAATGCAAAATGTATCCAAATAGTTCATTAATACAAGTTGACTCTTTCTGTTAACTTTGGGGCATGATGCTAACAAGCACTCTAAAACCCATCTGCCTGGTGGCAGAGGCCTTGCTCACAACACATAGATTTGGGTTTATCAGGTGGTATTCTTCCAGTTAGCCCCAAGAAGAAGAAATAGTTTGGAGGAGGTGCATAAAGGGAGGCGCAAACTCCCAGAAAACATTCACATAAATGCTGTTGCTTACATGTATACAACTTCTGGTACTCTTTTGCTTATTTTCTCCATAAAAATGCATTTCAATGGATTTGAATTTAAAAGTACTGTGATTGATGACCAACTATAGAACTATAGAATAACTATAGGAGTATAGTGTCTAGATCAAGGGAAGTAATAGTGCCACTGTATTCTGCTTTGGTCAGACCTCACCTGGAATACTGTGTCCAGTTCTGGGCACCACAATTCAGGAATGATACTGAGAAGCTGGAACTTGTCCAGAGGAGTGCGACCAGGATCGTGGGTGGTCTGGAAGCCATGCCTTATGAGGAGAGGCTTAGGGAACTGGGTACGTTATAGTCTGGAGAAGAGAAGGTTGAGAGGGGACATGATAGCCATGTTTAAATATTGTAAGGGATGTCATACTGAGGATGGGGCAAGCTTGTTTTCAGCTGCTCCACAGTCTAGGACAAGGAGCAATGGGTTCAAACTACAAGAAGAGATTCCAGCTAAACATTAGAAAGGACTTCCTGACAGTAAGAGCTGTTCGGAAGTGGAATACACTACCTCGCAGTGTGCTGGAGTCTCCTTCTTTGGAGGTTTTTAAACAGAGGCTGGATGGCCATCTGTTGGGAATGATTTGACTGTGTATTCCTGAATGGCAGGGGTTGGACTGGATGGCCCTTGAGGTCTCTTCCAACTCTATGATTCTAACAGAGCCAGACACAGAAAGTTGGGTTAAATAAGGGCCACTTTATTTGATTTATGTCTTGTTTAAGTTAATGAGACCTGAAAGAAGCAAGATCGGGGAGCAAACTGGGCCTAGCTGAGGCCAGGTGTCTACCCTAGACTACCTCCTCAGCCTTCCCTTGGGCAAAACACCTGAGTGCTGAGGGCAGTCCAATAGCTGGGTTGCTCCCCAGCCAGACACTTACTAGAAGGTAAATCCAGGGTACTCCTACCCTAGTCCTAATGGTAGTGCATGTGCTGGTAACCTTAAGGCTGGACTTTTGCAATGCACTGTACATTGGGTTGCCTCTGTACCAATTTCAGAAACTTAAATCAGTTCAAAACATGGCAGCCAGATTAGTCACTGATACACCCAGGAGTGATCCTATTACACCAATATTAAAATCGCTCCACTGGCTACCAATTAATTTCTGAGCAAGGTACAAAGTGTTTGTTATTACCTTTAAAGCCCTACAGGTTACCTACGAGATTCCCTTCTCCTGTATATACCGCCCCGTACACTTAGCTGCCCCAGACTCTGGAATGGCCTACTGGAAGAGATTTGACAGTTGAACACACTGTCAAAATTTAAAGTAGCGCTAAAGACCAGTCTCTTCTGGCAGGCCTATTCAAATTATTTTAAATTGTGAATTTCATATTATTATTATTATTATTATTATTAAATTGAGAGCAAAACCCTCAGGTCAGCCTCAGGATAGACTCCTTCCTGACGCCCAGGTCACAGGACCTGTAGAGGCCATTCAGGGCCCTACCCTTTACTAAATAGGTACCAAGGTGTACACTCAAGTCTCAACTCCTCCTCCCCCCCAATACCTGCCCAGTGACAGCCTATTTATACACCACCCAGAGCCAATCATCAAAGTCCCTCAGATACAGTATAGGGTAGGGAGGGGAAAAGGTAAAGGGGAGAAAATTCCTACCCAGTAAACGACCAGTAAACACACTGCACAGAGGACGGGAGGGCGGGCCATGCTGCGATGATCCAAAGAGGCACATGAAAGGGTGGCGACGCCTTAAATAGATTATCACCCTACCCCTATTATGTGACGTGTTCTAGCACCTTGCATCCCATGCAAAGCCTCCTGGTCTCTGACCATGGAGACCATCAAAGGAGTACCTATCCGGCAGGGTCATTGCTGCACTGTTCCAGGTACTCATTGTTATTGTTTTGTGCCTTCAAGTCATTTCTGACTTATGGCGATCCTAAGTGAACCTATCATGGGGTTTTCTTGGCAAGATTTGTTCAGAGGAGCTCTGCCTTTGCCTTCCTCTGAGGCTGAGAGAGTGTGCCTTGCCCAAGGTCACCCGGTGAGTTTCCAGGGCTGAGCAAGGCTTTAAATCCTTGTCCCCAGAGTTGTAGTCCAACACTTGAACCACTGCACCGTGCTACCTCTTCATCGGTTTGTTGGTTTGAATTTCCGTCTGGATATGCCTATTTTGCACCTCTTAAGATGAACAACAGGATGAAATGCTGTTAGTCTGTATGGTTTTTTTAACTCCTCATCACAGTTTATATTCAGTGAAGAGAAAGTTTTATTAGTGGGAAGTGTCTGGTTGGAAAAATGAAAAGATGGAGTTTGCTGCCACTGCTGTTTAACTAGGGGGGAAAGAATTAAAGAGGTGTAGAGGCCAGGGGGAGTCAAGTCTCGATGTATAATAGAGGGAAAAACAGAGCAGGTGAAGAGGAAATATACAAGGGAACCCAACACCCTTCCTCTACCACCATCTCTCTGTCATATCAGGTAGTTGCAAACATGGTTGCATAAGTGACTTTGTTCACCTCTACCACCCTTTCTCAACAACCTGTACATATGTCCGCAAGAATCATGTTCTCTCTTAGGAGATTTTCAGATGGGAACAAAAATAGTGTTCCTGTCTTGCAATCTCCTCTCCCGCCCCCCTCACATCCCCGTCTCAGCACTATCACCAAAGGTTTCACACACCTACCTTTGCCATGCTGTTCCCTCCCCCCGGGGTGAATGGAGATTGAACGGAGCCCCATTCACTTCCTGGAATGGAAATTCCAGCCGTTCTTGCGAAAAGGCGAGCATGGGGGAAATTCAAAAATAAAAAGCCAAATAAAAGACAAAAAGTGACAGCAAGCACAAAAACACACTTAAAAAAAAACAAGTAACCTGGGGAGGTGGTACAAAAAAGTGTGTCACTTACCTCACTGTCCCAATTGCACCCAGAAGTGTTTGGCATCATGCCAGCATAACGGAGCACAGTTTCACTCGCCCGTCATTCCATTACAGAAACAGAATGGGCGATCTATTCATGGCTTAGCCCATGAATAAAATGGAGCACCGGCGGAACAGCAGCAGCACAGGAGCATGACAACCTGGGAACGATGTCGTCTGAAAGAGAAGCCCTTTCATGATCTCCTGGCGTTGTTATAATGCCATATTTAGCCCATCTGATAATCTCCTTAGATCTTGATGGCAGTCTTTGGAATCAGCTTGGTTAGAATGCCCACAATCATTTTTCCCCCTCTGGGCAGTGATTGTAGTGTGTTTGAGCTTTGGACCAGGACACTGGGAGACCAGGGTTCAAATCCCTGATTGGCCATGGAAACCCACAGGGTGACCTTGGGCAACTCATACTCTCTCAGGACATTTTCAGACAGGGCCAAATACCCCGTTCATGCCCCACCACCTCCATTCCCGTTCCTGCCGTGGAATAGAAGAAGAATGTTCACATACTTACCTTCATTCCATGCCAGGAACGTCCTCCCCCTACCCTCGCTGGCCGGTCGTAAATGCAACCGTTGTAAGGCTGCATTTACAACTGGCAAATGAAATTGTGCCTGTTCTTGCGAGAACGGGCATGTGGCAAATTTAAAAATGTAAAAAAAAACCCCAACTGTCAAAAGTAAAAACAAAGCACAAAAACACAAAAAAAAAAATCTACAAGTAACCTGGGAAGGGGAAGGGTACCACTTACCTGGATGTCCCGATCATGCCTGGAAGTGCTGGGAACGGACCTCCTCCCCCATGGCTGTCATCTCGGAACAGGAACAGGCTCTTGTTTGCACACTCCTAATTTTGTGACAGACACAGAGTCTATTCACGATGTTTCATTGTGAATAGAATAGTCCGAGGGCAGGACGGGAGCAGGATGGAACAGATCAATGTCTGAAAGGGAGCCCCTTTCTCAACATTGTCCCATGCCTGCCACAGAATATTGACCCCATCTGAAAATCTCCTCAGTCTCTGAGGAAGACATAAGGCAAACCCACTCTGAACAAATCTTGCCAAGAAAACCTTGTCTTAGGGCCACCAAAAATCAGAAATGAATTGAAGACACACAGTAACAAGAATGAATTGTTGAGATAAAGTACTGACTGCCTCAACAATCCCTGCCTAGAGAGCGTCTTCAAGATCTTTGGTGGAAGCTCAGTTTAAACAAATCTGCACATAACAACATAATAGTTTTTCTCAATGACAGGAATGTTCACCATACTGTTTCCAGATGCCACAGGAGGTTCACAGGATGAATGCAATGGTTTTTCCCTGTTTGTCCCCAAGTATCTGGAAGTTCTATTTAAGCAATATGTGTAAATGCCAAGTTCCTTATCATTTTAATTCACTAGGATTCAAAGAATCTGAATAATAGTAACTGCACCAATCTAAACCTCTTGGTTATCTAAATCCAAAGAATATTTATCTATTTTAGTCTGTTAACAGTATAAATTATACTTCCATTTAATCAGACCTATAATTATCTGATGTTCCTCACAATGTACGCATGAAAAAAGTTGCAACATGCTTACTGTGTTTGTATAAGGAAGAATATAATGAGTAATAACTGGAAAGTAGCACTTGCTGACTAACTTGCAAGCAGGTAAGGAAACATTCACTTATAAGCTTATATTAAGCAACTGGGATCCACTTCGGTTCCTTCTGAATCTGAGCAAAACAGCACTATTACTAAACTTTAAAATATGTTTGTTATTAGTAAATGTTGACTTTCTAAAGGCAGCCTGGCATGTTTTATTGCTCTCAGCACCACAGGTTCCCTTTATGCCTTTGAAGCAAGTTATTACATAGCATAAACCTACCCTTCCAAGCTCATAATTCAAAATGCAAAATATCTGTTTAGGAAAGGGGGAAAAATCCCATATAACTTCCTGGTGTTACTTCCTGCATCTCAGTTATGAATTACAGTGTGCAGTGACATGATTAATAATGAGTAAATTATACTGTGTGCAGCAAATTTTATCCCAGTGAAGAGTTTTCTTTAAAGCTATATATTTCTCTTTTTGCTCTCATTATGAGCATATGTATTCTGCACATATGCATAGTTCTGTTTAACAGGATATCTTATGTGATATTACCCTGCTTTTGAACAATAAAGACATTTTGACCACAATTAAATTGCTGCAATTACAGTTGTCCCTCTGCGTGTGTGGGTTACGCAGTTCACTGGTTTATTTGCAGATTTGATTAATATGTTCTCTCTAGGCATTTGTAAATCCTCCGGCGTGATTCTATGGTCAACGTCTGCTGGACCTACAAATGCCTAGAAAAGTGTTCTTTCAGGTAAAATATAAATAAATAGCAGGCCTACATTCACATTTTTTCCACTTTTGCAGGACTGTGGCACCCCTAGCCCCACTGAAAGTTAGGGCCAAATGTACTGTCTGGGTAGCACAAACAAGAGGAGTCTTTAAAAAGAACAAAATTGTGAGGCTGGGGGAAGAGATTATTGAGCCCCACCCTGTTTTTCTTTGCAGTGAAGAAGGAGGCTCTCTTTCTTAGGGGTTATCTAAACGGTCAAAATAATCCTCATGGAATTCACTTGGAATGTGATCTGTCTTAATGTGAATACTCATCAGACCACAGTATTCAAAAGGAGGGGAGCCAAATCCACCATAAACTCTGCCAGGAAAGCCTTCGTGGCTTTTCCTGTAATTTTAAAAAAGCTCCGTAGGAGTTGTGCATTCCTACTCGTTAAGACAGTCGCATATACATTGCTGCGCTTTCCCACAGGAGAGAAAGCGTAAGCTGATTGGCCAGATGAGCATGCAGGTGGGGCTTGCTAACAGGGCGAGTGCCCACTGCCACCATTTTGTATTTTCGTCTTAGCGAGCAATCGCTAAAGCAATAAAATGGTGATTTGTATTACCTTTTTTTAAAAATGGCAGCAGCAGATTTAAAAACACGACTAATTAACTCATGGCCACCATCTTGGCTAAGGGGCATGCAAAGTTTATGGGGGCTGTAAAACCATCAAGACAGTTCGCAGCTGCTGTGAATTGCTATTACTGCGGAGCAATCCGTGTTCCCACCTTGTATAGACAACCCCTGAAACTGAAGTTTAATATTCATATTAGAGACACACAGTAAAGGAATAGGCCTAAGTACAATATCATGCCAATGAATGTCAACAGTCCTCCCCCCAACTCCTCCCCTGCAGCCCCCATGCTACCCTAAAACTTGCTCCAGGGAGTTTCCCAACCCACCAGAACAAAAATTGAAGGTAGCATGTTGGTATTACACACACACACACACTGCGCTGACAGAAGCACTTCCATCAATGGGATTGTTGGATAGCTAACCAAACTGCAACATCAATTGATGATTTGCATGTCACACAGAAAATGTAACCCAAAGGGTTTTCAGTTCCTCTAACATCAACTCTGACAACAATATTTTTTCACTCAATTGAGTTCGGGTACACAGGTGTGAATTATCCAGTCTTGCCCGAAAGAGCAATAATATCTCCAGTGATATACAGTACAGTACTTGGATGTGTCAGTTTTCGAACTGATAGCCATGTTAGTTTGTTTCAGGATAAAATGATGTGGAGGAAGAAGAGTCTTCAAGGTGCCATAAGAGTCCTCTCCCCCCCCCCTTTCATCACTTCTTTTTAAGCATGGATGTGTATAGCCCTTACTGCTTTAGAACATTTTAAGAATGAGAAATGTCTCAGGTACAGGCTTTTCTAGTAATCAGAGTATCTCTTACATTATGGCCTAAATCCTGTTGTTAGTCCTGACTTGAGCAGACTCATTGGATCAGTGGGATTTACCTACAAGTTGATTCACTGTTTAACAATTAATTGACTGGGTTGCTCTAGTTGGGACTACCAATAGGCTGCCAGCCTATGTGTGTTTCAAATTTCAGGTGTCTAACTTACACGAAAGCACCTTAACCATTCTGAGTCCCCAGCATCTTGAACAGATGAATCTTATTTTTACTTTCTCCCCCCTCCCTTTTTTCTCTTGCTGTCTTTATTTCCATAGATTTATTCCTGAATCCTGGTCTGCCTGCAGTGTGACCTGTGGCGTAGGTATCCAAGTGCGTTTGGTGAAGTGCCAGGTGCTGCTGTCTTTCTCTCAGTCTGTGGCAGATTTGCCCACAGATGAATGTGAAGGACCTAAGCCAGCCTCAGAACGAGCTTGTTATGGTGGCCCTTGCAACGGAGAGACTGGTGAATATAGTCCTGAAGAGACTGACCTATTCTATGGTGGTTCTCAAGATTTTGATGAACTCTATGACTGGGAGTATGAGGGGTTCACAGAGTGCTCTGAGTCTTGTGGTGGAGGTGAGTTCTGCTTTTTCAGTTTCTAGCATGATCTTTTTCACCCCATAGCCAGAGAAAGTCATACAATTCATTTGACTTGATCGAGACTGCTAAGTTAGTTGCACTTCTCATTTTTGACCCAGTTAAGTGACTTGTATTGCTCGCTCGCTCTCCTGCTAAGGACAACTTAATGACGTTCCTACCTACATCATGAAGCTTAATGTTTTCTTTTTTAATTTGTGCAGTTCCTACTATATTCAATACTTCACAAATCCTCATGGTAGTAATGATTATCTTGACTTTTTTGAATTATTCTGCACCTTCTGTTCCACCTCATTGTAGTATATGTAGAGGGGGGACCACTCTATAGTGCTGTATCTGTATCTAATATCTATTTAACACAGGTAATATCTAATATGTGCATAGAACTTTTTCTCCTTCCTACAAAAAAGTCTGTATGTATTATCTACGTCTCAACAGCCTTGTAAGATACACCAGTATCATTGTCCTGGGGTGAGGTTCCTCAAAGGGTGGCTTTCCTAAGGTCAACCATTAAACTAACAGTTGAGGTAAGATTTGAAGCAGTAGTTCACCATTCCCTGCCTCTGAACCACTGAGGTGTAATGCTTTTGATGTCCTCGGTGGCTAATGGGTCTTTAAGGTTGAACTGTGCATACACTTTTGCTGTGTAATGGCATCTCGAAAGCTTGTCATACTTGGTGCTGCATCTCTAAGCATCTTCCTCATTAACACAAACAAGAGGAAAGAATTATGCAGCATGACATTCATGTACCCCCTGTGCTCCCAGTTGGAGTGTTGCCATAGTTCTTTTTGCCAGACTAATATTCCATTTCTACAAATACAAAACATCCTGTTCATCAATGCATGGCCACAACAGCTTTGACTGGCAAACAGAGCGAGAAAGAGAAGGAAGGGAGGGAGATGAACAAATATGGATGAAGGACAGAATTTCATATTGTGATTACCAAGCAGAAGCTGCTTTTCATGATGTTGGCTTCATTTGGCTGCAGCATACACTCTTGAGTTGCCTGATAATGAATAGAAATTCCAAGCCCAATGTGAATAACCCATATGTTGTGCAGCTTTCACACATTACAACCATTCTGTAGAGTTGCCACTACATAGAAATCTTTCCACCAGCTTTGCCATGGCAGCTGTAATGTGAGAATTGGCCTCAGTCTTCTGTTTTCCTTGTTTGAAAAGGAAGAGTGGCTCTGTAGGAAACTATTGAAAATAAAGTCCAGATGTAAAACCATTTCAGATCTAGAAGGTATCAAAATTCACAGCTGGGGTCTTTCATATGACTAATGTAGTAGTCTGGTTATTTACATTTCCTGCTGACCACTTACATTTGGGCCAGAGAATTGTGTTTTTAAAGAGCAAGGTTATGGCAGGAAGCATCAGGTGTCATTTACTTTACATTGCCTGACTTTGGCTTTTGTAAGCAGACACATATGGATCTCAAGCACTGGTCTGTTGCATATATATTTCCTTACTGAATCTACTGGAGATTCAGCTGGTTTTGATAGCTTCTCCTACCAAATGACATTAGTTTGGATCTAAATACAGTGGGGGTGGGCAGGAGCTGGGAGACATATGGCAGAAATAACTAAGTAGAAGATTGCCGGAAGCTAATAAACTTGGCACTGTTAAAAGTTATGAAGAATCACCATTTATGCATATTATGAGAATTGTTTGATGCACATAATGTCCAATCCATCTGAGTCTGCTTCATCATATTTTCTAATTGTTTATGGAAATTCTACCATTATTATTCTCACTTTCCACAAGCTTTTAAAATTCTCTTCAAACTGATCTATAGTATGCAAAAACAGAGGGGTGGTATCTTGGTAATGAATTTGCTAGCATTTCTTGTTGGGGCATAGAAAGACGCACTGTGTCCACCACGACCACCTGCAGAGTTGTTCCACGTCAACAGGACGCCAAAGAGAAGGGTTTCTGGAAAGACTTCTGCAAAAGGACTGCAGGCTGAGAAGGAAAAATTCCTTCACCCCAGCACACTGCCTTGAGCTCTGGCTTGCCAAATAAAGACAGCAACAAGGCCAGCCTTCACTCAGCTTGAGGGCTTTAATCTTTGTTTGCAGTATATTTAGAGTATAGGACAGCTGTCTCTAATACTCATAAATCTCTCAAACCAACAAACTGCTTCACCAACCACCATCCATAACAAACCTACACTGGAGGTAATTCCCATCTCCTTTTTATAGGCAGTTAAACAATGCCTGTTACATCAGGCATCCCAGGTGTGCATACTCTCAAGTGCTGACTCACACACACACCTGCCACTGGAGCTTAATTACTTTCATTACCAAACTTACAGCTCCATCTTGTGGTCACAACCATGTCATTTCCTGACATTTCTTAGGGAATGAATAATTGCTATATGACCAAAAAAAGGTCGATTTTGTAAAAGATGAATCATGACCCATACTTTCAGCCAGCTCAACTTCATCCAGTTCCCTGCACAACATTGCTTTTTCATACAACATTGTTTTAAGGTAGAAATAGGGACACAGATTTTTAAAAAGAAAAATGACACAAAGACACATGTTTCTACAATACTGAAGAAGTCATTATTCTCTCTCTCTCTCTCTCTCTCACACACACACACACACACACACCTACCTACCTTACATAACTAATCTCAAAGTAAATGAATAAGTTTGTGAATCAGTCTTACACTCAGCTCTCACCCATCATGGCCCCAAGTGTAATTTTCGGTGCCAAATCCAGGTCAAAGGGGTCAACCTGGAATGGATCCAGGTAACTCATTTCATTCAGAGGCATTGAGTGATTTATTGCTCAGCAAGGTTACCTACAACATTGGAAATGGGCCAGTAGCTTGTTGAAGAAGCCAAATTACTTGAGACAGTTTCTCATCAGAAATGATAGAGATTGGTAGTTCCAGTCCTGCCATTGACTGGGAAGTGAGTTTCATCTGACTCCTAGCCTTTCCCAAGACAAATAACCAGGCCATAAGAGTGGTGGAAGTCACCTTAGACTCATAGAGACCACAGTGGCCATCCAGGCCAAACCCCTGCCATGCCCAGATCCACTTACCTTGTCATAAGCACGCTTAGTGTGGGCTTTTCATAAAAAATAAAGTACTTCCCTACTCAGGGTCAAATGGCAGACGGCATGTATTGTGCAGCTTAATATAACTCTCCCCCAAGAGTAAGTGT
The DNA here is from genome assembly GCA_030847615.1 of Gambelia wislizenii. NCBI lineage: Eukaryota > Metazoa > Chordata > Lepidosauria > Squamata > Crotaphytidae > Gambelia > Gambelia wislizenii. The sequence continues at coordinate 319,093,683 of JAUMIR010000002.1, read as the reverse complement.
ATATGCAGTAAATCCAGATAGGGACCAGTGCAAGTGAGAGAGGGTTAAACCTTCCCTCTCCCATCTGGTTTCTATTTTAAAATTCAGAGCTTCTGTACCAGCATTCAAAAAAGAAAAGAAACATTGTCCCAGTTGACGTTGTTGTTGTTGCTGCTGCTGCTGTTTGACCCCACTCTCCCCAGGGAGGGAGACATGAATATTTAAATAAAACTAGGTTTAAATCTTCCCCAACCACTGGACCCAGTCCAGATCAGATCTTTATGTACTTATTCTAGAGTAAAAAGAAACCTGCCACACAGAGCATGTAGTTTGACCTTCAGAAATTTGTCACAACATCTGTCCAAATCAAGAGCAAGCTCTCCTAACATTCCTAAAATTAATTAAGGCAAAAGAAAGCCAGATATTCTGGCCTGGGGATAGGTTGATTAAAGAAAGTAGATCAGGAATGCCTAGAACTATGGAACATTTAAATTCAAAACCACAGAAAATGAGAGGCACACACACTCAGGCCTTGTCTACACTGGGCAGAATACACTGACTTCCCACCAACGTATTCTGGCCCAGGATCAGGCCTGTTCCTTCCCATTACCTGAACAAAACAGGATGGAGCCCATATCACCACACCAGCCAGTCTCTGCAGCCACTCCCACTTCTGTCTGCATCACATTTTTTGAAGCCAGGAAGGGGCCCCACAGCACATGATTGAAGCCCCCTGCATGTGAGCAGACTTCAGAGAGAGCGACATGGACAATACCTGCAGCAATGGGCTGGCATGTTGGTATGGACCCATGCAGATCCACAGGACCTGATCCATTTCTTCCAAAAAGAAGCATTTTTCCCTAGGTATTTTGCAGAAATGTTTTATCAGGCTTTGTCTTCCCCTGACTTTGAGGAATGCCCAGGGGCAAAATGGGTCAAAAACCCTGTGCCATCTGGACTGCAAGGCTCTAAGATGGGGGCAAGTTGGGGCAAATAGCCTGTCTAGACAAGGCCTCAGAGAAGCAAAGAAAGAAAGAAAGGAAGGAAGGAAGGAAGGAAGGAAGGCAGGCAGGCAGGCTATAAAAATAAAAAGCTACATCATTGGATGTCAGTACTGTCAGTCATCCCATCAAGTAGATGTCCGCATACCTTGATTGGAAATGAAATATCTGTCCACAGTTTAATTGGGCCCCTTACATTCCACTACACTGGCCAAGAGCTGTTAGAGAGCCACTAGTACTTCACCCCAAAATGCTTTTAGTAGGCTTGTCCATAGACCTGGCCCTCATCCCATTTCTATATTATAGCAAAGTGCAAAGGTGAGAGGCAGGAAATTCTGAACCTTAGTGGCATACAAAGTTATAAGAGTCAGATTTATCTGCAATATGTGATCTTTTGAACAGTAATATGTGAAAATCAAATAGCTCTGCCACAGTACTTGTAAGCTTAAGGAACCATCTCTTCTTATATGCATTGTACACAGAAATAGGTAGCCATGATAAAAAAAAAACTATTTAATTTGATCAGTTCAATTTGATTGTATGCCAAATGGTTCCTATCATGGATGTTTCAAAAATGTATTTTCTGTTAAGCAAATTAACGTGAAATAAATAAGCTCCAAGTAATCTTGTTGCTCCTACAATTGCATGACAGATCATGTTAATTTTATTGTTTTTATACTATCCGGAGATGAAATTTGAGAGGCACAGAAGCAGCTTTTCACTCTCAAAGGAGTAGCGGCCAGAAGGAACTAGTTAGTAATTTAGTCTTCATTCAGCGGCTACATTTTCCACCGCTGTCATCAAGTATCATGTAACAATTATGCTATTCTGGTAGCTATAAACATTGCAAATCCCATTTGATGGTATATTGAAAGTGAACTGCAAGCTACTTAGATTCATGTCATGTCTTCCCTTGCACCATGTAGCATTTTAATTTCCTACTCATAAACGGTAGGGATTTTCAAGAGAAAACAAGCACAGCTTCATTATCTTAAAATTATGAGCAATAATTTTTAAACCTTCAGTCTAAAATACCCCAGAAAGTGAAAAAAAATGAACTGTTTTTTAAATTAATTTGAACATCTTTTCTTAAAGAATGATTGATTGATTGTTGTAAGGGAGGGGGGTCAGAAAAAGAAATCCTGCTCTTCAGCCAAAATGTCTCCAGAAGTAGCTTACATACAACCAATAAGACAAGAGAGTGTCTTTATTCAAGGTTATAATCTCAAAAATGTGACACAAAGGCAAAAAAGTCATGAGGAGTGTGTGTGTGCCTTCAAGCTGCCCGTTGGCTTATGGTATACCCATGGATTTCATAGCATTTTCTTAGGCAAGGAGTACTCAGATATGGTTTTGCCAGTTTCTTCCTCTGAAATATAGCTTACAGCAATCAGTTCTTGTAATATTCAGCTGGAAGTTGTGTTTCCCTTCCTATTTCTCTCTAAGGAATGGCTAGATTAGAAAGGAATGTTCACCTTTTTTATTACATATTTTCTGGCTCTTGTTTATCTGGAGTTGTAAATGGCATGATTTAATTATAAAAATCCCAAGATGCAAATCTCCATCAGGCTACTTGCTGCTGTGTTGTATCTCCATTCTGCTTCTAGCCCTTGAAAACTACCAGGAGTGAAGGTACGGTAATAAAGATACTCAGTCATCACAAAATAGAACTATAAAGCTGCCCTTTCATAGGAAGTACCACTTTGTTTCATTTATGTTATTTTATTAGAATGTTTATAACTTGCCCTGTATCAATAGATCTCAGTGCAGAAACAATCAACAAAAAGAACTTAACATAAGTTCAATCTTGTATCTAAATTTAGCCATGGTAATACATAGCTGAGCTATGGTTAGTAAGACCCCAAGATCTGAGCAAATAAGGAAATCTTAACTTGACACAAACATGAGGGAAGCATCACTAACAGCCAGGACTTTAGGAAATGGTCAGTTCATAACAAGGAGCTTAATCTGAGAAGTCCCATGTCCCAATACAATGTACTGCTCCAAACAGTGGAGCACAGAGGAGAGACACTTTCTGTAGGTCTTAACATTTGGATAGGGGTTTTAATGGGCCATCTATGCCATAGTATTTTTTATTTCTATGCATGATTATGAAAACTAAAGAAAGCTGTCAGGAAGAAGATCAACAAATATGAAATTTGTTGCTGGATGAGAGTTATACAGATGCCATGGGCTGCTAAAAGGAGAAATAAATGGGCCCGAGAGCACATCAAGCCTGAACCCTGACTAGAATGCAAAATGACTAAACTAAGGCTATCATATTTTGGACACCTCATGGGACACATGACTCTTTGGAAAAGATGATAATGCTTCATCCAGCCTACAATAGCATCTAGGTATCAGTTCAGCACCTGCACCGCCCCAGTTATTTCAGAGGGGATGAAAAGAGTGGAGATCTAGGTGTCATTAGTATGCTGATGGTACCCAATTCCAAACACCTTGATGATCTATATGAAGCCAGTGGCTTCATATAGAAATGACACAATACAGGGACCAGAGTAGAGATCTATGTTATCAGCTTGCCTTTGGAACCACTTACCAAATGGCCACTGGCTGTCTGCCAGTGGAATCAAAAGTGCAATCCCCATTTTCAGAGGTGGCCTGTCACATTAATATGTATTAAACAATGGTACAGAGTTAGCTGAAGATATTTTGCTGCCTGAAGCAGAACAGCACACAGTGCCCCCATCCCACAGTCAAGCTGTTATTTTGACAGCTGACAGAGAAAATCTCATGTGCCCTTCCCCTTTCTTACTTAAAAGTGGAAGTACAATCATAATATATTAAATAATTAATAACCACTGCTCTTCTGTAAGAGCTCAAATCCACTGCCTAAGGCTTGGGGCAGGAAGCTAAAATGTTTTGAGGGGATTTGGAGTAGAGATTATATATTTTTTTAAAAAAATCCAAATTGTAGGTCATTTTGTTATTCCCATTCCCCTTCAAAAGAAATGTAAAAAGAATTAGTAATGCAAAAGATACTTTTTAAAAGAGAGAGAGAGAGAAATGGTAATCGTATCATGTTAGCTTGGGGGACCTTGTAATGAGTTACATGACGAATTCCTTTTTTCAAAGTAACTTTCCAAGCTTTGGATGCTACAAACATGTATTTTGTGATCCTTGCTGAAGTGAAGTTGAAGGCTTTCACGGCCGGCATGCATAGATTTTCCTTGGTTTTTTTCCAGGTTGTGAGGCCGTGTTCTGGAAGAGTTTATTTCTGATGTTTCGCCTGCATCTGTGGTTGGCATCTTCAGAGAATGGTTGGGTAGGAGTGTGTGTGGGATTTATATATTGTGAACCCCTGTTGGGGAGGATATGTAAATTTGTATATCTGAATGGTTAGTTTCTGGGTGTAGAAATGCAATGAGGATAAGTGTCTGTTTGGCTAATGGTTGGTTGATGGCCCATTAACTGCTGGCAGTCCTCCTGTCCCTGGGAGGAATTCCTTTGTAAGTGTTTTTTATTCTATTGTTTTTATAAAAAACTGGCAGCCAGATTTTGTTTACTTTTAGGGTTTCTTCTTTCCTGTTGAAGTAGTCCAGGTGTTTGTGGATTTCAATAGCTTCTCTGTGCATTCTGACATGATAGTTGTTGGCCTGGTCCAGAATTTCTGTGTTTTTAAATAACCTTTTAAATAACCTTGCTGAAGTGTTTCTGGTCACTGTCATTAAATAACATGCTGGACTATAGAGGCACAAGAAGGTCTTTTGTACCATGGCTGGTCTATCTAGCTTCACATTGCTTACACAGGGCTAAACTTCAATTACAGATAAGATCTCAAGCCTGCATTCCAGTGGAAGGTAGAACCAAAAGCAAAAGAATGGGGCCCAAATGCTAGCATGATCTAACTTTAGGTGTTTTGTGCCAATAACAAAGCCTTGGGAGCAGCATTTCAACTTCTAAAATGAGAAAAAAATGTAGATATAAAGAATACTTGCCAAATGTCTCATTCCCAATGAGAAAGGCTCCTTCCAGCAGTTGAGACATCCTGACTCTGAGATGTTTTACCTCCTGCATAAGAGTAAAACAGTGGACCCCAACAAGTCTCCACGATTTCTGCAAGGAGCCTTTCTTTCCACTTTGTTAAGCAAAGCACAATACACAGAGCAAACACAGGAAAACACGGTTGTCGGTCAAAGAGATGGCAACAACCCATCCAGTCCTTCTAAAGCCCATGTAACAAGGCAGCGTGGAAATCATTTGACCAAAAGAAAAAGGATAAGGTTTTTTAATTATTATTATTTATTTAGTTATTTATACCCCACTCTTCAGCCATAACTCCTTGCATAACTCCAGGCCAGTCTCCTGCCAGAGAGAAGAAAGAGAGCAGCTTCTGAACAGCCAGTTTCCTGCCAGTTTCCTGCCAGGGAGAAGAAGGAGAGCAGCTTCTGGACAGCCATTTTGACTGTTGGGAGAGGCTGCTTGTTGCTGATGGGGTAGAGCTTCTGTGTGACCAAACAAAAATACAGCATTCCTAAAAGTACAGCTTAGCGTTCTCAGCATTACCTAAGAGTTCTTAGATTACCTAAAAGCTCTCACCATGGACACTGAGGGGGCTGCGGCAGTCACCTGCAACACTTGTGCGATGTTTGTCTTCTTGCCTACAGACATGGAGAACTTCACATGCACCAAGTGCAAGCTGGTAGCCCTCTTGGAGGAGAAAGTCCAGCAGCTGGAGACACAGGTAGCTACACTTAACAGATTCGTGAACAAGAGGTTTTCCTGGACAGAACAGAACGAAGAGTCTTGGACGGGGACCGCACAGAGGAAGTGGCTGCGGAGGAGAGGGTCACTTGACAGACACAGAAAGTAGACAGCTGGAGGAATGTCACACACAGAACAAGAAAATCCAGGGATTCTTCGAGCAGCTTGCAGCTACAGAATCGATTCAAAGCCCTTTCCCTTATCAAGGACAACGGGGAAGAACAGCGTGGACAGACTTCAGGGGTAGAGCAGGGGACCTTGAGAGTACCATCGCAAGGAACAGCAGCTGCGAAGCCTCGGCAGAGGTGTGTGGTGGTGGGGGGGGGACTCCTTGCTGCGGGGTACAGAAGCAGTAGTTTGTGGGCCTGACAAGATGACTCGGGAGGTGTGTTGTCTCCTTGGGGCAAAGATCCGTGATGTGATGGAGAGGCTGACAAGACGCATGAAGCCTACGGATCATTACCCCTTCCTTTTGGTCCATGTGGGAACCAATGATACTGCAAGGCACAGCTTTCCCAAGATCAGAAGAGATTATGAGGCCCTGGGGAGGAAGCTGAAAGAAATGGATGCACAGGTTGTCATCTCGTCTCTTCTCCTAGTTGAAGGGCATGGTCCAGGAAGGGAGAGGAAAATAGCCAATGTAAACAACTGGCTCCGTAGATGGTATCGCTGAGAACAATTTGGATTCTTGGATCATGGACTGCGCTTCCATGCGGGGGGACTTCTGGCAAGAGATGGGGTGCATCTTACGGCAGTTGGAAGAAACATTTTTGCCAACAGTCTCAAGAATTTGATCAGGAGGGCTTTAAACTGAGTCATATGGGGGAGGGAGACAGTATTCTGGAAGGCAAAAGGGCTGGAGAAAATAGTCAAACTGGCATAGACGGAACAAGGCAAACAGCGCAAGGACCCAACAGTGGGAGGCAAAAAAACTTGCACAGGCAGCAAGTAAAGGGAACACATGGTCTTAGATGTCTCTACACTAATGCACAGAGCATGGGAAATAAGCAAGATGAACTTGAACTCCTAGCACTACAAAACAAATATGATATAATAGGCATTACTGAAACCTGGTGGGATGAGTCTCATGACTGGAATGCAGGAATAGAGGGGTATAACCTTCATAAGAGAAACAGGCCAAACAGGAAAGGAGGAGGAATAGCATTATATGTCAGGGATATTTACACCAGTGAAGAGATCCATGACATCAATACTGGAAGCCAGGTGGAGAGCATCTGGATAAAAATTAAAGGGGAGGGAAATAACAGGGATGTTAATGTGGGACTCTACTACAGACCCCCAAGTCAGACGGAGGAATTGGATGATTCCTTTCTAGAACAGATGAACACACATGCAGAAAGGAGAGATGTAGTAGTGATGGGTGGCTTCAACTATCCTGATATTTGCTGGCAATCTAACTCAACTAAACTTCAAGGTCTAGCAAATTCCTTACTTGCCTGGAAGATAATTTCATGGTCCAAAAGGTGGAAGAGGCAACAAGGGGGTCAGCTATTTTAGATCTGATCCTAACCAACAGAGATGACCTGGTTAATGTGGTGCAAGTGGTGGGATCCTTAGGTGATAGCGATCATGTTCTCCTGGAGTTTGTTATACAATGGAAAGGAGAAGCCAGGCACAGTCAGACATGCATTCTTGACTTTAGGAGAGCTGATTTCGATAAAGTTAGGGAAATACTGGGGGTGATCCCATGGTCAGGAATACTAAAAGAGAAGAGACCTCAAGACGGATGGGACTTTCTCAAAAGGGAGATATTGAAGGCACAATTTCAAACAGTACCATTGAGGAAGAAAAATGGAAGGTGTCTCAAGAAACCAGGATGGATGACTAAAGAACTTTCAACACAGCTAAGTTTTAAATGGAACATATATAGTAAATGGAAAAAGGGGGAAATCACTAAAGAAGAATTCAAACAGATAGCGAACATGTGTTGGAGTAAAGTCAGAAAAGCTAAAGCGCAGAATGAGCTCAGGCTTGCTAGGGAGGTTAAGAACAATAAAAAGGGTTTTTTGGGGTATGTCCACAGCAAAAGGAAGGAGAAGGAAATGATAGGGCCACTACATGGAGAAGATGACAAAATGCTAACAGGGGACAGAGAGAAGGCAGAATTACTCAATACCTTCTTTGCCTCAGTGTTTTCAGAAAAGGAAAAGGGGGACCAACCTGAGAAGAATGGAACAGAGGACACAATAGGGGAAATCCAGCTCAGAATAAGCAAAGAGGTGGTACAGGAAAACCTTCTTAATCTAAATGAATTTAAATCTCCAGGACCAGATGAACTACATCCAAGAGTATTAAAAGAGCTGGCAAATATAATCTCAGAGCCATTGGCAATAATCTTTGAGAATTCCTGGAGAACAGGAGAAGTCCCAGAAGACTAGAGGAGGGCAAACGTTGTCCCCATCTTCAAAAAGGGGGAAAAAGAGAATCCCAACAATTATCATCCAGTTAGCCTGACATCAATACCAGGGAAGATTCTAGAGCAGATCATTAAACAGAGAGTCTGTGAACATTTAGAAGGCAATGCTATAATCACAAAAAGTCAACATGGGTTTCAGAGAAACAAGTCATGCCAGACTAATCTGATCTCTCTTTTTTGATAAAGTTACCCGCTTGGTAGATGAAGGGAACGCTGTGGATATCACATACCTTGATTTCACTAAGGCCTTTGACAAGGTTCCCCATGACATTCTTGCAAACAAGCTTGTAAAATGTGGGCTAGACAAATTAACTGTTCAATGGATTTGTAATTGGTTGACCGGTTGAACCCAAAGGGTGCTCAGCAGTGGCTCCTCTTCATCTTGGAAAGATGTGACCAGTGGGATGCCACAAGGTTCGGTCCTGGGCCCAGTGCTATTCAACATCTTTATCAATGACTTGGATGAGGGAATTAGGGGCATACTTATCAAATTTGCAGATGACACCAAATTAGGAGGAATAGCTAATACCCTAGAGGACAGGATCAAAATTCAGAATGACCTGGGTATAGTGGAGAGCTGGGCCAAAGCTAACAAAATGAAATTCAATACAGAGAAATATAAAGTCCTGCACTTAGGGCGGAAAAATGAAATGCATAGATATAGACTGGGAGAGACCTGGCTGAACGAGACTACGTGCGAAAAGGATCTAGGAGTCCTAGTAGACCGCAAATTGAACATGAGTCAACAGTGTGATGCGGCAGCTAAAAAGGCCAATGCGATTTTGGGCTGTATCAATAGAAGTATAGTATCTAGATCAAGGGAAGTAATAGTGCCGCTCTATTCTGCCTTGGTCAGACCTCACCTAGAATACTGTGTCCAGTTCTGGGCACCACAATTCAAAAAGGGTATTGACAAATTGGAGCATGTCCAGAGAAGGGCAACTAAAATGGTGAAAGGTCTGGAAACAATGCCTTATGAGGAGAGACTTAGGGAGCTGGGTATGTTTAGCCTGGAAAAAAGACGGTTAAGAGGCGATATGATAGCCCTGTTTAAGTATTTGAAGGGGTGTCACACTGAGGATGGAGCGGGCTTCTTTTCTGCTGCTCCAGAGACTGGAACACGGAGCAATGGATGCAAGCTCCAGGAACAAAGATTCCACCTCAACATTAGGAGGAACTTTTTGACAGTAAAAGCTGTTCGGCAGTGGAACGCACTCCCTTGGAGCATGGTGGGGTCTCCTTCCTTGGAGGTCTTTAAACAGAGGCTGAATTGCCATTTGTTGGGGATGCTTTGATCAAGATTTCCTGCATGGCAGGGAGTTAGAACGGATGGCCCTCGTGGTCTCTTCCAATTCTACAATTCTATGATTCTATGATTCTAAGGCTATCAGAGCGGCTTACAAATTGTTTTAAGCAATAGCTATTTACACATCTACACTGCATTAAACAGTTTCCAATGTGTGTTAGCTAATTGCTCCCACAAGCTGGGTACTCATTTTACTGACCTACGAAAGGATGGAAGGCTGAGTGAACTTTGGAGCCCTCTGGAATCGAACTTGCAACAGGATGACTTGCAGTACTGGCATTTAACCACTGCGCCACCAGGGCTCTAAGTGAATGCTATTCTTCAAAAATGTGCAAAAAGAACCTTTGACCAACTCATCCAGTGGTGGAGGGCAGAATGGGGAGATTTTTATAACTGAGATTTAGCTAAACAAGGATTCATATCCCTAGCAAAAGCACATAGAAAAGCAGAAAACTCTCCAAATGATACTGCTGTGACTGAAAAGGTGTGGCCATTTGGGGAAGCCCAGTGGGTCGGATTCAATCCCAGAAGTTGAGGTTCCTAACCCTGGCCTACGCCAAGTGCCGTTGGCTCTCTAGGGTTTCATGGAAGATTCTTTCCCACCATATCTGAAAATGCCAGGAATTGAACTTGGGATGCAAAGCATGTGCTCTTCAAGTGAGCTACAGCCCTTCCCTTGTGCATATTCAGGATGGTGATTATTATTTACTTTTTTTATTACAGTGTTAATTTATTCAGCTGGAGGTGGTGGGAGACTTGATTCAAAGCTGCCAAACACTAAAATGCAGGAAACATGATATATAAATTTTCTTGGCTTAATATCCTCTTCCAAATAAATCAATTCTTTTTCGTTTTCTTTCCCTCCCCTCTCTCTTTCAATGGGAGAATCTTTGAAAACATTGGGAAACAACCTGCTTGTTTTATATTGTGGAAATCTAGCAAAGTTGTCTTGTTTTAAGGGTTGCAAGTAGACAGACACCTTAGTGGATGGGAACTTTCTCAAAGTGGAGTCTGCTATTGTAGGATTTTTGTGCAGGTTGCTAATCTATGCTCATGGCTGTTGTGAAAACACATATGTGGATCAGCAAGGGGTCAGCTATTAAAAATTTGTATGCCCCATGGATAGTAGGACTTCCAGCTTATTAGGATGCTCAGACCTTTCAGCTTGTAGGAGGCCCAGAGCCTCAGAGTTAGTTGTAGAGAGCCCGTTCTTTTTCAGTGGACTTTATATTAACTTGTTCACAGCTAGGTAGACTCAGCAATGATCCAAGTTCTCACCCACCATCTGGGGCAAGAGAAGTGAGGCTACCACATTGCTTCAGTTGCTGTCACTGAGCAGTGCCAGCCAATTTTGGTGCCCAGTGCACTCCATAGAACATTGTTGTTATTGTTGTGTGCCTTCAAGTTATCTCAGACTTAGGTGACCCTAAGGCAAACCTATCACAGGGTTTTCTGAGGGCTGAGAGTGTGTGACTTGCCCAAGATCATCCAGGGGGTTTTCATGGCCGAACAGGTATTCAAACCCTGGTCTCTAGAGTCATAGTCCAACACTCAAATCACTACACCTCACTGGCTCCTCCATACCCTCCAACATTTCATAGATGAAAACTGGGACAGGTGTTATTAATGGAAAGAACACAGAATCTAGGAGATGATGCAGCAGTTTACTTTTGCCTGAGCCTACTAGGAAGGGCAAAAATCTCCTGCTTCTATCTTCTCCTCTCACTGAGTTAATTGAGTGCCAACCACTTTTGCAGTCTGAACTCATTTTTCAGCAGCTGGAGTAAGCTGAGGACAAAGGGGGAAAGGGATGAGAGAGAGAAACTGGGACATTTTAAAAGTACCTGAAATAGTGGGATGACAGAAGATTAGTCAAGACTGTCCCTGCCAAATTGAGATAGTTGGGAGGTAAGCAAAAAGTCTGCCTGTCCTCTGTCTGGAAAGCTAGGCAAAGGGAAGGTGACAATGATGGAGGGTCAGGATGTGACAGCAGCCCTTCCAAGTGAGTTGGGAGACCTGCACCACCTCAGTGGATAGTTCACCCTGCCTAAGAGGAAGGCTGGCCATAATCAATGTTTTTCACTGGTGATGTAACCCACTCCTTGCATGAGGCTGGATTTAATTTCACCCCTTCTGCTCACCTCATAAAGAAGGGTGCATTTGAGTGGTTTTTCTCACTGTTTACAACAGCTGTATAATATTGATCAGTCTTCCTTCTGTGCCTTTCCTATGACCCATTAATGACTCAGATTTGAACCAGAGATAGCTTGATCTCTAGTGCTTTAGCTGCTCTGCTGCACCAATTCTGGATGAATGAGTGGGACGTTACAGGACACCACCCAGCATTGTTTCCTTGCTATAGAAAGTACCATAGATATATTTTCTTAAACAGTAAGCACCATGTGACACCCATTACACTCATAGATCTTCTCTAGCTGGCCCCCAACATCTGTATCACACATTGCACAACACCAAACCCAGATTTTCTGCTCAGAGGGAAAGTACCAGGGGACAGGAGCCAATTCTGTTTTTCTGACCAGTGTTTTTATTACATTGCAAGCATGTGTTTGTTTGTATTTGCACTTCATTTTAGGTATACCCCCAAAAAGTGGACTGTGTGAAGTGGCCCTAAGCTTTGGATTCTTCATATTTGTAATCCCCTTGTACCTGTTCATTACTAAATACATGAAGAGGCCATACTTTTTTATACATCATATGCTGCTCATGATTATTTCCTAACGTTACAGGTGGACAATGGAATATTGGTGAATAAGGATAGATAGGTAGTAGTCTATTTCTGGCCCATGCCAGCTTCACCAGTATTCATTTTCAACTCTGTTGCATCCAATTTCCTCAGCAATCTGTGATTTTTTAAAAAGAAAAATGTACACATAACTGAACGGTACTTAAATTTATTGTTTCCACAAAAATTCGTATTTCCATATGCTTCTAAAATGCAGCCTTTTTATACATATTTTGGTAAAGTTTTTGAACCAAGAGCCATGTCACAAAAATGGGACAAGTGCTAAAATGAAAACATCAGGATGTCCCATTCCGCATGTTAGTTTAAGAAATGCCAATCAGGTCAGTTCCTACACAAGGTGAATTTAACAAATCACTGGGCATCCCTAGGAGATAGGAGATAGGCACAATCCCTATTGTGCCAAGAGTTCATAGGGAATGAAGCATATGACGGCAGGACTGACAATTCTGTAACTGTCTCTGGCTTTTCTTCGCAAACCAAGATTCAGGAAGGACACATCCCGCGCTTTCTGCAAGCGCGCTGATGACTAAAAAGGCCAATCCGAGTTACAATCTGTAACTGTAGTTAAAAACAAAAAGAGCCATGATGTTCAGGGCAACAATGCTTCGATCTATTGCTTAAAAAAAAAAAAAAAGGCATGCTGTATTTTCTAAAGCTTTGATTTTTTTTTTTTAAGTCAGCATATTGTAGGTCTGATACACATGGCCATGGACCTGTAATTTTTGCTTTTTCTTCATGTCTTCTCAAGCTTGCTTGATGCTTTTGTAAACATACTGTCATCTTCATTTTGGTGCTTTGGTGAATGAACCACAGCCCTGCTACTTCTGCTGCTGTTTTTACTACTGTGGTGGCAGTGAAGCTGGAGGTCAGGCTAAACTAAATGTCACCAATTCAATTAAGTCTTGAAATCACAATCAGATGACCTCCTAAACAGCTTAACCACATGGTGAAGGCAGCTCATTCCCTGTATGTGACAAAGAAGAGAATGCCTTGCATCTGGTTTCCCTGGACAGGCAGCTTTTTTTCCAACACATTGAGCAATGCTGGAAACATATTGGAGGGCTGCAATTAATTTGCATATTTTAGCTCTACTTAATTAACATAATTGGCCTAGCAGTTTTGTGTACTTGCAGAATGCCAGGACATAGCCAAGGGATACATTACACTTGTTATAGTCTTATTCTTGCTTTGCTTATCAAGAGGAGTGGAAAACCTCAAAGTGGGACTTGAAAAGCATGGTTTTCAGAGTGGGGGTGGGGGGTTTTCAGATTGCTTTTTATCTGTATTTGCATTTCTGGTGTTGCATTTCCCCCACCATTGAAATTTTGCTGGAAACTAGCCTACCTAGAAGCATATACAGCTGCTGTTTTTTTTCCTTATGAAAATGTCAGCACTAGAGATGAGGAACCCTTGGGCCATGGGCCAGGTGCAGCCTGTGGGACATCCTCAGCCATCCCATAGCCTTCCTTCTGCCCCCCTTTTCTCCTTCCATATCAGTGTGGAAAGAGAGAAGCCAGATTTATCTACTGCAGGGTGATGCCTGAGCTCTATATACTGATTCACTTACTGAATTAATTATCTAGGACAAGATCCAGTCAAAAGCCAGTGGAACAGAACAACCACTCTCACTGGTTCATCTCTACATGCCTTTGCTACTGGATCATCCCAGGGCTTGTCTACATGATGAAAATACTCCTCTGTGGAATTTGCAGAGAATATGATCTGTCCAAGCAAGATCTGAAAGGGATTCACAGTATTCGGAGGGAGGGGGGCTAATAACTCCACAAACCGCGCAGTAAAAGGTTTTCCCCAAAGCTTCCTGGAAATTACACATAGATGTGCATTTTCAGATGTATGGCTACCCGAATTCGCAGGACTGCACATTTTCACTCAATTGCCCTTTATGAGTGCATGTGTCTGCTCAATTCAATTATATGCAAATGGATGCAAATAGTTGCAGAAATGGTGAAGACAAATCAACTTTGCTGTGAATGGGTGAAAATACATACCCACTCACAGTAAAACATTACGTCTAGATGAGCCCCCTGTCATCATAGGAACAAAGGGATTTGCATTCATGCCATGATTTCCAGGAGGCCAGCTACACAGCAAAAATTACCTGGGAAGAAATCAGGATAAACCCTATTGGTCTTCACACTCATCGGGGCAGACACACACTATTGGGAAGGAGGGGAGGCAAAAAAAAAATTCCCAAAATCCGTGATTTTCCATCCTGCTATTTGTCACAGGTTTTCTTGAAAAGTGCAGGAAAAACTGTAATATTGGTTGTCTGATCAATCAGCAACCATCTTGTATAAAGGGCACACAGCAAAGTTGGATTGTGATTGGTTGGGCCTCGGAGGGGGTGGGCTTGCAAAGGATGCCTTTCAGTTGAGGATCTGCCGTTGTTGAATGGCTGAAGCAGCTTCTATGAATGAGTGCCTATACCTCACGCTTCCAGCCTCTGCGTCCCTCCCAGCCTCCATTCCTTCCTAGCCTCCATGCAACCAGCCTCACCATCCTCTGCTTCTGCCCCAGCCCCTGCATAACAAGTCTGCCCAGCCTCCATTCCTTCCCCAGCAAGCCAGCTGAGCCGTCTAGCGGGAACCATCTGCATTCCTCTTCCGTACATGACAGCTCGGCCGCTCAGCTGGCTGGCCCTCTCCTCTTGTCCATGAGACTGACTTGCCCCCCTCTCCCCGCAAGGCAAAGCCAAGCAAGCTCAAGAAGTGGTTGGGAAGGGAGCGCTAGCTGGCCGTGGAGGAAGGGCACGTCAGTTGTATGGACGAGAGGAGAGAGCAAGCCAGCTGAGTGGCTGAGCTGTCAGTCACGGGGGAGGAACACAAATGGTCCCCGCTCGGCTGCTCAGCTGGCTGACTGGGGAAGGAACGGAGGCTGGGAACGCTTGTTACGCAGGGGCTGGAGCAGAAGTGGAGGCTGGGGAGGCTGGTTGCATAGAGGCTGGGGAAGGAGAAGCAGAGGCTGGAGGTGGGGAGGCGTGAGGTATGTATAAACAACAAATCTGCTACTTTACTTCCCACAACAAATTGTGGGTACAGCGGGTGACAGAATCGAATTCTCTGTTTCTCGCATCTTCTCAGAATAAAAATTGCCATGTAGCTGAGCCCCAGGATAGCTCACTATGCAGACAGTGAAAAAGTCAAAGCCCTCACATTATGGTCTATTGTGTAAGCAGCGTGATTCAGTAGGATCCGAGCACTATTATTTAAATAGTATATATTAAGGGACCTGATGTGAACTGTGGATAATTGTGGGTTACCCCTTCGGTACATCACAAAACTGCAAAAAACAAAGAAAAATAAAGAAAAAAAGCACAGCCTTACATGGGAATAATTCCCACTTGATGGAATTGGAGTTACCTCTGAGTAGACATGCATAGGACTACACTATGAATTTAAGTTTTCTAAATGTGATAACATTTTTGACGCTGTGATTTATCACTGTCACACAACCAAATTATTTTAATAGATGGCATGATCTCCAAGCCATTTCTGTCTTGGCTTGGAGAAATAAAGACCACTCATACTAATAGGTTTGTGAAATCTCCATTCCATGTGCCTTGTTCTACATGTCTTGACCAGGAAGGTGGGATATACACACACTTACTCCTTAATTTTCTTCATATCTATAAACTTTTGTTGGGTACTCACTTTTGGCTGCAGGAGGAGAGACTTAGGGAGCTGGGTATGTTTAGCCTGGAAAAAAGATGGTTAAGAGGCGATATGATAGCCCTGTTTAAGTATTTGAAGGGATGTCACACTGAGGATGGAGCAAGCTTGTTTTCTGCTGCTCCAGAGACTGGAACACGGAGCAATGGGTGCAAGCTCCAGGAACAGAGATTCCACCTCAACATGAGGAGGAACTTTTTGACAGTAAGAGCTGTTCGGCAGTGGAACGCACTCCCTCAGAGCGTGGTGGGGTCTCCTTCCTTGGAGGTCTTTAAACAGGGGCTGGATTGCCATCTGTCGGGGATGCTTTGATCAAGATTTCCTGCGTGGCAGGGGGTTGGGCTGGATGGCCCTCATGGTCTCTTCCAACTCTGCAATTCTATGATTCTATGATTCTATGAGAAATTCCAGTTTCATTGTGTGTTTCCATTATCAACCTGATGCAGGTTCCCCATATCTTAATGAACAACTTACTCCTCCATGTGGCACTGTATTTCTTCTTACTAGATGCTGTGTCCCAGTCCACTCCCTGCTCTACAGGTGACAACATTGTGTGATCCTGCCCTGTTGACAGGCAAGAGTGTCAGATTGCTCTCCCAGAGGCCAAGAGATCTATAGCAGCTGAAAGGGACCCCCTGCTGTTGTCATGTCTGCACTTTTCTCTCCCAGCTCTGTATTCAGAATGTAGACAGTGGGGTTTTAAAAACTGTATTTAATTTAATTCTGTGTATCTATGTGTATGTGTGTGCAGGTGTTCAAGAGGCAGTGGTGACTTGCCTGAATAAACAGACCAGAGAGTTTGCAGATGACAATCTGTGTGTGAGCAACCGGCGTCCCCCACAGTTGCTGAAAGCCTGTAACTTGGAGCCTTGTCCCCCAAGGTAGGCTGCTGATTGCTTCTTTGCTTTCCTAGGCTGTGGCGTCTCCTGCATATAGGGGAGGAAGAGTCTTGAAACGAAGTTTGTGTTATTCCAAACTACATTTGAGGGTCAGAGAACCTAGCAAAATTGGAAACATATTTGCTGACATGTATCCAAAATAAGGCACTTATTTAACTGGCATTATTTCAGATCTACCTTAATATATTCAAGGTTAATCTGAGGGTTGTATGTATATAAGCAACTGAGGGTCACAGATTTCATTCTACTCAGGATAATCCTAAAGTCTGTCTTCTCATCTTGTTCCCTCACTGTGGGCCTCACTCATTCTTCTCCCCATCTCTCTATACATATTTTGCAAAGTTCATCCCTCAGAAACAGAATTTGGTAAAGTTACATTTTGGTCTCCAGCTCCCAGAATTCTCCAGTAGCCATACTTGGGGGGAGGGGGGCTGGGGGAGTTGTAGTCCAAGAAAGTAAATTTCTCATGCTTTCCTCAGAAATTGTTAGTGGTATGTGCCTTCAAATCAACTCTTACATATGGCAACCCTATGGTGGAAAGGTTTAATCAGAGGAGGTTTGCCATTGCCTTTCTCTCTGATTGAGAGAGTGTGATTGCCCAAGGTCACCCATGTGGGTATCTATTGCTGAACAGGGATTCACACTCTAGCTCCACAGAGTCCTGGTCCAACATTCAAACCACTACATCATGTTGACTCTCCTGCTCAGAAATAACTAGGGGTATTTATCGCTTTTACCCCCTCATGGGGAATGGCATAAAAGGCATTTAAAAACAACAACTTTTCATTACACTTTGCATTTGCTAAGTTGAACCGCATTAATTGTACACAGAAACTTTTTTTCTTTGTTACATTTTTAACCTGCTCTTCCTCAGCGCAGCTCAAAGCAATGTACAGTAGGTCCCCCTTATCCACTGATTCATTATCCATTGATTCAATTATCCATGGGACACAAAACAGCACCATAGAATCTTCCTAGAAAATATGTCCTCTCTAGCCATTTTCTAGGTCCTCCAAGGCAACTCTATGGTATTTTAAACCAGAAGTCCCATTATTTTCAATGGTATTCACTATTACCACAGTTTTCAGTATCCATGCCCCCCCCAAGGCAATCAAAGAATTGCAGAGTTGGAAGAGACCATGAGGGCCATCCAGTCCAAACCCCTGCCATGCAGGAAATCACAATCAAAGCATCCCCGACAGATGGCCATCCAGCCCCTGTTTAAAGACCTCCAAGGAAGGAGACCAACCACACTCCAAGGGAGTGTGTTCCGCTGCCGAACAGCTCTTACTGTCAAAAAGTTCCTCCTAATGTTGAGGTGGAATCTCTGTTCCTGGAGCTTGCATCCATTGCTCCGTGTTCCAGTCTCTGGAGCAGCAGAAAACAAGCTTGCTCCATCCTCAACGTGACACCCCTTCAAATACTTAAACAGGGCTATCATATCGCCTCTTAACCATCTTTTTTCCAGCCTAAACATACCCAGCTCCCTAAGTCTCTCCTCATAAGGCATAGTTTCCAGACCTTTCACCATTTTAGTCGCCCTTCTTTGGACACGCTCCAATTTGTCCATATCCTTTCTGAATTGTGGTGCCCAGAACTGGACACAGTATTCTAGGTGATGTCTGACCAAGGCAGAATAGAGCGGCACTATAATCCCCAATGGATAAGGGGTTTCTACTGTACTTTATTTTCCACTGCCATTCTTTTAACTTTGAAATCAACCTTTTGAAGTAGCATAGAGTAAGAGATGGCAGCTGGCCCACAGTCACCCAGTAAGCTTTGTGACTGAGGGGTAAACTACATGCTGCATTAAACACATAGCATGCAGCTTACCCTCCGTTTCAGTCTTAGTCCAAGATAAACTCTTGGACTAGGGGATGCAAAGAATACTTGTCAGTTTCACATACTCAGTGAAAAAAAAGAGTGTCTTGATATTCATGACATACTCTTGAGGAAAAACAGAACAGCTGTAAGATATCTCACACTTCTTTCAGGAATATTCATTTGCGCAATTGGTTTTCTGCACAAAAAGCAATATTTTTATTCAGGAAACACTGTATTTTACACAAAATATACTGAATTATGTGCCATAACACTGCATTTTGTGTACAAAAACATGGTATTGTTTTGCACAAATGAATTTCCCCCAAAAAAGTCCCAAAGTGCAAATTGGTCAAAAAGTGCCTTGAATCCTGCATATTTTCATGCAGTGAAGGGGGGGGGGCTGTGGAATTATTCATTCTTCCATGTGAGAATGAAATAATCAAAGATTTAAATACCTAACTCATGAATCATGCAGACAAGTAAGACTTAAACTATCCAACCCCAACAGTTGCTTTTTAAAAAAAAAATTCCCCTTTTTAAAAAAAACCTACAGGGCTTAAAAATGGGGAGGAGGGCTTTCTGGACCCATGAAAAGCATGAGGTGTTGTTGTTTTAATAATCCTCTTTGCAAAGAGGAGTGTGATTTAAGGGGAGGGTGTGATTTGGAGGGTATCCCTGCATCTCAGTTCAGATTATCATGTATAGAAGCTGCAATAGATTGGGCATTATCAGATGTGGCAAAGATCACAGGATTATGATGTCAGGGTAGCACGAATTGCACAAGTCATCATCCTCACATCATTGTTCCATGCTCCAACTGTGAAAAACATGTCATTTCTAATTGATGGGAGAAGCCGTCAATAGATTGTCAATAGCACTTTTTTTGTGTGCTATTGACTGTGTGTGAAAGCACATCCTGTTGTAGCCGCAAGATTACAGCATGAATGGGTGGTCCTCAGTAAGAAACCTTCCAGATGAGAATGCGAAAATGAAACACAGGACGCTCTTTTTATGAACTGTCCCATTTAGTTTGCACATTTTAAATGTTGTCATGCTCATGTCTTCTTGTGAGAACTGCCTAAATCTCACCCATGCCAAATCACTGAAGTAAACTCCCATTCTTAATGCACTAGTGCTTGTTGTGCAATAATTCTGTGGCATTTCTTCACATGATTACAGTAACGTGCGATAATAAGTGTTATAATGCCACAATGTTTTGGCTATCTTCATTGTTTTGGGGCGCTAGTCTGATAATGTCCTCTGATGAGCAGAAAGCTAGCCATATACTCATGTGCCCAGCAGATGCTTGATACTAAGCATGTGGGTGGTTGATCTGGAAGATGCAGTAAATTCAGAATGGGAGCCCAAGTTCAAAAGCCTTGAGGGGAACTGAAATAAACCCAGATGATGAGTTTATGCAGCCAGACATGTTGCCTTACAGTCAAAGCTTTGAAAAGTTTCCTTTTGGACTACAAATTTTAGAATTCCCTAGCCAATACAGCTGTTAGACATAGTGGTGGAATTCTGACAGGTATAGTCCAGAAAAGTAACTTCTAAACTCTGCATTTTCCTATACATCTTACACCACATCTGTACTAAGTGTAACACAAAATCTCTCGGTAGGATTATACAAGTGACAAAGCTACTTGGAGTATGAAAGTGTTCATACCTAGCCTAGTTTTGGTTATCTCTGTGGGGTTATCTTTTCAACAATATAAGTAATCTCATTGATAAGTATAAGACCAAGGAATTTTCAAAACAAAATATAAAGCAACATCAAAGATGGTCAGCTTTCCCCCTGAATGTTACTAAGGGCTCATTTACACCAGCCGAGATAACCCACAGGCAGCCCAGAATATTCTCACCTCAAAGCAGCCCCAGATTCTCCCCATTGCCAGAGCATTCCGTGCGGAGAACAGGCAGTTATCCTCACATGCGTCCCGCTGTATAGCCCAGCACCGCCACCCCAGCCTGTTGTCCTGCAACAATTGCATTAGTTTAATTACGGAAGCATACCAATTTTGCATCAATATTTATCACACTTTTCCACATTAGCACTGCTTTGGTGGTATAAGGTCACGTGATCTGCTTTCCACACCACCACTATAACTCCTCCTTCTGACCACTGCATGCCCGCCACTGCGCATGTATGTCTCCCTGGTCAGGGAGGACTGTCATACCATCTTTGGCAGGGTGAAGGGGGGAGAAGCCACCCATTTGCACCCACCAAAGAAAGAATGACAGTCATTCTTTCTTTGGTTTAGGGGGGAAATGCCAACTGCACCCCTCTGAGCCTGCCAAAAAAAAGGAACGAGAGTTGTTCCTCACAGTGAGACATCTATGTTATTCTTTCTTGGGGGTGGGGGCAGCTAGCTGCACCCCTCTGTACCAACCAACCAAAGAAAGAAAGAGCAATTCTTCATGGGGAGACGCCTGTCATTCTTTCTTTGGGGGAGGGAGCCAGCTGCGCCCCTCTGCACCTGCTAAAGAAGGAATGACTGTCGTTCCTTGCCTGACAGCAGTCCTGGGGAAGGAGGACTATCATTCCTTCTTTGGTGGTGGGGGAGAAGAAGTCAGCTATGTGCCTTTTTCTCTTTTTCACTTTCTTTCTTTCTTTTTGGCTGTGATAACAGCAAAAATAAAAATTAAATAACAGGCACAAAGTAGAATAACAAGGGGAGAGGGAGAGAGGAGGAAAGGTGAGCCATGTCCCCTCATGCTATGTGACTTCTGTCATCTCACTACTGCCACAGAAGCGATCTTTCACACTAGGTAGACTACTGGCATAGCAGCGGTACTGAGAGGCATTGATGGGGTTTCCCCATCAATTAATAGGTACACTACGGAAATGACCAGGATGCACACCAGCAACAGGATAGATACGGTGTCGTGAAATAAGTACTGGCCAAATTCGCTAATACTTTGATGTAATTCTGGAATAGTAGCCTCATGTGATAATTTCCCAAGTCATTTTTGACCTATGGCAACCCTAAGGCAAACCTATCATGGGGTTTTCTTGCCAAGCAACATCAGAGTGTGGTCAGGATGGCAAAAGTTAGTGATGAGGAGGAACACACATGCACTAGGAGAAGCTGGAGCAGTTTGCTTACTAGGAAGGGCAGGACTCTGCCCACTCCTCTCTGCTCCCTGTGCTGAGGTTTTTGTTGTTGTTTTTTTATACCCTGCTCTTCAGCCACAAGGCTATCAGAGCAGCTTACAAACTGTTTTAAGCAATAGCTATTTACACATCTACACTGCATTAAACAGTTTCCAATGTGTGTTAGCTAATTGCCCCCACAAGCTGGGTACTCATTTTACCGACCTATGAAAGGATGGAAGGCTGAGTGAACCTTGGAGCCCGCTGGAATCAAACTTGCAACATGGTGACTTGCAGTACTGGCATTTAACCACTGCGCCACCAACCAAAGAAGCTGTAACAATTTCTATCATCAGAAGAGACAAATGTTTAGAGAGAAGTAACACAGTATTCCAGTTATCATGGCTTGCATTCTAAATGTTTCTAAAGTGATGATTCCATGAATCCCAAATTCAGGAGACCTTCACCAGGGAAAGTAGCCACTGCATTGCTTTGTTCAAATTCTTTCAATATGCTCACTTATAGCAATGCCTTACGAGGACTGTCATTCACCTTAAAAGGTGCTTTTTGTTCCACTTTTTGTCCTTTCCAGTGGGCTGGCAAATCAATAAGCGAAATGTAAACAGTGATTCAGAGACAGTATCTAGTCTTCAGAACTTAACTGGAGATGTAGCTTTTAGAACACCCATTTAATTTCATGGATAATTCATAGACACTCATTTAATTTGATGAATCTATTTGGTTCTGTAAGTATCATTAAGCAACTTTTTAACTTAAAGGCGCATTTGCTGTTTACCTGGCATAAGTTATCATTCCTGAAAACTGTAATGGTACGAATGGATTTTTACAAGCCAACAAGTACTACCAGGAGTATGGAAGACTACCATGGTGGATGTTATGAATTATAATCTTTATATCTCTCCTACAGTTGGGTCAGCATGTGTTTAAAAGATCTGGGGTGTGTAGGTGTAGCAGGATGAGAAAGAAAGAGGAGCAGGCAATGAAAGCCAGATGGATGAAAATGAAGGAAATTCCTGTCAATTCTGTAGCTTTGTTCTTAACATACTTTCAAAGCTGAACGTTTATTCCTGTGTAAACAGCTGAATAGTAGAGAACAGACACACACTGGCGGGGTGGGGGGAACGCTCATGAAGTTCCAGGAATAATCCCAAAAACCCACCCTTCTGTACACAACGCTTTCTCAGACTTTATGATTCTTCTGAGAACTGGCAGAAAAGGTCTGCTACAGCAGCTTGGTGGTTCCTGGACAAGGCAGATAAATCTCAAAACTCCAGCAAGGTCAAATCCTCTGTAGTAAGCACCTGACCTCCTCCATTATAAGGCTGATTTCTTATCAGGGGAAATTGATTCTTAGTCTTAAGTAGGCGTGTTTTTTCCCCCTGTTTTGTTGCTTGCGCCTACTGGCTGTGATTTTTGACCTATCCCCTCTTGTCTCTCTGATTTATCAAAAGAAATATGGCAATACAGTTGAAAATTAACCAAAATGTTGATTCATCATAGTAGTATTTATCAAATTGTGTTTGTTTGCTTGTTTGTTTAATATCCTGCCTTTCTCCCAGCATGAGACCCTTCCTCATAGTCTCTCTCTCTCTCTCTCTCTGGCTTTTCTTCGCAAATGAAGATTCAAGAAGGACTCATCCCGCGCTTTCTGCAAGCGCGCTGATGACTAAAAAGGCCAATCCGAGATAAACAAGTCCGGTTGCAGAAAGCACAGCAGAAGGTCTCCTTGGATGATGTTTTTGGGTTGTGATTCTTTCTGCGTTGTCGTTTCTCTTCAAGACTTGTTCGGCGTGAGTTCTCAAATAAGGCTGCAGCATTGTGGATACTGTGTCTCCATGCCTCCCGATGTGAGGCCAGGGCGGACCACTGTTAGTGATCAATTTGGCCGACCCTGAGATGTTGTTTCAGGGAGTCCTTGTATTGCTTTTTTGGAGCGCCGCTCTTACACTGACCCATGGCAAGTTCACCATAGAGTACTATTTTTGGGATGCAATGGTCCTCCATCCTAGAAACATGCCCTGCCCAGCGCAGACGTGTTCTCAATATCATGGCCTCAATGCTGGTGATTCCTGCTTGCTCAAGGACAGCAACATTCGTCACATAGTCAGTCCAGTGTATATTTAGGATTGTACGTATACAGCACTGATTAAAGCATTCGAGGAGTCGTAAGTGGTGGCGATAGGTGACCCATGTTTCAGACCCGTAAAGGAGAATAGACAGTACAATGGCTCTATACACACTGATTTTTGTGCTTCGCCTCAGGTGTTTATTACTCTAGACTCTTTTGTAAAGTCTTCCAAATGCGCTATACACCTTTGCTAATCTGTGATCGATCTCTTTGTCAATCTTGGCACTGCCCTTCAAAAAACCTGTTCACATAGAGAGGGATAGATGGCGGTCTGCAGTAATGATAAGAGGTGTTGCAGGAAGGGGTACTGGGAGGGAGGTATGGGTGCTACTGGCACTTCTCCTCCCATCTCAGAGAGCCAGAAAGCTTGACAGCTGCTAGATTTTAAATACAGTTTAAAAAAAATAAATAAAACACCCCGGCTCCTGTGTTACCCAGATTTATACTTATAGGCGGTTTTATTCTTCACTCAGTTCACAGCATGCAAAGTTCCTAGCCAAATACATTCCCCAAATGTAAGAGCACATCTGTAAATAATTTCTAGAATGGTTTCTAGGCACTCCATATTTTTTCCGGCATCAAAAGGCATCAGATCACTGAGTTTAGTCAACTATCATCATGCCCAGATATAATTTCCCCTCCTTCTCTATCTGGTGATGAACTTGGTGCTGCCAAGGTTGGAAGGAGATGTCTTTCCTTTCAGTACAAATCCACTGTGTCCCACCTACGTTTTCCTTTAAGACTGGCAACATGCTCATGCTCATGTGTTTCAAAACCAATCTAAGAACTTAGAGAGTGACCAATTTTCCTTCATTTTACTTGTCTTGGAACGGATGGTTTTCTTGTCCCAGCACCTTGCTTCAATCTGCCTCTGCTTCCTAATGCCCCTTCTAATGAGAACCTAATACTTGCTGCCACCTAATATTTTCAAATATTTGGAAGCCTGTCTCCTTTACATATATTGTACCTCTACCTCTTATTCTCTTTAAATACATTCTCAGTTTCCCTGAGTATAAATTTACCCTTTTGGCAGAAAGAATTTGCTCTTTTGAATACAAAGGGAAATAATATTTTTCTGCCAGGGCTGCAAAAGTGGGGGAGACACTTTTGCAAACCAAGCCAATAATAAAATTAGTCCCAAAGTCCATGGATATCCTGAAACAGTGATGGTCTTTATTCATTCCACTCTGCTTTTCAGTATTTTGCTAGCTGTCCTGAAGGGTCTCACAAGTGCATAACCTTACTGCAAACAATGATTGCTTTATGTTAGAAGGATTACTCTTTCCATGCCAGATGCAGAAAACACGACACAAATAACTCACTTGTAGGAGATGCTATGGTTCTCCACATCTCTAGTGCTGGCACAGTAGCAGTGCTTCATCCCCTTCAGTTTGCAGGGGGAAGAATGGCAACAAGGAAATAGGCAATTTGTGGTTGCAGTCTAGTACTGCACCCTAGGATTTAGGTCCTGATGGCAACCTGAGGTTGGATTGTAATTCCCATAAGCCAGTTGTAATTATGGGAATTGCAATTGAACAGCATGGAGGGGGTCATGAATTGCCTGCTCTTAATTTAGGAGAGTTGGTGCTTTTCCATTGTTTCTGTGGAAGCATTGTATGGCCCTTCCTTACTTGTCTTAACATAGAATTCAGGTGCAACACAAACCTTTAGTCACCTCACAATCCCTGAAGTGACCCATTGGTTTCGCTACTTCTCAGTTAGGTTTTTATCATGTTCTTTATCTAGTTGTTCACATTCTGTCTTAAAACAGACTGATACCTTTTTTTACTCTTCAAAGAGAAGTCAAGTCAGGTCATTGATCCTAGTAAATGAAATAAGCCCAGTTGGGAAGATCCTTTTCAAAAGGATCAATTCTTGGTGATCACAGACCAAGATTATAGTGCCTTATTATAGGGAGATAATAATGAGAGAAACAATTCTTTTAAAAAAAAATCTGAATTGTTAAGCCTTTTGATAGATTTTCCTTGGTTTTTTTCCGGGCTGTGAGGCCATGTTCTGGAATAATTTCTTTCTGATGTTTCGCCTGCATCTGTGGGTGGCATCTTCAGAGAAATCTAAATTGTTAAGCCTTTCCTTATTACCTCTCCATCAGCACCACAGCATTATTTCCCTAATTTATGCATACAAAAACAGAGCTTGGAAAAGATTCTTTTTTGGTGGACAACTCCCAGAACTCCCCAGCTGGCATGACTAGTGACCATGTTTGCTGGAAGATTCCTGAATTCATAGTCCTATAGTGAAGTCTAATTGTTAATTCCAACTAAAATTAAACCTACTGAATCAATGGGACTTTCATAAATATTGAATTATGTCCCATGCGTTCAGTGAGTCCATGCTAGTTAAGGACTAACAACTGGATTTAATTCCCCCAAAAAGGAATTTTTCCAAGCTCTTTACAAGACATAGACTAAATCAGACAGCAAATGCTGATACTTTCATTGTGTTTAGTGATTATTCATATACTGTATATCTAGCAATCTATCCAAAACTGGAAAAGCTAGCTGGAGCCAAGAGACCAAAGTAGCCTCTGGTAGTTAACCTGTATTCCCGCATGCTCAGACTTAAGTGATCTACCATGACTGTGACCATGTGGGGGGCAGAATCCTAGATGAAGTGTATACAGGTGCTTCCCCTCCTGAGTCCCAACAAAAAACCTCAAGCTTCCTAAGGAAGCTTCTGTTTGAAATCTGAGAGTGACAGATGGTTTTATAGCTACTAAGTATAAAAATATCCTGTCTGTGTTGCAGAACTATATGTATTTAAATCGTGAGGCCTTTGGGGAAAAAATATTGGTCTAGTTCAAGAAAGATTGCCATAATTTGCCCCAAGTCCCTAGGGACAGGGCAATCCATAAACCTATTAACATTTTGAGACTTATGGCTAGATGTTGAGAAACCATTCTGGAAGCAGTTTTTTGCCTACTATTGTTATGCAAGCCACTTGCTTTCCATGTGTCAACTTGCAAGGAACACTAGATTGACATGTATTCATTTTAGACACATTACTGAAAATGAACTGTTTGTGTTTGTTGCCAGCAGTAGCCCTAGTGGGTCATGTTAAACGAGTTGGCAAAAAAGATGACAGGCTAACACTCTGAGCCTGAAGCCAAATGCACAGATTGAAGTGGGCGTTGTATCCAAGATATAGGTTTCATTTAGTTGAGTTTACTTTTGTTTAGGAGAACCAGTGTGTGTACCAATTAGGAGGGTTGTCCTGGGACTCAAAAGATCCAGGTTCTAGTCTTGCACTCTCTCGGCCATCAAACTCACTGCATGACTGATCTTGTGGGATTGTTGCAATGATATAATGGGGAACAGGACAGCCATGTACACTGCCTTGAGGTCATTGGAGGAAAGGTCTGATATACATGTAGCCAATATTAATACATATTTTTGGGGGTTTTTGTGTGTTTGTGAATATGATAATTTTGCATCTAGAATACTATGTGGAAATACTATGTACAAGTCAGACAGTGATGATGGTGACAGTGATCTTTCTAGGTTTTACATTAGAGAGCTGAGTTTTGGAAAACAGCAGTTCTATCAGGAAAAAATGGCATTCGCTGGGAGAACAACATCTGTACTGTAGCTTACTAGATCAGCCACCATTCTGCATCGTCCTTGCATAAAGACCTCATATGGAAACGCCCTAACTCTACAGTGGTCCTTCATTCTGGCAACACTTAATTGCTATTTTTATTACTTCAAATGTAGTAGCTGAACAAGGCTGGCTGACAACAGCATACTTCATTGTCAAAAGCAATTCCTTGGAGCATCATATTCACAAAATACTGTCTAGCATGTGTTTCTGGCCTATGCACATTTTTAAAAAATATCAAAAAGTTCATTTTTAAAGTGATCTCTAAGACTTCCTTCAGGCAATGAGGATCTTTAATCCTGATGGTGAGACTTCCTGATCTACCATCAGACTTCTTTGGGGTAGCCCTGGATTCCTTTCTTTTTATGCCTGTGAAAAAGTTCCTCCCCTCTTCCCCATGCTCTTTCTGCTCTGTTTATCTAAAAGTTCCTCTGCACCTTTTTGATTCACATTGAGCTGTAAAATTCTGACTGATACCAATCAGAGCGTAAAACCAAATGCAGATAGTTGCTCTTGATGCCATACCTTTCTTACCAAGCCTTTGATCTGTTTGCATGAAGGTTTAATGATGCAGAATTGTTATTCAGTCATCTCTTTTCATGGGTCCAGAGTTGGGAGTCAGCAGCTGTGGGAAGAGTGAGAGAAAGAAAGAAAATCAACATACCTCACTCTGCTATGTGGAAGGGGTCTGATCTGTTGCCAAGCTGGTAAGGCTGAAAAATCAAGTTTATAAAACTATAGGTCCTGAGCTTGTGAGATTAGCTCAGAATTATAAGGATAAGGAAAAATAAGTGTTTGAAGTGACAGGTATCATTGTGAGTTACAATAAGAAGTTAATACTTAACATAGCTTCCTGTATCCTCAAATCAATGGAAGTGGGTAAGTACATTATCGCTTAACTGCAACAGCATTTCTTTTGTATTTCCACTCTGAGTCCCAAAGAAAGGCAAACCATGTGCAGAAATAACATGAAGGGGGTAAATCAAATTGGGATAAGAACCTAAATCCAATCCCATTGCATAGATTTCTACTTAGTGCAATGGGATTTCATTCCCTATTTCCCCATAGCCTTTCATACTGTCCAAAAGTCTGCTTTGGAGAATTTCCCAGCCCTCTGGAGTGGTTTCTGAAAAGTGCATGGGCAATTGTAGAAGGGAGCCAGATTTGCCTCCCTTTCTGATTCTGCTGACAGAGGCAGTTCCATTGGTGGCACAGCACCATTGGGATGCCCTGTTGTATGAGAATTGGGATACACCAGAACTGGTCCAGTGTGAGGCAGGGGAAAGATATTGGGGTATGAAAAGGGGCCTGAAAATTGACTGATTATTACATTTCCTTGAGGAGGTTTAGTCTGGATTTTCTGCCATAGGTACCAAATTCCCAAAGAGGGTGTGGCTTTTGACCAACCCAAATCACAATCAGACCAAGTGTTATTACATATAGTGTAGTGCTTTTGAAAGCACAGTTAAAGTAGCACACAATCAGTTGTTTGTATCCCAGAATACAGGTTAACCCCTGTATCCCCAGGGGATATGTTCTAAGACAACTCCACCCTGTAGATACCTGAAACCATGGATAATAAGGAACCCTATTATTTTCAGTGAGAAGAACACAAGAAGTTGACCATAGAATCACATTGGAGGGCCTAGAGAGAACTTATTTTTTCAGATGTGGATAAGTGAAACCGTGGATACCAAATCCATGGATATAGGTGTTGACCTGTACTTTCTACCTTGGTGTAGGACCCAAACCTCTCATATTGGGACAACAAAATATCATGGAAAATGGACCTGTATAATGTGCTGGATATTCTTTTTTTCTTTTTCTTTTTACTGGTTGATGTTTTTAACTGGTTTTAATTTTGAATAGTTTAATGGATTTTTAAACATTTTTATGCTGTGAATTTTTAAAATGATATTTGATTTTCTTCGTGGTCTCTGTGAATCACACAGTTGGGTTATTCCTGCCCCTGCACAGAGCATACGGAACCTTCTAGTATCACTAGGCAGAATGTGCATTGATACATTTTTGGCAGTAACTCCGCCTATACTAACGGTCCCTTAAAAGGTGCTCCTGCCTAATTCCCCTCAGTTCCTTTGTTTTCACCGCGTTAGCAGCTCAAAGGAACCTTCGATCGCTAGTTGTACTCACTTTTGCTTTTGGTTTTGACTCGGACTGGATTTTTGACAACAATTCTATCTCTCTCCTCTTGCTTGTGGTTGTACTGTGATTTTTTTGGCTTGACTTGGATTTCTGACGAAGATTTTCGCACTCCTTTGGACTTGGTTCTGATCTCTGATTTTTGGCTTGACCCAGACTGGTTCTGACTATGACTTGATCGCTCTGTCTTGCCATGGCCATTAAAACCAGCTTCAAATGGTGCGTCATCTGCCAGGCAAAATTGCCCAGCTCTGACGGTCACTCACGCTGCTTGATCTGCCTGGGTGAGTTGCACAATGTGGATGAATATGTGCACTGCAAGGCCTTTACGCCGCAGGCGTGGAAACACCAATCCTCCTGCCTCAAGTCTTTTCTCTACGAAAAGGCTTTGATTCTCTACGAAAAACGCCTCGACCCCCATCGTGGGACAAAGGACCTCACCGCAACAATGTGGATGGTCTCCTTCGCCGAAGTCTCCTCAGGTCAAGCGCCACTGCTCATGGAGCCCTCGGTGGCATCCAATCCGGATGCTGTGCTCCATTCTCATAAGCATGCCACCAGGCCGGCCCTGGCTGGGGACCGAGCCTCCTCAGATTCGTCAGCTGTTGGATCCAAGAATAAGTCTCGGGACCGATCGGCTTCGAAGGATGGTGGTCGAGACAGGGAATCCTCTGCATCTTCTAAGGGCAAACCCCCTAAGAAGAAGAAGGCTAAGCGCACACATGCTGAGGAAAGGCCAAAGGAGGCTAAATGGGGCCCAGAGGCCACTTTGCCTGCTGCGCCGACCCCTGCTCCACCTGCACAGCAACCTATTCCTGCTGTACCACAGCCTCAACCTTCGCCTCGGGACCGAGACGTTGGTACCGAGCAGCCCCGATCCAGAGCTGTCACATTTCACGGGGTGGCAATGTGTTTCATAAGCATAACTACTGGGCAGTGCATTACTGTGTTTGCAGATGTCTGAAATTAAACAGTAGGATGCTCAACTGACCACATTCCCTCAAAGCAGCAGACATGTTTTTGTAGTAGTAGTAGTAATAATAAATAAATATGCAATCTGGTATCAGTTTTATTCGCTTTAACCACATTATAATTGGGACAATTTAATTGTTTTCCCTTCTATTGCCAGACTTGGAGACATTTGTGTAGAAAACTCTTCCCTTAAAATAGTCAGGGAACTTGACCATTTACTGTTAAGACCACCTTCCTGCTGCCACTCCCCATATTTTCCTCAGTTTTAAAAACTGTTTCAAAAGTTTACTCAAGCATTTCCATTCGCAGAAAGTTTTGCAAAATGCAAGTCACTATATATCAGTATTTCTGAGAGTGTTGGGAGGGAAAATTATGGAGAGAATTATAAAACACTTCCCCAATTTGCAAAAATAGCTCAGTTGATTTATAAAACAGCCAATAAAAGCAAGTTGGAACTCCATGCCGCCAACTATTATCAAAACATACCCATTCAAAAGTTCGGGGGGGGGGGACTTGTGCATCCAGGTTTCTGTGAAACATTTCATCCCCCAAATAATTTGCCATATGCTGTGCATTATAGACGCTGGATTTTGAGAAGGAAAAAGATGTTGGATCTACTTAACTTTAAGTTTAACTTTAAGATCTACTTTAACTTTAAGTTTAACCCTTTACTGCATTATACATATGAATAAAAAATAAATGTTCAAATCCAGTTGCAGTCAAATTCAGTAATAGTTTACCTATTTGAAAACTACTGAATCTGGGGCTGTTTTAGGCCATTAAATGATTAAAACAAAAATCCTTGATCTTGTACACATACTTTTTGATTTCAGTGGAAGTAAGGCAGCAGTCCTAGGCATGCTTCCCTGACAGTCAGTCCATTGTACTGTTTGAGATTTCACACCCTATGACATTCCTGATTTGACAGGGACAGTCCTGATTAGTCCTTTACCATCCCAATTTTCCAGCTGTTTTTAAAAAGCCCTGGTTTCTCTCTCTTCCTCCACTTTCCCCCTTTGTCTTCAGCTTATTTCAGTTGCAGCACATAAAGTTTAAAGTGCAAAAGTAATTTACATTCAACTCAGCGTGGCTGGCGGGGGGAAAGAAAGGATGTAATCTTGTCCTTCCCAGTAGGCTCAGGCAGAAGGAAATTGCTGCATTCTCTCCTAACTTGTCTCCTCTTTCTCATTAATAACTTTTGTCATCTTGACCACACACTGATATTGCTTGACCATACATGTCCTGGTTAACATCTGTGAAATGCTGAAGGGTACAAGATTTAATCATGAACAGGAGTACTCTGCTAAATTTTGAAGTGCAAATCTTTATCATATCATTCACTGTAGCAACTATCTGAGGAGAATAACAAATGCATACAGTTGTATTGAGCTATTTAAATAGAGATATAAACCAAGAAGTTTTCATTTCCACTACAGACAGGTCTTTTGCAAACCTAATGGTTCTTGGCCACTCAGGCCCAAACTGCCCAAAATACTTTGGATTTCCCATATCATAACTGTATGTTGCTAGGAGAGGGGTGGAAAAGCATTGCCTGGGCAGCTAAATGCAAAGGAAACAGTGGTGGTGGCAGAATTGAGAGAGGAAGTAACAGAACTAGTTTGAGAGATAAAAAATGAATCTATCATTTAAAGGGAAATGGTCAAGAATTCAGGTGGTGTACATCCATGAACATGCTTAAATAGTCCTAGATTCTGGCCTTAAGAGCCACAGTATCAGTGAATGAGAAATGAAAGCCTGTTGCAAAACTCATGGGATGTGTATATTAGCACAATTTAATATTTAATGGGAATGTCCTGTTAGAATTTGTAGTGGGCAGGCTACAGGGTCATGGGAGAAGAGGACTACAGTCAGATGCAGGCCAACAGTTAAATTGCAAAGGATGTGAATAGCCCACAGAGAAATGTGTCATGTTGTACAGTTTTAAATAAGTGGCCATCAGTCATAGGTTGACTTTGAATCTTTAGTAGGGTTACCGCTGGAACATGGGTGTAGGATTTTACGCACTGAAGTTCTGTCATTGGTCTCATTTTGGTGGAACTAACTGGAAAGGCATCTTATAAGTGTATAAACCAGAAGTTAGATGCCATGGTTTCACTCCCTGGTGGTGGAGCTGCTTCCATCAGTGAAACCAGGAGAAAGTTATTCCCCACCACCACCACTGAAGTTCTTTGCACAATGTCAACATCTACATTTGAGAGCTGGGAAATTGCCCAGAGCAGGATTTTGGTGACACAATAAGCTGCAGATGGAAGGAGAGAGAGAAAGTCTCTTTGTGCTAGTAGACTTCTGCTAAAATGGCACTGAATTTGACCCTGGAATTTGAATGTGGGGATACACATTACCTTGGGAAGAGTCATAGTTCAATAGTAAAGCACATGTTAGATGTGCAAAAGGTCAAAAATTAAATCCTTAGGATCTCCAACTAGGCTGGAGGGCAGCAGAGAATCCTGTGCAAAACTTTGAATATCTTCCACCATCCTATATAAACTATATTGAGCTAGATAGACTCAGCATAAAACAGCTTATACTGATTTAGGACTGGTTTATGAGATTATCAGACATGGAAAATATGGTGGGATAATGATGACTGTATACCACAAAAGAGCTCCCCTATCACACGACGTCAACTTCTCCAAGCGTCCCATTGCCGTGATTAAGACATTCTTTTTTAGTAATGGGCCAAGCCGTCATTTGATCGCTGATGGATTTTTTCGCTGATGGGTTTTATCGTGAACATCTGAAATTGTGTCCCATTATGCTCTCGTGAATACAGCATCAATGGGTGGTCCCCACCAGAACACTTCTGGGTGAGAATGTGAAAACTAGGCATGGGATGCTCTTTTTATGAACCTCCCGATTTTGCTGGCAAATTGTAAAGTGTGTTTCAGTGCTTGTGTGTTTGTCTTTGTTATTTTGGTGTTTTTTTACTTTTAAGTGTGGTTGCATCTTGCAAAAACCACCAAGATCACATGCCCCAGCGAAGGCAGAAGTAAACAGTGCTAGCGTTCATGCTCTGATAATGCTGGGGCTGCGCTTTCTCATTATTACAGCAACATGTGATAAAAAGCTTTATAGTGCCAGGACACTCACGCTTTAAAACAAGAACGTTTTCAGAGGCTTGTCTGATACTCTCCTTGAACCATCCAGCTGCGAGTTCTGCAAGACACTTAGCCTATTGTATGACTAGTCAAAAGGATGTAAATAGTTGTAGAATAGCTGTAATTGTTGTTGACTTACCTGGAGATGTTGGTTTTGATCATGTCAGGGATGAGAATCATATAGCCCTCCAGATTTTGACTGCATTGCCCAGCATTTCTCACCATTGGCTGTGCTGCCAAAGACTCCTGTGACTTGCAAACCAACATTCGGAGGGCCACATGTTTCCATCCCAGACTACATATTCTTGAGTTGTCCTGATTAGACAGGCAGCCCTGATTAGTACTCTGTCCTCCCACTTTTTTCAGCTGCTTTTAAAATGTCCCAGTTTCTCGCTCCTCCTCCCACTTTTGCCCCTTTGTCATCTGCTTACTTCATTTGCTGCAAATTAAGTTCAAAATGCAAAAGTAGTTTGCACTCAGTTAATTCAGCAGGGGGGAGAGGAGAGGAGAGGAGGAAATGGAATCTTGCCCTTCCAAGTAGGCTAAGGAAAAAGGAAACTGCTGCAGCATCTCCTAGTTTGATTTTCCTCATTAATAACTTTTGCCACCTTGACCATACTCTGATGTTGCTTAGTTGACCACACTCTGATGTTGCTTAGCCATTCAGCGAAATGTTGGCTGGTATGAGATTATGGTGTCCTCCCTCCCTCCCCGATGTTGGCGTAATCCAGTCTGAGCATGGTTTTACAACAGGAAAGCAGCAAATAAATAAATTTGATGTTGTTTCTAGGGGAGAGGGGACTAATGAAAAAGAGTGCTTGAGAACATATTTAGTTGAAATTAGTGAAGGGTTTTTATGTGATAATTCTCATCCTAAAAGTGAAACCTGCTCTTTAGCATTGCCCTTGACTGGTCTTCCACTGAGTGAGTGCATACTTTTTTTAAAAGCATAGCATCTTTATGGACAATTACAAATGGGAGAAAAATGGCAATTTGTCAACAAGATGATTTATTGTAGATTATTTGCCCAACTCTTAGCAGGATATGACACCTGAGTTTCCACAATGGGTCATTTTTCTTTGGTTAAATCTTCTGGAAATCCTAATTTCTCTCATACTTCAGAACATCCATCATGCCATATATCACTGTTTGCTTTTTATACATGGATAATTACTAAAGCTTCATGAGACATATTGGCTTCATTCTGGAGTGTTCTGCACAAAGAGCTTCTCTTCCATTTTCTGCACACACTGATCCCCCACTTCCCAACCTAAAAACTCAGAGGCAAATGTGTTTATAAGCCTGTTTGACACAATTTAATTGAAAGACCATAAATCAATCAGTATCCACTCCCAGCACAAGCAAGAACCATCTGTGTGCTTGTCTGTCTCATATCTCTCCCCTCTCAGAATGTGTTATCCTCACTTTGAAAAACCAGGGAATGGGTATGTTTATGCAGCAATATCAAAGCCTATGAGGTAGACATGCTGGGAATGTGTCAGTCTGCACAGTGCCAATGTTCTTCGATTTTTGTCGCAAGTTTCCACCATTGGATGGAGTGGGACAACAATGGATATTCAGAATACTTTTGTTTGTTGCATAGGAAGTACAACATACAAGGGGGAGAAAAACATTTATTCCTTTCTGGGAAGGATGGGGAACAACCCATACAGGACTGCAGCTTTCCTCATCCCTCATCATTGACTGGGTTACTAGGAATGATGGGATATGCAATCAACCACATCCAAACTCCTGCCCCCTTCATATGCTTTGGAAACTGGAACTGAAAAATTGAAGTAAGATTGCTGCCAAAATGTAATCCCAGTGTCTTGTTCTCTGCCTCTTCCCATAATAACTGGAAAAACCTGATGTGTAATATCATGTGCTCATGCTATTAGTTGCCCTCTATCCAATGATTTAGATGTGGCCATAATTTGGGAAACTCACACTATTATAACACCAGTTTGTCTATCAATTTTGCCAGATCTCAGGAAGAGAACGAAGCGGTCATTTAGACTGCCAAATCAGCTTGTAGGATCTTCTATCATATCTAGTTTTACCTCAAGTTTCAAGGATTACAATAATAAAGGTTATCAGTATGTTAACACTGCAGGTTTAGATAGTCACAGGTCAGGTCCAAGTTTTCTGAAGGACCGTTTTCTTCCTTATGAACCAGCCCATGCTTTGAGATCTTCTGGGGAGGCCTTTCTCTCTGTCCCACCACCCTCACAGGTACAGCTGGTGGGAACTCGGGAGAGGGCCTTCTCAGTGGCTGCCCCCAGGCTCTGGGACTCCCTTCCAGAGAAACTAGAGTGCCAGCCTCCCTACTTTCTTTCTGCAGACAACTAAAGACTTTTCTGTTTCAACAGGTGTTTGATGATTGGTTCTATAAGACTTGTCCCTAAACAAAGTTTGTTGTGCCAGCATGTGTGTGTGTGTGTGTTTAATTTTTTAACCTTTATATTATGTGTAGTTTTAAGTATGTGTTTTTCAAACTGCTGTAAGTCACTTTGAGTCTCAAACTGGGGGAAAGGTGGGATATATGTATATATAAAATGATTAATGAGGATGGTGGTGGTGTTCACATAAACACACGCACACCATTTCTTTCTTTATAGCAAAAAGCTGAATATGTTGCCTGTTTTTCTGCTGTGGAAGGCCTGTTGCATGAATGAGGAGCTTTCTGCTCCAGGCTTTTGCATGAAACCTTTCTGAATAGCTATCTGAGTTTAAAAGACATCATTACATTCCAACAATTATGTGGCGGTGCTGGGGATGTAGTTACTGCTTTCTGCAGTTACCCTTGGGGGTAGATGAGTGGGACAAAAGCCAGCAGCTCCTGAAGATTTGATTCATGTGTGTCCAAACTTCCACAGGAAACAGTGGCAAGGAACTGCAGCAGTTCTTATGCTGCTGCTGTGCTTGATACTTCTCTGTGTAACAAAGAGACCGCTTCAGACCACAATCCAAGTATCATTGTTCTTTAGGGGTGTCAGTTGACACTAATAAACAGAGGACAGGGCCAAGCATTAGAAGCGAGCCTTTTGGCTAGAAAAGGGACTAGCATTTCTTACCCTTTTGCAAAATATTTTAACTACAGTTTGGTAAAGAGGGACTTTTTCCTCCTGACCCATCTTTAATCATTTCACATCAGATAACTGCTTGCTTGAAGATAGTTCCAAAAATTACTGTATTTGGGGGCCAAATTCAGAAGCTTGAACCTATTCAGAAGACTAGAGTGTGCAATGCAAAAACATTGAGTCTTTCCTCAGACTCGATTTAATATCATCATCCTATTTTCATCTTAGAATCATAGAATTGTAGAGTTGGAAGAGACCACAAGGGCCATCCAGTCCAACCCCCTGCCATGCAGGAAATCACGATCAAAGCATCCCTGACAGATGGCCATCCAGCCTCTGTTGAAAGACCTCCAAGGAAGGAGACCCCGCCATGCTCTGAGGGAGTGTGTTCCACTGCCAAACAGCTCTTACTGTCAGAAAGTTCCTCCTAATGTTGAGGTGGAATCTCTGTTCCTGGAGTTTGCATCCATTGTTTTGTGTTCTAGTCTCTGGAGCAGCAGAAAACAAGCTTGCTCCATCCTCAACGTGACACCCCTTCAAATACTTAAACAGGGCTATCATATTGTCCCTTGACCATCTTTTTTCCAGGCTAAACATACCCAGCTCCCTAAATCTCTCCTCATAAGGCATGGTTTCCAGACCTTTCACCAGACCTTTCCAGAACATTGGCTGGGATCCAGGCTCTAGTGGTGGAAGTATCTTATAAGTCTTCATTCATATGCATAGTTATAAAAATCAAATTTTCAAAATTCAAGAGGGATGTTTCCCCCTACATCTGAGAATTAACATACAAACAACCTTTCTAACCTTTTCTGAATAAGATTTCCTCTTTCCTATGGCATGCTAAGTAGTGCAATGCCAACACAAATGTTGGACAGGACAATCTAATCCATGAAGAAACAGCTGTTGAAGGTAACTGGAAAACCTCCCATTCTAGGAGGAATAACCCTTGGCAAGTGATGTAATAAGCTCTGCACCAAATAAACCTCCAAAGAACAGAGAAAGAACTCCCCATTAAAAAAAAAATCCCCAAGCACTTCATATATCTAAGGTGTGCCAAGCTTAGAGGGTAGGTGATATGTCATTATTAATTCTGACTGACAGCTTCATGGGAAATTTTATTAAAAGTTCATTCATCAAAGAATATGGTCTAAATTAGCTTAAACAGTTGCCATATGCCAGTATTGTCCCACAGAACTGAAGAGCAAAATATCCTATCAAAACATAGACAGCAGTCACTTGAACCTTCTAGGTCAGTAGAGGAGTTCCTGTGTAAAAGCTGGAAAGGGTTCACAGAACTGCTTTTCTGGGTGTTCTGACATGTGCCTTGTCTCTTGTCTCTCAGCTTAAAATTGAGCCATTCTTATCTTTGCTCTTTCTAGACCTTAACAAAATCATTTGTAGCCTGTGTGTAATGGACATTTCCTTATATTGTACACCT
The DNA here is from genome assembly GCA_030847615.1 of Gambelia wislizenii. NCBI lineage: Eukaryota > Metazoa > Chordata > Lepidosauria > Squamata > Crotaphytidae > Gambelia > Gambelia wislizenii. Next base: position 319,055,423 of record JAUMIR010000002.1, on the reverse strand, counting down.
TGTGTGTCACCACTTTTTGCCATTAGCAACACAGTATAAATGTAACCTAGTCAAAATAAATCTCAAATCTAGCGTAGCCACATGTGATGTATTTCCTCTCCAGGGACATTACCCAATCATAGCACTATGATGCCACTTAAATTGCCACGGCTGCATCCTATAGAATCCTTTGGTTTAGTGAGGCATTAGAGGAAGTCTATGGCTGCAGGTCCCAGTACTCCATAGGATAGAGCCTATGGCAGCTAAGCTAGAATCAGAGCACAATAATTATGCAGTGTGGAAGAGTCCCAGGTTGTTCAGTCAGACACCAACCCTTGGGCTCCTGTCCCTCATTTTGCCCTACAAATCCAAAGCTTCCTAGGTTTAATAACTGAGATCTAAGGTGACCTCAACACTAGACAAGCAGATATGATAATAGGTTGGGCTTGCAATGGTTAATACATGACTGCTGCTTCCTATAAATTATTAGATAAAGTACTTAACAGAGATGTAGAACAACAGAAACAACAAAAGTTTATTGGACAACAGACATGTGAAACATCTACAGTTTGAGTATCCCTTATCCAGAATTCCAAAACGCTTTACAATTTAAAACTTTTGGAGTTACAACACATACATACCTTTACTGTATTTGCAAGGCTGGACAGAGGCATGGCTGAAGAGAGATGCAAGGATCTGTGAAATCGTGGAAATCCACACCTCCTGCCATTTCACAGATCCTCACATCTCTCTCCAGCTGAACAAACAAGCAAGAGTGCCACGGCTGCTGCCTGGAAGGTGGACGTGAGCAGCTGGCAGCCATGCTGCCACCACTGCTGCTGTTGAAGCTGGCTGTAATTTGTGGGTTCCCATCCACAGAGTTGGGTAGGAAAGACATTGGCTCTTATCCAGGCTCTAGTGGTGGAAGCAGGTGGGAAGAGGAGAGGGGTGCTTTTTAAAAGCATGGGTCTCTCCTCCAGGTCAAGGCTGGAGACAGTTGCCAGCAGCCACTACTGCCACACCCTGCTCTAGACCTCACTTCAGCTTGGGAATGACAGTGGAGGAGCAGCAGCAGCCATTATAGCTGCCACTCATGCAAAGTTTGGCTGCAGACTCAGCCATGTCATCTCCCTCCCTCCCTTCCACTCCTCTCCTGTCCTCTCCCTGGAGTCAGGGGAGCACAAAGAATGTGTACCTGGTGGCTAGGGCTTATCACCACCTCTGCTACTGCCCTACAGGTTTCCAACAATTAAAACATTATAATAATGACTAAAAACACCACCCACCCACACTCTCCCCCATAAAAAGACATTAAACACTATAAAATTAAAATCATCTAACTAAAAACACATTAAAACAAATATATACATGATTTAAAAAGCCAGGAGACGCAGCTCTTGAGGCTGGGATCTAATTAGGAAAGGCCTGGCGAAAGAGATCCGTCTTTAGTGCTTTTTAAAACCTACTCAAGCTCGTCAGCTGACCGATCTAGTTTGGCAGGCCATTCCATAAATTGGGGGCGATTACCAAAAAGGCCCTCTGGGAGTTTGCAGACAGCCTAGATTTTTGTGGCTGAAGAAGATTCCTCCCAGAGGACCGGAGTGCGTGGGGAGGATTGTATGGGAGGAGGCGGTTCCGGAGATAAGTTGGACCCAAGCCATTTAGGGCTTTAAAGGTAATAACCAACACCTTATACTGGGCCCGGAAACTGATAGGCAGCCAGTGGAGAGATTTCAATACTGGAGTTATATTGTCTCTCCGAGATGTTCCCGAGACCACTCTGGCTGCCATATTTTGTACCAACTGAAGTTTCCGGACCAAGCACGAGGGTAGCCCCATGTAGAGCGCATTGCAGGAATCTAGACGAGAGGTCACCAGTGTGTGCACCACAGTCTTGAGGTCCCTTACTTCCAGGAAAGGGCGCATCAGCCGAAGCTGATGACAGGCGCTCCTGACCGTCACATTCACCTGACCAGTCATCTGAAGCGATGAATCAAGGAGCACCCCCAGACTGCGAACACAGTCCTTAATGGAGAGCATGACCCCGTTCAGGACTGGAGGTTGCAACCCAACTCCTGGTTTTGGGGCCGCTACCGTGAGCACCTCTGTTTTGTCTGGATTTAATCTCAATCTGTTTTTCCTCATCCAGCCCATTACTGCTTTAAGACAGTAATTAAGAGGAGAGATGCCATTGGAATTCGAGGCCAATGATTGGGACAAGGAGAAATAGATCTGGGTATCATCAGCGTACTGATAACATCCAGCCCCATAACTCTGAATAATCTCACCCAGCGGCTTCATATAGATGTTAAACAGCATCTGGGACAGGATGGCGCCCTGTGGAACACCACAAGTAAGCTCCTTTCTGCTGGAGCAGCTGTCCCTGAGCCGCACCCTCTGAGACCTGCCCGAGAGGAAGGACCAGAACCACTGGAGCGCAGTGCCTCCGATTCCTAACCCACTCAGGCGATCCAGGAGAATGCCATGATCTATCGTATCGAAAGCCGTGGAGAGGTCCAGAAGCACCAACAGGGACACATTACCCCTGTCGATGCTTAGACGCAGATCATCGGTCAAGGCAACCATGGCAGTCTCAACTCCAAATCCCATCCTGAAGCCAGTTTGAAATGGGTCTAGATAATCAGTTTCATCCAAGACCACTTGGAGTTGAAGAGCAACTGCCCTCTCAATCACTTTGCTCAAGAATGGTAACATAGAAACCAGCCTATAGTTGTTCATGTCCAGGGGGTCTAGGGAAGTTTTTTTCAGGAGCGGTCTAACCGCCGCTTCCTTTAAACAGGATGGAACACACCCTTCCCTAAGGGATGCATTGATGATGTCCTTAAGGAACACCATCAAGCCCCCCCCCCATGGCCAGCCATGAAGGGGAAGGATCAAGAGGGCAGGTCATCTTCCACCAGAACACTTCTGGTGCCAGGCATTTTGGATAAGGGATACTCAACCTGAAGTATGTTGCTGGCTTCACACTCATTTCAGTGTAACAACTTCATTAGAATCAAAGTAACAGCTTTTCCCTGAACTCTTTGTTTAACACCTCCCAGCCCTCTTAGCTCCTAACTAACTAAACCTCTTTTTCCATTTGACCCTATCTTGATCGTATCCAATCTCTGCCCCCAATCAGCCCTGTCTAACAATGAAATAGTCAAATTTCTCCCCCTGTTGCCCTCCCTTTCTTGGTGTCCCAAGAGCAGTGATTGGCTGGTTCCACTCAGACTATGCAGGCTAATGTCTTAATCCTTCTTCATACCATTTGCATGGAGATTGAAAGTATTCAGAATGAAAATACAATACATGCCCCCTATAGTTGCTTTGTAACATTTTTTGCTTTACACAATCCCTGTATTTATAAATCAGTGTCTGGAAAAGAGTTCAGAAAGCTACCTTTTAAAAACTAGTTTGTACTTTATTACTCATTATAGTGGTTTTTAAGCGTAATTCATTGCCATTACTTATTACAGTATTTAAAAAGTAACAATAAGTGACACTGTTAGGATTTTTTCGGATGAGTCTTTTACAGCGCAAGCAGCCTCGTCGCGTTGTGAGGCTGCTGCGCTGCAGAGCGTCCCTTTCGGATGACGCTCTCCCCTGCTGGTACTGTTGCATTACCGCGGGGACACTGCAGCATTATATTCGGTGGTGTTCTAATCACGACCAACTTTCGTGATTAGAAAACCACCGAATATAACGCTGCAGTGTCCCCATGGTAACGCAACAGTACCAGCAGGGGAGAGCGTCATCCGAAAGGGACGCTCTGCAGCGCAGCAGCCTTGCAACGCGACGAGGCTGCTTACACTGTAAAAGACTCATCCGAAAAAGTCCTAAGTCAAGAAATTTATAGGAATGATTTAGGAGCAATAGCTGCAATTGCAGCAAACACCATCAGAAATCTAACAATGTGAAGTCGAAGGCTTTCACGGACAGCATCCATAGATTTTCCTTGTTTTTTTTCCAGGCTGCGAGGCCATGTAGAAATAAACTCTTCCAGAACATGGCCTCACAGCCTGGAAAAAACCCAAGGAAAATCTATAGAAATCTAACACACCATAAGAGGAATCAAGAGACATCATCAGGTTGACATCCACTAAAGCAGTGCTACTCAAAGTGGTGGTCTGTGGACTGGTGCCTGTCAGTAAGCCATTTGCTGCCAGTCCACAGCAAGGTGCCAGCAAAGAAAGATAGAAACAGTTGTCACCAATGGGCATAAACATTGGGCTCATTGATTTTCCTTTGTGTTTTTTTCCCCCAGGCTGTGAGACCATGTTCTGGAATAATTTCTTTCTGACGTTTCACCTGCATCTGTGGCTGGCATCTTCAGAGAATGGTTGGATAGGTGTGTCTGTGGAGTTTATATGCTGTGAACCCCTGTTGGAGAGTGTATGTAAATTTGTGTAATTGCAGGCGAAACATCAGAAAGAAACTATTCCAGAATACGGCCTCACAGCCTGAAAAAAAAACAAAGGAAAATCTATGGATGCCACCCGTGAAAGCCTTCGACTTCACATTGTGTTCATCGCTAGCTCAATAGGGGGAAAACCCTGCTGATCCACCACATCAGATGCCTTAAGAAGCACTTCCCTAAAGGATAACCTGTTCCTTCTCTACTTTCTGTTTGGGCACATACATTTCTGGCAGGAACAATGTCTGAAAGCACCTTTAGTGTATCAAGCTGTAAGGGGTGCACCAAGCTGCACATTTTTCAAGCACATATGAAGTCCTTCTCTGTGACAGAAGAAAGGCTTCATTGTTTAAGCAATGATCATAAGAAATAATTTTTGGTGGCTACCCTAGAACTCTAAAACAATACAGAGAGGCCCATCCATGTCCTGATCATAGCATCTTTCCAACTTCCTCTAATGTAAATCTCGTTATTGGGGCTGGCATTTAATAACAAGGGTCAAAACCAAAGGGGTAGACTACTGCTACTACATTTTTTTTAAAAAAAGTCCTGTATGTTTTTGTATATTTTATATAAATGGAGTAAATTCAGACCAGGTTAGTTGAATGTGGCTCCTGATGAAATCTGTGAAAGTTTGATTTAGATATCGTCCCCAATGCATTCAGTGAGATTTATTTACAGGTAAGTGTGTATAAGTAGCAGCCTTAGTCTGGATCCAGTTCATTGCTTTTCACAAATGAACTGACATAACAATTGGGATAAGTGTGGCTTTCATTCAGAGCTTTCCTCTCCTTGGCTTTTCCTTCAGGTGGGAGGTGGGGAAGTGGAGCTCTTGCAGCCTCACTTGCGGTGTAGGACTGCAGACCCGCGATGTCTTCTGTTCTCATCTCCTCTCAAGAGAGACAAACGAGACAGTGATTTTGGCAGACGAGCTGTGTCACAAACCCAAACCCATCATGTTACAAGCCTGCAATCGTTTCGACTGTCCCCCATCCTGGTATCTTTCAGAATGGCAACAGGTAAATAATGCTTTTGTTATGATTCAGCGAGGGAGAAAGAAATCTATCCATGTTGTACACTGAACTGGAGATGTGAAGAGGCCACACATTCATGCTCTGATTTCTTCCCATTGCCTGCATACTCACCCCACTAACATGGGGTAAACGTCACCAAGAAAGTTAATCATATCTCTGCTTCTACTGGTATTTTTTTCTTACATAAATAAATAGAATATTTTAGCTTACAAATGTTAACAATCTTCTTTTCCGTGGCTTTTGAATCCTCGTAAAGAAAGATGGCCTGAATTAGATTTGTTCTAAAGCTTTAATGTTCTTGGCAGAAGTACTCCTGATAACCATCGCCATGTTTCACATTGTGAATGATTAAAATTACATCCTGATAAATTCAAGTCTTTATTTCATTTTAAAATGCTCCCTCCTTGGGATAAAACTATTAGAATGTTTACCTCGTTTTCAGGCATTTTCTTCCCCTCTTCCCTGGCCTCCTACCCAAAGGAAAGTAGGTATCAGAATTCATTTTTACAAGTCCCCATAAACATCTCTTTTGCAGAAAGTGGCTGAAAAGTGCTGCATTAATAAATCTTTTCATATCTTTGTTTTATTACTGAAAGGGAGGAGATTTTTATAGGACAGAATGTGGCTCTCTATTCAAGACATGCGTTACAGTTGCACAGCCCAGCACAGTCTGGAACATTTATTCAAAGGCCTCTTTCATCCCTGCCCCCTGCCAACTGTTTCTACTAATATTTTTGTAAAATGGCCTTCTGAAAATAACAAATTAGTGTCCTTTAGGGCCCAACAGAACCATTTAAGGTTTTAGGAAGAGTGGTTTGTGCTCTCCTCTGGCCTCCAGTTTTTAACAATCAAAACTAAGATTTAAAGGGTACATACAGAGAATGAACTATTTAAGACTGAGCATGAGCATATTCAGTCTGTTGCCTCTACTGTTCTGACAGCTGGTAAGGAGAATGTTAACCACTTCCCATATTTTGAACCAGCTGTGGAAATATGTTGAAATGGCTTCCGTTGGATTTAAGTGTCCTAGCAGGAGGGAGTTTTAAGTTGATTTTTGAAGATTTTACAAAATTTGCACGTTCCATTATATTCGGGAGGGGGGGAATCTTAAGGTTGTTGCTGTTGTAGGAGAGAAGCTGACCGATTTTTTTCTCCTATATCTAATTTATTTCCCTACGCCAAGACCAGAACCACTATCCAAACCGGACCCTTGATGAGCTGGGTTTAATTAAAGGGGGAACAAATAGATGTTTAGCAAGATGATCCACATATTCAGAGAATGTGCATATGAGGTAGTATCATAGTGGCAGGCGCATTCTACATGCATTTTGACACATATCTGCTAGTTCAAGTGATAAGAAACCTGAGGCTGGAGTTTTCTGCTACTCCAGAGACTAGGACATGGAGCAGTGGGTTCAAACTACAGGAAGAGATTCCACCTAAACATTAGGAAGAACTTCCTGACAGTAAGAGCTGCTCGGAAGTGGAATGCCTAGGAGTGTGGTGGAGTCTTCTTCTCTGGAGTTTTTAAACAGAGGCTTAATGGCCATCTGTTGGAAGTGCTTTGATTGGGGGTTCCTGCATTGCAGGAGGTTGGACTGGATGGCCCTTGTGGTCTCTTCCAACTCTATGATTCTATGTACAACTGTATTTCAGAACGTGTTTACATCAATGGTAGAACCTGCTGCTTCCCAATGTGGTATGCATCATCCTTTAAAAATCTGAAAGGAGCAGGGATAATTATGTGGAGAAATGTAATCAGAGGCCTCCTGTGTCATAGGTAGCTTTGTCCAAACTGGCTTCCATTAGGAATACTGGTTGTGTGGTGCAGAACTTGTTCATACTTAACTATAAATTATTTTTCTTTCTCATCACATGCATACCCCCCAACTGAAATCCACACTACACAAATAATCCCATTTGAAATTGGATTATTTGCCATGGCTCCTTCCTATGGAATCCTGGGATTTGTGGTTTTATAAGGTGTTTAGCCTTCTCTACCAAAGAGTTCTGACATCTCACCAAACTACAAATTCTATATGAAGGAATCATGGCAAATAATCCAGTTTCAAATCAGGATTATTTGTGTAGTGACAGTCTCAATTAATGCTCTGTTGACCCACTTTTTCAACTATTTTTAAAATGTCCCCGTTTCTTTCTCATTCCCCCATTTGTTCCCCTTTGTCTTCAGATTACTTCAGTTGATGCAAACTGAGTTCAAAGTACAAAATTAGTTTTCACTCAATTAACTCAACAGGAGGGAAAGAAGAGAAATTGCCCTCCCCAGTACACTCAGGCATAAGCAAACTGCTGCATCCTCTCCTAGCTTGTGTGTTTTTCCTCATTAATAATTTTTGCAGTCTCGGCCATGCTTTGTTGTTGCTTGTCCACACATGCCCAGGTTTTCATATATGAAATATTGGAGGGTATGCACTTGGTGATTTGCAGCTAAATAGCAGCTACTGTATATATTTTTAATTAAAGTAGAAAAAATAATACAAAACCAAGATTTCCTGTGCTGGAGACAATATTAAAATCCTACCCATGGTGGTCACACATGCCACTCACCATGTGGTGCAGCAGTGGCCAAGTGATGAAGAAAAGGTGGTGAGTTCAAAGATGCAGGTATAACCAACTTGAAGTCCCCTTTGCATGGGTCTAAAGAGTCACATGTATAAAAAGTAATGTCGGAGGCAGGCTTGAGCTGGCCACAGTGGGTCAAGTGAATTCTTTCCTGGCCTCCTCCTGGTGTGTAGGAGGAGATTTATATTAAGGAGGGTGGGGGTTATGATTCTTTAGAAATTAATCTTTTATATTTACATTGACTCATATAACCCTTCCTCCTTTATTTTTGGAAGCAGGGCACACAGCAGTCACCAGGAGTCATAAATATAAAGAGCTATGTGGTTCCTTAATGGTTTATTATATTAACCTTACAAACCAATTATTTAGCTCAGCTGCAGACTGAAGCTCCAAAATGCATTTCCCCATGAATTATATATCTGTATATGTATGTAGTATATGTCTACATTATTTGAAAATGGGAGATTGAATTAAAATGGGAATTAAGTTGGACCTGTTGAACTAGAGGACTTCTGAGCAAAGAGGAAGCAAAGGGGTAGCTCCTCGGTTGAGCTGCTTGTTTAACTTATGCTCCTCTCACAAATGGCCTAGACATAATGGCTGCCATCCTGCACATTCTCATTTAACCCAGCAGGACTTACCAGCCTATTGCATGATGAGTTGCTGCTAATGTCAGCAAGCCCCTAAACTCCTCCTGCTGTTGCTGTTCTTGTTCTCCAGTGTTCACAGTCCTGCGGGGGTGGCACTGAAAAGCGGGAAGTGTTCTGCAAGCAGCGCATGGCCGATGGAAGTTTCCTTGAGCTCCCAGATACATTCTGTTCCACTTTGAAGCCAGTCTCCCAGCAAGCCTGCAAAAATGAGGACTGCCCTCCTGAGTGGCTTCTTTCAGACTGGACACAGGTATGGGGAAGCAGTAAAGATTGTGCCTGGAGTGTCTCTAGTATAGGAGTAAGCCAGTTGGGGCCCTCCAGATACTGTTAGGTTATGTTTATCAGCTCTCGTCAGCATAGCTGGTGGTGAGGGATGATGGGAGTTGCAATGTAACATCTGGAGGTCTGTAAGTTTCCTGCCACTGCTTTGGCAGGAGTTGTCCTGGTTGTCAAGGTTTTGTCCACTTCTCTTCTCCCCAAATCAGTCCTTATTGGTTTATTGATGTCATTTTTATTTTGGAAATTGGTATTTGTGACTAAGGACTTTAGCTGACGAAGCAAAAACCATGTCAGAAAGATTCGTTGATAACTAGAAACAGGCAACATTATCAGATGCTTTCATCAGTCAGCCATTCCGGGGGTGTAGCACAGACGTGAATAAGGTGTCACTTTTTATTGACAGCTTAGCTAGCCCATCAATGAAAAAAGTGATGCCTCGTCTGTGCAAGTGCTATGCCTCCGAATGGCTGAACAACAAGAGCATCTGATAATGTCACCCATTTCTGTTATCAATGTATCCTTCTGACTTGGTTTTGTAGCAGTAAGTACCTTGTCTGATAAAATCTTGAAAAGCATAAATTGCATTGAACCCATGAAAAGAGGTATGAATAGAATCTATCTGTATCATTAAAGTTGAGCCCCTTTTTTCCTTGTTGAATTTAGTAACTGTTGGGCTGTTTTGGTGGCTGTTGTTGTTGTTCTCAGAACTAGGAAAAATTACTTTGAGGAGATTGCAATTCCCAGAATCCCCCAGTCACCATCACCAGCTTGAAAGAGTGTAATGATCAGGTGGATACTAGTTGGAAGAATGATATATCTGCAAATCTAAAATGTTGTTTAGCCATGCAATCCTTAACCATGCAGTTGCTTTCCTCCTCACCCACCACACTAATTTTCATTGCCACCTCCTCTCTGCTGTTTCTTCACCCAAGGAGGGAGGGAGTAGCTTGTCTGATAAAAGAAACTCCATTCAATAGCCATTGTGAATATATATTGTGGAGGAGGCTGAACTAATGGGTAATGATCTATCCTGACAATCCAGCTAAATAAATAGATTATCTAATGAAATCTGCTGCTAGGACATGCACCCATTCTGAGACTAAAGAAGGTATTCTATTCCCCTCCTTAGGCAGTGCTGCTGCTTCTTACATTACATACCTTAAAATCTGTGCAACTCACATTTCTACACGTTGACACGATATTTCATTTGTTAAAAGTGTTCTCTTTTTTTCCATACCAGAGTTTTGTTTCTTTTTCTTACACTGTTTCCTCTATCCATAACCAACTCTGTATAAATATGAAATATAATATTTAATATTTATAATACTGAATATAGTGTTGCCATGGTGGGAAGAGAATTATTACAATTATTTGTTGTGAAGTTAAAGGCTTTCATGGCCAGAATCCATAGATTTTCCTTGGGTTTTTTTCAGGCTGTGAGGAAGAGTTTATTTCTAAGATTTCGCCTGCATCTGTGGCTGGCATCTTCAGAAAATGGTTGGGTAGGAGTGTGTGTAGGGTTTATATACTGTGAACCCCTGTTGGGGAGGATATGTACGTTTGTGTATTTGAATGGCTAGTTTCTGGGTGGAGATATGCAAGGAGGATTAGTGTCTGTTTGGCTAATGGTTGGCTGATGGCCTATTATCTGCTGGAAATCCCCCTGTCCCTGGGTGGAGTTCAGTTGCAAGTGTTGAGTTTTGATTTTAGTGTTTTTCAGGACTGGCAGCCAGATTTTGTTTACTTTTAGGGTTTCTTCTTTCCTGCTGAAGTTGTCCAGGTGTTTATCGGTTTCAGTAGCTTCTCTGTGAATTCTGACATGATAGTTGTTGGCCTGGTCCAGAATTTCAGTGTTTTTAAATAACATTTTGTGTCCCAGTTGGTTTATAACATGTTCTGCTATAGCTGATTTTTCTGGCTGGCCCAGTCTGCAGTGTCTCTCATGTTCCTTGATTTGTGCTTGCACACTGCGTTTAGTGGTCCCTATGTAAACTTGTCCACCGCTGCATGGTATGCGGTAAACTCCGGCAGCTGTGAGAGGGTCTCATTTGTTCTTCGCTGAGCATAGCATTTCTTGGATTTTCTTGGTTGGTCTGTAGATTGTTTGGAGGTTGTGTTTCCTCATCAGTTTCCCTATTCTGTCTGTGACTCTTTTGATGTATGGTAAAGATACCTTCCCTTTGGGTGGCTGTTTTTCTTCATTCCTGTGGTTTTTTCTGGGTCTGGCTGCTCTTGTGATGTCTGATCTGGAGTAACCATTAGGCTGTAGGGCCCAGTTTGAGTGCCTCAGTTCATCCTCCAGGTAGTGGGGTTTGCAGATCCTTTTTGCATGGTCTACCAATGTTTTTATTGTTCTTCTTTTTTGTCCTGGGTGATGATTGGAGTTTTTGTGTAGGTATCTGTCCGTGTGTGTGTGTGTTTTCCGTATACCTTGTGGCCTAACCATTGGTTTGGTTTGCGAATGACTAGGACATCCAAGAATGGCAGTGTTCCTTCCTTTTCTTTTTCCATCATCAATTGGATATTTGGGTGGTTTAGAAATGAGACCAAATCATCTCCGTGGCTCCAAACGGTGAAAGTGTCATCCACATATTGGAACCATGTTGTGGGCTTTTTTTGGTGCTGTTTCCAGGGCTTGCTTTTCAAAATGTTCCATGTAAACATTCTCTATCACGGGGCTCAGGGTGGCTGTCCATGGCTACCTCATCTATCTGCTCATAGAATTTGTTATCCCACTGGAAGTAGCTTGTGGTGAGGTAATGTTTGAACAAGGCTGTGATGTCCTCTGAAAATATTTGTTGGATGAGTGCCATGGTGTCCATTATGGGGACTTTGGTGAACAAGGAGACAACATCGAAGCTGATCAGTCTGTCTCCAAGTTTCAGTTCGATGATCATAGAAAAAAATCAACTGTTTGGAGCTATGGAGAAGATGATTTGGTCTCATTTCTAACCACCTGAACACCATCCACCCAAATATCCAATTGGCGATGGAAAAAGAAAAGGAAGGAACACTGCCATTCTTGGATGTCCTAGTCATTCGCAAACCAAACCAATGGTTAGGCCACAAGGTATACAGAAACCCCACACACACAGACAGATACCTACACAAGAACTCCAATCTTCACCCAGGACAAAAAAGAAGCACAATAAAAACATTGGTAGACCATGCAAAAAGGATCTGCAAACCCCACTACCTGGAGGATGAACTGAGGCACCCAAACTGGGACTAATGGTTACTCCAGATCAGACATCACAAGAGCAGCCAGACCCAGAAAAAACCACAGGAATGAAGAAGAAAAACAGCCACCCAAAGGGAAGGTATTTTTACCATACATCAGAAGAGTCACAGACAGAATAGGGAAACTGATGAGGAAACACAACCTCCAAACAATCTACAGACCGACCAAGAAAATCCAAGAAATGCTATGCTCAGCGAAGAACAAATGAGAGCCTCTCACAGCTGCAGGGGTTTACCGCATACCATGCAGCTGTGGACAAGTTTACATAGGGACCACTAAACACAGTGTGCAAACACGAATCAAGGAACATGAGAGACACTGCAGACTGGGCCAGCCAGAAAAATCAGCTATAGCAGAACATGTTATAAACCAACTGGGACACAAAATGTTATTTAAAAACACTGAAATTCTGGACCAGGCCAACAACTATCATGTCAGAATTCACAGAGAAGCTATTGAAACCGATAAACACCTGGACAACTTCAGCAGGAAAGAAGAAACCCTAAAAGTAAACAAAATCTGGCTGCCAGTCTCAAAAAACACTAAAATCAAAACTCAACACTTGCAACTGAACTCCACCCAGGGACAGGAGGATTTCCAGCAGATAATAGGCCATCAGCCAACCATTAGCCAAACAGACACTAATCCTCCTTGCATATCTCCACCCAGAAACTAGCCATTCAAATACACAAATGTACATATCCTCCCCAACAGGGGTTCCCAGTATAGAAACCCCCCCACTCCTACCAAACCATTCTCTGAAGATGCCAGACACAGATGCAGGCGAAACATCAGAAATAAACTTTTCCAGAACATGGCCTCACAGCCTGAAAAAAACCCTAAGGAAAATCTAATTATTTGTTGCTTTTTTCTAAAAGAAACTTTGGGCTTGTCTAGACCTGCTTCCAGCCGGTGTATTCTGGCCCTGAATCTTGCCCATTTCCCCCCTCTCCCCTCCCCCTTTGTTACCTATGTGAAACAGAAGTCTGCATGCACATGCCAGCTTGTACCAGCAGGTACTTCTGTTGGTGCCTGCGTTACTCCCTCTGAAGCCAGGGAGGGGGCTCTCAGTATGTGATCAAGGCTGCTCACATGCAGAGTACCTTGATCACAGGCTGGGGGCCTACTTCCCAGCTGCAGAAAGACTCCAGGAGTGTTGGCAACAGACGGCTCTATAAGCTGGCATGCAGGTACAGACCCTGCGTTCTTAAGCCAGCCTGATCTGGGATTTCCTGCATGAAGTGTTTTTTCCTGGGTGTTTAATTAAAATAGCTTAATGGGCTTTACCCCAGCTTACTCTGGCTTTGCCCTGGGCATCATCAGGATGGCCCAGGTGCAAAACGAGACAAGAGACCTGCATCGTTTGGACTTCAGGGCTCCAAGCCAGGGGGAAGCCAGGGTAAATAGCCCATCTAGACAAGCCCCTTGTAAAAAATTACATCCCGAGGCTTCTGGTGGTGAGGGAGACATGTGAGGTCGGGTTTTGGTGAAGCTCCAAAAAGTGATTGTTTAATATGGAAAATTCCCTCAAAAACTTAAAAGTTTGAGGGGCGAATTCTGCCTTGGGAAATAGGCAGTCAAAGGGGACTTGAATTGGCTCATATACCAGCCCGGGGAAAAAAAGTAACAAATTACATCCTGAGTTTGGATTGGGTTCGTTGTACAGGTATTGTCCTAACACTAGAATATACTTAGGTTGAGCTTTTGAAACAAACAGACTTCATTGTCTCTGATATTGCAGTGCATATTGCTGGATTCAAACCTCTCTTTCACATGTTGTGCCCTTCCTATTATGTTCCCAGTGTTCTGTGAGTTGTGGTGAGGGAACCCAGACACGAAATGCTATTTGCAGGAAAGTTCTAAGCACCGGACTTTCTGCCATCATCAACTCATCACTGTGCCCACCTTTCCTGTTCTCATCTTTGGTCAGACCGTGCGCATTAGGGACCTGTACAAGTGAGTATGAGGAAACAGTGGTGATGGAGGGGACTGTAAGTATTTGGGACTGAAGACAGGGTCACTTTAGTAATAGATCACTGCAAGGCAGTGCTAGGTGTAGAACTCCCAGCACTTCAACAAAGCTGAACACAGTTAACACTGCAGATTATTTGTATCCTACATTTCCTATTTATTAAGCTCCCACAACTGAAGGAAGCTTAATTTGAATTCGTGCCACAGTGCTTTGCCCAGATGTCTTATAAATCAGGCATTCAGACACATAATAGCAGTTCAAATTCACCTGCAACCTAAAGAGAATCGCTACCCTTCCCAATCACCATTTCCCATAAGCACAGTCAACCTCTTCAGACACTCCTCCCACAATGCGTGGTTCAGAGGAAGGCCTAGCCAGTCTCTCTGACCCTTTAGAATAAGACTGAGCCCCCTAGCTGCTCCATACTGTTCACATACCTTCTGTCTTGCTATGAGGGAGGTTTCAAGAAGGTAGGGTGGCTTTTCTCAGGAAATGTGCCTGATGTTCCCGTACTCTGACATTTGCTCCAGGAAAGCAGCAGAGCCCCCTCCCAGTGCTGATCTCAGTTGGACAACCTGTCCCACTTTACTGCTCAAGAAGAGGTGTTCACCCTACTTTGTGTGAGAGCTGGCTTTCAAGTCATGATGGGAAATCAGGTCTTAATAGCTGGTTACAGTTTTCAAAAAAAATACACAGACATGCATGCACACATACCATTCCCTCAGTCCAATATACTCTCAGCATAGTGTAAATATCCACTTGCAGAGTTACACTACACCAGCCCTACACAACTCCCATGAAGAATAGCGACATTGCCCAACACACAACAATGATTTCATCAGTCCACAGGAACAGAGTTGCTGAATGTGCAACTCTGCTTCTGCCAGTGTCAGCAGAATATGTCCATTGAGCAGTTGCAAATAATTTGCTCTACATGTGTAGCATAGCTTACATATGTTACTAAGAATGATGCTAGCCAATATCTTCAGCTTAATGTCATTTTAGAACATTGGTTCATATTCAACTTCATTTACTTAGTTATGTAGGTGTAACTAAGTAGTGTAACCTGGCCCATCCTCCCTAAACCTATCTTACTAGGCAGCAACTGCACCAAGAGATGGAGGTCCATTCAGATGGCGAATGGGGCACAAGAGGAGGATGTTTCCATCACTGAGTGAGGCTGTGACAAGGAATTACAACAGAGGTCCTGCTTCTGATTGTTGCAGCTCACCATTTGGCAGGAGGGGGCTGGAAAGTCATTCTCTTGTGTCCTGGTCACCAGCTGAATGGACCTCCATCTCAGTGTGGCAGCTGCCTGATAAAGTATTTTGGGAGGACATTTACAATCATGGCATTATCATCATCATGATTATGTAGGGTTAGTGAAATGGAGCAGTGATGGATCAATAATTCTAGGTTATAAATTCATAACTATAATACAGATTGCCAGCCAATGTGTGAATTTTATTTTTTTCTACATAAATGCACACACACACAGCAAATTGAAAAGATTTTTTTTAATATTTATTTGCAATTGTTTGTATTTATTTGTAATGGGTTTATAGTATATGTAAGAGCAGTGATTTATCCATAAGTGTGCCATTTGTAACTGATGCTTTTCGTGTAAGTTGGGATTTGATTTTGAAGTATTAAACATAACATTACTTACAAAATCCATGACACAGCCCTCATATTCCTTTCAGTTGTCTGGCACAGAGATCTGAACTGCAAGGACCCACATAACTAATGAAGTCCAATATTATCCACCATGGGGTTTTCAACCCGCTCTAAGTAGATTTGTTCTGCTTCATATTACTCCCTTGAGGTTGTACGGCATTCATTCATTCTTGCTGCTTTCAACTACCAGGCCTCACAGGGCTGAAATGATAAACATTTAACAAGGGGAGTTCCCTTTCTCTTTTGTTTATTCCGTATGTTCCTGAGACTGAGTCCTTCATTTAAAGACTTTTTAACAACAGGAACTGCATTTCCCCCATCAGTTTGAGTCCTGGCTTCTGCATTTAAACCAGAGCAGGATCAAATTTGTTTAGCTAAAATACTGCCTATTATTCCTGATTTAGGGAGGAGGGGGTAGACTGGGTCTCAGCAGCAGCTGTCCATCTACTTGCTATAAATCAAAGTGGGTAAAATTATAGAGAGTACCAAAATTAAGTTGATCCATTTGTTTAGTGAAGTTGAATCTACATTTTATATCTGATATGGTTTAGTGATGGAGCCAGTGTAGCATGGCATATCTGATATGGTTTAGTGTTGGACTATGACTCTGGAGACCAGGGTTCAAATCCCTGCTTGGCCATGAAAACCCACTAGGTGACCTTGGGCAAGTTACCCACTTTTAGCCTCAGAAAACCCCATGATAGGTTTGCCTCAAGTCACCATAAGTTGGAAATGACTTGAAGGCCCACAACAGTGAGGCTGTATCTACATTTTATACTTGACCCACTCAAAATGGCATCCCTATGTCAAATTTTCTTCCCTTTCCATATTGTTTTGTAGATGTATGGGCCCCATGATTGGCTAGTGTGAAGTATGGTCGCCATAGTTGGTGACCATAGTTGGGCATCTGCCAAGGGCCAGAGAGAGCCTATTGCTGAACCTGAAAATGCCACCTGTTGTCCTCACTCTAGATCTCCCTTCATCCTCCTGTTTACCCTGGTCATTATGCTCATTGTAGCTGTAGAGTTACCACTTAGATGAGCTCTATGGTGGTTGCGAAGGTATACATACATACATTAGGTTTCCAAAGAGGCAATACCTGAGGGGGCTTTGATGGCAAGAGTAGTGAGGTCCAGGGCAGCAGCAATGCCAGTAAGGAAGTCTGGCACCAAGCAAGAGCAGATCAGTGAAACCACGCCAACAGCTTGCTGGTTTGGTGGCAGCCCTGACCTTGACATGATATCATGTTGTGCTTATCACCACAAGCCACCAATGATGTGAAATGAGTAAGAATTGCAGGATTTCATCACGGCATAATATTGAAAAGTAATTGGTTACCACTATGGTTCTACCTCCAGCCTGACTGTACTCAGCATTGTAGTTTCAATTATAAAAGGTAACCTTCAAATTTCTAGTAATGAAAATAGTCTAACTTTACTTTTTAAAAAATCAACAAATAGCTGGCATGTAATAAAAGCCACATGCTTTCCTGTCCACCTCATTATTTCCTCAATAAGGATATAAGCATGTGAGGCAGCAGCATAAGCTAAGACAGTATGACTCTTGATCCTCCTCCCCGTGCTGAATCATTTGGCATATTTGTTCCCAGCTGACCTCAGAATCATTTTCCTACCAGTAGATATATGCATTTAACTGTGCACCAGAACACTGCAAGATAGGTGTGTATGTAACATGTATACATTTGCAATTGTGCACATAGAAAAAGTGTAATGTATGCATCAATATGCACATAGCTGCATATTCACGTGATACAGTGCTTACAGTGTTCCTTTCTTTGTAGTATAGTAGGCCTTTCCCACCTCCCTCTTACCCCATCCCACCAATGTCCATCATTTAGTGAGCCCACCATGCCCTTACACTTAATAAAAACTAGCTACAATGTTACAAAATGAATGACATAATCCCTTGTTAAGTTGCCATTATAATGCAACTAAGTTATAATTTTGCTATTGCAAAAATGACTTGATTACAAGTAACTAGTTGCTTTTAACAGTTACTTCCAAGCTCTGAATGCATTGCAAGAGAAATACTATTACTCTAAGAGAGAAAATAACATGACTATTGTTTTTATATGAGTCAGCTAGATTGAGGGTGCAAAGGTGATGTTGTACTGCTTTCAAATATTATTAATTATATTGCAGGACACCAGAGACCTGCGCACAAGCAGCCTCCTATGATAATGGCTCAAAAGAAAGTTTTTATCCAAACGAGGAAGCAGAAAAAGTTGCACTTTATTGTTGGTGGGTATGCCTACCTACTTCCCAAAACGTCTGTCATTCTTCGATGCCCTGTGAGAAGGTTCCGGAAACCAATGATCACTTGGGAGAAAGATGGCAAACGACTCATCAGCTCAGTTCATGTTACAATTGCTCCTTACGGATACATGAAAATCCATCGGTTGAAGCCCTCAGATACAGGGACATATACATGCACTGCAGGGCCAGCTCAGGAACATTTTGTGATTAAATTAATAGGGGGTCACAATAAACGTATTGCCACCCTGTCTGCTGGGATGAAGGAGGAAGAAGCCACAAGGAAGGCCAGTTTGAATGAAGCCTTGAACACCCAGGAGAAGCATCAGAAAGGAATTCTCTTCAATGGAAGCAAAACTGAGAAACGAGGACTTCTTACTGATCCCAGCAGCCGATATGATGATATTGTCTCAAGACTTCTGGAGTACAGAGGCTGGTCTCGTGATAACACCGAGCCATGGGAAGCTCAGGACTCTACAGAGAGAAATATCTCTTCAGAGGAAGACCAGGGCCAGGAGTACACCCTTCCTTACACCATGGTTGCCAGCCAGAATCGTTTGGATGACATCCTAAGAAACTTGTCTCAGCAGCCTGAGGAATTTAAGGATGTCTATACCAAGCAGCTTGTTGCACAGTTGGCCCATGAAATTTTCAAGAGCCATTTGGAACACCAAGAATCACTTTTCAAAACCCAAGGGAGTAGAGTCAGTTCCGCTTCGGTGGAGTTTCCGTTTAGCAAGGATTTTTCTGAGTTCAGCGCCTTGAGAACCTCTTCGTCGGAAGCACATCTATCACTGGAACTTACAAACGGGTCACATGGATCTCATAGAAAACCTGCAATTCTCAAAAAGATCTCTGCTGCACAACAACTCTCAGCATCTGAAGTGGTCACACACCTAGGACATACTGTAGTTTTGGCCAGTGGGACACTGAGTGTCCTTCTTCACTGTGAAGCTGTTGGGAACCCAAAGCCTACCATTAGCTGGGCAAAGAATGGAGAGGCTGTGCAGTACAGTGAAAGGTAACAAAACTATGTCATTCCATCCTCTGAAACAGCTAGATAGTTCACTTTCTTCACTTTCTCTTTTAATATGTATATTTTGTTCCTCACAAGGGCCAGAATCCTGTATTAGCTACTTAGGGTGCATCTACACTGTAGAAATAATGTAGTTTGACACCACTTTAACTGTCATGGCTCCATCCTACAGAATCCTGGGATATGTAGTTTTGCAAGGCACCAACACTCTTTGGCAGAGAAGGCTTTTTAAAAAATCTGTAAAACTACAAATCCCAGGATTCCATAGGATGGAGCTACAGCACTTAAAGTGGTGTCAAACTGCATGATTTCTACAGTGTAGATGCACCCTAAGTAACCTCTCCTGGCCTCCCCAAACCTGATGGAAATAGTCAACCAGGTTCTGATCTCTGTCAGAATGGACCTCCTTCTCCTTATGCAGCTGATGCAGTAATGGTTCCATATTCACAATGGCTACTTAGGGCATATATACATGAGCCACGATACACTGGCAGGCTGTGGACCTTGGCCCATTCTTTCCCCATAACTATCACTAAACAGGCTGGAACCAAAGACGAATGCTGGCCTGTCACTGCAGCTGCCACCATTTTCTCTGCTGCCTCAGAAGTCAGGAAGGGGGCCCGCAACATGTGACCAAGGCCCCCTGCATGTGACCAGCCTTGGTTTGTCTGGCTTCCAGGAGAGCCAGGGAGATGGCAGAAGGCAGTGAGGGCTGACATGCCAGATAGGTTACTGCAGACATGCAGGGCCCAATCCATTTTTTGCCAGTGGTAGCAAATTAAACTAGTTATTATTTGGAAATGGTTTATCAGTGCCTGCTCTAGCTTGCCCCCATCTGAGTCCCGTATCTGCCCTGGGGGTTGTGAGGACAGGGCAGAACGGGCCAAATGCCCTGAGTAATATGGACTGCAGGGCTCTGAGACAGGTCATGCTGGAGTATTTAGTCTGTGTAGGTAAGGCCTTAGTCACCATTTTGACACTATTGCTATGATTGTAACTCTCTTCTCAACCTACTTTATTGTGCATCAGCTGCATGGGGAGAAAGAGTTCTTTTCTGCCAGCAATTGGAGCACAAGTGAATAATGTTTCCATCAGGTTTCAGTGGAGTGTCAGGCTAGAAGAACTTTCTTTAGTTAAGTATATTTAACTATCTCTCTCTATGGCTTTTCTTTGCAAACGAAGATTCAGGAAGGACTCACCCCGCGCTTTCTACAAGCGTGCTGATGACTAAAAAGGCCAATCCGAGATAAACAAGTCCGGTTGCAGAAAGCACAGCAGAAGGTCTCCTTGGGTGATGTTTTTGGGTTGTGATTCTTTCTGCGTTGTTGTTTCTCTTCGAGACTTGTTTGGCGTGAGGTATCAAATAAGGCTGCAGCATTGTGGATAGTGCGTCTCCATGCCTCCCGATGTGAGGCTAGGGTGGACCATTGTTGGTGATCAATTTGGCCGAGCCTGAGAAGTTGTTTCAGGGAGTCCTTGTATTGCTTTTTTGGAGCGCCGCTCTTACGCTGACCCGTGGTGAGTTCACTGTAGAGTACTATTTTGAGGAGGCGATGGTCCTCCATCCTAGAAACATGCCCTGCCCAGCGCAGCTGTGTTCTCAATATCATGGCCTCAATGCTGGTGATCCCTGCTTGCTCAAGGACAGCAACATTCGTCACATAGTCCAGTGTATATTTAGGATTGTGCATAGACAGCGCTGATGAAAGCGTTCGAGGTAGGTGGTGGCGATAGGTATAGATAGATAGGTATAGATAGATAGCAGCTGTGTTCTCAATATCATGGCCTCAATGCTGGTGATCCCTGCACTATATATTTAACTATATTTAATTTAATTAAGTATACTTAACTAAGTAGTTGATACAGGATTCTGGACTTTTGTCTCTTTCTTGTGCAGCTACCCTCTGTTTTTGTTGCTGCTGCTGCTGCTGATGATGATGAAAGATTTGTTGTTTGGGCTGTCATGCAGAGTTTGAGAGGGATCTTAACAGTGCTTCCAGAAGGAGGGCTGTTAGCACTACCAGTCAAAAGCAGTTCTATAGTCAGTCTGTCTTTTCCT
The DNA here is from genome assembly GCA_030847615.1 of Gambelia wislizenii. NCBI lineage: Eukaryota > Metazoa > Chordata > Lepidosauria > Squamata > Crotaphytidae > Gambelia > Gambelia wislizenii. Next base: position 319,034,223 of record JAUMIR010000002.1, on the reverse strand, counting down.
CCTTAGCAGGATTTTTGTGATAAGAAAAAAGATCGAAGAAGCAGAGGAAAACATGAGAGTGTTAAAAATGGAAGACAATGTCGTTTGGAACTCCCATAGATATCTATGAAAGCAGAAGGGCAATTTCACAATAAAAGCCTTGTCTGAAGGCACTCTTAGGGCTTGTCTACATGGACTAAATACCATAGTTTGCCCCCGTTCCAGAGTCCTGCAGTCCAAATGATGCAGGGCATTTACTCCAATCTGCCCCCAGGCAGTCCTCACCACCCACAGGGTAGATGTGGAGCTGGAACAGGGACAAGCAATTACAGGAAAACAGCTGGTTTATCTAGGAAAAAACTGGATGGAGCCCCACGTGTCCACAGGAGCTCATCTTGCACGCTGCTCCTACCTGCTGCTGCCAGTTTCCTGGCTCTTCCGGAAGCGAGGCAGGGGTCCCTCCACATGTGACCCGCAGGGGGACTGCAGTCACATGTTGTAGAACCTCTGACTGGCTTATGCAAGTGGGGGAAATAGCGATGACTTCAGCAACAGGCCAACATCCTGTTTGGACTCTGGCCTGTTTTCTGAGGTAATAGAGGGAGGGAATGGGCCAGATCCAGAGTAAAGATATGCTGGCAGGGAGCAGGCATATCCTGCCTGGTATAGATGACCCCATAGTTGTTTTTTGTCTAGAAACATTGCAAGACATACAGTCTAAGATCTCTTAGAGCCTCCTGTCTGATGAAATCCCAGACAGAGCCAATAAATAAAAGAGCCTCAATTGAATTGTAAGTTGCAACTAGACTACACCCATGAATCAGTGAGATTTACATATGTGTTACCTTACCATTCAGTAATGGATTCAATGGGTATACTCTAGTGAGGTCATCAGTAGGATTTAGGCCTAAAGCAGAAGAGTGAACTGTATTAGTTCAGGATGCACTTGGTGAAAACCAACATTCGTTCTTGCTAGAAAGCCGCACATCTAGGAGGAAGTTCCTAGTCCGTCTAGGAGGATGTTTCTAATCCTAAAGCTGCACATTTAGAAGGAAGTTCCTAATCCAGCTCTTTCCCTTCCTCACTTTTTTTCAGTTTACAGAGAGAAGTGTGTTTTTTTGTAATGCAAGGAAATGTTTTAAAATGTGACACAAATACACACCACTCCAGCAACCTAAAGTAGCACCACTCATTCTACCACCTCAGAAATGTAGAACCTAATTCAAATATATGTGATTTGTTGATTCTCTTGGAAAAACTGGACTTTCCATTTTACTTTTAATTGTTAAGAGGTGTAAGGAGGAAGTGGTTGTACTCTGGAAAGTGACAGCCACAGACGACAGCCATTGAACAGCGCTGTATCTAGACTTAATTCTTAAAGTAACTGTGTACAATTAGCAAAGCATTTGACTAGTCTAGATACTCCTGAGCATATCAGTCATATTTATTGCAAAGATGATAAAGTCAGACTTGATTGTTTTTTCATGAAGATGCCAAATATCTTCAGATATTTGTCACTTGACAGTATTCCACCTGTCACAACATTTATAAGATCTCAGTCTTGCAGATTCATGGCACGTGAAAAATTGCTTTGATAAAGTGAAGAAGGCAGTGAAGATGGTGGGCGGGAGGGTGGATCTATATGTTTCCTTCAGTTCAGTGGCAACACTAGGGGAGGTGACACCAGGTGACACCACCAGGGGAGAGGGGTGACACCAGCCTTAATGATGCCACAGCTTCAGACTGGACATAGAACAAAAATAAATGGGATGGCTTGAAAAGATTAATCAGTCTAGCCAGCAAGCATGAAGTACCATTATTCCTCCCAATTCCCTGGAGAAGATATGAGCAATCTTTACAGACTAGCTAATAACAAGATCATTTTTACACTTCATGGTTTTTAGAAATATACGTAAGAGCTTTCAGACTGTAGTCTGAGTCTTCCAGCTGGTATATAGATCTGTCAAGGTATAAATACCCTCCCTGGCATATGTTGGCTTCCTCTAAGATAATTACATAATTTTTCCCCCCAAAAAATGAGTCTAAATCTGGGGACTATGCTTTGCTAAAAAATTCTTTTTAGAGGAATACAGTATTCATTTCTCTCAGTACCTTCAGAACTACAGCTCTTAGAAATTGAGAGGAAATGAAAGTTAACCCAGTTAAAATCCATAGTATGGATATCATAGAATCATAGAGTTGGAAGAGACCACAAGGGCCATCCCTTGTGAAGGATATACCTTCAGTGTTTTAGTGGGAAGCAGTCCCTCTAAGTCAAGGGTGGGCAACTGGGATTGCCAATTCTCGCATTTCCAGGGGCACCTAATGTGATGTCACATCACTTCTGCTCACCACGTTTGAGCAATTTATGATGGAAATAAGGTCTTTTGGGAGGACTGATGGGACAGAAGGAGACAACCTGCTGCATCTGAATCATAGAATCATAGAGTTGGAAGAGACCACAAGGGCCATCTAGTCCAACCCCCTGCCAAGGTGGATTAGAGTGCTTGATTGAGGATTTCAGGCACAAAATAGACCAAAACTCATGCTGATATGTTGTTGTTGTTGTTGTTGTTGTTGTTTTAATTGTGGTTTCAGAGGCTGCAAAATGGGGGTTAGGGGCTATATGCAGCCTGAAGAATGCACTGTCTCCACCTCAGCTCTAAATAGAAAATCGACTGTGTGAAGAGATTGGCTTGTGTGTCATGATGTAAACATTCCTTTCTTACTGAAATTTTGTAAGGAGGAGTGAAGTTCATGGTCAACTGTTTGCTTAGCACAATGTTGCTAGGAGTGGGTTTTTCTGATAACATGCAAATTCACATCAGGCTCATGCTACCATTTGCTTTTCTGCATGACTTTAAAATCCAAATCAGTGGGGTTTGGAGTGGGGAACCTTTGGCCTTCTAGATATTTTGAACTATAATTCCCATAATTCCACACCACTTGCCATGCTAGCTATGACTTGTGGGAGTTGAAGTCCAAAACATCTAGAATGCCAAAGGTTCCCCACCCTTGGTCTAAGGCATCTGGTCCGATGGTCTAATGCAACTGATGCATGCAGCTCCAAGTGTCAAATTTAGTCATATGACGTGACATTAAATATGTCACTTGGAGTTCCATGAATCTGATTCAGTATGTATATGCGGGAGCTGATGAAAATCTCAGTATGTGGAGTTTAATGCTTTCCTTCTGCATGCTGTAAACCTGGCAAAAGTACTTCCCTGAAGCTACTATTTGGCAAGAGATGGAAGCTGTCAGTGGCATGGAAGAAGAGAAGACAAAGAAGTTGCTTCACTTTTCCCCTCTTGTTGTAGTTCAACCTTTCGCCCTCAGGAACATGCCTCCCTCCCCCCCCCCCAAGATGGATATATGGGATCTCCATAAAAGCTCCATTACACACACACAGTCAAACAAACATAATCCCAGCCTCTCCTTAACCACCCCCTTTTGGGCAGCCTGTCCCACGGGTTCTTGGGTTGTTTAAAAAATATTACAGACAAACATCATTAAATTCCACTGTTTAATGTTGTTTGAGGCACAATTAGCATCCAGTGCTCTGCTTTTTAGAATGATTGGTAGAAGCATAGCAAAAAGTAACTGTTTCTTTGTTCGCGGAGCTTTCCCTGGAGAGAGTTGTTGGGAGCAAAGTTTTCAAAACTTTGAATTTTGTACATGTGTAACACTTAGTTATATGGCCATTTCAGGAAAGAGATGTTTCTGTTCTTGGGTTGAAGGGGAGTGGGCTGTTCGTACACCAAGAATGCTGCTCCTTCATCTCTGAACTCTTCACAGGCCATAAAGCTGTAGACTGAAATGTCAAGTACCCATCTGTGGTTAATTCCTTGGGGTTTTCTTTCATAAAGGACACATTATTTACATGCTTGACTGTAAAGAACATTTGGGGGTTGGAGCAATGAAAATGCACACAGGAGAGTGGAAGTTGTTAGCAGTGGCTGCAGCAAGAGTTATACAGTGAAAAGTGTTGTATGTGACAGAAACACACACTACAATCAGCCCACTCTGGGTCCAAGTGCCATCACACATGCAGCAGTATCTCTGAACAGATAGATAATGCAGGTTGAAGGGCTGCTGCTGGGGTAGATAGTCATATCCCCTCCTCAGAAGCATTTAAGGTGTAGATGTTACATTCTTAGGCTTGTGGTCCCCAATTAAGGTGTCCATTTGCATACTATATGGATAATATGCCTCTAGGATTATATTCTGTATATGAGAATGCCCACAAGCAAGAAAACTAATTACTGTTAGTGCAGGGCCGATTTAAGGAATTTTGGGGGGCCCTGCAATGCTTTATTTTGGGGGCCCCATATGTTTATCTCAGGTCAATGTAACCTAAGCTAACCTAACCTATTCACATTACAAGATATTCAGATTATTACTAATAATGTTTTTGCAGGACGAGGATTATGACAAGGCCCCCCACAATGACAGGGCCCCCTGTGGCTGCAGGTGCTGCAGGGCCCTTAAACCAGCCCTGTGTTAGTGACAATGAATATAGTATTATATAGCCAAGATCCTACATAGGAGGTGTAGCTACAATATTGTGACTACACTCCATCTCCTAATCCATGAAAGCCACCTGAAAAGCCTGTCAGCCATCCTGAGTGATGGAATTCTGTGGCACTGGCAAATCAGGCATAGCAGGATGACATGAGCAGCCCCCTACTGCCAGCATGCAACTGTGCGATGAAGAGTTGCAACAGGATCCCACAGGGATCCCTGCTTCTGCTCCTCACATCATTGTTTGTTGGCAGGAGGAGGCAGGTAATGTTACTTAGGACAACTGACTGGCTTTCAAGGTGGGTTTCAGGGGCATTTATGATTGTGGCAATGGTACCATGATTATAAATGTGAACAGGAAACAGTTAGGTGGTCATACGTCTAACTCACAACATCATAACTGACCAACAGGATGCCAGCCTATGTGTGGGTGTGTACCTTCAAGTCACCTGTCGATTTATGGCAAAGCTATGAATTTTGTACGGTTTTCTTAGGCAAGAAATACTCAGAGGTGGATTGTCATATCCTTCCTCTGAGATATAGCCTACAGCAATTGCTATTCCTGGTAGTTCTCCATCCAAGTACTAACCAGGCCTGACCCTACTTGACTTCCAAGTTCAGTCTTCAAGGTATTTAGGCAGCCTTTCAAGCCTGCTCCGCTGGAGGTGAGAGTCATTGTAGGTTGATGGACAAGCATGCTGGCTTGGAATGGGAGGCCTACATTCCACCCCTTCTCTGCCATGGACGAATTGTAAAGTAGTGGATAAGTTGTTTCCTTTTAACCTCAGCATATGTTTTCTGAAGTGGAATTACAGTATGCTGTGCTACTTCATAGAGTGAACTCAAAGATTAAAGGTAACATGTAAATTATGAGTAGGCAGGCATAAACTGTGTGTCAGTTCAGTGGGCTGTAGTAAAATACCCCTCAAGGCTTGCTTTTTATAACTGAATAGTTGTGCACATTGAAGTCTTGGGAATCAAAGCAATGGACTATCTAGCTATTGCCTCTTCTGGCTGGTAGCTGCTCTCTGAATCTTATGGCAGGTGTTCTTTCCAGGCCCGGTTCCCTACTGTCCTTTAAACTGGATATGTCCAATATTAAACCTAGAACTTTAAGCATGTCAGATATTGAACCTAGAACCCTAAGCATACAGAACAGATGTTCTATACTAACAAGGTATGAATGCTTAGTATGTGTGCAGAAAATTATGGGTTCAATCCTGACCACACCTAGCAGTCAGAAAGAGGTGGGTATGCTGTCCCACCACTGTACTGATTTGTCAGGAACAGTCTTGATTAATGTTCTGTTATCCCACTTTTTCAGCTCCTTTTAAAATGTCCTTATTTGTCTCTACTCATCCCACTTTCCCTCTTTGTCCTCTGATTACTTCAGCTGCTGCAAACTGAGTTCAAAGTGCAAAAGTAGTTTGCATTTAGTTAACTCAGGTCTCATCTACATGGTAAGATACGCTGGCATGTTCCATCCCCAGATCAGGCCTGCTGCTTCCCCATTACTGGCATGAAATGGGAGGGAGTCCTCATGGGGCTTGTCTATATGAGGCAAAACAATATGGATTGCGCCACAGTAATGGCAATTTGCAGTAGCTACTATTTGTCTTAATGGATTTTTGGGCAGATTGCAGGCACGCAAAGTTATCCATGTTTGCTGTGCAAGCTGACATGCCTGTGAATCAAGATCACAGCCACGAGTGAATTACTTGTAATTTCACTTACCTAAACTTGCCACTGCTGGACAGTATTTTTAACCCTATCCAAGGTGTGAAAGAGCAACTTTTCATTTTAACAAAAAAGTAAACAAAACAAAACCATTTTATTGCTTTAGCACTTGCTCGCTGAGGCGAAAATCCAACATGGCGGCTCCAGGTGCTGCCTTATTAGCAAGCTCCACCCCACACACACACCGACCAATCAGCTTTCAACTTTTGCTCGTATGGGGAAAGTGAATCAATTTGGTCGCCTGTCCCACTGAGCAGGAATGCACATTCCCTCCCCCACTGTTTTTAAAAAAAACTTCGGGAAAAGCCACAAAGGCTTTTTATGCGTACTTCCTGGAGTTTTTGGCCCCCCTCCTTTCAAATAACGGCAGTGATGCAGAATCCCATTAAGACAAATGGTATTTTCCTCGCATTCTGTAAGGAGTATTTTCAACATTTAGACAACGCCATGTACATACCAGCCCATGTCTGCAGCCACCACTGATGCCGTCTGCATCACTCCCTCCTGAAGCGAAGAAGGGGGCCTGCAGCACTTGATCAAAGCCTCCTGCATGTGATTAGCATTGGTCACATGCTGTGGGCCTGCTTCCTGGCTTCAGAGAATGTGACACAGGCAGCAGCTGCAGAGACAGGCCAGCGTGGCGGCATGGGCTCCTACACTCCCGCAGCACCCAATCTGTTTGTGCCTCAATGAAGCATTTTTTGCAGGTATTTTGCTAGAGTGGTTTAATGGGCTTTACCCCATTTTCCCTCTGTCTTAGTCCCTTCTTTGCCCTAGGGGTTGTGAGGACTGTCCAGGGGCAAAATGGGACAAAAGCCCTGTGCTGTTTGGATTGCAGGGCTCTAAGACAGGGGCAAGATGGGGTAAATTACCTGTCTAGACAAGTCCTCAGTAGAGAGAAGAGGCCCTTCCTAGTCGGCTCAGGGGCAAGTTAACTGCTGCAGCCTCTCCTAGCTCATCTGTTCTTCCTTATTAACAGCCTTTGCCATCCTGAGCATACTCTCGTGTTGCTTGGCCACATGTGCCTTGGTTTTCACCTGTGAAATGTCAGAGCGTATGGTGTACATGTACTTTTACTTTATGTTATGTCTTCCATTTTATCATACTATTCCATCAGTGACTTTAGGACAGCATACAGTATTGGCTCAAGATATTTTGCACCCCACTCACAAATACAGGTACATAGTACTCAGATTAATCAACTCATTTTGGCAGTTCAGGCAGAAAAAGTGTTTAAGCACCTGTCCTTCTACCTGGAAATAAAAATGTAATAGATTAAATAGCTAATTCTTTGTCCCTTTTTGTCACATCCAAATTGAGACAGCCCCCTTATTCTGCCTAATATAGGACTTTTTCAGATGCCTTAAAACCCATCAGGGGAGGGCAGGAGAGACACGCGGCTATCCTGCTTCAGGGGGGCAGTTTTGGACAATGATGCTCCCCTCCTGTCATCGTCCGTGTTGCTTCTGTGTTCGATCTATTGCAAAGGTGCCACTTTTTACTCACGAAAAACTTCAGTGAGTGAAAAATGGTGCGTTTGCAATAGATCGAACGCGGAAGCAACACAGACGATGACGGGAGGGGAACGGCATCATCCGAAACTGACACCCTGCCGCGGGATAGTCGCGTACCTTTCCCATCCTCCCCTGGCGGGTTTTAGGGTGTCTGAAAAAGTCCATATACAGGCAGTGTACATGGCCTATTGCATTTTAAGTTAAAAGCAACTATGTGAGCTGTGAGCTGTGATAAACTGAGAGATTTGACCATTCAGAGGTCACCCAGTGAGCTTTACTGAGTGGAAACTGAATCCAAGTGTCAATACTGTCCATTCTTCCTGACAGGTGCATTAGGGTAACTTTTATTTTGTTTCGTTTGTTTATCGTACATTCACTTATTCATTTCTACAATTTCTCTCCCTCCTTCCCTTCATTATAGAATGGTTCCAAGGTCATCATAACACATAGTACATCCGCTGAGATGATTGGAGTTGAACTCCAAAGCATCCAGAAAACACCATGTTTAGAAAGGCTGCTGTTATATCATCATTAGATATTCAGTGGAAATACACAAAATTAATTAGTGCCACATTCAATATAGATTATTCTTTAGCTATCCTGCCCTGTTACATAGGTCTAAGTATTAATTAAAAAGACCTGTTGGAAAATGTTTTCACTTGATGCCAAATACTAAATAGCTTCCTGGGTGAGAATCATCCATGATTGAGATGCCACCACTCAGAAGGTCCTGTTACATATTCTGGAAGTCTGATAGAATAACCAAAAGAGCCAGCCCAGCAAATCCTGTAGGATATGGGGAAATGCATACTTTTAGGTAGCCAAGTCCTAAGCCATTTAGGCTTTTATACATCAGTGAACACCCTGAATTGACACATAGACAGCCAATGCAGTTCTTAAGAACCAATGCTATATGCTCTTACACCACCAAACTAGTCAACTCCCTCATGCAAACCATCTTCAAAGATAGCCTCACATAGAGAACATTACTGTAAACTAATTGGCAGGTCGTGGGATCACAGATTATTGTGGTCAACTATTCCTGTCTAGAAATAGCTAAAGCTGGTAAAGCAGCCAAAGATGGAGATAAGCACTGTGCTGATGCAGCCAATTGGGTCTAGTGGCAGGGAAGAATTCAAGGAGTACCCCCAGCCAAGACCTGTGGCATACTTGCAACAAGGTTGGTCATCACTATTTTATCGGGCATGGGTTGCCTGGGAAATACTTCTGGCTGCCACTTTGGTGAGCTACTCACATAATAAATGTTGGTGTGACTTGATGATCTAATTTGATATAGGGCAGCTCCTAATTATTGTAGGCACGGTTCTGGAAAAGTGAAACTGCTACCTTCCAATGTATTCTCACTGCTGATGACATGTGATTAGTGTTGTTTCTGGTTCTTTTGTTAGTTACTGGTTGTGCTTCTATGGTATTCCATGGGTTTAAATCTAATATTAATTTTATATTGTATACAGAGATCACTGGAAGCTACCTTAGAAAAGTTTGACCTTTTTCTTTTAAAAAAAAAAAGGGAGCCCACAAAAATAACAGATGCTTATCCATTCTTAACTGCCTTATTTCATGCCAGAACGCTCATACTGCATGTTTGTGGCCAGTGGTGATAATATAATTCACATTTGCTGCATCCAGCTTCACTCTGATCACATTCGCAGCTGTGTACAATGTACATATATACTAGTACCTGAGGCTCAGTGGTGGCTCATGGCTTCCACATTATTGTGGTGGTAAATCTTCTCCAGGTTTGAGCCTGAACTTTAAAGGAGCAATCCAAGGTGTTGAACCTATTTTGGGGATAGGACTCAACACCTTGGTGGAACGTTTAGACAAAACCACAAAGGAGATTCACCACCACCATAACAAGACAGCCTCCAGCCACCACTGCTGCAGCTTTAATATTATACTCCATACCTCTGAAAAAGTGGGTTGTAATCCATGAAAGTTCATCCTTAAATAAATTTGTCAGTCTTAAAGAGGCCACAGGACTGTTTGTTGTTTTACAAAAATGAACTTCTTGCAAAAATGAACTTCCATCAGCTATCAGAACACCAAGGGATCTTGTAGCACCTTTGAGATTAACTCAGGGCTTTTCTAGATAATGAAAATACTTCTCACAAAATTCAATGGGAATAGCTTTTGTCCCAACAGGATCCCGCAGCAATTCAACTTATTCAGAAGGAGAGGGATAAAAAACTCCATTTACTGTGCAGGAAAATCCTTTGTGGTGTGTATTTTTAAAATAATGCAAGGAAATGTGCATTTGTACCCATTAAGGCAACCGATTCGATTTGCTGTGCAGTCTCAGAGAGGGTGGAACTGGACATTTGATTAGTCGGATATGCGTGAGGAATAGGCTTTCCAGCAAGGCAGCATGTTGGTTTTTCAAGGTAGTGATCGTGCACTTTTTTTGCTCCACCAATCACCCAAATAATTTTTAAAGCAGAAAGTCTCACTTGCACACCTCTGCTTTAATATTGAAAAATAAATACTGTACTGCGATGGCAGCATTTATCACACCAATTTATGGCTGCCATCTTGATTTGCAGGTGTCTGAACTTCAAACTACAGATAGCTTCTCAGTGTATCGTTTTTGCTAAAAGATCATGGAGACAAAAGAATGCTGCAGCAAATTAGCAATAATGAATAGGAATTAGCATTATTTCCTCTCTTCTAGACAAGCCCCAAGAGAAAGAAGTTGTAGCATAAGCTCTCATAGACATCCATCTATTCTCAGATGCTTCTGCTCTAATGTCTTTCTCTAGTTCATAGGCAGGGATGGCGCTGCTTAAGAGTGTTGATGTACTTTGAGGCATCTGCGTTAGCTGACGTATTTACAAGGCAGCTGTCCAAGGATCTGCTGCCAGTACAAGCTTCCTGTCTGTAAGTTATGGGCCTGAGGTTAAACATTCAAGTCCGGTCACTAGGGTCAACCTAGGAAATGAGAAGGCACAGAAGAGTCAACTCTTGGGGCTAAAATTAATTTTAAATGTCTGTTTCTGTGGAATATCTAGCAGAGTTCCTGATTTATCCAAGGTGCAATTCATTGCTGTGGTTTAGATTCACCATTAGTTTGCCTGCTGCTTTCCCTCTCAGTGGTTAGAAGCTCTCCAAGTGCAATGTTTTCTGTAATTTACTAGCATTTGCAGTTTCATTGCTTTTTAAAGCAGCATTTGCTTTGATTATTTCTTTTCCTAACAGATACAACATTGGATTTTTACTACTAAAAGAAAACTTTTTTAAAAAAATGTGTGTCTCCCCACCCACACCCACCCCATGTGAGAAAAGGAATGTGTTTGTTATGGGAAGCACATGCAGTCTTAATCAAGAATAGGCCCAAGGTATATAGCTAGTTGGATGTAGTCCTGCAAAAACATCTTTCAGGCTCTTAGAAAGTTGTATACGCAGATTTGCATTGCCAGGTTACATCCTGTTGGGAAAGAGCCCATAAAGTGATTTAAACTACAGCAGTGTGTGTGTGTGTCTTTTTCCACTATGCTTTTAAAAGACATGGAGGTTGTACAAAGTCTACACAAGTATTAAGCTCAATATCAATCATAAGAAAATCACATATTGATCCCACAGTGAAAGCAACAATATTTTAGAAGTGTATGTATGTCAATTTATGGTTTTGCTTCTGGATCACAAATGCTCTTTTCATCAGTGCTGGTTCTGAGTTTTGAGAAACCATCAAGGTGACCTTGGTGTACCCGCTCCCTGTAAGTGTACCTGCCTCTTCTTCTTCACCACTGTGCATTCATTGCCCTCTGGACTCAGTAAGTGCCACCTCCCAGAGAGAAAAGGTAAGGGACGAGGAGGTTGCTCCTCTTTTTCCTTGTTTCTCTTGCTGCTCCATCATGTAGAGAAGGCAGCAACCACAAAGAAACCAAGAGACTCCAGAGGTTGGCAGTGGGCCCCTTACTGAGGCATGGGCCTTAGCCATCTGCCCAGCAATGCCATTCCTTGATGTGAGTCCTGGATTTCCTTACTGATCCATGTTGGAGGATTGCAATGAAAACCATACTACAGATCAGCTTGCATGTTCACTGGATGCTTCAAAGACACATTTCCCTGCTCACAGTTGTTTTAGCTTTGTTACTGGCTGGCCCTGTTCAGAGACTTAGAGACAAATGTCTGTTGTTTCTGTTAGCTCTTTCCTCTTTTACCCATTCAAGGTAACTTACACAGCATCCTGTTGCATGATCTGTATCCTCTCTGAACTCTGGAGTGTATGCATATTGGCTATTGTACAAAAACCTCTATGCATGTGCAGGCAAGGGGTGGAACTAGAAGGCAGAAATCCAGCCCACAAGTGGCATTCATTTCTATTTGCACAGTGCTCGTGTGGTTCATTTCCAACTGTTACACTACTTGCCTGAGTGCACAAATTCCATGAGTCGGTGTTAGCAGACAGGTATAACTGAGGTTCTGGTCCTCTGAAAATGAATGTGAAAAGTGGTGGTGTTACTTAGTTCGGTGACTAAATTTCTGGCACAACATACCTCCTCCTCTCAGAACTACTGCCCAGTAATGTAGGTTTGGTGTGCATTTGTAATTGTGGCAGTAGTGCAGTGATCATGACTACATAGGGATCATGAACATGGAGCAGTTGCAGATACATAACTCTAGGTTGCACATTTGTAACTGTGATAGTGAATGCCAGCTGGGGTTTCTTTTCCAGCTGCAGCTGGTGCTTCCAAGAGCCAACAAAGTCCCAGCTGGAACTCAGCTGACTCCTGGAAGCATGAGCTTGAGAGTGCTTTGCCCCTCTTCTTCCTTTCCCATGCCATGAAGGTGGGGAAAGAATGCGGCCATTCTCTTTCAGTTGGCATTTGAAAGTACTAGCTTTGTTCCATTTGTTCCATTTCCCTCCTTCTTGCCTAAGGAAGGGCTGGAGAGGAGCAAAGCCTGATTCTTGGCTAAAACGCTCCAAGAAAAGTGCCAGATTCTTGGCAAAGTGACACCCAGTACCTCAGATGAGGATGCTGTGATAATGAGCTCTCCCATTATCTGGCTAACATAGCTGAGATGTGGAATCTCTCCTCAGGTAAACAAAGGGTTAAGGGTGTATCAGGTTAAAGTTTCACATTTTATGGGGAGTCAGCATCAGGAGATAGCTGACCATTGAATATGACACCTGGAGGAAACTTCAAAATGCTTCTCTGAAGAGGTTATAAATACGCCTCAGGGGCCATGAGGCAGAGAGAAGAACAAAGAGAGACAACAGCTGGGGTGGGGTGGATTCACATCCCAGCTAAGGGAGTGCTTGGTAGAGAGTGGGAGGTTTACCACACTAAGGTTGTAAGAAGTGATTGCCTTACTTTAGAAGCAAGGATGTATTGCTTGATGGAAGCACAGCCTATCACACACTGCTAAAAATTCCATTCCTACAACTGTATGAAAATACTTCATTCCGCTTCCTACACACCACGTTGGCCATTTATGCTCCTCTTCCCCTCCTCCCTCTCCAATTAGTCTCCTCCTCCACAGAGCTTTCCCCTCCTGCCTTTCCCATGTGTCATTTCCTGCTTTTCAACAGTGCATTCTCCCCTTTTAATTAAGAAACATAATGCTGCGTGACAGTGCGGTATTGTGAGAATGCAACTTCAGACGTTTCTGTAAAACCATTCTCCACTTTTCACCCAGCAGGCTGCAGATTCTCTGTTTCTGAAGCAGATTGGGGCCTTCCCCTACAGCAGAAAAGTGAGGAGTTTCTCTCTGTTCCTCAGGAGTAAGCCTCTACTGAACTCAGTAGGTACTTACTCCCGAAGTGCAAACCCACCTCGGGAGTAAGCCCACAAGTGGCAGAAGGGGGATGATTCATTGATTGACAGATACAGTTGTCCCTCCACATTCACAGGGATTAGGGTCGTAAGACCCCGCAAATGTAAAAAAAATGCGAATAACCACCACCCTCCCGCAACCCTCTCGCTGCCTCTCCCACCCCCCGGCCAGCCCCCCCCCCAGAAGTGGCCACCGGGCTTCTACAGCCCAGTCACTGCTTTTGGGAGGGTGGGGGGATGCCCTCCCCAAACTGTGAATACTCAAAACCATGAATGCTAAATTCGCGAATGTGGAGGGGCAACTGTACTTGCAATTTTTTTTTCTTTTTAATTTCAAGAGGACAAAAACCAGCTTAACCCAGCCTGCAGGAAAAGCACTGGAGTGCACCTAGCCATGCTTATGTGAGAGTAAATTCCACTGGGCTCAAGGGGGCTTACTTTCATGTAAAGCCGTGTGGGGAAGGAGAGAAAGAGAGGGGCCAGAAGTCTTACTAGCTAAGACACATTCCTGCTTTATTTATTTTTGTAAAAAAACAAACCTTTTACCATCTTTATGATCTTTATAATGGAAATGATCCCAAATCCATTCATGAAATAAAAAACTTTCTCTCCTCTATTAACCCCTCTTGGCTCCAACTAACACAGATTACCACCTTTTTATCGCATTTACGCTCCATACCCGTCACCCACAGACCATTAACCTTTTATGAAAAGCTTTGTGTTTCATCGGCATCCCATGTCAAAGGTGTTGCAGCTACCATATACAAACATCTCTTTGACAACTCCTATGGCTGTCTTTCCCATGTCAAGACTCACTGGGAATCTGAATTACACCTCCCCATAATGGACACTATGTGGTCTCACATAGGGTCCTCCCCCCCCCCCATACAAAACCAGGTCCATCCAAGCAAAAGAAGGAGTTTTAAATTTGTCCACTGGTGGTACCTTACCCCAACATGCTTATCCAGAATGGTGAAAACAATCTCCCCCCACTGTTGGTGAGGGTGTGGCTCTCTGGGAACGTTTATGCATATGTGGCTAGCCTGCAGGTCTGTATGGAACTTTTGGTTAAAAGTGTTATCCCAGATTTCTGACATCACTTGCCAATCAATTCCTTTTTTCCCGTCACTTCTACTACTCAATCTGTTTATTAATCGTAATGCTAACTTTTTAAACATAGAAAATTGATAGTTACCTGCCTATGGCTGCACGCTAGAAATTGCAGAATGCTGGAAAGTGGGAATGCCATCCTTGGACACTTGGTGGGAATGAGCTTAGTCAAACTGCCTGCTAGAAAAGCTCTCCTGCAAGATCAAGTTTTGTATGGGCAAAAAACAAACAAACCCTGGATAATATCAATACAGATTGGTTTAGGTTTATTGAATTTGTTGCAGAGAGCAATCATCAGGTTCAGCCCCTGGCGCATCATGGACACCTATGGCAACCAACATTTTGATGTATCCCGGGACCATGTCATAGCTTCATGTCTCACTGTCTTGCTACGTCGGTGGATCATCTCTCCTCACTCTAACTCCACCATCTCCCCTGGACACCTACAAAATAAGACACAGTCACTTCTGATAACCAGCTCTGAGTAACTGCACTTGTTGAACCAGCTCTGATTATATGTACCTGCCATCTACTCCCCCTCCCTCCCCCTGTAATTCTCCCTCATCCTGTTATTAAATAATTTCATTTTAAAAATTAATAAAAAATAAGTAAAAAAAACCAAACAAACCTCAATTTAAAACATAGCAGAAGGAAGGAAGGTTTTGAGAAATTCTCCCGCCAAAAACTAAAGCTTTTCTCTCCCACTTCTGGCTGCAAAGAGTTCCAGATATAGATTCCTTTGCTCATCCACCCTATATCCCTGCAACAATGCCAGGCAGAATCGCCACCGCCCCCTCCCCACATGCCAAATCACAACCACACCACCCCTGAAAAAAAAAAAACATACACCACCCTCTCCCCCATGTGTGTTTTAAATAAAAATATACATTTAAATCTGCCCTGTAACAGCCGAGGCTGAGTTTTGAATCCAAATAAACTCTGGGAAAGGGTGGGGGAGTAGCTGAGGGGCACTGGTGAGCTCTTCAGATAAGCTGAAGTTGAATGAAACAAAGAAGTTTAAGTAAACACAGGCAAAAACTGTGGACAGCCCAATACACGCCCACTCTGTCATGTGTTCTTCTCCGATGGCGCAATGATATTACTGCACAAGAAAGTATGGTGGTTTTTCAGCACTACTGATTTCATTCACGGGAATTTGCCGTGAATGAAAAGGAGCGCTACAAAGACTCCCCACAGCCGAACCAGCAACAAAAGGGAGGTTGTGTTGTGCAATCAGGAAGAACACATTCACACAATCACGACTAATGGATAGTGCAACAAAACCCCATGCAGTAAACCTCTGAGCCAAACAGCCCATGCTCTCAGCTCCTATGAACATCCAGAGACTCAGAACTGCATCTCCTTATGAGTAGAGTAGGAGTGTATTTAGAGAGAATGCATTAGGACTTCCGTTTTGTTGTTAAACTTGGCTGGAATGACTTAGACAGAGGAGATTATCAGACACGGGGGAACATGCCAAAAAATCGCATTCCCAACTGCATCAGAAGGTAATTAAAAGAACAGAAAGGGAGCTCTTACCAGACACCACGTCCTTCAGCAATTCCAGGGGTGTAGTGCTGCTGCCACTGAGGCTTCCCTTTTTCATTGACAGGGAGAAGCTGCTAATCAAAAGGGACACCTTACTGACAGCCGTGCCATCCTCCGGAATGCTGGAGGATGACGTCGTCTGGTAAGGTCGCCCTTCCCTGTTCTTCTAGCGATCATCTGATGCTGTTTTTGCTGCGTCTGATATCCTCCTATCTGTAACTTTATAACTTCAGGTTTGCCTGAAGGGGAGGTGCCTTTCATGTAAAGAGATACCCTTTTGCTCTTCTGCTTAGAAACCCCTCACAGATGCAATAATACCAGTGGCATGGTCATAACCAAAAGTCACCCAGCTTGTGGATTTCTACAAGTTTTCCACCTGCCTTTGGCCATGAACCAGGCTTTGCTCCTCCTCTCCATTACCCCATGAAAGAAAGAGAGAGGAGCTATAGCCGTCTACTCCAAAATAGTTCCCCACCCTTGCTGTAACAGAATTTGAAGGCTTTTCAAGTAATACTCAAGGCTTCAGATTCCGTTGCCCTTAGGCAAAAGTGGAATGAGTTTATGCAGTTTGACTCGGAAACATGCTGATGTTATGTGTGTATGAGCCTTCAAGTCATGTGTTGACTTAATGGTGAGCCCATGATTCTGATGTTACATAAAGGTTACTGCTCCCCCCTCTCCCACACCTACCCTTTGTATCATTTCATAGATTTTTGCAGTAGATGAGATTGCCACTCAGTGGGATACACCCAGTGGGAAGCTTCAGGCAATTATGTCTCCCTAGACCAGCGTTTCTCAACCAGGGTTCCACGGAACCCTAGAGTTCTGTGAGACATTGCTAGGGGCTCCGTGAGAAATATTAACCAGATCTTTTGGGCTAGACCCAGCTCTGTCCCAGCTGCTCTTCGGAGCTCCTTTCCACTCAGGACGAACCACAGCCTCTCACCATTACCGTGGCTCTGGCTCAACTCGGCTTTTCCTCTCCCCTCCCCTCCCCTTCCTGTCGCAGGAGGGACAGAAGATGGGGAACAGCAAGAGGGAGGAAAGGAGGTGCAGACTGAAAAATGAGGGTGGGGGGGGAAACGAAGACACATTGGGGAAGGAGAGGGTTTTGCATGAAGTTGCACAGCCTCCAACCTTACCCCACAGAAACGGGATTTAACCACACATGTGTGTAAAGTGAGTTAAATCTGTGGGATTCTGTGTGGAGCCTTCCAGCCTTTCAGGACATTATTATATGGAGCCTCCAGTACTAGAAGCAGTGTATCTGTGTGTGTGTGGTGTGTGTGTGTAGGGGGGGTGAAGAGCAGGGTGCAATTAATTCTATCACCTGAGTTTCCCTGCAAGATTTGGCTGGTCACTGTTGAATGGAATGCTTGGATCCTTTTGTGGACCCTTTTGGTCTCATAATGCATCCAGGCCATTCTTATCAGAGTCCATCCGGGAACACATACTGTTCCACAAGGAAAACAAGGGAGATAAAGCAGGGGGTCCTTTAGAAAGAGGAAGCATTTGCTGCCAGGTCTGACTAGGATTGTGGATGGAGTAGGAGGAGACAGTGCTTTCTTAAGCAAGGAATGTTCAGAGGTGGTTTGCTTCTGAAATGCAGCCTATAGTGCCTGGAAACCATTTGTGACAGACAGCCGGGGAGCCAATCCTCTGTGAGGAGGTGGTAGGAGGATGGGCTTCTGGAGGAGATAAAGGGGGAGTGAGTTAGTTTAAGTCAGAGTTTGAGTTGGGTTTTCAGTTTAGATAGATGAGATGAGGCTTTGAGTGATCCAAGACAGTTAGAGGCTTAGATAAAGAGTGAATGTTTGTGCAGGCCCAATAACCTGTTTATACAGTTACATGGTTTATTTGTTTAACAATAAACGTTCTTTTGTTGATAAAAAACACCCAGCCTGGCATGTGTGATACCTCCTCCTACCGGCTTCCCCATTACACCAGGGTAAGGGCAGCTGAGGCAGCAGAGCAGGGAGTTGGGGTGTGGCCAGGAGTGGCTGGCCTTAAAAGTCACTCCACCACCCCACCCCAGGAACACCTACCAGGGGCCAGGAATGCTCTGGGAGCGGGAATTGAGGTTGTGTGGGGGAAGGGAAGTATGGCGGCAACAGAGTGAAGAATTGTTACAAAAGAAGGCAGGATCGATGTTTAATATCTATCCCGCCTTCAGTTCACTCTGTTTCCCAGAATAAATTGGAGAGCGCACCAACCATTCCACAGACCCTTACTCTGCTCCTTTGCAATGCCAGGTCGGTTAAAAACAAGACGCATATTATCCATGACCTTTTATTGGATGAGGCTGCCAACCTGGCATGTTTTACGGTTACCTGACTGGGAGAGGCCAGTGCTGTGACTTGGGCGCAGGCACTCCCGGCCAGGTACTCAGTTAGTGAGCAGGTAAGGAAAAGTGGACAGGGGGGGCGGAGTGGCTCTAGTTCATAAAAACAATCTAACCTTGACCAGGAAGCCTATCCAGAACACAGTCCACATCGAGTGTATGTACCTAAGCCTGAGGTCCAGGGATAGCTTAGGGATTCTGTTAGTATACCGGCCACCCCGTTGTCTAACAGTCTCCCTAACTGAGCTAACACAACAGGGAGTTGCTGCTGGAGTCGCCCAGACTTTTAGTTCTTGGTGACTTCAACATCCCACTCAAGACTAGCTTGCTAAATCTAACTGGCGCAGCTCGGGAGTTCATGGAATCCATGACAAACATGGGCCTATCTCAATTGGTTGTCAGGTCTACTCACTGTGCAGGTCATACCCTCAATGCGGCCTTTAGTACGGAACAGGAATATCCGTGGGCGGAGGTTATTAAAACCTCTGCATTGTCATGGACAGATCATTTCCTGGTCAAGATGGAGCTAAGAGCCACTGTCTGCCCCACCGGGGGTGGTGGACCTATTAGAATGGTCCACCCTCGAAGGCTAATGGAAACAATTGGATTCCAGAAAGCCTTGGAGGGTTTAATGGTTGGTAACACCGGTGATTCTGTTGAAGCTTTGGTTAATATTTGGAACACCGACCTCACCAAGGCTATCAACACAATCACTCCCAAATGTCCTTTCCAGCCTGCTCCTAACTGTAAGCCCTGGTATTCAGAGGAGCTTAGGAAGATGAAGTGGGCTGGATGACTAGAGCGCACCTGGTGGAAGACTCGTCTCTTATCCGACAAGACTCTTCATAGGAATTTCCTTGATTCTTATCGAGAGGCAATACGTGCAGAGCAGAAGTCTTTCTCCTCTGCACGTATTGTTTCTGCAGAGTCCTGTCCAGCAGAGCTGTTTAGGGTGGTGGGGGAGCTGACGCAGATTCCACCTACGCAGAACCCCTTACTCAACCCGACAACAGCCTGCTGTGATGCGTTTAACATCCACTTTGCAGATAAAATCTCTCAGATAAGAGCTGACTTAGATGCCAGTGGTATGACAGAATCTATAGACGAGGTGTCCAGCAACTCCGTTGATGAAATTTTATTGGATCAGCTTCAATCTGTGAGTACCAATGACGTGGACAAGCTCCTTGGTAGAGTGAGGAAGACGACCTGTCCCCTCGATCCCTGTCCATCTTGGCTGGCCACCCAAGGGGGTGATGCATTGAGAGTACTCCTTAGGAATATTATCAATGCGTCCTTTAGGGAGGGGTTCGTTCCACCCTGTCTGAAGGAAGCGGCAGTTAAGCCGCTCCTGAAAAAGCCTTCCCTGCACCCCTTGGACAGGAACAACTATAGGCCAGTCTCCTTGCTGCCTTTTTTAAGCAAGGTGATTGAGAGGGCAATCGCTTCGCAATTCCAAGCTGTCTTGGATGAAAATGATTATCTAGATCCATTTCTTTTTTTCTTTTTTTTCTTAATATGTTTATTGTAGATACATCATACATCAAACAAACAAACAAACAAACAAACAAATTTAATACATAAAAACATAAAAACTCGATCAAAACTTTCTCTCAAATCATATAATCAAGTGTTATCATATATATATTATTTGCATTCTTCTATCTTTCGTATCGCTCACCCATACTACTTAGTACTTCCTTTCCAGTGACCCATGAGGATCAGATTGTCATATTTTCTGAGACCTGATTTGTATCTAGATCCATTTCAAACTGGCTTTAGGACGGGATATGGAGTGGAGACTGCCATGGTTGCTCTGGCTGATGACCTCCACTTGGGTATCGACAGGGATAGTGTGACCCTGTTGGTGCTCCTGGACCTCTCAGGGGCCTTTGATACAATAGACCATTCCATCCTCTTGGATCGCCTGAGGGGGTTAGGAACTGGAGGCACTGCCTTGCAGTGGTTCCGTTCCTTCCTCTTGGGCAGATCCCAGAGGGTGAGGCTCGGGGACAGTTGCTCTACCAGAATAGAGCTTAACTGCGGCGTTCCTCAGGGTGCCATTCTGTCCCCGATGCTATTTAACATCTATATGAAGCCGCTGGGAGAGATCATTCGGAAGCATGGAGTGCGGTGTCATCAGTATGCTGATGACATCCAGATATACTTCTCCATGTCTCGGTCATCAGCTTCGACTTCAGATGGCGTCTCTCCTCTCAATGATTGTCTTAAAGCAGTAATGGACTGGATAAGGGAAAACAAATTGAGACTGAATCCAGACAAAACGGAGGTACCAACAGTTACGGGCCTGAAACCAGGTCTGGGAATACAACTTCCAATCCTGGATGGAACTACACTCTCCTGCAAGGTCTGTGTTCACAGTCTGGGGGTGATCCTGGACCCGTCGCTCCAGATGTCTAATCAGGTAAAGGCAACGGTCAGGACTGCCTGTTATCAACTTCGGCTGATACACCAGCTGCGCCCTTTCCTTGAAAACAGGGACCTTGAAACTGTGGTACATGCACTGGTAACCTCCCGTCTGGATTTCTGTAATGCAATCTACATGGGGCTACCCTTGTGCTTGACTCGGAAACTTCAGCTTGTTCAGAACATGGCAGCCAGGTTGATTTCTGGTGTTTCCAGAAGAGAGCACATAACACCTGTGCTAAAAGCTCTCCACTGGCTGCCTATTAGTTTCCGGGCACAGTACAAGGTGTTGGTTATGTATGACCTTTAAAGCCCTACATGGCTTGGGTCCAGCTTACCTCCAGGACCACCTCCTCCCGTATGACCCTCCCCATGCACTTCGGTCCTCTGGGAGGAACCTGTTACAACCTATGAAAACAAGGCTGTCGGTGACCTCCCAGAGGGCCTTCTCTGTTGCCGCTCCCAGATTATGGAATGGCCTGCTGGACAAGATCCGTCTTATTACCACCTTAGACAGCTTTTAAAAAGCTGTCAAGACGTATCTTTTCCGGCAGGCCTTTCCTGAATAACTATCCCGGCCCAAGACTTGGCTGTCCTTTCCCTCTGAGCTGTAATTGGATTTTTTTAAATTATTGTATGTTTTAATTTTTTTTCTAATTTAATATATGTTTAATTATTGTATGTTTTTAATCCTTTATAATTTAATATTATTTTAAGGGATGGGTGGGCTAGGATATTGTAATTATGGAGTTTTTATATTGTAAGCTGCCCCGATTGCATTGCACAGGGGCAGGATAGAAATAAAATTTTATTATTATATTATTTATATTTAGGCAAGGGGAAACAACCAGGAATACACAGCCACACCTGAGTGCTTGTGCTATATCCCACTGGGAGACGTAGTTTGGCTGTGATGTGGAGGTCGGGCATCACAAAGTGGTGACAGGGCGGGAGATGGAAATCCCCCCTTCTCCACAAAGTGGCGGCAGCAGTGGATAGGAAAGGCCCCACGCCACTAGGAGGACCCCCTTCATCACACCATTCATTTCTATAGGGTTTGCTGCTATCCATGGTTTTGCATATCCACAGTAAGTCTGGGAATGTATCCCCTGTAGATACGGGAGGCAACCTGTATTTCCAGACAGAAATTCACTAGTCTCAGCAGACACAAAGTGTTTCTGTTGAGGTCTCCTCAGCAGGGTTTCTCAACAAGGCTTCCCTGGAAGAGCTTGTGATTGGGGCGGGGGGGAAGCATTTTTAAAAAAACTATAGATATATTTTCAATACAGGGGTTCTCTGATCCCTGAAAAATCACTTGAAGGGTTCCTCAGGGGAAAAAGGTTGAGAAAGGCTGCCCTAGATTATACAGAGATTTTACATACATGTACTGTAATTACCACATTCCTGCTTTGCAGTTTTAGATATATACATAATATATCTTAAATAGACACATAAAAATATGACGGGGTAGCCATGTTGTCCATAAAACAAAAAACTAACAAAATCCATCCTGTGGTATCATGATGGGATGGAATTTATCAGTGTGAGGGTCTAACATACAAATGTAGTTTATTAAGTAGCCCTAACAATTTTGAAATTTGTTTTCAGACTTATGGTCATTTGGTGAAATTTAGATTAACACATTTAACCAACAGATTCCCTTTAGGTATAAAATACGTTTTGTGCATAGGAAGGTGGGTTTGCATGGGTTGTACTCTAAGCAGATGTACAGAAGTAATCTTGATGGTTACTTTTACCAAGGGCAAAATGGCTGCCTTGTTTATTGTCTCCTTTTAAAAAGGAGCCAGGACTTTCTTTGGTTTTGTTGTGGTTCAGAGATCTTCCTCAACATCTAGCTTAAGACTGGAAGTCTAATGATAAAACAGAACTTTGCCTCTGTTGCTTCCCCCTCCCAAAAGCTATTCAATGGGTGGCCTTAATCTGGTTTGTTTTAGAGTGTTGCCACCCATGGTGCTGTGAGGAAGATCAAATATCCTTAACTTTGTGGTTCATGAGGCAGCAGTTTTCATTCAAGGGAAAAACAAATCACATCATCTCAGGGTAAGCGACTAGACTTTGATTGCACTTCGATGAGCTTTCTCATTCCAATTTTCTCATCCTATCTACTCCCCCCCTTGCCCCATTTCTTTTTCTATCACCATCCTGGCAAAAGGATTTATGTAAAGCAGCTGCTGCAGTTTTCTTGTGAGAAAAGCAGATTTACCTCTACCCTTTGTCATTAATATATCCAATAAAGGAAGGAAGGAAAGTACAAGTATCAGAATTTTGTAGTGCACACCATGATAATAAACAAGACAAACAAACATAGAAGCTGTATTGGCATAGGTAAATCATACCAATATGGAACTTCGGTACAAAGGTCCAACTGATAATGTGAGATCCATGAAGCATTTTCCCTGAAACCCTCTGTGTCAAGGCTACACATTAAATTGTTAATAAAATGCGTAGTCAGGTTTCTCCCTCTGCTCCACCGGCATGGACATATTCTGCTCAGAGCTTTTGAAGGCAAGTATTACCTGTTTTCCTAATGAATGTCTCATGTATGCACCCATGAAGGCCTGTTCTCTTTTCCTGTTTCATGCAGGGTTGAAAAAGGGGGACTTTTCTTGTGTTATATAACCATTATAGAAGCTTTCTCTGTTTTGCAAATGCCAGATGGTTCCTCCCAGTTAAAAGAGAGGAGATAACTGCTTTTTTAAAAAAAATGATGGATTTTTACTAAGGACTTTATCAGACTAGCATCTAAAAACACTGTAATTCCACAACTGAGCAAAGCGGAAACATAGTGGCATAATTACAGTAATTATCACACATTGCCAAAATTGTGTGATACTACTGCCACAGAATTATCTCAGGACCACCACTAGGACTTTTTCGGATGTGAAGAAAGTAACGCAAGCAGCCTCATCAGCTTGCGAGGCTGCTGCACTGCAAAGCGTCAGTTTTGTATGACGCTTGCCCCTGCTGGTACTGTTGCGTTACCGCGGGGAGAGTTGAGCATTATATTTAGCAGATTTTTACTCACAATCAATGATCGTGAGTAAAAATCGCCGAAATATAATGCTCAAATGTCCCAGCGGTACTGCAACAGTACCGCTAGGGACGGGCGTCATGCGAAACGGCCACCCTGCAGCGCTGCAGCCTTGCAACGTGGCGAGGCTGCTAGCGTTGTTTTTTCTTTGTCCGAAAAAGTCCTTAATCTCATTATTTCAGCCTTGTGTGATAAAGTCCTATGTGAAAAGTGTTTTAAATATATAATAATGATGTTGTCCAGTTAGGTGGGAACAGATAGTTTTAGCTACAGCCTTGAACCTCTCCTTATGGTATGTTTTCCCACATGCTATTTGGAAGCATATCTGTGGAAGTGCTTTGGAAAGGTCCCATCTTTTTATGCTAGTGGAACATTTCAAAGAGGAGCTCTGCATAAGTTGCTTGCATGTCATAACAAGGGCAGCTATCAAATTTGCAAAGGTGTTCTTTACATTGCTGTTTTTATCATTCTTTTCCTGGCTGCTTCTTTTTATACTGTTTCAAAACTTTCATAATTACTGTTGCAATTGGCCTCAAGGATATGCAACAGAAGAGCTCACCACCATTGGGTTCCTTGTGTGATCTTCGAAAAGTCAACTAGGCCCTCTGGACCTAATTTGTCTGTTTGACACCTGCACAGTCAAGTTTATCCAAAACATCTCTGAGTTTGAGTACACTGAAGTGCTGTTTACACAGGTTTGAAATTACACAGGATTACATGGGTGTCAGACAGAGAATTCAGATAATCAGGGAATCAGAAAACCAAGAAATGACAGGCAGTTGTTTTTCTCTTCACTCAGTGATTTTGTTTTGTTTGTTTCTAAGTGCAAAGTAGCCTCTGGCAGGTACGTGCCTGAGCAGAAGAATGGAATAAGAGAAATACATTGGTAGGGATGACAGTGGCAACTTGGGCACCCGCAGTATGCTGTACTATACAGATTGGCTGCAATCCTATACGGCTCAGTGTAGCATAGGAGTTATGTACTCAGGCGTATGCTAGGCTGAGCCATATACCACCACCACTGGACCTACTGTACAGCCTCAAGCCCCCTTTTATGGCTATTCTGTGCCTTGAGGGGAGTGGGCAGGAAAAGAGAAGCATCCAGCTACATTCCCATAGCCAGACATGAAATGATTACAGCGGTACAGTAGCACCCCCATATCTGCTGATTCATCATCTGCTGATTCAGTTATCCATGGTTGGTGATGATGGAGGGTGGACAAGGATTGTAGAAAGGATTCTTTGAAAGCAAATGTCTGAAAAAATAGTACCAATATCAAGCACATGTGGTCTGTTAACCAGAAATGATAATAAAATTGAAGGAACACAAGAATTGTTAAGTTTGTGAAAACTTAAGCCGCAGAAATTATCCCATCCTACATCATAAGAGCTCAGGAATACATACAAATAAAATCAGTGTAATACTATTTCATGCTGCTTTAAATTTTAAACAGTAAAAAATGGTTTTAATTTTAAAAACATATCAAAAATGTAATACTTTAAAATAAATGGAAGTGTTTAAAACCATGTATCTGTATGGAATGGACAAAATAAATAGGCCCCAAAGGGTTTGGTGGAAAGCTAAGTTTCAGTTTGGTGCTAGAATGAAGCCAGTGTCTGTGCCAATTGGGCTTCCAAGGGGAGGACACTCCACACCTAGGGTGCCACAGGAAAAAAGATCTTCTCCCTTCTCTGTAGGGTTGCCAGAGTGAAAACTGAAAATGGCGTCTGTACCTTTAATAGCTGTGCAGAAAAGAAAATTTCAGCAAGTGCTGATTATAACCTCATTGTGTGACAAGCAGATTCCCTCTTCTACATAACCATTAAAGGTTCAAGAGCCCTCTCCAGTTTTCAGTCTGACAACCCTACTTTCTCCATCTGGAGGGTCACAAAGGGATGGCCCCTCCAGCAGACCTCCATCTTTGGGCAGGCAAATATAGGAAGAGACTTTCTTGATTATTGAGCTCCCAGGCTGTTTAGGGCGGTAAATGCCATCACCAGCACTTTGAATTCAGACCTGAAGCATATTGGCAGCCTATGCATTTCCTTTAAAACTGGTGTCATAGGGTTTCTAAGACATTCCTGACACTAGTCTATCTGCTGCATATCACACTAGTTGCAGCTTCTGAGTCACAATAAGGTAACTGTTGCAGCCTCAGACAGAGTATGTTGCAGTAGTTACCAGTGCATTAACCAGGTTCACTCTGACCAGGAAAAACTGTAGCATTTCACAGGATAGACTGCTGATGTTCCTTAGCAATATTGGCAGTCCCTAGTCGTCATCATTCGCATGGTGATGACTTTCAAAAGAGGATTTCCCTAATCTGCCCATTTATATATTTTATTACTCCAAACATCAAACTTAGGTATGTGTTTGGGCCAGTGCTAGAATATGAAGAAATGCTGAGAAAACACACAGGAAATCTGGCTACCTGGATTGTTCCTGTTGTGTGCTTTCAAGACATTTCCAACTTATGGTAACCCTAAGGTGAACCTACCATGGTGTTTTCTTGGCAAGATTTGTTCAGAGGGAGTTTGCCTTTGCTTTCCTCTGAGGCTGAGAGAATGTGACTTGCCCAAGGTCACCCAGTGGGTTTCCATAGCCAAGTGGGGATTTTAACCTTGATCTTCAGAGTTGTTGTCCAACACTCAAACTACTACACCACACTAGCTACCTGGATACTCAACACATAAATATATTTTCTGGTTGAGGAAGTGGTGGAGGAATGAGGCATGTCCCTGAAATTAGCATGTCAGCCAGTTTGGGGAAGTGGAGGAACAGAGATTCTGCAGAATCTGAGGCAGGAGAAAACTACTGAGGCTTTGGGATCATTACTCGCTTTATGGATGGTCAGTTGGCTGTGAATATGGCTTTCTATAGAGTATGAGCTACAACAATTACCTAATGCAATGAGGCTGTGGCTGTGTATGGAGTTCTCTTTGATCTTCAAATTATTCAATTTACTCTGGTGTAAGGCTGCAAGGGAGTGAAGCATGTAGCAGAGCTCATGCTAGTAGACCTTTTTCACTTCTTTATGGAAGCCAATCCACCCAGAAGTCACTTGTTTCAAGGCAGGACAATGAAACATTAATGTGCACATGCATTAAATAACAGAAGGCTACCTTGTGTGGTTTGTTATTGCTAGCTATTGCTTGTTTTTGTAATTAAACAGAGCCTGCCAGTCTGGAATGTATGGAGCCTAGTAACTTCACTGTCATTCTGTATATATATTAAATAAGTGCTAATGCTTTGTTGGTACATTTTCTCCTCTGTGGCCTTATGCAGAAGTGCTGAGCAACTGTATACTTGGCAACAGATCTTAGGCTTAAATATTTGTCTGTCACCACAGGATACTTCTTCAGCCAGATGACTCCTTGCAAATCCTGGAACCAGTTGAAGCTGACGTAGGCTTCTATACATGCAACGCAACGAATGTGTTGGGATCTGACTCTGTTTCCATTGCCGTCACATTAGCAGGTAACATATTCCCAGCAAACATTGCAGAAGAAATCTTCCTTATCCCATCCTGTTCATAGAAAATTAAGCACAAACGAGGACCAGGTCAGAATCCAAGATTTAAATCATTACAAATGTTGGGAAGATTGAACACAGGCTTTGTGGCTTGAGATTACTTTTCCTTCCAGCCTTTTATATCCTGCATTTCTGAATGATACATAATATCACACACTATAGGTTTGATAGCTCCTCTGTAGAATTTTTGTTCAAGAGATTTTCTGAAGAGAAAGATTCGAGTTGTGGCAGGCTGCAATTCTATGGGTTGTTTTATTTTGAGGATATTGGGAGAGAGATGTTCATATGACCAGGGTTGTTAATGTGGGTAGATTTTTCCACTTCTGTGTTTCAAGAGAGGACGGTTGCCTGTCACCAAGATTTGACACTAATTTCAAGATTTCAGACTCTTCTTTTAGAGTCTCCAAAGGAAGGAATCCTGCAATGAAATGCCAGACTTTCATTTCAGAAATGCCAGAAAATAAACTAATATTTTCATCTGTTTTCATGCCCTCCTAGTTTTCCTTATGATGCTATTCTGTCCTTCTAGTAGCATGACAATGTTTTATTTTCCAAATAGGATGCCTTGCCCTTTGCTTTTTTCCCCTGCTAAGCAAATTATACATAGGTTTGGTAGTTGCATAAATCTAAGATCTGCTGTATCTTAGAATGTGTTGCTGATGACTGAACATGAAGTTTGAACTGACGCCTTACTAACAATGATCTCATTGAAATCAATAGGCTTTCTCCTATGATTGAAGTTTAGTATTTTTCCAAATAACTTGGACAGCAGATTAAGGATTAAATTAGTTTATTTCAGGGTCAAGCTCTCCCCCTCGCCTGCTGTAGTGAAGGGGTTCCAGCCATTTGCAAGTGAAAGTTCATAATATATTACGTTTCTTGATTACATTTGTCCAGTGATGGTTCAGTTCTGTGGTAGACTAAATATCCTTTGTTCACTTGGACCAATATTAATGAAAACCTGTCTGGAAAATAACAATGACACTGGGTGATTGTGCTTGTTTTTTAGCTTTGCGGGGAGAGATGTTGGTCTAGCAGAGAATTCAAACAAAATTGGCAGGTACAGAATGAGGATTTAAAAGGAGTCCTGCTGGATCAGACCAGGGGTTGATCTGTTCCAGCATTTGCCAATGGAGATATAGCTCACATGCATTGCAGGCTGAAGGTGCTAAATTCAATCTCTAGCTTCTTTAGTTCGCAGCTAGGAACCTTCGGCCCTCCAGATATTTTGGGCTGTAACTCCACAATTCCTTCCTAGTGGCCCTACTTGGTGGGGCTAATTGGAGATATATGCTGAAACATCTGGAAACTCAAAGACACTCTAGCCCTGCTCTGGTCAAATGCCCCATTTCAAAACAATTGGGAAGGAGTTAATATTTGCCTAGGTTGTTACTGAGTATTAGGAAACTCCATTTGCATCAGAGTGTATAAGAGTCATTTTTCACCACTGTCCACAGTAATTTTCCTCCACAGGCCACAATGGTCCCTCTTCCAAAACCAGAAGTTGTGCACCTTGTTCTAGAGAAGAATTTCATCCCCCGAAGTGCAATTCTCTCTCTCTCTCTCTCTCTCTCTCTCTCTCTCTCTCTTTCTCTCTCTCTAGTGTGTGTGTATAAAAAACTGCAAAACTAGCCTTGAGGGCTGCATGCAGCTTATAGGTGATTCCTAATCCTGGTTTAGAAGTAGCAGTGGCTTGTCAGGAGCCAAGAGGAAACCTATAAGCAAGTCATAGGCATAACCTCCATTGTTTCACAGATGAATGCCAGAAGACATTTAGCCAAGCAGCATCACGGTTTGGTCAATGTGGGAAAAGTTATTGTTGAGGAAGAAGTTAGGAGGGACTGTAGCAGTTTGCTTTTTGCCTGAGCCTATTTGGAAGAGCAAGATTCTGCCCCCTCCCCTCCTCTGTTCCCTGCTGATTTAATTGAATACAAACTACTTTTGTGCTTTGAACTCAGTTTGCAGCAACTGAAGTAATCTGGGGACAAAGGAGAAAAAATGGGGGGAGGAGAGAAAAACTGGGACATTTATAAAAGCAGATGAAAAATGTGATGACAGAGGATTAATTCAGACTATCCCTGCCAAATTGGGACAGTTGGAGTCAATGCATAGGAACAACGGCTTCCCCACCATTGACAGTGCCCAAACATGGGAGAGGGCAGAAGATTGAAGGATTCTTAAGATTCATAAGTTTATTACTGTGAGAGAAAAATTGCCTGAAGATTTGTATGTATGTTTAGCTATATGTGTACTTTGAGATGTGGTTTATAAATTTTATGTATGAGTGAGAGAGTAGGACAGGACCCAGTGTTTGAACATTCTGCGACACTAAGGCCGCATCTACACAGGTCAGAATACATCAGCTCCCCACTGTGGTTTCTGGCTGTGGATCTGGCCCATTCCCCCCCCCCCCCCGTTACTGGCACAAAACAGGATGGAGTCCAGACCGCCATACCGGTCTGTCTCTGCAGTCGCTGCCACCGCATCCCACTCTCTGAAGCCAGGAAGCCAGCCCCCAGCATGTGAGCAAGGCCCACTGCATGTGACCAGCTTGGTCACATGCTGTGTGCCTGCTTCCTGGATCTGGAGAATGCAACGTGGTTGGCAGCTGCAGCGACCGGCTGGTGTGGCAGCAGGGCCTCCTGCAGTCCCATGGGGCCTGATCCATTTCTTCTGAAGAAAAACTTTTTTCCAGGTGTTTTCATATAATGGTTTATTGGGCTTCAACCCATCTTAGACCATCTTAGGTCTGCCCAGGGGGAAAATGGGGCAAAAGCCATGCATCGTTAGAACTGCAGGGCTCAAAGATTGGGCCAAGACAGGGTAAACAGCCCATCTAGACAAGACCAGAGAGGAGCATTCAGCCCCGCAGAACATGTAGTCTTAAATGTGGGATTTCTTAGCTCCCCCTGGCATTTCTGTGCTGAGGCAGGAAGAGTCAACAGGATATGACATCTTACTGGTAGGAGGAGGAGGGAGGGAGGGAGAAGCACCTGAACAACCAAGGATAAAGTGCTGCTGATTGGATTTGCAGGCCCCAGAATGTATGTGGCTGCATGAGGAAGGTGTTTGGTCTCTAGATTGCATTGGAGAATTGACACTAATTTCCAGGGTTTTAATCATGCATGTGTAGGTAACTAAGTAAGTAATCTACTGCCATATCTCACTTTTTTAAAAAGCCAAAAACAGAAAGAACTTAAATATAGGCATCAGAAGAAATGTAGGAACACTAATCAATCATCCATTTTTTTTAAACAAAGTATTTTGTGTGGGGAGTTGGTAATAACAGGTTGATGCTGTGTTGAGAGAAGTTAAGAGACATTAGGCTTTGCCTCTGGTCACTGCATCTAGTATACAAATATATAGCTTTTGAACATGGCAGTTTTATTTAGCTAATAGGTCTGTTTTTCTTGTGGAGGGGTGACACAGCAAGGTGTGAAGGAGGGAAAAGAGGGGAGAGAGGAGCATAGGAATTGTAACATTACATGGACAGAAGCAGAGCTTGAAAATGTTTGGTCTATGGACTCCAGAATCCCTAGTGTCAATTATGGGAGTTGTTCAAACTGTAACTTCTACAAGCTCAAGATGGTGGTGGACCCTATGCAAAGTTGTTATCTCTTCAGTGTGTAACTCAATTCAAACTGGATGAGCAGTGTGGTATGCCATATTGTCGGGCAACAGTGTCATGGTGGCAGTACTACAGTTGTCGACTATTTGTGTCCAAAGTAGCTGCCCACAAGGTTGTAGAGATGTTAAGCATGTGTCATCATACATCTGAAAAAGAGATTATGGTGGTGGTGGTGATGTAAAAAATGAAAATGGAAGAACTTCTAACCTGTGGAGATAATCTGGCCAATCAAAGGTTGGCAACTGGCCCGCAGGACTTCCTGGATCACCCAGGGCTGTGGGCTATTGGGGTAAGGATACAGAAATCTCTGCTATTACCTCCAGTCATTAATCTCCTCCCCCTTTTCTGCTGTTATCTCCTTCTCTTCTCTCTCCTCTTCCCAATAATGTTTGGAGATAGCTCTAAAATATACTTCAGCATTATCTGTCCTTGCCTGCCCACCCCCACCCCCACCCATCCTTTGGCATGGCCACAAGGAGATCAGAACCATGTGCTTCCAAATTGAATTAACCTCTGTTTGTCATTTCATCCAAACCAGGAACTTCATTTAATCTGAAGTATGGTTTATCTGAAGAATCAGAAACCATGGTTTAATGCTGACCTGTTTAGAGAGACCACAATTTAAACCAGCCTTTCTCAACCTTTTTATCCTGGAGGAACCCTTGAAATAATTTTCAAGCCTCAGGAAACCCCTGCATAAACATTATTCTATATACTGCTATTGCTCCCCCCCCCCAATCACAATCTCTTGAGGAACCCCTAGCAACCTCTTGGGGAACCCAAGGGTTCCAGGGAACCCTGGCTGAGAAACACTGATTTAAACTAACCACAGTTTTTTTCCTGGTTTGAATGAAATGGCAAACAGATGAAAAAGGAAGCACATGCTTCCAATCTCATAGTCAAGCCAGAAGAAGAGTAAGCACACACACATGAGGCATGTTCCTGAAGCATTGAATTATGATTTAATTACTAAATATTAATATGTCATCAAAATGTGATTAATGGCTATGCTTATTTTTGGAACACTTTCAGTGAATATCAACATAGGTTTTAATGCTGCTCACATACAAAAACCAGACTTTCTCCTCCTTCAGCTCCGTTTGCCCTGAGATTTGTCTGCCCACATGGAGATCCAAGGAAGCATAGCATTTTCCTGAGACTACAATCAGTGCCCTGAAACCTGGCAACTCTATCCCAGACAGATGTCCCTGTGGGGTTTTGGCAGAGCTTGGAATTATATTTGTTCCTATTACTCTTTGCAATGTTTGAAAAGTAATTCTGTTGCCATTATTTGATGCAATGTTGAACAAAGTAATTCATTACATTGCTTGTTGTGCTGCCCATCAGTTTCCTATTATGTTTTGTTATAACTTTGAGAGTAAAAAAACAAAAAAAAAACCTTTGGATTAATTAGAGAATGGCATAAATACTGGAAATTCTTGTCAAAGTACCTTTTACAATATCCTTTAAAAGTACAATTTGAAAGTAACTAGAAACTGTTACTCATTGCACCACTGAAGTAACTTCATTCCTACTTATTCCATTACTTGTGAAATGTGATTCTGTTACCTCCTTGTTATCTTTTAAATACTAATTAAAGATAAATATGATACTCGTTACTCTATATTTTCAACTTCTGGTTTTCAGTAACCAGCAAATCATTTTTCTTAATTTCATTTTCTCATGCAAACAAGTTAGCAAATATCAACCTCCTGGACCGCATTTTCTAGAGGCAAAAGTTCCTCTTGGAGATGTTCCAAATTTCCTCATCTGTCAAACAGGAATTGGGGGTGCCTAGTCAGTCATTCAACAGTTTGGAATCTGCAGGCCAAGTTGTATGGAAGTGATAAAATACATTGAAAAAAACAAAACAACACCACCCTTTTTGGGAAATGGAGGCCTGAACTTTTCTCCAGAGGAAGTGGGTAAGCTTTGTTCAGTCTAAATAACACAGTCGGCCTCTTTGATTAATTTAGCACATGAGAACCAAGAGAGAAATGTGGTTCCATTTTTGGAGTCATTCACTACTTTTTATAGGCTGAGCAGCTGATAGATATTTAACCTAATAGAGAGATTTGGGGCCGGGGGAAGGAAGCCATCTGAGATATTAAAAGGCCAACTGCCATTTGAGGTCTCTCTTTCTTCCTCTGTGATTTAGGAGCACCCAGTTAAAAACTCAGAGGATTGTGAACTTTTCATGACTGAATGGAACATGCTTGTGGTGACTTTTAAGGGCTACAAGGATGCAGCCCGCGAAAGAACTACTGAAGTAAACAGAAACTTCTCAGCAGCAGTGCTAGGTGGGCTACTCCCAGAATATGTGGATTAATACCCTTCCAATTCCACATGAGCACATGTTAGATGTCATGACAGTTTATGGATTTTAATTAGCAGCAGTTGAATTTGGAGTGGGGTGGGGTGGGGGGGAGGACAGGAGCATAGCCAAATTTCCACAATTCTCATTTATTCCGCCAATGAAAGCACCCGTAATTCTTCCTTCTCTTCCTCCTCCTCTTCCCTCTTAACTTCCACCCATTTTCTGTGAGCCAACTCTTTTCCTCTTCTTGCCACTGTAGATTTATAGCTGGATTAATTCACAGGCATTATAGGCTCCTGTCTTGGGCCTGAGCCCATGGAATCACACGACAACATCCATTTCTTCTTCCCTGGCCCATGAACAATCCCTCTTGGAGAGATTTGTGTGCAGCCAGCCTGACTTCAGAACCTATCTCACATTAACACTGTTGGATGTGGCCTGGCTCCAATACAAGAAGATAACATAAACTAGATGGAATCTTACTAGGGCTCATGTATTTCTAGTCTGTTTGTGTTCCCCCCATCTCCCAGTAGCAGTGAACCTTTCTATGATTCAGTGAACCTTGCAGCCTGTCTTTCACACAAAGCAGATCAAAACATTTTTAAAGAAACAAAAATAAAGAAAGAGAAATACGGAAATTAACAGGACAAAAGACGTAAGAAAACATTTGTACAAAACTAATTTTTATGAGGGTGGTGATAAGAAGTAGAATCGTAATCAAGGACTATCAAGAACTGATCACAGTGGCAATTTTTTGTACTATTTTCAGTGACAGAACCGTAGCCTCCAGCTATCCCAATTTGACAGAGACAGTGCAAATTAATCCTCTTGTTTTCCCATTTTTCAGCTGCTTTTAAAATGTCCTGGTTTCTCTGTCCTCCTCTAACTTTCTCCTTTTGTCCTCAGAGTACCTGCACTGCCACAGACTTGAGTTCAAAGTGCAAAAGTAGTTTGTGCTCTATTACCTCAACAGGGGAAGAGGAGAGGAGGGGCAGAATCTTCCCTGTAGACTCAGGCAAAAGCAAAGTGCTGCACCCTTTTCTTGTTTGTGTGTTCTTCCTCATTAATAACTTTTATCATCTTAATTACATTCTGATATTGCTCAGAAACATGTGTCCTGGTGTTCATCTGTAAAATGTTGAAGGGCATGCAGGACAGAGCTGGTAATGTTACCTTTTTGTAATGCAATTCCTAGAATCCCCCAGACAGCATGGCCAGAAGATTCTAGGAATCATTTCTTTAAAAAGAGAGAAACTTCCAAGTTCTGTAATAGATTTAACAATAAAAAGGAGATGCTGCCCTGCCCTTATTTTGCTCCTTTCCTTTTATGCTTTATAACCTATGGTACCTTGTCCTTATAGGGAAACCACTGATAAAGACATCACGAACCACCTTAATCAACAAAGACTTCCCTACCATCACAGTTGATATTGGAAGTACCGTGAAAACAATTCCAGGAATAAATGTGACCATTAGCTGTCAAGTTGCAGGTAAGAGATAGCATTAATCATATCTGATAAACTTGTTTGGAATTGTATAGTTACATTACATTGCTTCTGTCTACAACTATCCCAGTGCTCCTTGATTGACCAGTTTTATTCTAAGAGTGGCCAATGGCAGAATGTTTTGCATGCATATAACTCCAAGGTTGCAATAGCTCCCCTGGCTACTGGTCTGTTCCTGGACGTAATTCATAGTGCTGGTTATAACCTATAGTCTTATATGGCTTAGGTCCAATCTATCTAATAGACTATACCTCCACATATGAGCTTGCCTGTGTTTTGGGATCTTCTGGGGAGGCCCTTTTCTCTGTCACACCACCTTCATAGCTACATCTTATTGGAGCATGGGGCAAACCTTCTGAAATCACCTTGAGTCCTAGGGGTGGGGAAATAGTGGGAGGAGGAGAAGAAGAAGAAGAAGAAGAAGAAGAAGAAGAAGAAGAAGAAGAAGATGATTGTGATTTCCTGCATGGCAGGGGGTTGGACTAGATGGCCCTCATGGTCTCTTCCAACTCTGCAATTCTATGATTCTATGATTGTATTAAGAAGAAGAAGAACTGTGATTGATGATGATGCAGCAAAAGGTCCGAAATTCAGTCCCTGGCCTCACCAGGTAAGGAACGCTGAGAGGGACTTTGGAAGACTTATTCTGCACAAAATCTGCAAAATTCTTTGCCCAAAAAATACCATTTTCTGTGCAGGAAACAGCATTTTCTGTACAAGAATACCATGTGAAAATTTTATGCAGAGTAAGTCCTGAAGTGTGAAGATTCTCATCAGTGCAGGATTCTTTTTCAGGGTTTCTTGATACTTAAGACACTTTAAAAAAAAATATTTTACGTTTCTTTCCATCCCTCCAAGCTGAGATTGACCCCCAAGTGCCATAACGGGACCTCCCTACAGAGATGAAATTTCCCTGAAAACTGGATCCTATCCCATACCATACCACCAAAGTTGTAACAGTTATGAAATATAGAGGTGGGGGGAAACAACCCAAACCAACATAATTTCTTCAAGAGATGGAGGGTAGGAGGAGAGCAAGAGCTCAAATTCTGGAGGAGTATGAGGGGACCTGCATTTAAATACCCCCAAGAGGATCTGATTGGAGCCTATTCATTTGTTCCCACCTGGACAAAGTTCCACCTTCCTCCAGTGTGAGTCATCCAAACAGTTGGCTCTCCTGCAAAGAGTAAGGAAAATGGGGTGGGGGGCTGTGGCTCCCTGCCATGTTGTGTCACTCCACAGCCCACAAAATGATTGTGCAGGTACATCTCTTGCTGCTATTCCTGAGTGTGGATAGGAAAATGTATGATTTAGGCACAGTGGGGACAGCATGAAGATCTGCAAAGGGCTCTGTAACCATATATAGTTCAATGTGATTACAGAGCTCCAGTGACTGGTAACCCTGAAGATAGTTACAGAGCCACCTGAGACCTTTGGACTCAGTGCATAAAGGTCTCCGATGCAGCTAAGTGTATGGGGATATTTGGGGTGGGTCATGGGGTATGCTGATATCTCCACCACCCATTTAGTCCTCCATGCATTCAAGCAAATGGCTGAGTGGGGATTTGCATGCCTTTCATCTGCATGCCTCCCATGTTTTCCCATCCTCTGCCTTTTTTTCATACCACACACACACACACACACACACACACATGGAAGAAAGGATGAAATTGCTACACAAAGTATTTTGATTTGGGGATAGAAAAAATAGCCAAATGTAGTCAAATTGGTTGGAAAAGGGGTTTTAAGTGTTTGGAAATGTTGATGAGAAGAACTTTATTTTTTTGTTATACTTTAATTTTTATTTGACTATACATGAACATACATAGACATTTGTATATATTTAAATATGATTTATAAATTTGTGTATAATTATACAGACATTTCATATATTCTATATGCTCTTTTTATATATATTCTTTCCCTTTATTTTATTCTCGTCTTTTTTTTCTCCCTAGTAGCTTATTTACTCCAGACTTCCTTTACCAATTCCTTGAGCCAATTTTTTTTCTTCCACATCCCCTATAATTGTTCCTTCTCAAACCACTTTTTTTTACAGAGTTCTACAAAAAAATTTTAATCTACATCTATTTGTCTTATAACTTCATACTCCCAACTTTCTATCGTATCGCTTTACCTTTCTCTATTAACTGCCTTTCTTTCCCATATTATCCCTTTACCCCCCCCCTTTTTTTTTTTTTAATTATTTGGGTAAGTTCCCAATATTCTCAACTTTCCTTGGTAATTTTGTTTGTATAATTCAACAATTACAATTGATTCCAGTGTTTCACGTCTAACGTGGCTGTTTGTCTCTTACATATTATTTAGGATATTTAATAGGTTCCTTCTATATCACTTTGTTCATATCTTTATATATATCATCCGTATCTTCCCAAAATTTCAGTAGTATGGACCATTCCTTTCTTATTCTAGTCCTATTTACATTGTCTCTCAACCTATTGGTTAATTCATCTAGTTCTATCATATCTAACAGCTTCATTTTCCAGTCCCCGATTGTTGGTACTTTTTCTTTTTTCCAGTTTCTGGCAATGACCAGTCTTGCTGTTGTTATCATATTTAAGATGATTCTCCAATATTTCTGCTCTTCCCTCCTATCTAAACCTTTTATCATATTTAATAAATATGCTTCAGGTATGAAATCTAATTTAAGCTTCAATATACAATTGATGTTGCCATGTATTTTCTGCCAGAACTTTTATCGTATTTCCACCACATGTGAATTAGGGTACCTTGAGATCTCCCACATTTCCAACAGGTGTCATTTGCCTTTTTATTCATTTTTTTATTCTAACTGAAGTAAAGTACCATCTCTGGCTAATTTTAACGTTGTTTTCTTTTAGGTTTTGACAGGCTGTAAACGTCGAGGACCTCTTCCTTGCTATCTCCCAGTCTTCTAATTCTATGGTGTGTCCTATGTCCTGTGCCCATTTTAACATATAATCTTTGACATATTCTTGTTCTAGTTTCCTTGTTAACAGTAGCTTATATAGCTTTGATATCTGTCTTTTCTTTTTTTCCTCCCATATGATTTTATCTAATTCGTTTTGTTCTTTCTGTATTCCCTCTTTCCTTAAGTCTTCTTTTAATCTTTCATTTAATTGATAATATGTGAACCAATGTATGTTATACTTCTTTTGTAATTGTTCTTTTGGGATTAGCATATTAGCTGTTCCATTTCCTTTCTGTATTATATCCGAATATCTTAACCAGAGTTTAGTATTTTCCCCCATATTTTGGAATGCTTCTTGCGTCGAAGTCCATATTGGAATCTTAAAATAGAATCTTTCTTTTACTTTATTCCATACTTTTAAAAGTCCTCTCCTTATACAATGGTTTGTGAAATCTTTGTTCACTTTTTCTTTATTGTAAATTAAATAGGCATACCACCCATATCTTGCATTACGTTCAATATTTCGTTGTCCAGTTTAATGCAATTTTTAACCCATATTAACACTGCAGCTTCATAATATGTTCTTAAGTCTGGTAATTCGCAACCCCCTCTCTCCTTCTCATCTATTAAGTAATCCCATTTTATTCTTGCTTTTTTTCTTTTCCCAGATAAAGGATTTTAGATCTTTTTCCCATGCATCAAAGATTTTATCGTTGGCACTTATGGGCAGGTTTTGAAATAGAAATACTGTAATAGTTTTGGCAATACTGCCATTTTCACAGTGGTGATTCTTCCTAACATTGATAGTCCCAATCGGCCCCAACTTTCTAAATCTTTTTAAACTTCCATCCACATTTTTTATAGTTGTTTTCGAATAGATCCCCATTCATTTTGGTTATCCAGATTCCCAAGTATCTTACTTTATTACATATTTGACATCCTGATTTCACCTTTAACTCCTCTTCTTCTATTTTACTCATTTTTTGGTTAGGATCATTGTTTTTTCTTTATTGATCTTAAATCCAGAAAATTCTCC
Organism: Gambelia wislizenii; assembly: GCA_030847615.1. Taxonomy (NCBI): domain Eukaryota; kingdom Metazoa; phylum Chordata; class Lepidosauria; order Squamata; family Crotaphytidae; genus Gambelia; species Gambelia wislizenii. The sequence goes on along the minus strand of JAUMIR010000002.1, from coordinate 318,995,270 downwards.
AAATCGCGTCAATGATTCTAATAGTTCTTCCATTTGTTCTGTCGGATTTTCCAAAATAAGGACCATATCGTCCGCAAAAGCTCTTAGTTTATATCTATGACCTTTTATTTTTGTACCTGGGATTTTCATATTAGATCTAATATCATTGTTTAGTACTTCCAGGACTATTATGAATAGTAGGGGGCACCCCTACCTAGTCCCTTTTTTTATTTTTATTTCTTCTGATTTTCCCCCGTTAATAATGTGATGTGCTGCTTGTTCCTTATAGATCTGTCGAATCCTTTTCCCAAATGTCCCTCCCATTCCCATCCTTTCTAGTACCTCTGTCATAAAATCCCAGTTAACATTATCAAAAGCTTTTTCGGCGTCAATAAACATAAGCCCTAACTTCTCTTCGTTATGCATATCAAAGTATTCTAACAGATCTAGAATTAATCTTATATTTTGATTTATTTGCAACTCCGGCAAAAAACCATTTTGATCTTTATGTATTATCTCTTGCAGGATCTTTTTTAATCTTTGTGCCAGGATTGAGGTATATAACTTGTAGTCTAAGTTAAGCAAAGAGATCGGATGGTAATTTGAAACTTCTTTACTATCTTTCCCCTCTTTTGGTATTAATGTTATATTTGCATGCCGCCACGACTCGGGAATCCCATTTTTTTCAATATCATTGAATGTATGGTAAAGTGGCATGCTTATTTCATTCTCCAGCTTTTTGTAAAAGAGTGCCGTATACCCATCCAGTCCTGGAGCCTTGTTTTGTTTCAATCCCCTTATTGCTTCTGTTATTTCACTCATTGAAATTGTTGCATTTAGGTTTTTCATCTGTTCTTCATTTGTTCTATGGAAGTTTTGTCTATCCAAATATTCCTTCATTTTTTCTATATTCCCTTCCTCCTTTGCATTTTGGTCATATAATTCTGTGTAACATTCTTTAAATAGTTGTTTTATATCTTCCTGACTTGTTATTATTTTACCTTTGTTTCTTATTTGTGTAATCAGTTTTTTTCCAGTTTATGTGACAGCCATTTCCCAGATTTGTTTGCAAATTCAAAATTTGTCTGACGTATTCTCTTCAATTTCCTTTCTATTATTGTCTTTGTTTCCCAACTTAATTGTTTCTGAATTAGCTTTATTTGTCTTAGTATATTTTCATTACTCGGGTTTTCCCTTAGTTCTTCCTCTTTCTTCCTTCGTTCATTTATCAAAAAGTTAAATCGTTTAGAGTTGTTTCTCTTCACCTCTGTTCCTCTTTTTATTAGTAATCCCCTAAACACCGCCTTTCCTGCATCCCAGATCGTCCTTGTTTCACAATCCATTGTGTCATTTTCCACAAAGTATTGTTTTACCTCTTTTTTAAATTCTTTTAGAAATTTTTCATCTTTTAGTAAATTCTCGTTTAATTTCCAATTATAAGATTTCTTCCTTGTTTTCAAAGATACCTTGATTGGGGAATGGTCAGTTGTGATTTTGGCCAGAATTTCCATGTCTTGGATTTGTGTTATCACGCTTTTTGATGCCAAACAGATGTCAATTCTCGACATGGATTTATAACATTCTGAATGTTATTCAGAATGAGAAGAACTTTAGACAGATGAGAATCTTTGCAATTAGGGACTTATTTGGCACCAAAAATGCACATGGATTTTTTTTGGGGGGGGGGAATGCACAGAAAATGCATTTTCTTCACAGAAAAAAATGTTTTATGTGACCAGTAACTATTAAAAAGTGGTGGCTATGTCAGCATATAATCCTCATCGTAGCATGAGTGTGAATGTTAACAATCCTAAATTAATGTTCTGAAAGTCCAAAATCTGAGAGACACCACTAAATGTTAATGGTCACCTACATGTGACTGTCAACATACATAGACATTTAAAATATTCAGTAGGGACTGGCAATTGTCCCCTGTAAATGTCAACATATACTGTAATATGGGTGATCCCACATTAGCATGATTTGGTCTTGCAAAAGACTGTTATCTGGTTTGATAAATTCAAAGACATAGCTATGTTAGTCTGGAATATCAGTATGCAAAATGATCTTGTAGCACCTTTAAGACTAACTCAGAGAAAGAAGTACCTAGCATGAGCTTTCATAGACTTAGGACTTATCTACCTGAGTGTATCCTACCCGCGGAGCAGGGCCGTTCGCCTCCATTGTCTACACGAAACAGACGGAATCCAGACAGGCACACTGGCCCTACTGCCACTGTCCGCATCCCACTCTCTGACATCAGGAAGCAGGCCTGCAGCACATGAGCAAGGCCCCCTGTATATAACCATCCTTGGTCACATGCTGCAGGCCGCTTTCTTGGCTATGGAAGAGCAAGGCAGAGGGCAGGTGATACAATGGGCCAGCATGCCAGACAGGCTTCTGTGGTCATGCAGGACCCAATTCATATTTTCCTGTCTGGAATGCATTTAAACAGGCATTTTTTAAAAAAACACTTTGTTGGACCCTAACTGGTCTCCACCCCCCCACCCCACCCCGTCTTAGCCACATCTTTGCCCCAGGGGGCATGAGCACTGCCTGGAAGGAAAACAGGACAAAAGCCCTGCATCATCAGGACTGCAGGGCACCAAGACGGGGACAAGATGGGGTAAATTGCCCATGTAGACAAACCCTTAGTCTACTTTCTCTGATGAAAGAACTGAGTCCCAAAACAGTCCCTCTTTTTTGCCTTCCTTCATGTTCATCCATGTTGTGATCCCAGTTCCTCAATCCCTGCCTCCAATTTTGCATTTCCTTTTTTTAATCCTCTCTGATCTGTCATTTGTCCTGCTATTTTCTGTCTTCTCCACCTCTATTCCCTCTTAACATCCTCATTCATGCTTCCATCATCCCTCTTGCTTCTTCCTTCTTGTTTCCTCTGCTCCCCACTTGCTGCCTCCAACATTATTTGTCTGGTCTTTTCCTCCTTTCCAGCTCCTATCCCTGCTTTGTCCTCTCCTAACATTTCAGTTTATTTGCACCAAGAAGCTTAGTTAAGGGCCTTAGCACAGGCTATTCATTAATTGACCATTACCTGCTCCCCTTCCCTTTTCCTATGGAAGCATGAGTAAGTCTTCTTGTTTTTTGCTTTTAAAATCTTATTTAAAAAAAAAAAGATTTCTTTTCTTTTGCAAACTATAAGATTCATGCAAGCATGCACATACCTCCCTCTTGTTGCTCAGTGGCTCTGTTTAGCTACAAACCTGTCGGCACCCAGGGACCAAGTTCAGCATTAGAAGGAGTGATATAGTACAAAGTAGCTATAAATCAGAGAACTGCTGCATGCAGTCAGATCTCATTGCTGACTATAGATGGCAAAGAACCACAGGCTCTGTGGTTATGTAGCCAGCAGAAGGGAATTCTTGGCTGTGCTTGTGGTATTTGCTTCTTGGAACACAGCCAGTACATGTAGATTAATTGGATAACAAGTGGAAAGTGTGCCCAACATCCAATCCTTTTCATGAATAAATGAATATAATTGGCAGGTCAATGAGTGAAAGAAAATGATTGGGGTGCTTGATAATGCTCTGAAAGATGATGTGTTTGAATTGCACTCAGTCACAGTCACTTCATAGGCCGCACACACCCATATAAACTATTGAGGGGGCTAGGTTTAAGGGGAGAAATGGTTAAAAGTAGAGCTGGATGTTTCACACATTTGGGGAGTTTAATCCTTTAAAATGAATGTGTCCTTAATTACCAAAATAAAATGGGCTAGTTGGCCTAGGAAAAATGTTGCCTTTAAAGAGCCAAATTAAAGTGACCTGCATCCATAAAGTCACCCAAGGGGAAAGGAAGAGAACATTCCATTGAGCATGATATGGCTAGAAGGTTCATCTAGTCCAGGGATGGAGGACATGTGGCCCTCCAGATGTTGTTTGTCTGCAACTCCCATTGTCCAACATTGGCAATGCAGGCCAGGGCTTCTGAGAGCGTTAGTCCAAAAATATCTAGAGTCCCCTTTTACACAAAATAGATTTGTCATTGACTCTCAGATCATACCTTCTCTGGGTCTCTTCCACATTTCACTGTATACACAACTGGTCTGTTACATGTATAGTGGAACCAGTGAATGATGTTTTCCACAGAAGATCATAGATGAGCTAGTGGGGGGAGGGGGACTAGTACTGCAAAAATGAGACCCTTGGTGGGGTCTGAACTATGATTAGCCTCTTGCATAAGCTGCATCTCAGATGATGTAATGCAAAGGCAATATAAAGAAAAGCAAGAGCAAGAAGAAGTTTATTCATCTGCTTTGTTGTACAAAATTAATGCAAGCTGTAGGGAAACTTTGTTCTTTACAACACTGTGGTTAAAAGTATCTCTCTCTCTGGCTTTTCTTCGCAAACGAAGATTCAGGAAGGACTTATCCCGCGCTTTCTGCAAGCACGCTGATGACTAAAAAGGCCAATCTGAGATAAACAAGTCCAGCTGCAGAAAGCACAGCAGAAGGTCTCCTTGGGTGATGTTTCCGGGTTGTGATTCTTTCTGTGTTGTCGTTTCTCTTCAAGACTTGTTCGGCGTGAGTTCTCAAATAAGGCTGCAGCATTGTGGATAGTGCGTCTCCATGCCTCCCAATGTGAGGCCAGGGCAGACCATTGTTGGTGATCAATTTGGCTGAGCCTGAGATGTTGTTTCAGGGAGTCCTTGTATCGCTTTTTTTGGAGCGCCCCTCTTACGCTGACCCGTGGCAAGTTCACCGTAGAGTACTGTTTTTGGGAGGTGATGGTCCTCCATCCTAGAAACGTACCCTGCCCTGCACAGCTGTGTTCTCAATATCATGGCCTCAATGCTGGAGACCCCTGCTTGCTCAAGGACAGCAACATTTGTCACATAGTCAGTCCAGTGTATATTTAGGATTGTACGTATACAGCCCTGATGAAAGCATTCGAGGAGTCGTATGTGTTGGCGATAGGTGACCCATGTTTCAGACCCATAAAGGAGAATAGACAGTACAATGGCTCTATACACGCTGATTTTTGTGCAAAAAGTATATAGTTCTGTGTCATTTCTGCTTGTCGTGGTCCCAAGAGATTTCTCTGTTGACAGGCTCCTGCCTTTTAATTTCCAATTTTACCTCACTTATCTGGCACATGATGAGCACATGGTACATTACTGTTTTATATCTTTGCAAGACATACATGGCACCATTCCATTGCAAAGAAGACGGTCCCATTGACATAGAATCATAGAATCATAGAACTGCAGAGTTGGAAGAGAGCACGAGGGCCATCCAGTCCAACCCCCTGCCATGCAGGAAATCACGATCAAAGCATCCCCGACAGATGGCCATCCAGCCTCTGTTTAAAGACCTCCAAGGAAGGAGACCCCACCACGCTCTGAGGGAGTGTGTTCCACTACCGAACAGCTCTTACTGTCAAAAAGTTCCTCCTAATGTTGAGGTGGAATCTCTGTTCCTGGAGCTTGCATCCATTGCTTCGTGTTCCAATCTCTGGAGCAGCAGAAAACAAGCTTGCTCCATCCTCAACGTGACACCCCTTCAAATACTTAAACAGGGCTATCATATCGCCTCTTAACCGTCTTTTTTCCAGGCTAAACATACCCATGTTTACATGTTTACAGATACATGTTATATCTGTTATAACATGTGTTATAACATAGAGGATCCCAAGTAATTATTGCTCTCTCTTGGGATTAACAACAAAGAAAAGAATGGCAGTACAGTAGCACCCCCGTATCTGTGGGGGATTGGTTCTTCCCCCCTGTGGATACTGAAATCCATGGATAACAGCAAACTTTGAACTTCCCTCCCCTGTCTATCCACCACCACCTCTGCTGCACCGCTGGATGCCCCCGCGGGGAAGGGAGAAGGGAAGCGAGGTGATTGATTCTCTCTTGCTCTTAGGGACCTTTCAGACTACAGTACACAGATATAGCTGATTCCACTTTAACAGCTATGGTGCAATCCTGGAATTTATGTTTAGACTGCCAAGCCATTCTAGTGCCTCATCAAAGTACAAATCCCAGCATTCCATAGGATGCAGCTCTGGAAGTTAAAATGGAATAATGTGCTATAACTGCATGGTGTGAAAGGGCCCTGAGACTCACAGTTTTGGGTGATCTTTGGTGCAGAAGCTCATCGTGACAGCCCTCACAGCCATACTCATAAGGAGTATCTATAGTCACACCCCATCACAAAGAGTATGTGAGAGAAATAGTGCTCCATCATAGAGTGCAGAGATCCAAAACAACAAGCAAAGCTGTAATAAAATCTCATCACTGTATTTACAAACTGTGACAGCAGACGTATGTTAGTTGGCTAGGAATAAGCTTCACTGAATTCAATCATGCTTATTTCTGTAAGCCCATAAAACACAATGTGTTTTAGCAAAAGATCTTCAGCTGGTTGACATGCAACATTTAGCTTTTAATGAGAAATGAAAAGATTCTTGCAAAGAAGTGCAGTCAGTTATAATTGCTCGCATACAGTAGCAACCCTGGCATTGTGGCAGATGATGTCTTCAGTCATGCCTGAAAGAAATCCCAAAGCCTTGTGATTCCCCCTCCATTGCACAATCACAGATAGTTGGCATTGACTCTTTCAGACTAACACAATTGTAGCAGCATGATTCCCCTTTAACTGCCATGGATGCAGCCTTTGTAATCCTGGGGCTTATAGTTTGGTAAAGCACTAGAGCCCTGTGGCTGAAAATTCTCAATGCCCCTCCCTAAACTACAAAACCCATGACTACATAGGATGTAACTATTGTAGTTAAATTGGGATCATAGCAATATAACTGTGTTGTGTGGAAGGGTCTAGTTTATGCAGAAGCATAGTCTTTTTCGCTTTTTTTGGCCTAGTAATAAACACTCTCTTTGATACTTAGAAAGGTAAAAGACAGTAGGAAAATAGGAAGATCCCATTACAGGTGGATAGACTCACTCAAGGAAGCTAGGGCCCTCAGTATTCAAGACCAGTGCAGGGCTGTTGGTGTGACTTGGAGGTCTCTTGTTCATAGGGTCACCATAAGTCAAAGTCAAGTTGATAGCAGTTAGCAACAACAACAACAAATTCTCTCTTGTCCCCTTAAACATAAGGAGAAATCCCAGAACTTGGAAAAATGAGCTTTTTTGGACCATGATTTCCAGAATTTCCCTTAACAGCATAGCTGGGAGATTCTGGGAACTGAAGTTGAGATAAGGTCATTTTCCCAAGCTCAGCAAAATGGCCATTTCCTCTGAGCATATCATACCACTGTTTTCCACAGCCAGAGCAGAACCAGATGACAGTGGAGCAAGGTGGAGGAAAATTAATTGACCCATGATGGGCCTATGCCCAAGACCAAATACTTCATGAGTTTTCACATGGATGGTTGATTGTGTGTGGGGGGGGGGGATTGGTGTGAATCAATCACAACAGCATCTGTTAGATTCACTGTGTTGACAAAGAGCAGTAGGTATGCCTGGGAACTGGGGTGGGTAGGAATTCATATTCTCATTAGTTGGGCTGATGAGCATTATGTGCATGTTGAAATGATAAAAGGGCTCAGGCACTGAAAAAGAAAGCATGGAGTGGGCAGAGGATTTAAGGGATGATTCAGTAAAGACTTTGGCATGGAGCTACCATGGCTTGAAACCAACTATATGGTAAACAGAATACAATGGAATGAATCAAGACCAAATCAACTGTTCTTAGTTCCCACTAAATCAATGGAACTTAAGTGCCAACCAAGTTGTTCTCTTTGTTTCAGTGGGACATAAGGTCCACCCAAGGGCATGGCAAAAAAGAAACAGTGTCTGTAATAAAAGGAACCTGCAAGGAAGCAGAGAACTGCCAAAGCACAGGCAAAAGAGAATAGGCAGCTGCCTGAGACACCCTAGGAGAAAGCCCTGAAGGGCATATTACATATTAGATGAATAATTAAAATCTAATTCATAGCTTAGTTTATTAATAGCTGGTGGGATCAATGGTAATGTTGGCTTTAACCTTTCCCTCCTCACTGGCATGCTATCCAGAATCCCTCCAAATTAATCAGGCCTGGGAAGGAAGCTTCCATGTTGCTCTTGTTGTTGTTGTTGTGTGCCTTGAAATCATTTCCAACTTACGGCAACCCTAAGACAAACCTCTCAAAAGCAAACCTCTCATGGGGTTTTCTGAGGCTGAGAGTGCGTGACTTGCCTAAGGTCACCCAGTATGTTTTCATGGCCCAATGTGGTCTCTTCCGTTAGCACCAGAGAAAACGTCCTATCAGAATCACCCTTGGAGAACAGGGTGTGTGTGTTAAACTCTGCTCTCCACATATCATGGGCCCAATTGGAGCCCACCCACAGCTGCTACCCTAGTTTTAAAAACTAAGTACATTGATTGCATTCCTGCAGTTGACATAATGAGTAGTTTGTATCTGAACTTCTTTTGGTGCTCCCAAGGCAGGGAGGAGTTAAGTGCATTTTGATTATTTATTTGATTTCTATCCTACCTTTCTTCCATTATGTGATCCAAAGCTGTTTACAATATAAGTTAAAACAAAAACAGATTACCCTTCCCCCCATATCCATTGGAGATACATTCTGGACTTACAGTGTATAAGTGAAACTGTAGATAAACTTCTGTCCAGAAGCAGAACAACCCTCCCTCCATCCCAACTGTCATTGCCCTGGCCAAGGAGGAAGAGAGGAGAATGCTAGACTTAATCCCTTCCTCTGCTTCCACCCCTTTCCTTTTGTATCATGTGTACATTAGATTGCAAGCTTGAGGGCAGGAAACTGGTTTTGTTGTTCTTTTTCTTGTAAAGTACCATGTACATTGATGGTGCTATAGAAATAAAAGATGATGATGATGATGATAACAGCAGCAGCAGCAAACCCTATTAAAATAAATTTAATAAAACCCTATTAAAATACGGTATATAATAGGGTTTTTATTTAATAGGGTTTTAATAAAACCCTATTAAAACCCTATTAAAATACGGTATAAACATACCGTAGAGTTGCATTGGAGGACCTAGCGATTCCTAGAGAGGATACCTCTCTAGGCATTTTCCAGTGTAACTCTATGGTATGTGTCACTATTTTTTTCAGCTGTGGATAAATGAAATGGTGGCTGTTGGTTCCATGGATACTGGGGGGGGGGGCCTGATCGATAGGTAAAATAATATGTGGTACAAAAGTTTAAAAAGCATTAAACCAGCAATGCAATTGAGATATATAGGTCTTTTTACCCATATATACCAGTACTAACTGTAGAAAGCATTCTAGTTTAAAGTGAAATAAAGTATTTTTATTGGAAATAACACAAAGTGAACTCACACCTGCAACACACATTCCTAAGAACCATACAAGGTTAAAGCAAAGCAAGGCAGAAGGATTAGATAGAGGGAGAAATTTTGGAATATAGGGCAGTAGTTACCAGTCTTGAAGAGTAAAGTTTCATGCAGTGAAGATACTCAGACAGGTGTCTGAGGGTGGCACATGAGGTTCCAATCTGGGGCACCCCAAGAAAGAGAGTGGCTGGGTTCATCCACCATGGCACACCTTTCTTGTTGGGGGACTAATATTTATACCCTGTTTCATATCGTGAAAGGGTACTCTGGTTGGGACAAAGCCTGGATAGCTTTCCCACGGGATAGAGAAAGGAAACTGAAACTCAACTGATTGTGTTAATGGCTAGTAGATAGGAATTTATGGGTTTATGACATCCTCCAAGGTTGGACAGGAGTGGGGTTAGGAGTGACTTCTGTAGGAATAGATTTGGGAATGGTCACTTAATTGTTTGATTGAATGACTCATTGCTGAGGCACCCAGGGCTGGAAGAAAGTATTGGCATGTACCTCCTTAATGACCGTGTTTACTAAAGAGTTTCCACACAATCCTAATATGGGCTTTCTTGCCATAATATCTCTAAGGGCTATCCCAGGTCATTGTGACCTCCAACTGACCTTTTTGGTTTGCCCCAGTCAACTTGACCTGAAAAGTGCCCAATATTTCCAATTATGAGATACTGGGAGGAGGGGGTAGTAGGGCATACTAACACCTAAAGGTCATTTATTCACAATATTTGTAATAATTTTGTGCATGAAACAAAATTTGTGGACATTGAACCACCTGAAAGCAAAGGTGTCACTATCTCAGCCACCCATGCAGACTATTTTGGATTTAGGAATATTTTGGATTTCAGAATTCCGGATAAGGTACAGTGTCAAGCTGTACAGTATTCTGGCAAGGAGGAGGAGGAGGCAGTGAAGCGGATGAGGAAGCCAAAGACATTCTGCTGCAACCTGGCAGTTGAATGTCTCTGTTTCTCCAATCTTTCTCCACCTCCCAATACTAATGCTGTTTTTTTAAAAAAAATCCAGCTAGACAGATGAGGAGGACAAGCAGAAGCAGCAGCGGTGAGTCTGATACAGAACCACCTGTAAGCTGCCCTGAGGCCTACATTTAAAGGGAGAAGTTTATATTTAAAGCATAAAGCATACGAATTTAAAGGCAAAAATTATACTTAAAGCATAATAAAAGTGACATAAATCATGATGAGTGGATTCCTTCTACAGGTGTCCTTTTGAATGGAAATTTAGGGCAGAAACTCAACAGCCTCTTCAGTGGAATTGTTTCCCCTTCTTCCAACTGAAGTTATTATGGCCCTTAAAAATCTTTTTACTTACTGTCTTTCCCCCTACATCTGAAAAAGATGTATTGGGACAGCTACAGTGTGAAATCCCACCACGAAAATTGTCATAAGACCACCCACTTGTCATAAGACCACCCCTGTTCCCTCTCTCCAGTGCCTTCCAGTGCTACAGGTGACAAACAGCGGAAGTTAAATACAGAGATCCAAGAAACACTCTTGCTCCCCCTACTGTCAATGCTGGGGGCAGCATCTCTGCATCTGCACCTGTGTCTTTATATGGCAGGGTCTGGCATTCTTGCCAGCTTGCTGTGATTTTGCTCTCTTTATCCATTTCCTTGAAAGAAATCTCACATGAAATAGAATATAGGGAAGCCTAGTGGCTGTTCACTGCCATGTATTCTCTCTTTTTCTTTCCCATGCAATTTACTCCAAACAGGTGGGACATTTGGTTGTGATTATTTTCTGTTTACATTGTGCAGAGGTGTAAAGGCGGAGTGAGGGAGAATAACACTTTTGCACAGGTGATCAAAGTAAAAAAAAAAAAGTAACAAAATCTCTGGATATATTGCTTTGTATCAAATGCAGCTGCGGGTTATAGCAGCCACACTTTCGATCAAATCTTGAGGCTCTTTGCTTTTAGTTTTATCCAAATAAAATCCCCTTTGTTGGTTGTGGGACCTTGATTGGGGTGTTTTGGATTTTGTTCCAAGTAAGTGGCAGTAGCCAGCTGCAAAAAGAAATGAGAACATAATGTGGTGGTGATGCGTTTTTTTTTTTTTTTCAGTTTGTCACCTGAAAATCATACTGTTGTTAGGCTTGAAAAGTCAAGTGACTGTTACAGAATAAGATGTGTGTTAACCGGTGTAACATTGGATTGAAGTACTGAGTAATTGTCCATTCTGGCCTGACCTCTGCCTGAACTGTAGATTTGCATTTGATTCCATCCTACCACTGAAGTGTCCTGTGAACAATGCTATAATTTCTTTTAATGGTGAGCTGTGGCTGGCCATGCCAAGAGCTCCCTTCACAAAGCAGCTCCACTGAGCAACAAGGAAGATTCCTTTATTTACTGGTGAAAGCCAAAGTTTGCAGGTTTTTCAAAAAAAGTTGGGGATCCAAGAAGAGGCCAAAAAAAAACCAAAAACAAAACCAAAAAACCGACCCACCAGAATACTGCAAATGGAAGATTTGTGTATATGCACAGTTGTGCAAAGGATGGGAGAAGGACTAGGGAGCAAAAAGCAATCAAGAAGATAAGAGAATTTGTAGAAGCAGAAAACAAAGTGGCTGATGGGTATGGTGTCAGAGTGAAAACTGGAGGTAGTCCCTGCACCTTTAATGGTTCTGTAGAAGAGGGAATGTCAGCAACTGTTACTTGTTACTGTGTTTCATGACAAGCAGCACCTGCTGAAATCCCCTCTTCTGCACCACCAGTAAAGGTACAGATGCTTTCCAGTTTTCAATCTGGCAACCCTATTATTGGAGGTCAGGGTTTGGAGTTGGACAAAAAATGGAGCACACTGGGACACACAGTACAACAATTTATTGCAGGTCCCAGCTGATTATACAATTGCTAAAATAAACTGAATATCTCCTACTTTTTCATGGGTATCTCAGTAAGAGGCAGAGCTAAATAAGATGCAACACAAGAAATCAGTTACTGGGTTTCCTGACAACCTTTTCTGGGCTTAACTGTAGCCGCTGGGGAAGGGATGAGATTAAATTGCAAGCAAGCTATTGGAAGAGAGGAGTGATTAACCCCACATCCCCAAGTGAAGTGACCCCCTAAAGCTGTATTAGCCACAGAGATTAAGAAATGCAACATAAATTCACATTAATCAATACGTTTTATAAATTCATCTAATTCCTGAGCTGCAGGACCTTTAGCAAAACAGTGGGTAACTTTCTGTTTCCAGTTGTTGGGGGAAAGTTGCAAACACCAGATCTCCCTCCACCCTTGAATTGCACACAGATAAACTTGCAATTGATATACCTGAAAAATGTGCACCAATATTGTTTAGTCTTTGAGAAAAATGCATTTTAAAAGGGTGCATTAGGAAAAGCATGTACCCAAATGTGCATGAACTTCAATAACAGAAGGAAATGAGTAAGATAGAAGGCTAGTGGGATTCTGAGAAACACAACAAAAAGGATAGAGAAACAGGTACCCAACTGAATGAAAATGTTTTGTGCAAGTTGTTTCCCTTCTCCTCTGCCAGAGTTCCATTAACAACAAAGGGGCCTGGCCCTAGTTATCGCTCAAAGGACCAAGAGCTGATTCCAGCAGTTGGGTAGATCAGGCAGGGGTATTCGCCTGAACCTTTAATTAATCAATTAATTAATATGCCACCTTTCTTCCAGAAGGAATCCAAGGAGGCTCACAAAAATCACATAAAATATAGTTTAAAACCATTAAAAACCTCACAATATAAAAACCTAAAATTATATAAAACACATAAAAGTTAAAAGATAAAAAATAAGCAATATATAAACAAACAAACAAACACATACCCACCCCCTAATAAATGCCTCCATAAGCCCATCTACATATTAAAAGCCTGCTTGCTTAAAAACATCTTTGCATGCTGGCAAAAGGAAAGCAGGGAAGGGGCCGGCCTAGCCTCCCGTGGGAGGGAGTTCCAGAGGGTGGAAGCAGCCACCCTCCAAAACATCCAACAGGTTCCAGAAGCCTACATCCCTTCCTTCCTAAAGAACTGTGGTGTGGTTGCACTTCTCCTGCAGCTACAGATATGAAGCAAAGGGCAGCCTGGCATCAGTCACAAGCTACAGTGGACTAGATGAAATGTGGTCCTTCTGTTTCTTTTGGACTGAAATTCTCAGCATTCTTCCCTTTTGGCTATGCTGGCTAGGGGTGCTGGAATCCAACAGTATCTGAAGGCTGCGTTGTATCCACCCCTGAGTTAAAGCGTGGAGAGCTACCAGATGGATACAAAAACATTAGAGAGAACTTCCCTTGGTGAGGGAAGATGCCCAAACTCTGCCAGCTACTCACTTTATCACTGATGCAGAGCACTGGTGATTTGGGAGTGAGGAGACATATAAAATGTTTAAAGTCATTCCTTTGGGGGATAAATCCAAATTTAGTCCCAACTATGATGTTACCATTGAAATAAATGATATATGTTAGTTGTCACTTGCATGAGTTCTGTTGATTTCAGTGGATCTATTTTACTTGGGAATAAAAATTGGATTTAGCCCTGTGTGTGTTTGTACATGTGCATACATGTGTGTGTGTCCATGTCCATGTCCATGTCCCGGGGTGTGGAGATAAGGCACGTAAATGGAAATTTTTAAAATATGTGTGGCTACTCAGAGATAGTCTGGGAATGGGATATTAATCAGTTTTTTTTAAAAAAAATCCAGATGCATCTGAAAATTAAAGATCGCATTAGTATATCTGCATTTTCATGTGCTGGAAACAAATTAACCACATTATTTTCTGAACCTATGCTGCTTTTTGAAGGCGTAGCTTGGGCAAAAAAGCATGCAGTGAGTATGAAGCTTATCACATGACACTGTTGTACTGTGATTGCACTGTGTTAGTCACATCTTTTTGTTGTTGTGTGCCGTTAAGTCATCTCTGACTTATGGTGACTCTAAGGCAGTGTTTCTCAGCCAGGATTCCCTGGAACCCTAGGGCTCCCCAAGAGGTTGCTAGGGGTTCCTCGAGAGATTGTGATTGTGGGGGGGGGGGAAGCAATAACAATATATAGAATAATGTTTATGCAGCGGTTCCCTGAGACCTGAAAATTATTTCAAGGGTTCCTCCAGGATAAAAAGGTTGAGAAAGGCTGCTCTAAGGCAACCATATCACAGGATTTTCTTGGCAAGATTTGTTAATGTGGGGTTTGTTTTCCTCTGTTGCTGAGGGTGTGTGATTTGCCCCAGGTCCCCAGTAGGTTTCCATGGCTGAGTGGGGATTCAAAGCCTGATCTCCACTATCCTAGTTGAACACTCAGACCACTGTCTGGAGTTTATTGTATGATGTCATGGCTCTGCCGGCACTGTACTGTGCTGTACTCTTGTTCGGTCATTTGGAAACTGATTCTGTTCCCACTTGAAATAATCTATTAATGATCCTCTTATCTTACTATGGTTTCGTAACCCCCATCCAGCTGTGGTCAGGGTATTAATATCTTGTTCCAGTTAGTTGCATTATTGGGAGCATTGTGGGTGCAGGTTCATTGCTTCTCCCTTTGGGAATTCCCTGGAGATCTACAGCAGGACCCCCACCCACCCATTGATTCTGGTGGTTGAAGTAGGAGGACATCAGATTTTCCAAGCGTTTCCAAAAGAACCACTTTATATTTGTTCTCCATTCTCTGAACTTCTCACGCAACCAAGTGTTTCTGCTTCCCTAGCTCAGTTTCATCCTTTCTCACTCACTGCCTGATATTCTTGGAATTCCCTCCCTGAACATTTGTGGACTGCACCTTCTCTCAGTGTTTTAAAATCTGAATTGAAAACTTTTCTGTTTTCCAAAGCTTTTGGAATTTTAGTGTGATACTGTTTTGTAATCTTGTATGTTTTGATTACATGTATTGGTCAGTTTATTTTATATTATATAGTATATACATATAGATGGCTGTTTTATATTTGATCACATGTATTGGTCAGTTTGTTTTATTCTTATGTTTTCTTGCTGTTTCATACTATATTGTTGTTGGTTGGGTTTTGTGTGTGTGTGTGTTTTGTAGTTAATTGGATAATTTGTTTTGCAATTGCATTTTATAGCTTCATGTTTGTTATTCCTTCCTTCCCTCTGTGTGTGGTCATGTATACACTTATTTTAGGTTGTACACCTTTGGTAGGACCCAATGTTTTGTTTTGCTTTTTGCTTGTTTTAATGTAAAGCACCATGTGTACATAGATGACATATGTGCACCATGTGTACATCGATGACACAATATAAATTGATGATGATGATGATTTTTAATAAGGGGAATAGCACAGTAGCACAATTCCAGTGTAATCCTTTTAAGGATTATTGCCTCAAGGAAACCATGGGATTCGAGAAAAGTTTAAAGAATAAACAAATGATAAATATATAAAAAGGTAAAGAGTAATGCAAGAACCAGCATGGTGTAGTGGTTTAAGCATTAGACCATGACTTTGGAGACCAGGGTTCAAATCCCTACTCAGCCTTGGAAACCCACTGGGTGGCCTTGGGCAAGTCACACACTCTCAGCCTCAGAGGGAGGCAAAGGCAAACCCTCATCCAAACAAATCATGCCAGGAAGACACCAAAATAGGGTCGCCTTAGGGTCACCATAAGTCAGAAATGACTTGAAAGCACACAACAGCTATAAAGAGTACTATACAAAAGCAGAACCAGACAAGTATTGGTTGATGGGGAACAGAATAGGAGAAAATAACAGAAACAGTGTGGTGTGTGTTCATCTTTACGATCTGGATGGGAGCGTTGGTGGTTCCGTAATATTGTCATTATATAATTAAGCAGTTGCATAATTATGTAATTGTACAATTGCAGCTTCCTGTTTTTTTAAAAAAAATCATGGAGTAGCAGGCAGAGCAAGCGAGGTAATCATATTTCAAGTGCAAGAAAGCAAACACAGGAACTAATGCCATTGAAACACAAATGCAGTGATGGTGCAAAAGAGCACATTGCCATTCTACTACCTTTTCAAATATTGGAGAAGCACCTTTCAAGTGAAACAACCTGAAATAATTGACTAGTGTGATAAGCACCAAAGTTACTTCCGTTCTTCTCAACAACATTATTGCAGAGTGCACATAATGTCAACAATCTCTCAGTATGTCTCTCAATCTTTATTTTAATTCATTTTCTTACCAGGTGTGCCTGAAGCAGAACTCACTTGGTTTAGGAATAACACCAAGCTGGCCTCTGGCCGTCACCTGCATGATGGGTCACTGCTGATTGAAAATGTCTCCCTTTCTGATCAAGGATTGTACTCCTGCAGGGCAGCCAACATCCGTGGGGAAGTGACTGAAAGCACACAGTTGTTGGTCCTAGGTAAGATTAAATTTATACTCTCTTTCAAGGAGCTAATAATTCTTGTCATTCTTAAAAAGAATAAGCATCAGCTGTGATTAAATCTGTAATCCAAAGAGGCAGTACTATATTGCCAGAGGATATAAAAGAGAGTGACATGAGACCAAACTAGATATTAAACGTGTCTTTGTAGTTTATTTAATTTTTCTTTTTAAAAAATCAAATAGTATCAGCCATGTGGAGGATGATATTTAACAGAATCAGAGCAAGCATGAACAGGTACTTTAACCCTTTCATCATCTCCTGTAGTCTAGAGGAAAATCCATCTTCCTCCTCTGCTATTTGCATTAGGAGCAGATTTTCCATTGGCGTAAAATAGGTGTCGTTACTCATAATTAGTAGATGAGGAATATTCTTCAGTTAGGGAAGAAAGAATTAATTTCCTCCCCACACCTGTTTTGCTGCTATTAGTTCGTTCATTCTCTCTCTCTCTCTCTCTCTCCCCCCCCCCCACTCTCCCAGCTGATGCAATTTGTACTCTTAAAATCCGGCAATGTTAAACCAGCATGGTGTAGTGGTTTGAGTGTTGAACTAGAAAACCAAGAGACCAGGGTTCAGATCCCCACTCAGCCATGAAAACCAACTGCACTCTCCTGGCCAAAGAACAAAGTAATAGCAAAACTCCTCTGAATAAAACCTCCCAAGAAAACCCTATTAGAGGGTCACCATAAGTCAGAGTCAACTTGAATACACGGACATCAACAAATCATGTTAAAACAACCACTAATTTAAAACAGTATAAATCACTTAAAAGCATAACATTAAAAACAAAAGGCTTTAAAATAAAATGCATCCATTAAAAGACCCTTTAGTCATCAAATACCTGTTAAAATGAAAAGGTCTTTAGCTGCTTGCAGGATAATAGAGAGGGAGCTATGCTAGCCTCTTATGGGAGGGAGTTTCACAGCCTGGGAACAGCCACTGAGAAGGCTCTCTCCTCATCCAACCTACCTGTGAGGGTGGTGGGATGGAGAGAAAGCCCTCCCCCAAGAATCTTAAGACTTGGACAGGCTTACACAAGGAGAAACAGTCTTTTAGATAGTCTGGACCTCAGCCGTGTAGGGCTTCTAGGTCATAATTGTACTCAGAAACAAGCCGGTAGCCCCTGAAGCCATTTCAACATGTTCTATATAACCAACCCTGGTCAGCGCTCTTGCTGCAGCATTTTGGGCCCACTGAAGTTTCAAAGCAGGTTCTAAAAGCATCCCTGTGTAGAATATGTTAGAGTAGACCAAATGCCATTGCTTGTGGTTAAAACAGTAAAAGAAAATGCCTTTTTTACTAAATATATATGTCAAAAGATGTAAAAGGTAGGGGGAGAAGCTGACGGACTTGGGTTGGTAAGCTTGCTTGATCAGGGACAGGAGAAGCTGTGGCCCTCCACATTTGCTGGGTTCCAACTCCCATTTGCCCCAGCCAGCATGGCAGATGATCAGAGATGGCATCTGGAAGATTCTCCATCCTTGCAATAGTTATTATATATGATATAAAAGGAGTAACCACAAGAAATTATCGTCAAATATATTGCTTTTTTTCACCCCAAATAAAGAGTGGGCTTTTTAAACTTGCTGAAAAGTCTTTCCCTACCTCAGCAAACAACAACACCTATGGAAATGTCTGACTTGCATTCTGAAATAGCATTATCCCTGTATTCATTTCCACTGCCTTCAAGCTCTGGAGAGTGTCCGTCACATCTGAGAATTTAACACCAGTTTTTCATGCTGGCTGAAGATGGAATGAGTCTCTTCTCCAGAGCAAGCTTTCCCAAATGAAGGCAATATCCTCCTGTTCTCTGTCACTCCTGTATTGGAGAAGTAAGCCATGTGGTAAATCATAAAGTGACACAGAACAATTTCACACCTCACTGACAGATGCATAAACCTAACTTGCCTTTATTTTTTCAAACAAATACAGAAACAAGGGCTCAGTTCATCGAAGGGTGAAGTTTACTTTGTCTTGGGTTTCATGATAATAGCAGGCAGTTTGAGTTTAGCTGGGTGATTTGGAAAGCCATTGTCAGGCCCTAAGCATGGGTTGAAATGTGTTCCTAGAGCTGATTTATGGTGCTTGCTGATGGATTTTCCTTCCTAATAACACATTTGTGCCATTTTTGCTCCCAACTGCTTGAGAGATGAAAGACGGAGGGCTGGGTTGAGCAAAAGCTACTGTAGATTTGCTAATGAAGTGTGCACATTCTGGAGGGCCTGAGTGTATTATTGCTTCTTCCCAAATCACACAAAAGTACCCATAGCAGACCTCATTTTTCAGGGCTTGGTGCTTTGCTTGTGTTTAATCTCTGCTGACTCAAACTTCCAGGGCAAAATATGTACACTCACCTTAGTTAAGCCCCCATCACAGTACGTCTCCCTCCCTCTCTGTCTGTCTCCCTCTTTCTCTCTGGCAGGATGCTGGAAAAACAGACATTCCTGAGAACTCATTGTTCAAAGATCAGCTTCATATATGCATTTACTAATTATAATACATCTGATGGCTTGTGTGAACTGATTCCACTGAAGTGGATTCTGTCTGAACTGAATAGAACCAGTATGACATGGCCAACTAACCCATTTGCACAGAAAGGCCACTCATTGCTTAATGTGGAGGTCCTTGGGGGATGGTCATGCATGTGTGAATGAGCCTTTAGTTGACTTGCTGTTATATTTCAATGGGACTGGAAAACATTTCTGAGTTAGAGGTTCAGCAATCTCTGCAGTCAGCTGGTAAATTCACAGTGTTGCCAAGCGGACTTAGAAATGTCCATGCTGGGCAGAAAAAACCATGATGCTTGGCAACGTTTCTATTCAGAGATTCCGCTTGGAGAGCCATAAGCGGGGAAGTAAAAGGGGATCAATATCACTAATGTTATTGCATAGCTTCTAACAGTTGGAGATGTTTTTGTCTCTGGCCAGATTTCTACCAATAATCCTTCTGTGAATTTGATTATTCCTTTTTAAAAAGCGATCACCACACACACCATGTGACACTGCATTCTATAGATTAATTATGGGTCCTAGGTTGACTTCTTTCTCATAGCTTACCTTCAGCTGCTGCTTTCACACTGGATCTGCCAAGTAGCTTATACCTGCTAAATTTGAAAATGGTTTTGTTAAAGGTGTCACTCATTTGTGGATAGGAATCTGGGGGTTTTGTTTGCTTGTTTTGTTACTATTGTTGTGCCATTTCTCACTTCTTTCTTTCTTTCTTCTGCATTCCTGCTCATCCTGGGAGAACATATTGTCCTGTCTGATAAGCTGACTTTCCAGTGTATCTAGTAATGCAGTAAATGGTACTAAATAATATCAGGTATTTCCTTATCATATCTTCGCTTTTTCAATGTGTCTCCAGATCCACCACAGCTCCCTCCTCAACTGGAAGACATGTCAGCCACATTGTCCAGCTCCTGGCCAGGTGTTCCTTCTGTAATAACATCTCCTTCAGGGACAAGAAAAGTGCTGAGCCCTGGGAGCTCCGTGCTCATAGGTAAGTACATTTGCTTCTACTATAATTTGGAAGGGGCAATAGATATTTTGGGTAAAGAATTGATTTCATGCATTCATTGTTACTCCCGTCCAGTTTGGAAAAAATACACAGTGACTTTTAAGTTTTGCTTTGTTTTAAGTGGGAAGTCTGACCAAGGATATATTCCCTACTGTACCAAAATACTGTGCGATTATTGCAAGGAATTTGACCCAGAAAGTATTGGCTTCTCTTTGTGCAGATGAAAAAATAATCTGCTTAAAGGACTCATGTTTGCAAGCTTCTAGAGAGTTATTGCAAATGGCATCAGTAGATTAATTACCTATCAAATAAAGAGGATGCAATGACTGGTGGAGAGAGATGGGGATTTGTTATTTCTAATGTACTAAAAATATTAATTTGACACCTGTTTCCTCATTTCAATATTTCCTTCAAGATCATCCATGTTTTCTCTGAATATATATTTTTTTACAAATAGTCTCTGGTGTTTCCTTTCCCACATATTTTGTCAAATCAGCAGAAATGCAACCTTTCTAATGTTCCTAGTTTCTTGAAGTTAAGTGACTACAACTATTGTTAACTGAATTAAATTGTAGAGGAGCTCTGCAGTATGCTCATTCAGTTAGGGTACACTCCTTTTTAGGTATTTTTTAAATACAACAGGTTCTGTCCAAGAGGAGGAAGAAGAGGAACAAACAGGCTAGCCCAGCCTTCACCTTCGCCAAGGTATATGATATCAAGAGTGGCACAAACCACTGGTGCAAAAGAATATTTTATTGGTGGTTAACAGATGCAGCATGTGTTTACAGCAGAGAAAGCTCACGATCCTTCAGCTGATAAGGAATCAGAATCCTCTCACCATAGTGGTGGACTGGGTCCTCCAAACAAAGCCCAACCAGACTTTTCCCAGGGCCAACACACTTCCTCAAACCAGTGTATCCCTTGCTGTCCTCTTAAGGCAGAGACCAAAGAATATGCCTTGTCCTGAGCTTAGATGTCTGTACCAATCTTCCAGAAGGTATTGGAAACACTTAAATGGGCACATGAGGGAAGAGGGTGATGCCGTTCCCTCCCATGTTTGACAAAGTCTCAGATCTCCAGCAAAGGAGGAGAAGGAGTCCTCGGTTTAATCCCTAAGTAATGTGGATATTCCAGTAGTGCCAAGGATATTCACACATGGGGCTGCACAGGTGTTTGACACTATCTATGTAATAACTTAGTGGTTACTAAGTGCTCCTAGACATGCCTCAGTGCCATTAGGCCACTGTAGAAAACTGTACATGTCTGGCAACCTGTTGATCAGCTACAATGTTGTAAGTCTGCCTTACAACATTGCAAGTTACCATTTCAATCATTGCATAGACTGGAATTCTACTCTAACCATGCAATGACTAAAAGGCCCCACAAAAAAGTCCACCATGTAAGCCTCACAGCCTCCATCCACCCCAACATGGCCATTTCCAAGTTGTCGGAGAGTGAGGGGAGATCAGTGGTGACACGGCCAGCTTTTTTCATCTGAGCAACAGCCAGCACTTACACCTCACTGCTGATCCCTTTGATCTCTGACAATCTGGAAATGGCCATGTTGGAGCAGGGCACTACACAGCTTACAGGGTGAGTCTGGGGGTAGTATTGGAGATGTAGCTGCATGAGACACATGCATCACCCAGAGCAGGATCTTGGCCCATATCTCTGTATTTGTTTCTTTATACCCACAATGCTGTGTAATTAGTTCTGCAACCTAAGCATGTCAGACTTAAAATAAAAGATTGCACCCAGACTGAAACGAGGCTCATTAGAAGTCTAAAGAACTGGTTTTGTCCAAGGATGAAGACAATCCTTATGCTAATAGCTCAATTATATTTGAGGGATCAATCATGTGTGCATTATTTGTGTCTCCATGGTACATATATAAAAGACCTGAGTCTATTTTTACATGAAATGGAAGACACAAATGAGAAAAGCAAATCTCTCCTGGCCGTTCCTTGGCTGTGCTCCACAGCTCGAAGCAATTAGTCCCTACCTGGCCCCAAAACTGGAAGTGATCAAGTCTGGAGAAAATTCCATGAAAGCAACAGAGCAGGGGAAGATAAAGTGGGATAGGAGGGAGATTTTCATTTTCCTCACCAGTGTGCTCCATTTCAAATATCAGCAAAGGAGACATCCGGCCTGAAAAATAAAAAGGCTTTCACTTGGCATCAGTGAAAGATACACTAAACATAGTATTGGAGCTAGGGGGTTGCCATCAAATAGGTCTCCTTTCCAGTCATTGCCTCCCTCTCTTCTGATGATGGTGAGACCCAAAGAAAGACCTCTGCAGAAGATCTTAATGCCAGGGAGGTTCATTAGACAGAAAGTCAGGGGTGTGGCTATGGAGGGTAAATATGAGGGCATTGCTCCCCCAATATGAGGGCATTGCTCCCCCAATAAAATATGAGGGTATTGCTGCCCCTCCAATGAAATTTTCCTCCCGTCTCCAAACTTCTAGTATTGCAGAGAGTAAGACACAGATAATTTTTCATACTCTTATATTGGTTGTATTTGCTTTTGATTGGAAACTTGCCCCCTTATCTTTGAATGCCTAAAATCAATTCTAAACTAACCTTTAAATTACTGCAATGCTATGTTTGGAGACTAATTGAAAATTTCATTGGGGAGGACTGTATTCTTATTGCGGGGGGGGGTCCCCCTCCCCTGATGGCTACACCCCTGGGGAAGGCATCCCTTTGCATATCAGTTTAGGACTTTGAAGTTTAACAGTATAATTATTTGAAAATTACCCACAAGTGTACTTCTAAAACTGGGGAAGAAGCTAGTGCAAGAGTGAACAATATGTACAGCATAAGGGACATGCAGTGCCTTCTCCATTACATCCTTGTTGAGGATCACTTCCAAATTCAGTAGGTGTGTGGAAAAAAGGATTGCTTTTCTTTAAAATAAATTTTGTCTTCCCCATGTTTTTTGTTTATAAATGCAATTGTATTCCAAAAAGCCTTCCAGAAGCCCCCTGGAAGTTATTCACCCCCACACTACAAAATGCCCTTGCATGACCAATGGGAATAGTCTGCCTGCATTTTGAATTGTATCCAAGAAAAGGGTAGAAGTCAGTGCAATTGTTCCATCCAGGCTGCAATAATTGGAAGATGTGATCCATCTGGCTACTTGTATTTGGAATAAACTGTAGTTTCCGAACATTCTTCAGAGTCAATCCTATCCTACAGTGCCTGCAGTAGTGCAAACAGAATGTACCAGGCACAGAAAACTGTGGTCAGTATATCTCTTGTACAAGACAGCCTATGGCTAATTCATCAGCCTTTGCTAAAAGGAGATATCCTAAAGAACACCTGGGCACCAAAGACAAGCCTGGGAGCCTAATCCTTTAAGGACAGTGCCACCCCACCTAGAACAGACTGAATGCTGGCTTCCCAGGTGGTGGCATAGACTCTATTGTCCACATCATTCTTATGGTTTAGTGTGAAATCTCCATTTATTCCTTATGATTTGACTGATGTTCAGACTATGACCCAGAGTTTCAGCACAAGTTATTTAAAAAATAATAATAAAGCTCCTATTCATAGGAGATATGAAACAATAACAGTAGAGTTGGCCAGTAAAGTGTGCTTTTTATGACCAAAGAAGTACAGTCAACTGTAAAAAGGAAATCCTGCTGTTCCATATTTATTGTCTTCTCCCCTGGTGACTTCCATATCAGATTTGCTCAGTTCACAAGTCAGAGGAAGGTTTCCCTAACTGCCAGCACTTGCAAGCATAACCTTGGGATCTTGGAAAGCAAGCGTGCATCTTTCTGTTTTCATACCTTATTCCCAGTGACTGTGGAGCGAGACTACAGGGGCCACTTTCTCTGTTGATTCAGGAGACAGAACAGTTTGAGGAATGTCTTCCCGTTTTGCAAGTTACTGGATTCTGGTTCTAATACAAAATGTTAGGAACCTTTTTTTTTTTTTTTTGCATCAAGGGTGGTGGGGAGAAGATGCCTCTGTTGTTTTCCACGTGCTTTTCCTTGGCTTGCTTCCTCCCCTCCCCCCAAATGAAATGATGATGTGGGGGCTAGGCTTGAAGAGAGCTGCCTTTGTCCCCCTCCACCACAAGCCCTTTGGCAATGGAGGTCAACTGACTTGGTTGTGAAAGCAAAAGAAATAGTTTCCCCTTGGCTTCTGCTAGGCCAAGTGGAAGCAAAAAGCAAATTATTTCCTCACAGCCAGCAAAAACCTGTTCCTCAGTGAGTTAGAACAAGTGCCTGCCTACTCCCCTTAGGGTGCCAGGGATAACCCCAGGGGATGTGAGAGAAGTGTACATATTATATGTAACCTCTGGCTGAAGCAGTTTAGCTTCTAGCTTTTCTTAGCCTTCCTAAAAACAATATGCCTTTGTGTTGGCTAAGGACTAGAGTTTGGAAGATTTATTCAACTCTGTGTGTGTATGTGTACGTGCATGCGTGCAAGCGTGCGTGCTCTTTTAAAGGCTTAACATTTCCTTACTCTTTGATAGACTAAAAAATCTAACCAGTTTAAAGTAATGTTGGATGATAAAAAATGTCTAACCTCTTTCGTGAAGCATTACATTGCCATTAGAAATCATAGGATAACAATCACCTGATCAGGAGGGAGGATCTTTAGCCTTAATAAGTAGAGCTGTCCATTCTTTCCCAACTCTTACATATAGGTGACAGGGCCATGGAGAGTGAAATTTTCATTTATAAATCGTTTTGAGAAGAAATTTAATACTCCACTATCCATGAGGGAGAACTGATGTAGTTTGTGTGGACGGGTTCTGTTAGCAAAGGCAAGCTGACTGCTATTTTGCTTTAATGTAGAGGCTTGGTCTAGGTAAAGCCTTCCAAAGATAGAGGAGGGTTATACACCTGTCCCAGCCTGTGTTTTTTTTTTTCACTTTATTTTTCGTAAAAGAAAAACATCCTCTTATATTCCCTATCGTACTTTTTTACATCCATATTTCCATCATATTTTCTCTTCCTTTTTCTTCCATACCTTCCATTCATTATTAATCCATTTTACTTTATATATCATCTATACATCTATACAACATCATTCTTTGACTTCCTTTCATACAATCCTAAGCAAGATTTTAATTCCTCCTCTTATAGACTTCTTATATACCTCTATCATTACCTCTTCTGTCACATTTCTTATTCCCTCTCATTTTGAATTTTCACATGTCTGTCTTCTTCTCTTTCATCTTTTCTATTCATCCCTTATCTTTAACACTCCATGATTTTAATTTTATCTCCTTTCCATCATTTCTATTATTTTCATACTTCTGTTGCCTCCCCTTTTCTTACTATAATATTGTGCTTTTACAATAGTAACATATTCTTAACCCCTTCACCTTCTCTGTTGTCCTTCCAATATTTTATCATCGGTAGCCATTTTTCCATTGATTTAATTTTGGGTGTATCCCATAACCTGTTCGTTAAACTATCCAGTTCTATCATTTTGCTTAACCAAACTTTTATCTCTGGTGTTTCCGAATGCTTCAATTTTTGTGCAATTATTAACCTAACCGCAGTTACCATATATAATGTCACTTTCCAAAACTGTCTTTCATCTTTCCTCTCTAATACACTTGTCATATTTAACAAATATAACTCAGGTCTTAGTTCATACTCAATTTGCAATATCTTTTTCATTATCGTATGCACTTCCCCCAGAATTCTTTAATTATCCTAGATTCCCACCACATATGTATAAATGTTCCCTTATTTTTCTGGCATTTCCAAGAGTTACTTACTGTTATTATTCCCATTTTATTTAACCTAACCGGCATGTAGTGCCACGTATTTGCCATCCTTATGTAATTTTCCTTAAGATTCTGAGCTGCCATAAATTTGTTCATCTTACTTCTTGCATTTTCCCAAGCTTCTAGTTCCATATTCTTCCCTATATCTCTAGCCCATTTTACCATATAGTGTTTTATGTTTTCCGCTTCCAAATATCTGGATAGTAGTAACCGATACAATTTTGCTATTTTCTTATTTTTTTGCACACCCCATAATATTTAAATCTTCTTTAAATTTCTCTTTTATCTGGTAATAGGTGAACCAGCTCTTCCCACTTTATCTGCTCTTTGGATTTCAATATGTACTCATTTTTGCTATCTCTTATTACTATATCTTCATACCTCATACATTGTGCCCTATCTTTCCATCTTCCAAAGAATGCTTCCTGCGTTGATATCCAACAAGGAATTCCACTATAACATTTCCCCTTTATTTTCTTCCAAGTTGTTAATAATGCCCTCCTCACATAATGATTATTAAAATCCTTATTTACTCTATCTTTTTCATATCCAAGATATGCATGCCAACCGAATCTATTGTTATGTCCTTCCAAAGTCAGGACCTTTTCTTCTTTTAGTTTAATCCAGTCCTCCACCCATATGAATACAGCTGCGTCGTAATATATTTTCAGATCCGGTAATTCACATCCTCCTCTACTTCTGGTATCTGTTAAATACAACCATTTAATCCTTGATTTCTTTTTATCCCATATAAACTTGGTTATATCTTTTCTCCTTTCTTCAAAAGGTTTTTCATTTATTATTACTGGGAGGTTTTGAAAAAGATAAAGTAATTTGGGTAGTACTATCATTTTACATGCTGAAATCTTCCCTAAGATGGATAGATTCAAGTTCCTCCATTTCTCAAAATCCTCTTTTATCTCTCTCCAGACTTTTTTATAATTATTTTCAAATAGATCAATGTTCCTTTTAGTTAGCCACAAACCTAAGTATCTCACCTTCTTCTCCACTCCACATCCCGCTATTTCTATTAATTTGTTTTCTTCCTGTTTCATCATATTTGTTGTTAACAGTATAGATTTGTCTTTATTCTAAAACCTGAATGTTTTCCAAATTCGATTATTGTTTGCATTAGTTCTTCAATACACTCCCTCGGATAATCCAGAAATATTACCATATCATCCGCAAATGCCCTTAATTTAAATACTTGGCCTTTGACTTTCACCCCTGGAATCTTCAAGTTTCCTCTTATATTCCTATTTAACACTTCTAATACCATAATGAATAGGCGTGGTGACAGAGGACTCCCTTGTCTGGTGCCCTTTGTTACTTCCATCCTTTCTGTTCTCTCTCCATTTATTACTGAGTTCTCTAATTGGTATATATTTGTTCTATTCTTTTTCTGAAACCGTCCCCATTCTCTTCATTAGCTCCAACATAAAGTCCCAACGGACATTGTCAAAGGCTTTTTCCGCATCTACGAATAACATGGCCAGCTTTTTCACCATGAAATTCGTAGTACTCCAATATATCTAACACAACCCTTGTATTGTGTCTTATTTGTCTACCCTTCAGAAAGCCATTTTGATCTTCGTGTATTGTATTCGTCAATACTGTATATTTTTTAACCTTCTAGCTAATATTGATACATAAATTTTGTAATTTGTATTGAGTAGTGAAATTGGGCGATAGTTTGCTACTTCCCTTCTATCTTTCCCTTCTTTTGGTATAAGTGATATATTTGCCTCTAACCAAGAGTCTGGTATTCCCTCTTCCTCTATTCTATTCAAGGTTTCCTGAAGTGGTATAGCTAGTTCATGTTCTAATTTCTTATAGTAGACTGCGGAGTATCCGTCCGGGCCTGGAGCTTTGTTTTGTTGTGTTTTTTTTTAAGACCTCTTATTGCTGCATTTATTTCTTCAATTGTTATTTGTGCGTTAAGAATCAATGCTTGTTCTTCGGTGAGTTTAGTTATATCTTATCTGCTTTTTTAAAAAAAACCTGTGTGTTCACCCACCAAACAAAAGCAAGGGCAGTAGTGAAATTCTGCCAACAGAAACACAACCCCTATAGCCTACATATTTCCCTCAAGTTCATCTTTCTCTTCCACTCTTCTTTTCTGGGCTCTGCTGCACCCTGTGAGTCAAGCTACATCTAGAGATGTAAAATTTCTGGAAATTTTGAAGCTGTGGGGGGAAAAAATTCTGAAAAAATGGAAATTTTTGGAAAAATTGAAAAAATGCAACAGCACTTTTTACAGATTGAAAGTCACTCTGTTCGTTTAGGAACATAAAAAATTACTATGTAAAATTTGATTTGGCAAATAATTATCAAATTGGCATGGTAAAAATACAGTGTATTCAAACAATTTTTACAAACGGAATTTACTTTTATTTATTTTTTAATTTTTATTTGTAACAAATGGAACAACAAGCTTCTAAACTGTATGGAACCTATGGTTTTCCTAGTTTATGTGGAGCAGGCAAAAAAGGTTTTGTTTTTGTGTTTTTTTAAAAAAGAAGAATCAACATTGGTAACAAAGAAAATTATTTATATTGCCTCTCCACAAAATGTGTTTAAAAAGTCATATTTTGAAATAAAATATATTGAAAAAATACATTTATTGAGATGGTTGCCAAATTAAAAAGTTCATTAAACAAACAACAAATAGCCAAAAATACTGGCAAGAATTCTCAATAAATTGCATAGCTACATAACCACTGTAGTTACATAGCTACATAACATCTCCTGGCCCGACTTACCAGAGAGCAGCCACTGTGATTGATGGGAGTTTGTTTCCCTGTCGATCAGGCAGCAGCTGACTGACGTTCCCAGCCACCTGCCATGAACAGTCCCTGGTGTGAAAGTCAGAAGCAGGATCCTTGTGATAATTCCTCTTGTACCAGAAATCCTAGTCCAAATTTTCCTACAATCTTTGACTCTATCTGCTCATCCTGTATGCCAAAAATATCATATGCAGAGCAGGAGTAGACTTGGAGGAAGGAGGTGTGAAAATTGGAGGAAGAAACTTCAACAAAGATATGCAGATGGCACCATACTACTAGCAGAGAATATCAAAGACCTGTAACTATTACTGAGGAAAATCAAGGAGCAAAGTGCTAAGGCAGGTTTACTGATGAACTGTTAAGATAATGACCATGGGTGATTTGCATAACTTTAAGTTAGACAGTAAAGAAATTGAAATAAAGTTTTTCCATACACTGGCTCAGTCATTAATCAGAATGGAGATTGCAGTCAATAAGACTAGGACTTGGAATGGCAGCTGTGAACGTACTAGACAAGATCCTGAAGTGCAAAGATATACCACTGAATACTAAAGTTAGGGTTGTCTGTGCAATTGTATTTCCCATCGCTGTGCATGGCTGTGAGAGCTGGATGGTTAAGAAAGCTGACAGAAAGAGGATCAACTCATTTGAAATGTGATGCTGGAGAACAGTTCTGTGGATACTGTAAACTGATAAAAATGCAAACAAATGCATCCTAGGAGATTTTCAGAGGGGAACAAAAAAAAGCATTCCCCTCTTGCAATCTCCTCTCCTGCCCCTCTCCTGTCCCTGTAACAACAGAAAATAATTTTAACAAAATACCTCAGTGTGTCCTTTACTCGGCAGGGCAGCCCAGGAGTGAAAGGAGCTCGAACAGAGCCCCTTTCACTTCCTGGTTTCAAATCCCGGCTGTTCTCGCGAGAATACAAGTGTGTGGGAAATTCAAAAAGTAAAAGCAAAATATACACCCAAAAGTTACAGCAAGCACACAAACACAATTAAAACATCCCAAGTAACCCAGGTAGGGTACAAAATTGTGTCACTTACCTGGATGTCCAGATCTCACCCAGAAGGATTATGGCATGGACCTCCCATTGACGCTGGCATCGCACCATCATAACGGGGCACCATTTCAATTGCACATCATTCTGTTACAGAAACGGAATGGGGGAGCAATTCACGGCTTAGCCCATGAATAAAAAGAAGTACTGGCATAATGACTGCTGAATGGGAGCATGACGACACGGGGACGATGGCGTCTGAAAGGGAAGCCCTTTAGCGATCTCCTGGTGTCAGTATCATGCCATATTTAACCTGTCTGAAAATCTCCCTAGAACAAATGAAACCCAAACTTTGCACAGAAGCCAAAATGACTAAATTGAAGCTGTCATACTTTGGCCATATCATGAGACGACATGACTCACTAGAAAAGACAATAATGATTGGTAAGGCAGGCGGCAGTAGGAAAAGAGGGAGGCCATGTTACAGATGAATAGACTCAATCAAGGAAGCCATGGCCCTGAGTCTGCAAGACCTGAGCAGAGCTGTTCAGGATAGGGTGTCCTAGAAATGTCTCATTCATAGGGTTGTCATAAGTCGAGATTGACCTGAAGGCAGTTAAAACACACACACACAGAGAGTGACACAGATCGAATAGACTGATCTGTCTGTCTCTGCCTGACAGTGTGTTCATGTGCGATCCCATTTACTACAAACTGCATTTGTCATTCAGTTGAATAGTAATAGTGCTCAGTAGATTGCTGCTACAACCAGGTCTTTCCCCTTCCATAGACATGCCGTATAGTCTTCAATCATGGGTAATAGGAAATACAGGATAAGTACTACTGCTAGTAACCTGCATTGGGTGGGATTAATATTAGTCCTTTGAGAAGAACAAGACAGGTTTGTTTCCAGTATGTTGTTTGATATTTTCATTCTTGTTAAATGTGTGTAAGACATTATTGTCTCTGTACTAAGAGTTATTTGGAGGATAGGTCACCTGTCAAGGATGATTGATGCTCACCTCACAGATGCAAATGGAAAATATCTATTACATACTGCCTTCATAGGGACTAAAAAGTTTTTTTCATTAAAGGAGGGGGGGAAAGGTCCAAATGTCATTGCACTGTGAGAACAGGCAGTTATTTTTATTTATTTATTTTATTTTCCCTGTTATTAGCTATATGGTATTTACATCATTTTATACACCATTTTTTGGAAGGAGTACTATGGTGATGGAAATAAAATATGTAATGACAAGAAGGAGTTCATATATTTGGTAACAAAGAACTTTGTAAGAGACCAACAGCCAAAGAAACAAACTAAATTTGGCTAGGGACTCCATTTAATGTCAAATGATTTCACTTTTACTTATAAATCTCATTTGATATTTTGTCACATTCTCCTTTTCATATTATAGTAAAACTGGGTTAATTGCCCATGTTGCAAACAATATAATAGTGATGGTCCCTCTGGCTTGATTATCTTTACAGACTCCTGAGCACTCTTCTGTAATTGTAATGTACTTGTGAGCATACTCTTTACATATGTCATGGATGGGAATGTAAACACCAGAAGTTACTCAGAGCCAATTAACACATGTGTGAGTTATATACATGACAGGCTGCAGAAGTGTTCTCACCCACTATGTACAGAGCCTTCAATAGAAACCAAGATTTTCAGATACCTAGGAGTTGTCTAAATGGCAAAAATACGCTGCATGGAATGTGAGGAGAATTCGAGCTGTGTTAATGGCATCCCACATCGTTTTGCCCTATTAGGAAGGAGGAGAGCCAAAACCGCCAAAAACTCTGAAGGAAAAGCCTTCATGGCTTTTCCCAGAGTTTTTACAAAGCAGCAGGGGGAATGTGTTGACAAGTTACATGATGACAAGTTACATGAATTGATTCACTTTCCCATACAAGTGGAAGCACAAAGCTGATTGGCTGGATGAGCCTGGGGCGGGGTTTGCTAACAGACAAGTGCCTGGAGCCACCATGTTGGACTTTTGCCTTAGTGAGCAAGCACTAAGGCAATAAAATGGGGTGTTTTTTTCTTTTATGTAAAGGCGAAATGTCGCTCTATTGCACTTTGGAAATAGTTTTTTAAAAAAAAGAACACATTCAGCAGCGACAAATTGCAGTAAGTAAAAACATGAGTAATTTACTTGTGGCCACCATCTGGATCTGCAAGCATGTGAAGCTTATGCCTGCCCCCCCAAAAAAAACCACCATCCATTTTTCATCCCTAACTTATTGTGGGGGGGGGGGCTTCAAGTCACCTGTCGCCTTATGGCGACCCCATGAATTTCAAAGGGGTTTTCTTAGGCAAGGAATGCTCAGAGATGAATTGCCAGTTCCTTCCTCTGAAATATAGGCTACAGCTGTAGGCGTCACTAAGGCTGGTGTCACCTCTCCACCTGATGGTGTCACCTGGTGAGGTTCGGCCTCTCCACACACCCCTAGTGCCGCCACTGCCTACAGCACCTGGTATTCATTGGCAGTCTCTCATCCAAATGCTAACCAGGCCTGACCCTGTTTAACCTTCAAGTTCAGACATGATTGGATGCCTTTAGGGAATTTAGGCCTTTTCCTTAACCTACTACCTGTCCCATAATGGGAGAGAGGTGTAGTTAATTTATTAATAATGTATGTATAACCTACATATTTAGGTCAAATATATAACAGGTTACAATAATTTAGCACTTTTCTCCTTCATTATCTTTTACAGTACTGTCAATTGTGAGTGACACTTGTATTTTGCCATCTCCCTCAGACAACTAAGCAGTTTCAACATATGTAGGAATCTGTGGAAATTCCTTCTAAGAGAGGGGAGGCCAGCCCCCTTCCTGTTGGCCTTCTGTTGGCAGGCAACCTTTTTTTGTTTGGTGGCTTTTGGCAACTGACTGATGGCTAAGGAAGGGGCTTTTAATGGGTGGGTTTCTGCAACACTTTTCTTATTCCTATGCTTTTAATTCAGTTTTTACTATTATATTTTTGTATTTTTTTCAGTGTTCCTTGTATGATAATCTTGTTGCAAACACCCTTGAGTTACAGTTTAGGGAGAAAGGTGGAATATAAGTCAAATAATAATTTTATATGAATACACCAAATAATTAGAAGCCAAACCAAAATAGTTTGTCTTTATTGGGAAACATGAGAGATTTGTGGTGGCTTTCTCTAGCAGAGCATCTGATGCACTAGGCAGAAGTTTGAGCAGCTCACCAGCCCACTCCACACCACACAGAAGATCTGGTTGGAGAAACAAATCAAACTTAGTTTTCTTCATAAGGTACAGTAGCACACCCGCATCCACTGATTTGCCACCCATGGATTCAATTATCCGCGGATGGCAACAGCAGGGGGGGCTGGACAGAGGAGGAGGAGACAAATGACGCTGTGGCCTGAAATCAGCCATCAGGAGACATCTCCCTCCCTTCCCATTGTTTGCCCCCAGGACTGCTGCCCAGGATTATGACCAGGGCCGAAATGGCAAAATGGGGGTGAAGGGAGGGGAGGAAAGATCTCCCTCCCTCCTCCCTTTGCCCCCAGGATTGCTGCCCAGGATTGCTCCCAGGGTGGAAATAGCGATGAGGGGGCTAAGGGAGCAATCTCACCACCCCTTTCCCCAGGATGGGTATTATCTGCGGAATTCACCATCCACGGGAGGGCCTGGAACCAATCCTCCCCCCCCCAATGCAGGGGTGCTACTGTATATAAAGGTAATTTTACTCATGAACACTTGTGCATAATCAACAGAGATTCGTCATGAGGATAGTAAGAAAAGAAAGAGTACTACGTGGTTTCAGGTGACTTGGAGCATCTCACCCAGAGATGGCTCTTAGTACATAAGCTTTATGAAAGACAAGCAGGGAGAGAGGAGGGTGAGAGCAGAAGAAACCCCAGAGAACAAAGAAAAGCCTATGTGATACAGGAAGAGAATGGGTGTGAATAAACATACAAGCAGGAAGTAACCATAAACACGCTGTGCCTATACTCTTACTCTTAGAGAGTGACATGCAATCTAACTACCAGTGTCTATAGGCATGCAAAGGTTGCTAACTCCAACAGTCTTACTGAAAGCTGGCCAAGAGAAGTGCTACTGTTAGTAGGAGATATATCTGGAGGCAGGTCCAGTGCCAGGATACAACATACCAAGGCAAATGGCAAGGTTCACTGCCCCTGCTTCTGTGACCACTTGCCTGCACATGACAGCAAGGACTGAGGGGAATGTTGAGTAGCAGCATGTCAGGCTCACCAGCCCTGCTATCATATTATGCCATCTTCTCTCGCCCCGCCCCCCCCCCACACACACATTGATTTGGGGGGAGTCCAACACAATTACAACAGCAGTGCTGGTAGAGTTGAGAAATATGGTCCACAATTCTGATGTCACCATCATGGGCATGCGGGCAAGTTATTTTGAGAGGCATTTAGGATCACTAAGTGCCAGTGAGACAGCCTACCCAGGACCTGCCTCCCACCCCCAAGAATGGAGCCAGGTCTGTCTGAAGGTATATGAAAAAGCATACTGATGTAACTAGAGAAACGAATACACTGGGATTATTAGCTTTTTATTGTTTATATGCCTTCAAATTGACTCTGACTTATGGTGACCCTATTCTAGATTTTATTGGCAAGATTTATTCAGTGGAGATTTGCCACTGCCTTCCTCTTAGACTGAGAAAATGTGACTTGCCCAAGGTCACCCTGTGAGTTTCCAGGGCGGAACAGGATTTCAAGTCCTGGTTTCCTGGAGTTTCTGGTGCAATCCAATCCACTCCAGCATACTTAAGTCCACCATCCAAAATGAAGTTTAAGACAGCATCAGTGTTTCAACCAGAGGTCAAAGATCAGGGATGCCACAGTTCACACACTATTTAGTTTCTTTCACACTCCTTACTGTAGGATAGGAAACAGAGTCCGGAAAAGAGTTTGAAAACAATTTACATTAAACCAAACAATTTACACTAGGCAGGTCATTACAACATGACATTTCATTCTATAATTCTTTCAGAATGTAGTTTGGGGTAAATATATCCCACTAGCATCAATTTTAAGACTTATGCAACAATTAAAAGCTAAGTTGGAAGCCACAAAAAACTTTATATGTTTTGTATATGAGATGATTCATCAAAACATTTTGGTTTACCCCAAGTGCATAACTAGTTTCTGCATCCTCATTACAAACTCCTGGCAATAAATGGCTTAGATGTTTAGACTCACTAATCTTACATGTGTACAATGTTCCCATATGAAGGCA
This sequence comes from Gambelia wislizenii, assembly GCA_030847615.1. NCBI lineage: Eukaryota > Metazoa > Chordata > Lepidosauria > Squamata > Crotaphytidae > Gambelia > Gambelia wislizenii. The sequence goes on along the minus strand of JAUMIR010000002.1, from coordinate 318,960,331 downwards.
TTGCTACAGTGTAAAATGATTCTAAGGACTTTTTCGGACACTGAAAAATAACGCAATCAGCCTTGTCAGCTTGCGAGGCTGCTGCGCTGCAAAGCGTCAGTTTCGGATGACGCTTGCCCCTGGCGGTACTGTTGCGGTACCGCAGGGAGAGTTGAGTGTCACATTTCCTTGATTTTTACTCACGAAAGTTGATCATGAGTAAAAATTAAGGAAATATGACGCTCAACTCTCCCCACGGTACCACAACAGTACCGCCAGGGGCGATCGTCATCCGAAACTGACGCTTTGCAGCGCAGCAGCCTCGCAAGCTGACGAGGCTGCTTGCGTTACTTTTTAAACGTCCGAAAAAGTCCTAAGTAGCCTCAATGCAAGTATGTTTTCATTGACTCTTTATATATAATAGAAATCTGTCTGAGAATACAATATAAATATAAACTACAGCCTGAGAAAATGTTATAAGTAATCTTCCTTGAGACATACTCAATAATATAATCTTGCCCACATGGTGGCATGTTTACAAGAAAGTTTCAACAGAAGGGAATGGGGAAACATCACCACATGGTGATATTTCCCTGTCATTTATGATCATATAAAGCTTGTACCATAAATTTATCTTTCGTTTCCAAAATGTGCAAGATTATATGGAAACAGTGCCTCCTGTTCTCTTCTATGTAATAACAGATACAGAAAGTCTTTTGATCTGTTAAATTCTATCATCTCTGTACATATGCAATGTCAGTGCCTTCAGAGCAAAAGTAATGAAGCTTAAATTCAGTAACCATGACAAAATGTTGTTTGATAGGCAGACGCTTATAGCTGCTTCTCTGCTTTAGATGTGAAGTTACCCATCTGCTAATCTGATTCAATCTGCTGTTTCATTCTCTAGGACTTTTTAGCAGTGAATTCTAGTGTTTGAGAATGAGTTCCTGGCCATATTCATTAGTGTTTAACCCTAATGGATGTGCAGACACACACACACTTCAGCAGCCCTCCCTGAATGTCATTATATCTCTGATCTTATATCTCTACTGCTCATATCTTTTAAATTCAATGGTTAATTCCAAGTAGAACAGACCTATTGAATCAATGGAACTCACTACATTTTCACTTACCATCTTTCCATTGGTTAAATGTATCTTTTCTACTTAGAACCTATTGAATTTAGGTCCAAGATTCCTTTTGCTCCTTCTATTGGAGGTAATACTTAATGGTGATCTTTATTTAGGGCCTTACTGCACTCTGAAGAAAAGCAGCAAGGGAGCAGGAACATTCCATCTTTCCTGCTGCCTTACCACATGGCGTTGTCATTTTTCAAAGTAAAACCACATATTTTTGCTAACCAGAAAAAACCATTAGCAAAAAGATGTGGTTTTACCTCAGTCCCACACAGGACTGGAATGAAAAAACACCAGAAGAACAACAATGTTATGTGGTAAGCCAGCACAGAAAACAACATTTCTGCTTCCTTGCCACTTTTCTTCAGAATGTGGTAAGGCTCTTATTTTAACATGAATATGGTCAAGCATTGTGAACTGAAGATGATAAATCAGCTATAAGTGTTTAAATTGGTAACAGACATGTGACTGTAATCCTAAAACCATCTGAAATTCCAATGATTAGTTTATCTGCTTCTCTTTTTGATATGAGGTAAACATGTGGTAAGTAGTCGCCCAATTTGTTGAGATTTGAAATATTTCTCTACTTTCATTTTTTTTTCTTTTTTAAGGCTGCCCAGTCGATGGCCACCCGACTCCTAACATCACCTGGTTTTATGCTGGTCAGCCCATCACTGTGCCTCATCACGTGTTGGAATCTGGTCAGATTCTTCAAATACTGAACATCAGCAGTGATTATCAAGGAGAAATCAGCTGCATGGCTCAGAATGAGGCAGGCTTGCTTGTGCAAAAAACAGCTCTGGTGATCCAAGGTAGCTCTATTTTTTGTTGCTGTTCTTTTTGTTTTTGAATTGGGATAATGGTGTAGGTGATACTTTTTAAAATAAAATTTTCTTGTGGAAGTACAGCTTCTGGGCAATAATATATGGATTTCAGGACAATCCCAATTATCACATGTTGGTTTCTAATAACAGTTCAGAATTTTTCTGCTTATTGTTTGTTTGTTTGTTTCCATGGACAGTAAGCACAATAGTAAAGCTAATGTGATATAGTGCTTTGAATGCTGGATTACGACTCCTGAGACCAGGATCCCTTTGAATCCCTGCGCAGTGATGGAAACCCACTGGGTGACCTTGGGCAAGTCACACTCTCTCAGCCTCCGAGGAATTCAAAGGCAAACCTTTGAATGAAACCTGAACAAATCTTGCCAAGAAAACCCCAAGATAGAGTCACCTTAGGGTTGCCATAAGTTGGAAATGACTTGCAAGTACACAACAAAGCACAATGAGGGGCCTAATTCAACCAACACATGTACCACAATGTTTTTTTTAAGCCTGTCATGTTTTCATTAAAGGATCCGTTTCGTGTATTTTAAGGGTCCCATTGCAAAGGAACTTTCAATTTGCTTGATGATCTCTGTTTTGGGCAAAGAGGTACACTGAGTTTTAAGTCTGGACTGACTATTGCACCCAACAGTACATCTGGAAGTCGGTGTATATGATACCTCAGGATGTTCTCTAATGAACACTTCCCAGGGTTCTGAGTGATCTTAACAGGGGTGCTCTTAGGAGGGCTGGCCCAAAACATTTTTGCTGCCTGAAACCGAACCATAAAGAGGGCTTCTCCTCCTCACCAAGACAATCATAGAGTTGGAAGAGACTACGAGGGCTATCCAGTCCAGCCCCCTGCCTTACAAGTATCCACAGTCAAAGTACTCCTGACAGATGGCCATCCAGCCTCTGTTTAAAAACCTCCAAAGAAGGAGACTCCACCACACTCCAAGGCAGTGTATTCCACTTCCGAACAGCTCTTACTGGATAGAGTTACTCTCCCCCTGGAGGATCAGGTGCATGGCTTGAGAGTTCTAAGAGCTATTTCTGTCATTAGAAGCTCAAATGGACTCTGTAGCTTAGAGTGCTTTGTACCAGCTTTGATGGGTTCACCAGCCACAGACTTACCCAGACAGGGATAACTCAGCCATATTACCCCCTGCACTAGTTTGGACTACTGCAATGCACACTACATTGGACTGCCCTGAAGATAACTCAGAAGCAAAGCTACTGCAAGCTACACTGCTGCCAGTTCACATTTGTCTGAATTCAAGAAGCTGGTGATGACATTGAAAGTCCTAAATGGCTTGGGACCTCAATATTTGAAAGAGCACCTCTCCTTATGTAGACCTGCCCAAGGACTGAGGTCTGCAGGGGGAATCCTTCTCTGTGTCCCACTGGTGGAAGCTGATGTGTGGGAGGACATGAGAGGAAGCTTTATCAGCTGTGGCACCCTAACTGTGGTACGCCTTGCCAAAGGAGATGTCATTGGCCAATGTTGGTTTCTTTTCAGTGCCAAGCCATGACATGGCTCTTTATTAAAGCCTTTGGGGCTTAATTTACTCCAACTGTACATGTACATGGTTATAAAATGTTGTAGCTTTTAAAGCTCTTTTAATTTGTTGTTGCATTTAACATATTTTATCTCGTTTTAGCAATTGTTTTAATTGGAAAGCGTTTATTATTTTGTCTGCACGCCACCCTGAAATCCTATGATAAAGTGTGGAATACAAATATTTTAATAAATAAATAAATAAGATTTCTATGTAGTTGAGCCCCCTCAGAAATGATCTATCAGAACTGTACGAAATTATCAAACATAAAAAAAATTAAGACATAGAGGCCAAATCCACATTACACAAATAATCCAGTTCGAAAGTGGATTATTTGCCATGGCTCCTTTCTATGGAATCTTGGGATTTGTAGTTTAGTGAGACACCAGCACTCTTTGGCAGAGAAGGCTAAAGACCTTGTAAAACTACAAGTCCAAGAATTCCATAGGAAGGAGCCATGGCAAATAATCCAGTTTCAAACTAGATTATTTGTGTAATGTTTGTTGGCCGTATTTGAGCTCTCCCTGGCTCAAATTACCATTGTCCCTTCATATTCACTGGGGTTTGGTTCCAGGACCGCCCCCCATGGATACCAAAATCCGTGAATACTCAAGTCCCATTATATGCCCTCTCTCTGGCTTTTCTTCGCAAACGAAGATTCAGGAAGGACTCATCCCGTGCTTTGTGCAAGTGCACTGATAACTAAAAAGGGCAATCCAAGATAAACAAGTCCAGTTGCAGAAAGCACAGCAGAAGGTCTCCTTGGGTGATGTTTCCAGGTTATGATTCTTTCTGCATTGTCGTTTCTCTTCAAGACTTGTTCGGCGTGAGTTCTCAAATAAGGCTGCAGCATTGTGGATAGTGCGTCTCCATGCTCCCGATGTGAGGCCAGGGCGGACCATTGTTGGTGATCAATTTGGCCGAGCCTGAGATGTTGCTTATGGCATAGCAAAATGGTATCCGTTATATAAGATGGCAAAATCAAGCTTTGCTTTTTGGATTATTATTTTTTAAAGAATATTTTCAAGCCGTGAATACTTAAATCCGTGGATACCAAATCCGTGGATATGGAGGGACAACTGTATTGGCCGTAGTTGAGCCCTCCCAAGAAAGACAAAGACTGCATGTTGTCTATCCTATGCAGCCTAATAAGTAAGTTACAGTGGATTCATGGAGGTGGCTTCAAAGCACACTTTGTGCTTGTAAGATTCTTCCTGTTTAAAGATGAAGGTATGATAATGGGTGAGAAGTAATTTGCCCTCCCCTATCTGTGCTCTCAGACAGTATGATGGCTGTTATGATAGCCAGATTCCAGATCACTGCTCTGAGATAACCAGTCCTTCTCTCAGTGACCCTTAGAAACATCTATGCTCTTTTGTAGTTCCATTGAACCATAGGTGGGCTAACCTTCTGGAGCAGAAAAACAGAGCAGGCCAGCCTGCAGCAGATACTTTTACTATGTGTGCTAGAGAAAATCTGAAGATACTTAGTATTCCAGATATGGTCACACCATGGATTTTTCTATGGGCAGTATGATATTTAGCAGTTAATTTCTGATGCCATTTCTAATTGTGCCCAACTTGGAGCTTGTCTTTTTTTTCCCCCCAGCAGTCACACATAGATGTTAACCATGACCCACAGAAGTCTTGGTTAGTAGATGCTAGCTCACAGCATATATGTGAAATTGGGACTTGTTTATTTTTTTGCCCCAATAATGTATCACTCTATAGCTTGTTTTCAGTGAATTTTCATTACCAATATCCCAGTTTAGAGAGATCATTTTTGAACTCTTTACTATCTTCTTGTACTTACCATCCTAAATAATTTATTATCATCAATAAATATGACCCACCTCACTGTATGCCCAAATACCAGGTTTTGAATCAGGGGATTGTTTACTCCTCAGCTTGGTTCACACATGTTATGCATTTATTTTCAGAGTATTTCATTCACAATTCTGTATCTTCTAACATATTTCCACAGCTTTTGTTTTTATAGTAGTGTAAAAGAGAAGTAGATGTTTTAGGAGATCTTACAGACACCGTTACATGTGGTGGGGGGGTTCTATTTATTCAGTTTTGTAATATTTCATTTATTATTTTGCCACTGCTTTCACGGTATTTAAGACAATTACACTGGGGTGTAATAAGCATACAGAATAGAATGAATAAACTCCAGAAATTAATTCAACCATTAAACAGCAAAAGGGAATAAAGTATGGTAACTATCTCACTTTAGTATTATTTAACCATATGAACATTATAGAAACAATTGTTCTTAACATTAGTAATAACACATAACCTTTACAGTGTCACATTCCTTGTACTTTGGTGAATCTACAGTCAATACTTGTAATAAAGATGTTCCATGACTAAATGCTTGTGATGATAGGTGATCCAAAGTTATTCAGCCAATGTTTATTATCACATTTAATCCAAGGCCAGCGGAATGCCAGCTATCTTTTCCATTTCACTGGTGCTTGTCCACAGCCAGTAGTAAATATCTTGTTATATTGTTGCAAAAATATGGCCAAGAGTAATTGTGAAAGCATACCTGCAAGTAGGCCTAATTAATAATGACCACCCATCCACTGTTGAGCCCCCACCTTAAAAACAGTTGCAAGTGTCTTTTCATTGGCCACTGCTGGAAACAATGCAAGCCAAGATGAGCCTTTGCTCTGATCCAAGGAGCCACTTCTTGTTTGCCAATTGAGAATAAGTTTAACTTTTTTGTTACCTCTCCCTCCAAATATCCCTGTGCTAAAAAAGGGTTGTGATATTTGTTGGGCTGTTTACCAATATTAATAAATGCCTGTTGTCTGTGTAAGATTTTTCAATCTGGGTGGTTTGCTTCTGTTTCAGATTATTGGTGGTCGGTAGATAAGATGTCACCCTGTTCAGCCTCTTGTGGCAGCAAGGGCCTACAGTATCATCAACTGAGATGCTTACTGGATGGAGTGCCAGTCAACACATCCCATTGCATGGACAAAGCCAAACCTGCTCTACAGCCTGTTGCTTGTAACAGAAGAGATTGCCCTTCAAGGTTTGGACTCCAAATCTATAATAGGTGTCATAAAATTTTGCTGCAAAATAATAGCATTTCCATTTTTTCCTAGCATCTGGCACCATGTGCTAACTAGAATATAATGCCTTTAAAGTGTACGTTTTAACACTTGGTGCAGGTTTAAAACTGCCTGGTTGCCTATGGTGAACTAAGCGAGAGTCCACACCACACAAATAATCCAGTTTGAAACTGGATTATTTGCATTGTTCCTACCTATGGTATCCTGGGATTTGTAGTTTTACAAGGTCTTTAGCCTTCCCCAGCAAAGAGTGCTGGCATCTCACCAAACTACAAATCCTAGGATTCCATAGGAAGGAGCCATGAAAATAACCTGGATTATTTCTCTAGTGTGGATGCCCTCTGAGAGTCACTTTGCAAAATACTGCCACTATGCAAAGGGAAGGAGTTGCCTTACCAAGCTGATTTTAGCTTTCATGAAAAGTCAGCTAATCATTACTTTTTCATTTATTGTTTGTTTGTTTGTTTGTTTACAATGGGAATAGTTTATGGGATTTTCTGCCTCAGGTGTTGAAATAACTAAGGGACTTATCGCACTAGGCTCTGCTCCCGCTAAATAGCACTTTTTCAAAGGTGCAATGCAATCAGGACTGCTCTCTTCCCTATCACACCTTTGGAATCTTTCCAGTATTGCAGCCTTTGATCACGCTAAAAACCTTATCACACACAGCATTTGGCACTCCTCTCCAAGTACCACCCCTTTTCCTAGTTTTGGCAGACATTCACACAGAGACAGATCTCCCTTCCCCCATCAAGAAATATAGATCAAAAGCAGTCCTACATTTAAAAAGGTCTTTTCCCCCCTTACACTTCCAGGTGTGTGTGTGTCGTACCCCCACACACATATCGGGATAGAGCAGACTTCTTAGCAGTCTAAACTAATCAATGGCCAATGAAAGTTGGCATGTACTGATCTATCTGATCTGATCTGTCCCCATGCAGCAATTAGTATGTCTGAAGGAAAAAATAGCCCAAAAGAGATAGATTAAATAAATACTTGGCTTTTCATTACATTTCCATGTGGGGTGCGTGCGTGTGTGTGTGTGTGTGTGTGTGTGTGCACTTTTCCCAGTGTGCTGATTGGCTGTTCAGAAAACACACCCAACCAATCACCACCCACATGCAAATTCCCTCTTTATCTCACAATCCACTCCTGCCACTCAGTCTGTGTTCCAGAGGGGACCCAGACAGTCAACTGGCAGCGAAAATCCACCAGCCTACCTTACAGGCTTGTCATAAGGTCCACCAGGTGTTTTGGAGGGAGTTGTTCAATGGCATATGTTATACCAGTTACAGCTGGTAGCATTATAGTGTTGTAGCATTGTAGCAACAGAACAGGGACTGGAAAAGAAGATGGAGGGTGTGAGCAAAATTTTGACTTCTCTGATAAGCCAGGGGCGGGAGAAGGAACAATCATTTGGCAATGGATTTTTTTTCTATAGAGAAAATTTTTTTAAAGTTTCTCATAGTTACTTTGCCAATTGGAAGAAAATCAAATTGAAATGGCCACCCTTCTTCTCCTCTGATCATGTTATCACCCACAGCATGTCCACTGGCCACGCAAAATTGCCATTAAAGTAGAATTTAACTTTCATACTGTAAATCCTAGCAGATTAATTGTGGCAAAAGTCATTAATAGATTTTTGTGTCAATAAAACGAAACACTTCAAAAATGGTCTCATGTAGAAGAAAAGAGGGGACCAATAGCATCATGCAATAAGCCACAACTAAAGGTGCAGTTATACTGCTTTAGTGGCAATTTACCTGACTCATGCAATAAGGCTCTAAGCCAGAAGAGGAAATGATCTGCAGGTATCCTGACAAGATATATACAGCTTTGAGTTCTAGTAGCTGCCTTCTTGAGTCCCAGTTTTGGTGTACTCAAACTTCATCAGGGGAAGAGGTCCTATCCCAATCTACTCCCTGTGGTGGTATTTTTATAGATGGTATTAAGTACTAAATTTGGGACAACAGAGAGCAGTGTAGACTAGAACATTTTAAAGGATGCAGTCCATTTTATCCCTTCAAGCCTCTACCATTTTGTTCATACCTCATGACACTGTAGCCTATGCAGACGAGTCATACCCACAGTACCTGAAGGAATTAGGACTTTCCAGTGTCTGTTGGAAGTGTTTACATTAAACACTTCTGGTGTTTTAACATAATAGAAGTCATGCATCATCTTCAGTGCAATTCCTTAATAATGAAGTATAATGAATACAGTTGGGAGGCATGCTAAGTAAAAATCATAGACTATTGGTCTCTGGCTCTTGGGAGAAATTGGGGGAGATTGTCTTTCCAACTGTGAGGACTAGAAGCTTGTAGTTCAATAAACAAAAGGAATTATTCTCAACAGTCTGAAGAAATCACTGTACCCCATGCTGTTCTGTGCTTTCTTTATTTTTGAAAGCTTTTTTCCCCAGAGAAACAGTAGCACATCTTTCAAATTCTACAGTACTATATTGGCTATAAAGCTTCCTACGCTTATGGTTGGGAGAGCCTCTGTTTTTCAGCCATGCATTCTGGAAAAAGTACAGATAAATGGGTCCAGTGAAAAGTAGTTGTAGCTCAGTGGCAGAGCACATGCTTCCTAAGGTCCCAGATTCAATCCGTGACATTTCCAAGTAGGGCTGGAAAGCAATCTGTATAGACCAGTCTTCCCCAATCTGAGTCTTTCCAGATATTTTAGAATACAACTCCCATCTGCCCCAGCCAGCATGGCCAATGCTCATAGTGATTCAGATTTATAGGCCAAAACTCCTAGAGGTGGAAATTACTGAGCTAGATGGACCAAGGATCCAGTTCAGCTTAAGGCTACTTCCTGTGTTTTCATGGTCTCAGAATTTTCTCCTGCCATTTTCTGACAATAGCAGCAACACTAGCAGAGCTGCAAATCAAATAAATAAATGCCATGATCAGCACAGAGCGGCCAGTGTGGAAATGTCTCCTATTTTATTACTTTTCCATAATGTTTCACACACCTCTGCTTTCGGCAACAGATCTCTAGATGGCCAGCCGAATCGTTAGAAACAGCTGGAACCAGGAGAGTTAGTGAAATATGAAGCATGCTCATTAATATCAGCAAAAGTCTGACTTGCTGATGGGAATACTTCTACAGGAATGATTTATGTGCATTAGCCCCTTCTTAAGCTTGCAACCCTGCCCTTGCTGCTTTCTTGACTCCCAAGAAACTGATGAAATGAGTGCATGTTTGGAAGCAGAAAGAGGTTAGAAAACTTGGGCTGGAATTTACAAGGGGCAAAAAAAAAAAAAACATGTAGATTTGACCTGTGTCATCGAGAAAGGAGGTGGGAAGTGATCTGTTTCTGTAAATGTTGGGGGAATCTGATCAGCAGCTCAAGAACACAAACAAGCAAAGGCCTTTCTGGTTGCTAGTCAAAAGCAGCCATCCGCAACATGGAGCCTCCCAACTGTGTGGGACTACAGTTTCTCTCATCCCTGGCTAGCATAGCCAATGGATGTGTTGTCTTGGGTGGGGGGAGTTGCAGTCCAGGCCTTCTGAAGGGCACCGAGTTGGGGAAGGCTGGTGTTCAGGGATGTGAGAGCACCATTCCCATAGAATGGCTTTTTCACTTATGGGATGGTACATGCTCGGATTTTCTCAAACACTCAGGATATAAATCTGAGTGGGGAGGATGTGAAGCTGAGTTGAACGGGTCCTCGACTTGACCAGAACTCTCCCATGGAACCAATCATCATTTCCCTTCCATTTCCTCCTCCCATCCTTTCGCCCTTTCTATGGATTATTGATGACAACTTTTCCTTTTTAAAAACAAATTATTGTCCAACAATTACATGCACAGGCACAGCAATGTTTCACATCCATCAAACATTGCACATCCTGACAAGAAGACATCCTGACAAGATGACAGAACACCCTTCAGCATACCACAGGCTACCTAATATATTAGGGGTCTGGTTATTTCTCAGCACATGGGGACTAGCCTGCATGAAACCTGGGAGTCTTTCAAATCCTTTTAGCAATGAATCTGAACTATGAATTAGGATTGTAGTTCAAAAACATTTTAGATGTGTGTCCCCCAAATCTCAAGTCTAAGCAAGATTTTCAGTTTACTTGAGAAGCCTTTAAACCAGTGCTGCTGAAAGTGCTGGTCTTTGGACCAGTGCCTATCTGTGAATTATTGGTTGCCAGTTTCTGGGGGGAAAGAAACATATGTTGGGAACAGGGTCCTAGTTGTACTGTAATGGCTTCTTCAATCTCAGTAACCAGAAGTTTCAAATATAAACAGTAAACTTTATTGGTACAGTAATCTAAAGAGCTGACCCTACAATGTTCATTGCTCAGAATGAAAAGTATTTACAATCTACAAAATCTGGCAGGCTATACAGTCATTGGTTATCCATCATTCACATTCCCCATTCCCACCAAGAGTGGGTACCTCCCATATGTTCTTATGGCAAAGGCCAGGCACAAACTTTGAATCAAAACAGTTACAGACATAGAACGTATCCTCCTTTCTCCTAGACTACATACTTGCTAGCAAGTACAAAGGAATGCAAACATAATTAGGCACAAAGCAAAACAATAGAACCAAAGTTGGCAGGAGAAGGTCAGGTCTGGGACCAATCCTGACACCAGCACATTTTTTAAAATTGCAAGTTTCACATAGGACAGCCTGAGAAGCACTAATTTACATTACCTTGGGTCTCAAATGTGTTTCTTGCATAGTCCCCAACTTCCCCAATTTGGCAGGAACCATCCTGATTAATCTTCTAATCCTTTTCAGCTGCTTTTAAAATGTCTGAGTTTTTCTATCTTCTTCCCACTTTCTCCCTTTTTTCCTCAGCTTGCTTCAACTGCAGCAAACTGGTCATAAAGTACAAAAGTAGTTTTCATTCAGTTAACTTAGCAGTGGGAAGGGGACAGGAGGGGTGGTATCTTGCACTTCCTGTTAGCATCATGCAAAAGCAAACTGCTGCAGCCTCTCCTACCATTAATAACTCTTGGCATCTTGAACAGACTCTGATGTACTGTAACTTGGCCACACATGTCCAAGTTTTCGTCTGTGAATTGATGGAAGGCATGGTTTTGTGGGTGTGATTTTCCTTGATCCAATTTCCCTTAGGCTTCATTGTCTGATTCAATAACAAGGCTACCCAAATTGTTAAAGTATTTCAAGGATAGATAGCTGGTATTTGAAACTTTCACATCTCAGTGCACCTGGAAAAGCTTGAAAAAGAGGACTTTGAACTACACAGCCTCAAAGTTCAAGAAATGAAATCCAGCTCTTAGCAGTGACCAGCACTCCAACATGGACCATGTTCAAGGCATAGCTAAGATGAACTGTTGAGCTCTGTTAAGAATGAAAATAGGCTTTGCAATTTACACATACTTTGCAGAGTGTGAACTATCTTTACTTGAAAATCAAGGAAGTGTCACTGAAGCTCTTATCTGCTATGACGGCTTTCAGATCTTTCTGCTAGATAACATAATAAGCTAAATCAAGTGTTAGCTCTGTTTGAAGAAGACCCCTTTAAATGAATAGGACTTATTAATCACAAGTAATTTAAATTCCATTTAATTTGGTGGCTGTCTTTAAGTAGGACTACTGTTGGATTTAGCCCAATTATTACTGGGCAGTTTGCAGAAAACAGGGATGCCCCAAACCATGCCCCAGCATCATCAGCAAACTGGTGCCTAGAAAACAAACCAACTCTACACATTACTTGCCATCAAACAGAGAGAGAGAAGAAATACCCAAGCCTAATGGGAATCTGGAATATTCCAGGGGGAGGATGCATATTCTTGGCTGATCAAACAGAACAACTGGCCTCTTGTTAGTAAGTCAAAATAGCACAAGTTCAACTTATGCTGTTGTAACCCACTTATTTGGTCATTGCAGAGGTCATACTTCTTCACCAACTGTGCAATTACCAATCCCCCCCCCCAAAAGAAAACCCACCTTTTAAGCAGTAGAACCTCCCTACTCAAATAGGTGGATGATTCTGGAATATTGCTGTGGCTCTCTTCATCATTTTTTCCTACCTTATCCTTTGATTAGGTGGATGGTGACATCGTGGTCCCATTGTACACAAAGCTGTGGTGGAGGCATCCAGACCCGGCGAGTGACGTGTCAGAAACTGACAGCTGCAGGCAACTCCATCCCCATGTCTAGTGACGTATGTGCACAAGTCGCCAAGCGTCCAGTCGATACTCAGAGCTGTAACAGACAGTTGTGTGTGGAGTGGGCAACCTCTGCCTGGGGACAGGTAAGTACATATAGGCTGAAATTCAGTATGGGACTTGTGTCTATATAAGCGGACGTATGTCTGTGGTAAATAGAATTGAGCAGTTTTGCAACATCCGTATTCTGCAAGGGTCTGCTGCAATGTTATTATGTAGGAGAGCCAGTGCAGGGATTGTTTCACATTGGGATTGAGGTGTTACAGGCACCTGGGCCTGTAAGTATGCATTAGTAGAGCCCAATTTACATTGGGACACTGGCTAGGAAGTGCCAGGGCACACTGACAGAGCCTGATGTGCATCAGGACATTCTTGGGAGTGCCCTGACAGGCATCTTTGCAGTTCATTAGGAGAGCTCCATATGCAACATAAACCACAATATAGAATTGTGGTAGTAGTCAATACCAAAGTTACCTCTCTCTCTCACACACCTTCCCATCATCACATCTGAAGGATAATTTTCTGCTAGATCAGTAGTTTTAAACCTTTGGTCCTACGGATGTTTTGGACTTCATCCCCCACCCAAAAGCTCTGGCAAGAATGGTCAGGAATGCTGAGAACTGACATTTTAAAATATCTGAATGGCCAAAGGTTGAGAACCACTAAACTAGATGACATTCATGTCATAATAATAATAATAATAATAATAATAATAATAATAATAATAATATTTATTTATACCCCGCCCCTCTGTTAAAACAATCGGGGCGGCTTACAAAAATTAATCATAATGCCATCTATTATTCATTTTGGTGACCTGTCTCTCAGGGTTTCTTGAAGACCAGTGAAATAATATACAGTTGTCTCTCTGTATCCATAGATTTAAATATTCACAGCTTGAAAATATTCTTTAAAAAATAATCATCCAAAAAGCAAACCTTGATTTTGCCATCTTAGATAAGGGACCCCATTTTGCTGTGCCATTGCATATAATGGGACTTGAGTATTCACGGATTTTGGTATCCACGGGGGGTCCTGGAACCAAACCCCAGCGAATGTGAAGGGACAACTGTTTACTTGTTTATAGGTTTGGTGTAAATTAGTTATAATAACCAAAGACTTAATAACATTAAAGTCTCCAAAAGTGACAGAATCTGTTCTTATAGGAGGGGAAACATTTAATGCATAATGTACCTGGAGAACAACACATTCAGTTTTTTGTATGTTTATAATTAGCTTAGAAGGAAAATTAAGTTAAAGAGAATTACGCAGTGTCCTAATAAAATTAAATGATTGTATGACTGCATAATTTCTAATATTTGCTCAGGTACTGAAAATGATCATACCATGGCCAGCCAGTCAGGAAAGAATAGCAAAGGAAGCACATATTATCTCAGGCAGGTGAAGGCAATATGACTCAACTGGCAATGGTTATTCTTTAATTCTTGATAGAACTAGATGAGCTATTGATTTTCTGGTTAAGACACAGAGACTGCCCGTTACACATCATGCGGTGTTGACCTGCCATCATGAGAGCAATACTAGCCCATCCTGAAGAATAGTGGCTAGTTGTTGGATCTAAGACTAATTGCAAGATATCCTGCAGTGTCCAGCTTTCACTGAGCTAATAAAAACTGTATTTAAAATCCCAGAAAAGAAAGCTCTATTTTTGTGTATTTTGGAAAGCGTTCACTCAAGCACTGATTGAGTTATCATGCCATGTTGATTAGTAAGGATCTGATCTTACCTTGAAAAGACATAAGTAAATTGTCTAATTTGTAGTTTCTCTGGAATTTCAGGTAAGGTTTATGTAATGCATGCTATCATCTAGCTCCCTTGAAGGGTTGCCTCTGAGTTTATATCATCCCATGATGTCATATCCAGGCTCAGTTATCAAAAGTTGCATGAATTCATCTGTTTCAGCTGACCTTTTGGCTTCTTAATATAAGGTTTCTCCAACTAAAGAAGAGGTGGGGGAGGCAGGAGTTTCTCAAGTGCTCTGTAAACTTACACAGCTCCATTTCCAGGCAGGTCTATAAATTGATTATTTACAATTAAGAACAGATTACTGGCCAAGGATCAGCGGCATTTTACTATTGTATCATAGAGTTCACTCAAGCAAGCAGCAGGTTCTTATTGGCCAAGCTCAATTATTACCTTTCCCAAAGTACAATGAAAATAAGCAGATTCCTTCATCCCTTCTGAAAACAGGCCTTTACCCCTACCCGACATACACTCCTGCCTCTCATCATTTTGTTTCCACATAGACCTTGTGGCAGCCTGAAGGATGTGGATTTCATGCAGTCCTTTCTCAGAAGAGTGTTCCTGGAAACTTCTCATGTTTATTTGTAATGGAGATATTTGACATTCTGGGTTTGAAAATCTAGGGGAATTACACAAGCAGTTTATGAGGCTGTTTGCTTGTTGTTTGCAGCCAAAACTTATTTTGGGTGTGCTCCTGCCCTTAGGTTTGCCGGTGACAACTCTCTGAGTAATGAGCATACTTATAGCATGCTCAACCAAATAGCAGGTCACAATCTAGATAAGTGAAGATTTAGTCCACTAACACTAATGACTTAATTGTATTAACACTTCTAAGTTTGTATGTGTTAAAAACCCATCCATCCACAGAAACAAGGAAACACTGTCTTAGCTATCTGCCCCTCCAGTTATCTCCAGTTTTCTTTTCCCTCACTGCTGTTGTAAGCCATGGGAGTTGAACTAGAGATCTTGTCATCTGATTCTGGCACCTAGCCTAGGGGTTGTCTAGATGGTGAAAATAATCCTAATAGAATTTGCAGGGAATACCTTTTGTCTCAATGAGACAATCCTGGAGTGATTCACCATATTCAGAAAGGGGGGGGACTCAAAACCCCAAAAACTACATGGGAAAAGCCTTTTAGGTTTTTCCTGAATTTTTAAAAATAATGTGTGGGAATGTGGATTATCACTTGTTTGGATAGTCAATTCAGGATGCTGTGCATTCTCGGAAAGGAAGGAAATGCCAGCTGATTGGTTGGATGTGCGCTGGGGGTGAGCTTGCTGGCAAAGAAGTGGCCAGAAGTGCCATTTTGGATTTTCACATTGCCGATTGTGCACTTTTTTGCTGTTCTGAGCCAACCAAATAACATTTTTAAGCAGAAGGTTGCACTTGCACACCTTTCCTTTAAAGTTAAAAAAAATACTGCGCAGCAGCAGCAACAGCAGCAGTGGAGAAAGGAACATGCTAATATGCTCAGCCACCATCTTGATTTGCAGGCATGTGCACTTCAAATGTGGATCACTTTGCATACTGTTGATTTTGCCAACACCATGGAGACAAATGAACACTGCTGTGAATTTGCAATAATGTGAAGGAATCAGCATGATATCCTCTCATCTAGACAGCCCCCTAGGTTACTGAAAGGGCTGTCTGTACCCGGGCTTCTGAGCCCTGTGAGAAGAACAGGGATGTGTGGTACTGCCATTTGTAGCTGATTGGCAGCATGAAGCCTTCAGCATGGCCAAGTCCAGTTTAAACATTAGGATGAATTACACCAGTATGTTCTGCCTGCTGCACTTTGGAGAGGATACTCTCCTGGTCTATATTTAGATGTAGCTAAGGAACAATAAGAATTTTATTTTATTTATTTTTATGATAAAAACTTTCCAAAATTTGCAAATTTCTCCATACATTTGGCTGAAGGAACATGGGGCCACATCTAATTGCTTGTCCTCACCAGAGCACTCCCACTGAAACAATGGGATTTACATATCCCAACTGTATGTTCCCTTCTCCTATCTTGCATTATTCACAGATTTATTGAAAAATGTTGCAGTCAGATAAGAGAAAGCTTCTGAGAGGCTGCACGTGAAGTCATGTGGGGATGTCCTGAAACATTCCAGCATCTCACTAGAATATTTTTCAGTGTCAATCAATCCCTAAATTGGAGCACCAGGCTGCTCAAATACACCCTTATGAAGAACCATCCTATCTCACTGAATTAAAGCAGAAGGTTGTCTGCCTATGACTTCCAATGCTGTTTTTGCACACAAACACACCAACAACCTCCCCAGGGCCATCTTTTTTCTAGCACAAAAAGCTGAGGTTCTCTTCCAGAAGCCTCCAAGAAAAGTATTCTGCTTTTAAATGGGTTGCAGAGCCCCTGCACTGTTTAGCATTTGGAACATCAATTTTTGAAAACAGAAATGAATTGTTCCCTCAACCCTGTCATTTTTTACCATAAAGCCAGCCATACAGCATAGCCTATATCCTGGCTGTGACCTGGAAGAAGAAATCACACTTCTCTTCAATTATATAAAAGCTTTTATTCCTTGCTGATGTAGTCCTGAAGAACTTGTTCAGCTTGGAGTACAACAGAATGCCTACTCAAGCAAACTCTTATAGAAGCCTAGCTAAAGATACAAAAATGTAACCATGAATTCCAATATCTTCCACTATTTTTTTAAAAAAAAACTAGCTTTCTCTTCTGACTTTTTCGGACAAACAAAAAATAACGCTAGCAGCCTCGCCACATTGCGAGGCTGCAGCGCTAGTGGGCGTCCGTTTTGCATGACGCCCGTCCCTAGCGGTACTGTTGCAGTACCGCTGGGACATTTGACCGTCATATTTTGCAGATTTTTACTCACGATCGTTGAGTAAAAATTGTTGAGCAAAATATGATGGTCAAATGTCCCAGCGGTACTGCAACCGTACCACTAGGGAAGGGCATCATGCAAAACGGACGCCCTCTAGCGCTGCAGCCTCGCAACGTGGAGAGGCTGCTAGCGTTATTTTTTGTTTGTCCGAAAAAGTCCTTCTACAATATAGAGCTCATCTACACCAGCTATGATATACTGGCTCCCTGCTTTGTTTTGCCACTGTTACCTGGAGAAAACAGGCCGGAGTCTGCACAGAAACAGCAGCCCATCTCTGCAGCCACCACCATTTGCCTTGTTCTGCGGGTCTGGGCAGCTGGCTGCACCATGTGACAAGCCCCCTGCATGTGACCAGCATTGGTCACATGCTGCAGGCCTCCTGGCTGGACCCGGAAGAATAAGGGTGACTGGCAGCAGCAGCCTGGCAGGCTCCTGCAAGCATGTAGAGCCCAGTCCATCCCATCCTGGTGGTAACTGAGTAAACTGGGTAGTATTTTAACATGCAATAAAGGGCCCTATCCCAGCTTGCGCCTGTTTCAGCCCCGTATCTGCCCTGGGGGTCATGAGGACTGCCCAGGGACAGAACAGGGCAAATGTTCTATGTTATTTGGACTGCGGGGCTCTGAGATGGGGGCAAGCCTGTGTATTTGGCCAATGTAGACAAGACTATAGTCCCCCTCAAAGCTAAGGCACAAATATATTCACATGTGCTGGACATCTTGTCTAGTTTAAAGAACTGTAGAGCACTTAAACAGTTAGAGGCAGATTCTGTTCAAGACTGATGTAACACTCAAATTCCAGGAAGCAGGATGAGGTATGTAGAAATGAATTATTGTGAAAATAGCAGGAGCACAATACAGTAATATTATGACATTTAGTTTTTATTGCATTGCTCAAAAATCCAACATTTTTCAACTCTCAAAAAGAAGAAAGGTTTCTCAAACTTGCATGCTACAAAAAAAAAAAACCCTTCTATGTAAACAAGTCTTCTCATTCTGAAGTAACAGTATTGCATTATGACAAAATCATTCAATATTTTATTCGGACTTACTTGTATTCAGTCCCAACCTTGCCCTGTCATTTCATACTGATGGAAATTTTCTGTGGACAGGCTTTTGTTAAACTTTTTAAGCTACTCATCCCTTCTAAATCCCTGGGAGTATCCTTTACTTTAGTAATCCACCATTTCCTCCTCCATCTCCTGGCTCCATTGAGACATTTCAGAATTAACGAAACCTAGCACCAAGTGTCCAATATGTCATAGTTTAAAGAGGGGAGCAGGGATTAAACCTAAAAACACGTGACAGGTTTATTCCTGCAGTCGTAAGTGAAAAGAACTTCACTCTTTACAAGAGCCAACTTGCTACATTTATTATATTTCCAAGAGTTGCATTAATCATACTTTTCAGTTATTCATTTTTAAGGGAAATACATCTGCTCTGATTCTGTCCTATTAACTAGGTGCCTATAAATTATGATAACTGTGAGTTGTAAAATGTTCAGCTGAAGGGATAGAGTGACATTTCCTGTGCGGATCACAAGCTGCAGGTTAACAAAATGCAGAAGAGAAAGAGAGAGAATGAACTTTTTGTTTGTCCCAAACAGTTGGATTTATAACACCAGACAATGACACCTTAAAAGATGAATAACTGTATTGGTGTATTGGAATGTAAGCTTTCATGGACTTTAGTATATGAAAGTTTATGCTGCAGTTAATGTTTGGTTTTTCTCCTGCTACAGGACTCAATAGTTAAATCTGGAATTTAACAACGAGTAGTGAAATTGTGTTGTTTTGTATTTGTAGCAAAACATAAGGAGCATCTCACTCATTCACAAAATACATTTATTTCTTTAGGCTTACTTCCCAAAATGTGTGTTATAATTCTGTTCTGTTATAGCCCACTTCACTTTTTCCCCACCCATGACATAGATAGCACACTGAATTCAGGTTTGTGGATCACCTTTGGCCTCACACATATTTTGGACTCCAATTCCCAGAAGCCCCAACCAACATGACCAAAGGTAAGGGATTGTGGGAGCCATAACCCCAAATATCTAAAGGACCGAAACTTCCCTGTTAGTAATCTATGTATCGTGGCCTAGCAGGTGTTTAGAGTTCTATTGGTTTTACAGGTCTAGGGCCCTTTCTTACTACACAATTATAGTGCTATGATTCTGCTTTAACTACCATGGCTCTATCCTTTGGAATCTTGAAATCTTGGAAAGGTTATTTAGAATTTTCAGCCAGAGCGCTCTAGTGCCTCCCCAAACTACAGTTCCCAGGATTTCATAGGATGTCGCCATGGCAGTTAAAGTGGAATCATAGCTATATAGGGGTGTGAAAGGATCCCTTGACAGTCAGCAAAGGCTTACCAAGGACTTAATGGGTTTCCTTATGTGTCTGGTACAGAAAGGCCACAAGTCTAATGTGCTACATGTCCCAATTTTCTTTATTAACAGTGTAATGGACCGTGCATTGGATCTCGTTTGGCAGTACAGCACAGGCAGGTTTTCTGCCAAACCAGAGATGGGATATCTGTGCCTTCTGACCAGTGTAGTTCCCTTCCAAGGTGAGTCCCAGTGATACTTTTAAAAATAGATGTCAAAGACGTAGCTGTGTTAGTCTCTAGCAGCATACCAAGGAGGAAGGAGGGGAAGGAATGTAGTAGCACCTTTAAGACTAACTGGTTTTTAATTTTGCATGAGCTTTCATGGATATAAACTCACTTCTTCAGATGCAGTACATCTGAAGAATTAGGTTTATATCCATGAAAGTGCAAGCAAATATGAAAACCAGTTAGTCTTAAAGGTTTCTCCCTCTGCCTCCTCTTCCTTATTTTAAGAACAGAAAACCTCTGAACCAACTCTGACAGAACATTATCTGCATTTTGAATTGGCAATGTCAGTTGCACAGAATGTATCCCATGAATGGTGGGGTATAACTTATATATAAATAAAACCACATTCCCTCTGGCACAAAGAAAAATGAATATGTTCAACCATATGCAAGATGTTCCACCATTTATTTTGCACGAAAGGTATGTGAATGGGAACCAATAGAATCTTCTAAGGACCAAGAGAGGTGGAAAGTGTGACTGCAGAGCTAGCTCTGTGATAGGTTAATGGGGATGTATGAATGGGTTGAAATAACTTTATTACATTCAGTTTACAGCAAATGTCTTATCAAGATCTGTGTAAGTCTGCACACTGTCCTGAAACAAATATGCAAGAAATGCTCATTTCACCTAGATAACAGAAGGTCTTAGCAGATTTGTCTACATTACACCCACCATGGATGAGTTTATTTTTCACAGAAGAACTGAAATGTACACAATAATCACTTTGGGTTTCGCTCATTTACAATAAGCACTGAGTTACAAATAGTGGCTGAAATCCTGCATTGGGAGACATGTAGGAAAGTTCTGCACAGGTGGAATTAGAACACATCTCCCCTTAACACCCTCTCAAAAACCCCACCTTTTAGCTGCTGCAGTCCCCCAACATGGGGGGAGGGGTGGAAGAGCATCCCGTTATGTTCCTATAGCTGGGTGCACAGCAGTGATGTCATCAATCTGGAGGACCCTCAAGGATGTCCTGGAGGATGCCTGTCTCTGTGTCCAGCTGTAAGAAAAGATGCCTTTCCAACACCCCCACTTTCTACCAATCAGTAAATGTTCATGTTGGGGGCGGGGGCTACTGCAGCTATAAGATGGTTTGTGGGATTGGTCCTTGCACAACTAGTAGAGAATTCTAGCCTCCACAACAACCCAAAACCTCAGTTACATAGACATAAGTTGGACTTCAATATCTGCACAACTCCCTAATAGGATATCAGAAAGTATTGTATAAATTCGAATAAGGAGTTAACTAGCTGATAAGAATCAGGCATTCCCAGGTAGAGAAAATGTTTGAGGGAGAAGACCAAAGGATCACTATACAAATCAATATGTAAGGCTCAAGTATGGAGTTAGCTTCAAGAAGCCAAACTGAGGGCTTTGCGTAGTGCCTAGGGATTAAAAGTTAGGAACTTCCTTTGTCCCTGACTCCTAGGAGAGGAGTCAACGCTTTCTTGAATGCTTCACCCCACATTGACTATGAAGGCTGAATTTCTAGCTGTAAGAGGCAAGGTATCAATGCCCTTCTTAGTTCCTTCCCTGTGACTAGCAAAATCAGAATAACGTATCCAAATTAAGATAAATAGAACTGAGTTTTTTTCATAATTCACAGTACCTTGGTGAAGAATTTTCAGATGTTGCCTGGTAGTTAGTGGCATATGCACACATAAGTTTCCTTCATTCCTGTTTATGTCCTTTCTGAGTATTCCCTTCCTCCCTCTGCAGTGCCCAGTCCACCCACCCAAGACTTCGTGTACAGCCTCTCAAGCCCCCAGTCCGCATGGCTATTCCATTTCTCATGGAAAGCAGTCGGGATTGGAGAAGCATCTGGCTATCTCCCTGTAGCCAGGTGCAAAATTATTATAGCAGCACTGAGACCTCCAGAGGGCTCCGGGTAGATCTCAGCAGTGATGTAATCATTTCAAATCTGGCTACAGGGACATAGCCATATGCTTCTCTGATTCTGACTACACCACACAAGGTATTGAATGACCATACAGGAGGGCTTCAGAGGCTGTGATGTAAGTCCAAGGGCCAGTTTACACAGCAGATTTATTGCGGCAACTTGTGGTTTAATTATTTTCCGCAGCTGTGCCAGTCAGGTTTTTTTTCTAATTATGTCGCTTTGAAGTTCAGACTTGAATAAGTGTGGGGGGTGTGGCTCTGTGTGTCTCTGTAAATCTGCCTGTAAATGAACTCACTCCATAAAGCAGAGGGAGAGTAATCTCTCTGCTAAAAGACCATGCCGTGGATCGCAAGTTTTTCCAGCTGCTCTCTCTCTCTCTCTGTCTATTTCCCCCTCCCTCCTTCCCCCAAGCAGAGAGAGAGAGAGGGAAAATAGCAGTTCATCTTGCTACAGCCCTTTGTGAAATGGTTTCTCTCCCTCCCCCGTGCACAGGATAAAAGTTATGAACGAGCTTTACATACTTTCAAAACAGCAGAGAGGATGAGAAGGAATGCTCCAGGAATGAAAGAAGTTGGGAATCCTTTTTTTTTTTTTTTTTTTTTTTTTTTTGCAAACTGGCTCACAAAATAGCAGACAGGATTTTTGCAAGTTTCTTCTCTAATGGCTACTGTCTTTGCCTCCTCCTTGCCCCTCTTTTAAGCCCACCCCTGCATCATCAACCAATCACAATGCAGCTGTGCTTTAACCCTTAGCGGAATGCTAGTTTACACTGCCAATAAAGCACTACGTTGCAAATATTCCTGCAAAAATAGCGACATGCCCTGCCACGCTATATTTGGGTGTTTTACCTTCCCTCCTTCTGAATGAGGCGATGCTGTGCTGCAATCCGTGGGAACTATGAGCTATCTTAGCGGTATATTTAGGGGAATATTTGCCCGTGTAAACGACCCCCAAGGGAGTGGTATGTGGCTCAGCCTAATGTAAGTCCGCATGCAGATATATTATGCTACAGTGAGCCATACAGGATTGTGGGCACTGAATGTCTGTCCCAAGTACCCATGCCTCTGATTGCTGACTTGTCAAGAAAAATAAACAACCCTGATTCTGTTCATTTTAGGCCAATCTTCATGAATAATACAGTCAGCTCTCTGTATCCATAGATTCTTTATCCACAGATCCAACCATCTGTAGCTTGATTTTTTTAAAAAATCCAAAAAGCAAACCTTGCTCTTTGCCATTTTATGTAAGGGGCACCATTTTACTAGGACATTGTATATAATGGGGCTTGAGCATCCACGGGGGGGGGGTATCTGCAGATACTAAGGCCCCACTGTATACATAGATAATTGCAAGGATATTTCTGCATTTGAATTTTAGTTTTTATCTCTATTCCTTTTCCTGAAAGGCCTTTAAGCACACAGAATTGCTGGACAGACACTTGTGGTGTGCACTGGAGGGTCAGTTTGTGGACACTGTGTACTGCTACCTGCGGCAACTATGGCTTCCAATCCAGACGAGTAGAATGTGTGCGTGTCCGCACCAACAAACCAGTTCAAGAGCACCTCTGCGCCTGGAGAGCAAGGCCGGCTAACTGGCAGCGCTGCAACATCACCCCATGTGAAAACAGTATGTCCTTCTAGTTTAGCATTACCATCCATGGGGCTGCCCAAATATATGAATTCTTAGAGCTGGTCACACTTTGTCCTTGATGGTGATTATAGCTTGTATGCATGTAAGAATTTTACCACTATTTATGACAGGTTAATCCCAGATAAATACCTCATTTTTATGGCTTGAAATAGGTCAGGATTTATACATGTTTTTACAAGGCTTTAATATCAAAGTGATTTATTTCTAATCTTTTGCTAAGCACTACTTTTTCTAATGGACTTTTGTGTGTGTGTGTGTTGCTCCCTCATCAAGTTACTACAGGAAAAGTTGGCCTTCCCCCATTCTTTACACACACACACAGAAGAAGAATTATAGCTCGTGCAAATGTTTTGTTGTGGTGTTGTATTTATTTTCACTAGAGGTGTGGAAAATTCTCAAGCTTAATTGCGTAGAATTTCTCTGAGTCCCACCTTCATTCTTGTCCCATCCTTTATTCATATCAGGCTACAAGACTATGGCCGTAATCCACTTGGGCACTTATAAATGCATAACCACCATAGTTATACAGCTAGGCAGTGACTCCCAGCCTGACCCCCACTCACCAGGCAGCAGCCGCCACTGTGATTAATGGGGGTCCTTTCCCCTGTCTCATCCTCCCACCCACCCACCCGTGTGCAATCTCCATGACAACAAGCAAAAGTGGTGTCCCTGCCACAATTCCCCCTTTCACCAGAGATCACTTTGCAAAAGGTGGGTGGTGGTTACAATTGGTATTCATGCAGGGATTGTGAATACCAAATAGTTAAGAATGAGTAACTCAAGGAGCTCAGCTAGATGGGAGAATTAATTGCACAAAATAACACATTAACTCACCATTGCAGCAGCGTTCATTTGTCTCAATCATACATTCACAAGATCGCTGGCATGGGAAGCTATCTGTATTTGATGTTCACATGGAGCATGCTTGTGAATAAAGATGGTGGCCATGAGTGAATTGCTCATGTTATTATTCCCCCAAAGCTCACTCTTTCCCTCTCCCTTATCCCTTGTTAAATCAAAGGCGTGGAAGCGTGATATTTTGTTTTGTTTGTTTGGTTGGTTTTGCTCTGCCTCTCAAAAATAGCACACAATCACTTCTGTAAAAATCAACAGTGGCGGCTCTGGCCACTTCGTCGCCAGCAAGTCTGCCCCCATGCATGTCCGAACAATCGCATTTTGACTTCTGGGATATGCTCCAATTCGAATTGGTTGTTCAAATGGGCTAGAATGCACATTTCCATGTATTTTTAAAAAAACTTTGCAACAAGCAGCGAAGGCTGTTACCACAGTGTACAGTACAGTACCCCCCACTCGTTTCAAATATGGCAAGTTCCTGCGGGAGCTCATCTGGACAAAAGGAATTACCCTTGCATTCTGAGAGGATTTATTTTCACCATCTAGATAACACCTAGGTCACACATTCATGACTGCCCAAGTGATTTCTGGCCTGTGTATCTTTTCTTCCCACATGTAAATTTCTGAGTATTTTCTATACACATTTTTCTTAATGTGTGCATTTTTGTATGAATATATTCACATTGCCTAAAACAAATCTGTGTATTTTCCAATTGTGCACATTTTAATTGGCATTTTTAAACGTACACATCATTTTCTATGTATTTTATTTCTCCAAAATGTGTCACAAATCTGCCATTTCTGAGGCAAAACGTGCTTCTTCTTGTAATAAGTCCCAGAAGATCTAAAATGGACACTTTTGCCAGGAATCTCAAGTCCAGTGAAATCCTTTACCATCCAAAAGTTTTAATACCAGCTTCTGGATACAAGACTTGATGGGGGGAGAGAACAGTACCACCATTCATTTCTCATTTGATAAAAGGTGCCTGGAATCAGATAAAAGGTTACCTTTTTTGGAAGGGAGAATGTCTATAGATAGAGCTATAGAAAAAAATGATTCAAAAGTTATTTCTGAAGTGTTCAAATACCACAGCTGCAACCAAGTGAAGGAAGAGAACCCCAAAATATTCCAACTCTCATAACCAGCAAATGAAAATCAAGCCAGAATCCTCTTGATTCACTACACTAGCCATTTCATATTTCCCAGGTTTGTGCAGCAGTGGCAAGGGAAGGCAGATAAACTCTGCTAGCCCCAAATAGCCTTTTTCTCCACTGCCCTCCTTCACAGCGGCTATATCCATGGCCTTTTGCCACCACAATCTGTGCCAGCCTAGTACACCAGCAAGAGTCTAGCCACTAGGTTACCCTCTTTCTTTTTTAATGAAAGGAAAGATAATATTATTCTCTTCTCTTTTTTCCCCCTTAGATGAGTGCAGAGACACCACCAGATACTGTGAGAAAGTAAAGCAGCTAAAGCTGTGCCAACTCTCACAGTTCAAATCACGCTGCTGTGGGACGTGTGGAAAAGCATGAAGGTGGCAGCGACAGAAGACATGAATTTGGCACCCACCCTCCTTGCTCTGCTTTGTGATTGAGAAGGGCTTCTTGAGAAAAGGAAAATTGGAATAGAATTGCCTCGTTTTATTTATTTATTTTTCCCTCTCTCTTTTTTTCCTTTTTAAGAAATCCCTTTTAACTGAGTCATTTTAAAAAATAGAAGAAGAAAGATCTTGACAAGGTTTCTCTTCTACTGAAGTTGAGAGACAGAAATACAGCAAGTCACAGTTCATTATGAAGCTGGAGACCAAAAGAGAGAAACTGAGAGAGATGAAGCAATAAAATTCCCTAGAAAACTTCACCGTTGGCCTTGACGGACTGAAAGAACATGCTGAAGCACACCTGAGCACATGGACTCCAAATGTCAGGCTAGATTACCAGTATTTGAATCCCGATAGGACTTTACTGCCACAAAACCAGGGATTAAGGGGAGGATAGGGAGTTATCTGATTGAACAATGGAGTAACCTTTGCAAATAACACAGGAAAGCTTGCCAGCATGATGTGGATACAGATTATGGTTATCCAGTAGAGCACCGTGACACTACTTAGGAAGTGGACTATCTGTGATGTCCTACTATTGGGTGTATAGAATTTTATCACACATCCCTCTCCATTCAGAAAAATGGGGAACTAAGGGCGTGGTAAAATTCTTACCATTGGACAGGTTGCTACAAAGAGCCAGGTGGCAGACTTGGGAAATGGTTGTGTATATTTATGCATAATTAGTTCAGTACAAAGCTTGGGGAAGTTATACAGATATACCTCAGTTAAGGAAGTCGATGTGTTCTTTATTACAGGTATTCATTATTTCTTTAACAGAAAATTTGCTACCAGAGGCAGAAATAACATGGAAAGAATAGGGATAGCTTCCTACTCCACAAAAAAGAAAAGCAGTTCAACATGTTTCTGCAAATATTTTATTCAAAATTAACAATATGCACATGTGAAATGAAAGATAAGAATTGCATAAATATACAAAAGCATTTGAATATTTTAAAGACCACTTGAAAGCTTCTTTCAAAATGCATCAAGATGTGTTTCCCCACCACCACCACAACCTGGCTCCATTTTTCTTCGGATTTCCATTTTGGTGGCAAACTTGTAGGTCTTTGCTTTTTAACCTGTTCGTGGTAGCTGTTGAGGCACACTTACCTGCTCTCACCTTTTGCCCCTGTTTTACTGTTCACACATGCTTAGTAAGGGATTCGGGTAGCTGTCATTTACCTTGCCTGTTGTAGGCAGGCATACATGACTACACTAGAATCAGCTACAGTAGAATCCCATTCTTTCCCAGGTCAAGTTTTATTGCATTGTTTATGGGAGATAGGCTGCTAGAACCCAACACTGAAAGTCTGTGTTTCTCTAGCCTTTCTTCATCATCCTCCCCATGCCAATGCTGCTAAACAGTTCCAGCTAGACAGATGATGAGGAAGAAAGGGAATCTGGACAGGCATTAAAAAGGAGCTTCTTTTTACAAAGGGCCTTTGTTAATTGAGGTATGCCTGTATTTTTTGGACTAAACTGGCCATGTTTTATGGCCATGCTGGTGAGGGGTGGGTGGGAGTTGCTGTCTAAAAAAGTATTTTTTTTTCCATACTTTGATTTAATACGGTGTAGTATCTCTGTTGTGCTATGACTTGGAGCTTCCTGCTTCTTGTCATGCTTAGAAATCCTAGAGAAAAGTAAGCTGTTTTAAATGATGTAGCTTGAATGGACATATGTAACAACTGAAGTGGCATATTCTTGTTCCCTGTTCAAAAACATCATTTTGGAAGAACGGGGATACCAGTCGTGTTCCATTGCAGCTCATTGGGGTTTCTCTCTGTCCTGATCACATCCTCTGCCATCCAGCCACCTCAACCATTTGAGATGTCTTTGTATATGAAGATCAATTCTGTGTCCATTAATAATGGCTGAGATCCTTTACAATGATGGAGCTACATCACTGACACAATATGCAACCATGTTAGAGATGTGCAATAGAGCACTGCACAGGATGTTCCACTGTGCAATGTGGGCCCCCAATAAAGATGTACCATTGCACAGTGGGGGCTCCCACTGCGCAATGGGGCATCATGAAAGATGGGGACATTTTTCCTGCTGGGCACAGGGCACCCACCACTTTCCACTTCTCTGCGTTCTGGATTACCTGTGCCTCATGGAACGCTCGAGGGCCATTGCCCCCTCTCTTTGCACTGTCATTGTACAAGGGAAGTCTGTCCCACAAGGTACAGTACTGTTGCACATTGTGACTGTTACACAACAGCCATGCTGCTTACCCCACTTGTGAAATGGTCCTAATGGTGCAGCTAGGACAACGCTCCCCTCCTGGGAATATGGATGTTGTGCAACACCATGATTCTAAATTGCACAGTCATAACTTGGTTTACAGTGTCATCAATTATAGATAGGATGCCAGCCATTATTTAACTCTGATGCTAATGGAATGTGATCTCAAGATGGGATTATGATGTTCCAGAATCCTGAACCACAAAAATTTAACTGCTACTAATCGATATTAAGTTGGAACATAATAAACTGTTAATGATTTTTGAAATTAAGATAGTATCCCTAAAGGCACCAGATCCCATCTGATCTTGGAAGCTAAGCAGAGTCAGCCTTGGTTAGTACTTGGATGGGAGATGGCCAACAAATGCTAGATGCTGTAGGCTACATTTCAGAGGAAGGAACCGATAAAACCACCTCTGAGGATTCCTTGCCTAAGAAGACCCTATGAAATTTAGGGGGTTGCCATAAGTCAACAGGTGGCCTGAAGGCACATACACACACCAACTAGGACAGAAGCATAGATAAATGCAATAAGGCATGTTCATTCAAAAGGAAATGAAGGAAGAAA
Source organism: Gambelia wislizenii (assembly GCA_030847615.1). Classification (NCBI taxonomy): domain Eukaryota; kingdom Metazoa; phylum Chordata; class Lepidosauria; order Squamata; family Crotaphytidae; genus Gambelia; species Gambelia wislizenii. The sequence goes on along the minus strand of JAUMIR010000002.1, from coordinate 318,931,506 downwards.
TGCATGAAATGAAAGACATGAAATTTGTAGCACTTGTTCACCCCTGTCTTTGCCTCACCCTAGAAGTACCACACAATGAGCACGTGAAAATGAAACGTTGCTACAAGAGGTTTCATGAGTCTGGCATAAAGTTTAAAATGGATCAATGGCAGCTATGCAGGCATTATTAACATGCTGCCACACAGTGAACCTAGGCTACTAATGCATGCATAGATGTTGGCACACTTCTTTAAGCATGATGCATGAATTGATGGATAGATATTATTTTTCTTAAAAACACCCAGGCCTGATGGAACTAGTTACACCATGTTCTCAGTTAAAGTACCTGACAAACCAAAAGGACTGTAGATCTAGGTGATCCCCAAGTGAAACTTACTTCTAAGAATTTTTTTTCAGGATCAGGGTTTTAAGCAGGTTATACCCACAAGCTAGTTAAGCTAATTACTTGGTCCAAAGTCAGTGCCCATCTCAGGCACATCTCCGATACCTCTGTTCAGAAATTGCTAGGATTTGACAGGCTGTTACAGCTACTTTGTGATGCATCCTCATCCAGAAAGCAGGTTTGCTTTCTGAAGGCCGTCGGACATGGGCTGCAGTCCATGATGCTGATGAGGCGAGTTGCACACACATGTTTGCAGACTACTAAGGATCAGAAGTGGAGGAAGCCCAGTTTGCATGGTGCAGCTAGCATGCTTCCTTGGTGTAGCATCACTGCAGTGTGATGAGCAAAAACAGAGCAACAGAGAAGTTGCTGTGATTCTTTGTCCTGCATAGAATTTCTTCAGTAAGCAGTGGTTATGCATGCCAGATGGATTTATATATGTGGGCCTTAACATTATGACATGCTGAGCATCTTCATGTAAATGAAAATTGATGGTGTCTAGAAAAAAATGCTCAAGTAGGTGGCGTGTGAAGGGAAGAACTTCACAAATTGCAAACGTTGGATCTGAATTTCATCCATGTGGGTGGGGTTTCCAGTTCTGAGATTTTGATTGAGCACCAGCTCTATAAAAGAGCTTAGCTGTGCCTCAGGTGTCTCTGGAACAGGGCCCTGTAGTTTGTGCTACGGTAATAAAACAGTTCAAGGTAGCATTGACAGGTTGCAGCTTTTATTACTTCTGTATTTTAAAGCAAGTCTGGAAGTTCTCTGGTGAGGTCAGCCTTAGGTCCATCAGATTAAATTGCCTCCTGTTTTGGGTCATTCCAAAATGTATCTGGCAGGGAATATACTCTCTCTTCTGATGGGTCTCTGAGCTCCTGAGTTGCTATGAATCAATGCAACATTTATTTAAGAAAAAGAATGTCTTTCTATGTATGTAAATGTACCTTTTTGTGTATATTTATTAGAATTTCTTGTATAAAAAGTGCAATATGAATAATTGTACATTATGCTGTCTGTCCAGATGAAAACTATTTGAGGGAGCACTTTTCTTTTATCCCTCTGTGTTGTTGGGTTTGTTGTTTTTTTGTAGTATCAGTGATAATGTATCCTTCCTTCCTTATTTTTAACAACACTTGTGTTTATCCTTTATTTCAAGACATACAAAATATATTGCAACACTGAGAGAGGGGTTGGAAAGGGATTTTAAACTGCCACATGGGTAGTTGTGAAGAGAACAGAAGGGTACAGTATATTCCTGATTAATTGACATGGTGGCTCTTTTTCTCAGGACAGTAATTCACATGTTTAGCAGATTATCAGTCTTCAACAGCTAAAGCCATTGAGAGAACCAACACTTTGACATTCACTCTGTAACATACCTGTTCAAATGATCTTCTCAGAGGTCAGGCCCCTCATCCAAGATGCTTTGGTGTGCTTGGAGGAATGCATAAGGCTCTCGTGTAAGCTGGTTTTCCTGTTCAGTTCAGTACAGAGGGATGCTCTGTGTGTACAGCCCACTGTTGCTCCCTCAACTTATGTGACTAGAGAAACCCTTGCAACCCAGAAAGCTCCAGATGGATATAAGAGGACTTCATGCCCACAAGGGGCCTTTCCACACTACACAATTATAGCACTATGATTCCACTTTAACTGCCAGGGCAACATTCTATGGAATCCTGGGATTTGCAGTTTAGAGAGGGGTCTTTGGAATACTTGGCCAGAACACTCCTCCGGTGCCTTTGACCAAACCCCAGGATTCCATAGGATGCAGCCATGGCAGGCAAAGTGGTATCATAGTGCTATCACTGTCATGTGAAAGGAGTGTCCAAGGAGTCTCGGGTCTGGAGTAAAACAACAGCATCCAAGTCCCACTGAAATCAGTGATGGTAGCAGTGTTTTTCACAGTGCTGAGTTGCACCCATGGGCTGGCCAGGCCACTCTGCATAAAGTCCCAATGAGACTGACATATTTGTAACTGTACAAAGGCTTGCAGCCTATGAATGTAATTTCAAATATTTCTCTGATGAATTGTGACATGATAACATCAGTGTAAGTTTCTTAAGGTTGACAAATATTACAGGAGGCCGCTTCCCTCCCCTTTAAAAAAATAATCTTGTTTATATATTTTTTTTGTACAAATAATGCATCTTATTTATTTAATTTCTCTTGTCTGAGTGGTTCTTTGTGGAGCCCTTGCAATTACAGATAACTTGGGTTTTATTTCCTTCTGATATCTGAAGAGGGGTGTTAAGCCTCTTAAAGACCTTTTTTTAAAATGCCTGTATGGGGGGGCAGGGAGGAGGAGGGCTCAAAGTGCACCTGCCAGACCTGTTAGTATCTCCAATTTCTGCAGTGCCTGTGCAGAATTTTAGACTAGGAAAACATTTCAAAGGTCTTCCAGTCCAATGCCTTGGTGAAATCTGTTGATACAGTAGCACCCTGCCATCCATGGGGAATTGGTTCCAAGCACCACTGTGGATGGCAAAAATCACAGATAATCGCGAATGCTGCCGCTGTGCCAGAACCCTCCTCCTGCCCACCAAACCCTCCCCATGAGGTTGCCCCCTTCCCCTGCCTGCCCACCCTCTTGCTGTGCCAGAATCCACCCCCCTCAAGGTTGCCTCCTTCCCCTGCCCATCCACCGCAACCCCCGTGTGAGGTCTTCTCCTTTCCTGCCTGCCCGCCTACTCACTCACTTTCCTGCCATGCCATACCGGAAACCCTCCTGGCAAGGTCACCTCCTTCCCTTGCCCGGCACCCGCCCACTGCAACCCACGTGAGGTTGCTTCCTTCCCCCACCCACCCACCTGCTCACTTGCTCAGCTGCTGCTGCCTGACCTCCGCTGCTGCCGCCGCCACCATCATCACCCTCACTGCTGCCATCACAGCCTCCTAGGCCTCCACCGCCACCACCCCCATGTGCTCTGCAACCACCATTAGGTTGCCTCTGCCTCCCGACATCCCCTCCCTCCCCGTCTACCCCCCTTCCCCCCTGTTGTCGCCATCAGCAGATAATTGAATCAGCAGATGGTGGGGTGCTACCATACATTTCTTATTCCTTAGGGCAGGGATAGGCAAAGTGTATTCCCAGGCTGTTTTTTGTGGTGCCCCCCAGGGCCATTGTCTTGTAAAAAAAACAGCCCTTTTCTGAACCTAAATGGCTCAGAGGGTGCACAAAAATATGGCCATTTGGGGGCCAAAAAAAATTGCTTTTTTTTTTTGTATCAGGTGTGTGGCAGGGAGTGCATCCCTAAAAGGTCTCCTAGGGTGTTAATTCAGCCCCCTAGCCTTCTACGGTTTCATACCCTTGCTTTAGTAACTGAGTGGCCACCCAAGAAAGGCCTGTCTGCTGTCTGTTTTGCTCTTGTGTTCAAGGTCCTATCTGCACAGGATCCTACACACACACACACACACACACACCATGTACAGTCCACATCCTGAATTACAAGATGTACACAGATGGGATGTTCAGACGTAAGTTTCTAGGCTGACAAGACTGTACACATGTAGATATAGATGGGTGCTGTGAAGCTAGCAGAAGCAGTGGATGCAATCGTGAACCTCACCATCACTATATATACTGCCTACTTAAAATATATATAGGGCTAAAGTTCACAGTATTTACAGTTTAGCTGGAAAATCACTGAGGTCCAAAGTAAATGTGTCATTAATTTACATTTGCATTTAACATGAATTCTCAGTTTGACTGTGTGGCTTGTAGTTGTAGACTTTAACAAAGGCTATGGTAATTATGACAGAAGTATTTCAGAAGTGAATTTATCATAAGATGTTAAGAATTGCCTGGACTGAGAAGCTGACCAATGAAGAACTGATAAACAGAATGTGCAAAGACCAAGAAATCGTAAAATGCTTCAAACTCAAATATTTTTGTCATATAATGAAAAATGAAAAAATTATATGGTTACAACTGGTTGAGAGAGTTTAAATGATTGGGAAACAAATTCCTTTGTTGGAAAATTGTTTAAATGCAATACAATATCTTTGTTCTGAGTAGTGAATGCTCAAAATAGTGCAGATACCATCAGATAAATTTTGGGTAAATATTGAGACCTCAAAATATTCCAGGGAACTAGAACCCTTTCTTCCCCTGATTTGGTACCATGGAACTTCAGCTATTTTCACTGGGGAATGAAATTGCCCTGTGGAGCCAAATGATGGAAGATAAATGTCATTCTGCAGCACTAGGTTTTTGTTCTTGTTCACCTCCCACCCAGTTACTCATTGTGCAGTATTTTTTTAAAAAAAAGAAAGAACAAAACCCCAAACTTCATTAAAGTTAGTCATTATTGAAAAAGTGAGTCGTCATGTTCGTTACTAACAATGTATATTTATGTTAAAAATGTACTTTTATTTTTTTAAGATAATACATTTAAATATGAAAATGGTATAAAATCCCTGCAGAAGCAAACTTTTAAGACAAATGTGTAAACAGTACTCATTATACCCCAAAAAAAAAAAAAGGTAAGAATCTTACTGCTAATGATGTTATCAGTCACTGTGTTAACTTTTTTCAGAAGTGTCAACATTGGGAATGTTTACCCAAAAAGAAATGTGCTACGTATAGCATTTTTACTTGCAACAAGTTACTTCCCAACTCACCATGTCAGAAATCTTTACTAGGTGCCAGGGGTGGAGAGAATGCACATTGTGGTCACTAATTACAATCAATAACATAACCTCATCTTAAACCTCATATTGTTGTTTCTGTTCACAGGCCATAGGTATAGGGTTGGTGTTTAGGCTCTATGTGGCTTTAGGATTATGGAATCTGTGGAGATTAGGGTGAGTTTGTGCTGCAAATTATTTGCTAGGGGCATGCTTCATGCTTCCACCCTATTTGTTCATTATGTACACAGCCATATCTTAGGCCCCCAAGGGTCTGGCTTAAAATTAGTCTTCAGGTTGCAGGTGGGAACTGGCTAAGCATTAGGCAAATAGCTGAGTTTCAACCAGGAGCACAGCAGCTAACTCTGGCACCCACTGGCATTACACTGGGACCCTATAGTGCCAATACACCAAAATCCCCTACCTTGGCTGCAGAGCACATGGGAGGAAGTGTGTTTGAAGAGAGCTATGGGCTGTATAATGAATGAATGGGGTGTATAGCTGCTTGCCTGTACAGTAGAGGTTGAAACTGGTGGAGCAGAAAGCAGGTTACTAGTGGTAATAAGGCACCAGATCCTGTCTGATATCAGAAGTGATGCAGGGTCAGCCCTAGTTAGTATTTGGATGGGAGACCAACAAATACCATGTGCTGTGGACTATATTTCAGAGGAAGGAACTGGCAAAATCATTTCTGAGTATACCTTGCCTAAGAAAACCCTATGTCATTCATGGGGTCACCATAAGTCAACAGGCAACTTGATGGCACATACACACAGTGATGATCAACTACATCGAGTTTGCTGTCCACCCAGTTCTCTTGCAGCAACCATAAAGAAACTTTAGAAAAGATAGACTTGCTAGAGTGAAAACTCCTGTCCCTTTAATAGTTGTGTAGAAGAGGGAAGAGAAGCAGGTGTTACCTATTACCTGGTGATAACCAACACCTCCTGAAATTCCCTACACAACCATTAAAGGTACAGGAGACATCGCCAGTTTTCAGCTTGGCAGTTCTAGTAAAGAATAGTCTTCTCTTTGTTCAGTGAAATTGCATGCTGACAGACTTGGTTCTGTGCTTGGAGAAAATGTGTATACCCTCCACCACCCTTTATAGTCCCCCTCCATCTTCCTAGTAGGGATACCGCACCCTGAAGAAGGAGTTTGGTCCCAGAGATTTCAGAAGTATTGCCTGTCCTAAGCTGTGGTTTTAGAGATGTTTAGCTGAGTCACATTTAAAATTGTGAATCAAAGACAAAAAGGCAAGAGTAAAACAGGAAAATCACAGAGTAACACAGGAAAATAAGTTTCCCACTGAAATCCAGCAGATTTTTGTGATGCAGCAAGGAAAGCCATCACCATAAACACTAAAGGAGCCAAAGACACTAGCAAGCTGAGGTTGACAAAAAGCAAGCTAAGCCAACAGCAACAGTGCACCACAGAAGAATCAGTTTCACAGTAAGTCTGTACATGTCTAAGATGGAGAGATCTGACCAATGTCAGGAAAGAAGAAGATAATGGTTCTATTAGCTGTAGTTGATACTGCAAGACAAAAGCAGGCATTTCTTTCTGGAGATAATCTGCATGGCACCACAGAAGAAAGGTGACTCAGATGGCTAACATGGGGTAGGAATCAGGCAGCCCTCCAATGTTGTTGGCAACTCCCAGCAGGCCTAGCCAGCACAGCTAATGGCAAGGAATGCTGAGTGATGCACTCCAGAAACATTTGGAGGCCACATGATTCCCACCCATGGGCTAAGATCATCAATATAATACTGTGGGGTGGGAAATCCTCAGAAAATACTCTAAAGGAGGCACTGCCAAAGAAGTGAGAGTTAGAAGCAACAGACCCCCTACGGATACCAAAATCTGTGAATACTCAAGTCCCATTGTATGTAATGGCATAGCAAAATTGTGCCCTTTATATAACATGGCAATATCAAGATTTGCTTTTTGGATTATGCTTTTAAAAGAATATTTTGAAGCTGTGAATACTTAAATCTGTGGATACCAAATCCATGGATATGGAGGGACAACTGTATTTTGCATTTGGGAATACCTGCATACACCTAATCAGATATCCTGGATTTGGGACCCAAGTTTAAACATGAAATTCATTTATCTTTAATATATACCTTATAAACATAGCATTGAGGTAACAAGCTTAGTTAACTGTTTAATGGATTTGTGGTTGGTTGATCAGCCGAGCCCAGGGGGTGCTTGGCGGTGCCTCCTCTTCGTCTTGGAGGGATGTGACCAGTGGGATGCCACAGGGTTCTGTCCTGGGCCCAGTGCTATTCAACATCTCTGTCAATGACTTAGATGAGGGAATGGAGGGAATGCTTGTCAAGTTTGCAGATGTCACCAAATTGGGAGGAGTGGCTGGTGCCCTGGAGAGCTGGGCCGGGGCTGGCAAGGTGGGGTTCAATGTGGGGAAATGTAGGGTACTGCACTTGGGTGAGGGGGTGAGATGCATAGCTGTAGGGTGGTGGAGACCTGGCTGAGCGAGACTACATGCGAAACGGATCTGGGAGGCCTGGTGGACCACGGGTTGAACGTGAGTCGGCGGTGTGGTGCAGCAGCTGAGGAGGCCAATGTGATTTTGGGCTGCATCAATGGAAGTGTGGTGTCTAGATCAGGGGAAGTGGTAGTGCCGCTCTATTCTGCCTTGGTTGGGCCTCACCTAGAGTGCTGTGTCCGGTTCTGGGCGCCACAATTCAGGGGGGATGTGGACAAATTGGAGCATGTCCAGAGAGGGGCGACTAAAATGGTGAGAGGTCTGGAAACCATGCCTTATGAGGAGAGACTTAGGGAGCTGATAGCCCTGTTTATGTATTTGAAGGGATGTCACATTGAGGATGGAGAAAGCTTGTTTTCTGCTGCTCCAGAGACTAGAACATGGGGCAATGGATGCAAGCTCCAGGAACAGAGATTCCACCTCAACATGAGGAGGAACTTTCTGACAGTAAGAGCTGTTTGGCAGTGGAACATACTCCCTCGGAGTGTGGTGGGGTCTCTTTCCTTGGAGGTCTTGTTTTGCTTTTTACTTTCAAGCAATCTCAAATATATTCTAGGCATTTCCCAAATTACCACCTTTTACAATTAAAAACATGAAATATATGAATCTAAAATAAACTGTTAACTGTTTCACTCTTCAATACAGTTAATTATACACTCTTCAAATCAATTAGCCTATTAACCATTTCAAATCAATTAGGCTATTAACCAATTAGCCTATTAACCATTTCACACTACAATACGATTATATACTGCCATCAAAGTTTGGCTTGGTGAGGAGGTCACGAGAGAGCCTTCTGGGTGGCTGCCCACACCCTCTGGAACGCTCTGCACTAGGAGCCTGCGCGGGACCCTTCCCTGTTTTCATTTCGCCAACAGGCAAAAACATTTTTGTCATCCTGTCATGACAGGTTTACAGGTTAATTGGAATAAATCAGACATGATGTTGTTTAATTATACTAAGGAAGAAGAAAATGTATTCATAAAAGAGAAAAAATAGAAGTAAGATTAAAAAGTAATATTAAGTATTTAGGAATAAATATTACAAAAGATTTAAAAGAATTAGAAATGAAAAATGTTATGGTAGAAATGGATGAACTAATAGATTAAGGAATAAAAGTGGGAAAAATACAATTAAAGCTTGGGCACCAGTATTAGCATACTGGGAGAATTCAGGAGATCCATATAAAAATATAAAGGAAGTAATGGGGAATTACAATTAAGAGGTGAACTGAGTTACAAGATATGTAAATACATAAGACAAGAAATCTGAAAGATCACATCTACATTCAATACATAAAAGGGTGTATAATAACAAGTGACATAACAAGAGCATGGTGGGGTCTCCTTCCTTGGAGGTCTTTAAACAGAGGCTGGATGGCCATCTGTCGCGGATGCTTTGATCAAGATTTCCTGCATGGCAGGGGGTTGGACTGGATGGCCCTCGTGATCTCTTCCGACTCTACAATTCTATGATTCTACACAGCACACAAATCCAGTTTATCCAGCTATACCCACAAGTCAGATGGACGGGATTATTTGGGAATAAGCAAGGGAAGCAAATTTAAAGAGTCCAAAACAGGCCTCAGCTGTAGCTGTTCAGTGTGAGAACACAAGAATGACCATTCCCACTTGAAATATAACCAGAGGAACAGGATATCCAGTTTCCAAACCAGACAAGCAACAGAGAGATCCTTTGCTCTGCCCTATTTTGAGCCGTTTCAGTCCATACAACAATTTAAGCCAAACATAGTGGCACATCCTCCCTTGCTGCCAGCTTCCTTAGCCAAAGCTTGAGTCCCTCCTAATTTGTGCATAGGCACAAACAATGTGTGTGTGCAGTTCTGCTAAAAACAGCCATATACAAACTCTATCCCAGCCAAGAGCAGGTGCACCAGTGGTGACAGCAAGTAGATTTTGCCTAGAGTCCATATCTTGGCACACAGGGGCAGCACCACAGTACAACTGCCTACATGCTAATATGCAGGATGTCTGGGGCTTCTCATGAGTTGCCATCTCAGGATCATCCTAGGCCTTTAGGTTTAGAGGCCAAAACCTGAGGCAAAAGTATAGTCCTTAGTGATGCCATTATGTGTTGTGCATTAAGTACCAACCACAATTACTCACAGCTTATTATTATTGTTATTACTATTATTATAATCTTAGATCCCATAGCCTTGGGTCCCATTCTGGGAGAAAGGTGGCATATAAATCAAATAAGTAATAAAATAAATAAATAAATAGTCATATTTATTTAAATCCAGTTCGGGACTTAAGGTGGTTTATAACAGATTACAAAAAATAGAAATCTACCAAATACAAAAGTTGAAAAGTGATTCAACTGTCAGCAAAATTAAAACCCATTAAAAACATAAATGATTAAAAAAACACAGCAGCAGAACAAATAGAAAACCCAGCTCATTGTACAAGGCCCGTGCCACCTAAACAATTTGTCTCCAAAGGCCAGTTGAAACATAAGAGTCTTTGCCTTGTCATTGAAACATACACTGAGAGAGAACATATTTTTCTGTTTGGAAATTAGGACAGAAATCTTAGCTAAAGGGGATGTTCCCAGATTAAGGTGAAATGGCGGGATTATTAGGGAATCAGGGAGATGGAATAAGGAACATTTAATCTAGCCCACTTGCTTCTAGCCAGAAGGTGGGTGCAGAGCAGAGTGGAGTGTGAACTCAACTACTGGGAAGGAAAAAGTTAACTAAATAAATACTGTTTCCCCCCTTCACCCAGACTGTCTTTGTAAATTGAAGCAACAAATCAATTAAGACTAATTGTAGCAAGCTGCTACTTTAGCAGCTGAACTGGAGATAACACAGCCCTTTCCTCTTGCCTGGAGCTGAGCCCACCAAAACTGGAGAATTTGTGCCCTCATCTCCATCCTGAAGATGACCCATGAAAACTAGTGACTTAGAGTCAGGCTCTAAGATCAGGCTGCCATATCTGTATGTAAAGGATAAACAGCAAGAGATGAGGGAGTGTTTGTTAAATGTGCCCACCCACCAAAAAAAGTTGGGAATCCCAGAGTCTAACTTTGGTCCACCTGGAACCAAACCATAATTAAGCATAACTGCTGAGAAGAGCAAACAGGATGGTGTGTGGTGAATGATATACAGCAAGTGGAGTTCTAATATTTCATTGTTAGCTGTCATCATTTACTTGTGATTAGAAGGCCCCCAAAGCATGCTGGCACACATTAAAGCAAAAGTTGGCTCACCACACACATACAAGACAAGGTAATGTCTGTGAGCTATAATCAGTAGAGAAGTTTCCATCAGCAGCTTCCTCCTGCCCTGCATGTAGTATTCAGTGCTGCTTGCTGCGGATTTACAAGAGGATGGAGAGGGTTAGCACCATATGAAGTAGTTTCACACTTATTTTATGACAGATTCTCCCTATAAAGAACTGTTGCTGTAGAAACTGAGGTGACAATTCTGTCCTATGAGATTCACACTTGACTGTGCTATGGCTTTTTTTTAAGAGCAATAACATAAGAATGACAAACACCATATTTAAGCTATAACATTTACTGAAACTGATGGAACATTTACCACAAAATGAACAGCCAAAAGTCCCACACAAATCACATTGGATGGAATTCATGATCACAGTTACAAATGCATAACTTAGGGGCTTACCGCACTCCAAAGAAAAGCAGCAGGGGAGCAGGAATGTTCCATCTTCTGCCGCGTCGTTATTCTTTTGTTCTGGTCCCATGGGAGACTGAAGTAAAACTGCATCTTTTTGCTAACCAGAAAAATCTGTTAGCAAAAAGACACAGTTTTACCTCAGAAGAAGAGTGGTTAATAAAACTTTTTGATACAGGAGAACTAGAGGAAGGTCTGTCTCCAGATATGCAAAGACTAGAATTCTGTGACAGAATACTGGAAGATAAGACATGGAAATATTTCATCTCAAGATTAGCTATAGAATGAGAACACCATGATTAACATAAGAGATTGGCACTGTAAACATTATATCAAACTACCTCATATTCTATTACTCATGCTCATTTTTCATATACCAAATACGGGCCCTAGACCCAATAGCATTAAAGATAAAGATATTCAGATCAAATTAAACTCCCAAGGATAAGGTTCAAGCTTCATAATATACTGAGGACCACTTATGAAAGGACCTATCAAAGAACCAGTCATTGAGTATAATTATATCATACTTATATCTACTATTTTATAGCGACTTGAGTATAGATAATATGGCATGTTGCTTTAGATATTTACTTTTGAAGAATTTCATGCAAAATAGAGTACAGTTGTCCCTTCACATTCGCTGGGGTTTGGTTCCAGGACCCCCCATAAATACCCAAATCTGTGAATACTCAAGTCCCTTATATAAGATGGCAAAATCAAGGTTTGCTTTTTGGATTTTTATTTTTTTAAGAATATTTTCAAGCAGTGAATATTTAAAACCGTGAATGTCAAATCCATGAATGTGGAGGGACAACTGTATTCTGTTCATATATTATAACTGAGATTATGGCTAAGACATAAATTACCTATTATCAGATTTTATATATATATATATATATATATATATATATATATATATTACATACCATTTGTTAGAATATATTTTGTCTCTTTGTTAAGAAGGTAAATAATCCAACACATAGAATCATAGAGTTCGAAGAGACCTCAAGGGCCATCCAGTCCAACCCCCTGGTGTGCAAGAATACACAATCAAATCATTCCTGACAGACGGCCATCCAGACTCAGTTTAAAAACCTCCAAAGAAGGAGAGACCACCACACTCCAGGGAAGTGTTATTCCACTGCCAAACAGCTCTTACCATCAGGAAGTTCTTCCTAATGTTTAGATGCAGTCTCTTTTCCTGTAGTTTGGATCCATTGCTCCATGTCCTAGTCTCTGGAGCTGCAGAAAATAAGCTTGCTCCATCCTCAGTAATGACATCCCTTCGAATATTTAAACATGGCTATCATGTCCCCTCATAACCTTCTCTTCCCCAGGCTAAACATACCTAGCTCCCTAGGGGCATGCCTCCTCATAGGGCACGGCTTTCACACCTCCTAACATTTTGGTCACTATAACCCTAACCATAACTATAACCCTACACCTAACACTAGTCCTAACCCTAACCTTTATCCTAACCCTAATCAATCCCTAACCCTAACCCTAACCCTAACCCTAACTCTAGCGATTACACTAGCCCAAACCCTAACCCTAGGCCTAAACTTAATCCTAAACCAAACCCTAGTCCTAGCCCTAACCCTAATCCTAAAACTAACACTAGCCCTAACCCTAACCTTGACCCTAACCCAAACCTCGCCCTCACCCTAACCCTTGCCCTATCCCTAATCCTAACCCTAACCCTAGCCCTAGACCTAACCCTAACATTAACCCTCGTGATAACCCTAACACTAGCCCTAATCCTTACCCTAACTCTAACGCTAACATTAAGCCTAGCCCTAAACCTAACCCTAACCCTAACCTTAACCCAAACCTCAACCTGAAGCCTAACACTAGCCCTAGCCCTAACCCTACCCACAACCTTAACACTAACACTAGCCCTAAACCTTACCCTAACCCTAGCCCTAGCTAGATCAGTTTCAATCTGTAAGTACTGGTGATGCGGACAAGCTCCTTGGTAGAGTGAGGAGGCTTCCTGCCCCCTTTCCCCCTGCCCTTTGTGGCTGGTTGTCCAGGGGGGTGATGCTCTCAGGATGTTCCTTAGAGCCACCATCAATGCATCCCTTAGAGAAGGTTATGTTCCAACTTGCTTGAAGGAAGCAGCGGTTAGACTGCTCCTAAAAAGACCTTCCCTTGACCCTCTGGATATGAAGAACTACAGGCCAGTCTCCTTACCTTTTTTGAGCAAGATGATCAAGAGGGAGGTCACTCTTCAACTCCAAGCAGTCTTGGAAGAAACCGATTATGTAGATCCATTTCAAACTGGCTTTAGGGTGGGATTTGGAGTTGAGACTGCCATGGTTGCCTTAGCTGGTGACCTTTGCCTGAGTATAGACAGGGGTAGTGTGACCCTGTTGGTGCTACTGGATCTCTCAGTGGTTTTTGACACAATGGATCATGACATCCTCTTGGATCGCCTGAGAAGGCTAGGAATTGGAGGCACTGTGCTGCAGTGGTTCCGCTCCATCCTCTCAGGAATCTCCCATAGGGTGATGCTTGGGAACAGTCACTCTGCAAGAAAAGTGCTTAATTGTGGCATCCCACAAGGCACCATCCTGTCCCCGATGCTATTCAATATATATATGAAGCCTCTGGGAGAGATCATCCAGAGGCATGGGGCAGGGTGTTATCTATACACTTATGACACCCGGATATATTTCTCCACATCTCGGTCTTCAGCTTTGACTTCAGATGGTGTCTCTTCTCTTAATGATTGTCTTAAGGCAGTAATGGACTGGAGGAGGGAAAACAAATTGAAGCTGAATCCAGACAAAACGGAGGTACTCACAGTAGCAGCCCCGAATCCAGGCATTGGGATACAACCTCCAGTCCTGGATGGGGTCACACTCTCCTCCAAGGACTGTTCACAGTCTGGGGGTGCTCCTGGACCCCTCACTCCAGATGATGAATCAGGTAAATGCGACAGTCAGAAGCGCCTGTTATCAGCTTTGGCTGATATGCCAGCTGTACCCTTTCCTGGAAGTCGGGGATTTTGAGACTGTGGTACATCCTCTGGTAACCTTCCATCTTGATTTCTGTAATGCACTCTACATGGGGCTACCATCGTGCTTGGTCTGGAAACTTCAATTAGTACAGAACATGGCAGCCAGACTGGTCTTGGGTACATCCAGAAGAGACCATATAACCGATCTTAAGATGACTTCACTGGCTACCCATCAATTTCCGGGCCCAGTACAAGGTGTTGGTTATCACCTTTAAAGCCCTAAATGGCTTGGGTCCAACCTATCTTCGGGATCACCTCCTTCCATATAATCCTCCCCGTGCACTCAGGTCCTCTGGGAGGAATTTGCTTCAGCCACAAAAATCTAGGCTTTCTTCGACTGCCCAGATGACCTTTTCAGTTATTGCTCCCAAATTACAGAATGACCTGCCGAATGAGATCCATCATATCACCACCCTAAATAGCTTTTAAATATCTATTAAGATGGATCTCTTCCAACAGGCCTTTCCTAATAGATGCCCAGCCATCAAAAGAAAATCTAACTTCTCCCGACTTTGCTACAGCCACTGTATTGTTTATTTTGATATTATTTAAGTATGTTTTAATTTTTGAACTTTTTAATTGTATTAGAAGGGGGATGGGATTGAGGGCGGGATGTATATTTCAAATGTAAGCCTCCTCGATGGCACTTTGTAGAGGAACAGGATATTAAAATTTATTATTATTATTATTATTATTATTATTAGACGTAACCCTAACCCCAAACCTAATCCTAGCCCTAACCCTAGCCCTAAACTAACCCTAACCCTAATACTAAACCTAACCATAACACGAACCCTAACACTTACCCTCATCCTCAACCTAAACCTAACCCTAGCCCTAACTATAGCCCTAGCCCTAACCAAACCCTAGCCCTAGCCCAAACCTTAACTCTAACCCCAGTCCCAAACCTAACCCTAGCCCTGACCCTGACACTGAACTTGATCCTAACCCTAACCTTAACCCTAGCCCTAACCCTAGACCTAAACCGAACTGTAACCCTATCCCTAGGCCTAAACTTAACCCTAACTCTAGCCCTTGGATTAGCCCAAACGCTATCCCTGGCCCTTACACTAGCCCTAACCCTAGCCTTAACCCTAACCAAAACCCAACTGCTAATCCTTGCCCAAACCCTAGCCCTAACCCTAATCCTAACCCTAACTCTAAACCTAATGCTAACCCAAACCCTAACACTAACCCTAGCCTTAACCATAAACCTAGCCCTAACCCTAACTGTCATCTCTCCATAACTTATACCTAACACTAACCTGAGGCCTTACACTAGCCTGAAACCTAGCCCAAATCCTAACACTAACCCTTGCTGTTATCCTAACCCTAACCCTAGCCCTAACCTTAATCCTAACCCTAAACCTAATGCTAACCCAAACCCTAACACTAACACTATCCTTAACCCTAAACCTAGCCCTAACTCTAACCCTAACTGTTGTCTCTCCATAACTTAGACCCTAACCCTAACCTGAGCCCTTACACTAGACTGAAACCTAGCTCAAATCCTAACACTAATTCTTGCTGTTATCCTAACCCTAACCCTAGCCCTAACACAAGCCCTAGCCCTAAGACAAGCCCTGATATGCCAGTTGTGCCCTTTCCTGGAAGTCAGGGATTTTGAGACCATGGTACATTCTCTGGTAACCTCCCATCTTGATTTCTGTAATGCACTCTACATGGGGCTACCATCATGCTTATTCCAGAAACTTCAATTAGTGCAGAACATGGCAGCCAAACTGGTCTCGGGTACGTCCAGAAGAGACCATATAACAACGATCTTAAGATGACTTCACTGGCTGCCCATCAGTTTCTGGGCCCAGTACAAGGTGCTGGTTACCACCTTTAAAGCCCTAAATGGCTTGGGTCCAACCTATCTTCGGGACCACCTCCTTCCGTGCACTCAGGTCCTCTGGGAGGAATTTCCTAGAACCATAAAAACTAGGCTTTCTTTGACTGCCCTAAACCTTATCGTAACCCTAGCCCTAACCCTAACCGTAAACCTAACCCCAGCCCTAGCCCTAGCCCTAGCCCTAACCCTAGTGCTTACACTAGCCCAAACCCTAACCATAACCCTAGCACTAGCACTAACCCTAACCATAGGCCTAACCCTAACCCAAAACCTAACCATAGCCTGAACCCTTCCTCTAACCCTTCCCCTAATCCTAGCTCCAACCCTAGCCCTAACCATAAACCTAACCGAAACCCTAGCCCTAAATCTTACCCTAACCCTATCCCTAAATCTTACCCTAACCCTAGCCCTAAATCTAACCCTAACCCTAAACCTAAACCTAGCCCTAACCCTAACTCTAAACCTCACCCTAACTTTAATCCTAGCCCGAACCACACCCTGAGCCCAAGCCCAAACCTGAACCTTAGCCCAAACACCAACCCTAACTTTAAACACTAAACCTAGCCCTACCCCTACCCATAGCCCTAACCCTAACAATAATCCTAACCCTCACACTAGCCCTATCCATAGACCTAACCCTAACCCTAACCCTAGCCCTAGCCCTAGCCCTAACCCTAACCATAACCCTAGCCCTTACCCTAACCCTAACTCTAAACCTAGTCCTTACCCTAACCCTAGCCGTAGCCCTAACTCAAACCCTAGCCATAACCCTAGACCTAACCCTCACCCTAGACCTAACCATACGCCTAGCCCTAGCCCTAACCCTAGCTCTAACCCTAGCCCTAGCCCTAAACCTAACCCTACCCATAGCCCTAACTCTAACCCTGCCGTATGACAAACCCTATCCCTAACCATAGCACTAACCCTAACCCTAACACTAAGCCTAACACTAACAATAACCCTAGTCATAACCCTAACCCTATCTCTAGCCCTAACCCTAACCCTAACTGTAGCGCTACCCCAACCCTAATCCTAACCCTAGGCCTAAACCTAACCCTAACAGTAACACTAGCCCTAACCCTAACTCTAGCACTAGCCCTAGACCTAGTCTTAACCCTAACCATTGCATTTCCAAGCCCTAAACCTAACCCTAGCCCTAACCCTAACATTAGCCCTAAACTTAACATAAGTCCTAAAACAAAACCTAATCCTATCCCTAACAATAACCCTAACCCTAGCCTTGACCTCAACCCTAACCATAACCCTGACCCTTGCCATAACTCTAACCCTAACCCTAAGTCAAACCCTAGCCCTAGCCCTCGCACTAACACTAAACCTAACATTAGCCCTGACCCAAACTTTAACCCTAGACTTAACCTTAACCTTAACCCTAACCCTTTCATGATTCTCTACCCTGAGTGACAGCAGTAACCAGTTGATTGGGAATGATGCGAATCATTGTCCAACCCATCCAAAGGGTGGGTGAATGGAGAAATATGGTGCTTTCCAGGAATGATGAGAATTGTAGTTTAACATCTTGGGAGCCATCAGGTTGGATAAGGCTGACCTAGAGAGTGACACAGCTGATTGTTGTTGTTATGTGACATCAAGTCATTTCTGGCAACCTAAGGTGACCTTATCATGGGGTTTTCTTGGTAAGATTTATTCAAAGGAGGTTTACCATTGCCTTCCTTTGAGGCTTAGACAGTGATTTGCCCAGGGTTGCCCACTGGCTTTCTATGTCTGAATGGGGATTTGAACCCTGGTCTCCCAAAGTCTTAGTCCAACACTCAAACCACTGTACCACGCTGGTTCTCTAAATAGAGCTGATAATCAGATATAAAGTAACAAAGGTGGTGCAATAATAGGGTCTCGCTGAGAGGTAATTAGGTGTTGGTGGGCTGGGATTTGATGCACATAACATTTATGTTGAGAGGGCATATATTTAAATGGTAAATGGGAATGGCTGCACGGTTTGCACTGTAGATATGCTTGCAATATCATGTGGGAATTGAGAAATGATTTTCTCCTGCATATGCATGCATTCCTCTGATCCTATAAAACAGTCTGCTGCCCCAAGATCCCTCAGGAGTGTTGAGGTGAGCTCATTCTCCAGTCCCCAAGGTAAGTCCAAAGACACAGGAATGCCTTATGAACCAAAGAGCCTGAAGAAATGGTGAATAACTGAATTGCTAATGAAGGAATCCAGACTTTCTTCTTGTTATTTAAGGAAATGTTTCAATGGTTGGCTTGAGCAGTAATTTGGTCTGAGCTGCACAAAATGAGTATTTCCAACTCTCCCTTTTCACAAGCTATTTGGAAAGCCAATCTTATTGGTTTAAATAAATATCCTGTGAGGTTGTCAAACACTGGTTATTAAACACACTTTGCTTAGAGAAACATTTACAGGATTGGTTTTCTACTAACAACATTCAGCCTAATGATTTTTATTACCAAGAAGAAAGGGGAGGGATAAAGCAAGTTTCCAAAGTGGTAAGGACAAATTAAATGCAAATTAAATACAGTTGGACTCAGGAAGAAATATTGGCTAAGCAAAAGTGAATTTTTAAAATGTGATAATCATCCACACTACACAATTATAACACTTTAATACCACTTTAACTTCCATGGTTCCATTCTATAGAATCCAAGGGGTTCATTCAAGGTGTACTCAGAAATCCCTGCCAGAAAGCTCTAATGTTTTAGTTCAGAGGAAAGCACGACACACACACACCCACACACACACATACAACATATCCCAGGATTCCATAGGATGGAGGCACAACCGTTAAAGTGGTATCAAACTGCTATAATTTTGCTGTGTGGATTCCCTCTAAGTGCTTAGTTTGTGTTAGTCATAGCTAGAATGTTTTCATCCTATCCTGGCTTCTGGAACACACTGTCTTTGTCTTGTAACACTGCAATTTTATTTATGTCTACTCAGAATTAAGTCTCAATGAAATTATTGAGGCTTAACTTCTAGACCAGAATATGTAGGATCAAAACAATTGAGAAGCAAACTAAAATAACTCCCTGTGGATAGCATCACAGAAACTTAGTGCTGGAAGGGACCACAAGAGCAATCCATCCCAGCAACCCACTACTGTATATCCTAATAGCAGAAGTGCAATTTCTTGAATATTTTTAAATTTTTGTGCTTGTGGAGCCTCTATAATCTGCACTGAATGTTGAGGTTCTTGAAAGAAAGGGAAAGAGAAGAAAAGATATGGAGGTACAGTAGCCAGCCACCAAGGGGACAAAAACCCAGCCTGGCTGTGGTTTTACTGGCAGGTGTGTTCTGCTACAACAAAACTTGTCGATCACTGCGATCAAGGGGCAGATCCTTTTGTTGGTTGTTTCAAAAACTGGCAGCTCGAGGGACAGAAAAGTACATGAACTGCAGAAGGAAAAGTAATCTTAACCAAGGGGGTTGTGTTTAACATCAAACTAGTGCACACCTACAGAGCCTAGAGGTGCCAGATCCTGTCTGATCATGGAAGTTAAGCAGGGTCAGCCCTGGTTAGTACTTGGATGGGAGACTGCCAATGAATGCCAGGTACTGTAGGCTATATCTCAGAGGAAGGAACTGGCAAAACCCCTCTGAGTATTCCTTGCCTCAGAAAACCCTGTGAAATTCATGGGGTCACCATTAATCAATAGGTGACTTGAAGGCAGACACACAGAGCACACCTGCCAAAAATAGAGAACATTGTGGGCACCTTGTCCTAGGGTTTGTCTAGACAAGAAGATATAATGTAGACTGGTGCACAGTAATGCAAATTTGCAACAGTGTTCATTTGTCACCACATTTTTTTGGCAAGAGCTCTGGTATGCAAAACTATCCATGTTTAATGTTCACACGGAAGCATGTCTGTGAATCAAGATGTAGGCTGCGAGTGAATTACTCACATTTTTTATTCTCCGAAAGTTGCCACTGCTGAACAGTACTTTTTAAAATAGTAAATCTAAGGTGCACAAGTGTGACTTCTGCTTTAAAAAAAGCTTTAAAAAGCTGTTTCATTGCCTCAACATCATGAAAACACACACAATCGCTACTGCAAAAATCCAAAATGTCAGTTCCAGCCATTTTGTAGCCAGCAACCCCATGCACATCCTACCAATCAGCTTTCGATTTCTGCTCTGATCCAGGAATGCGCTGCACTGTGATTTGGTTGTCCAAAGGAATGGGAATGCACATTTCCCCTGAGTTTTTAAAAAACTTTTTTCGTGTAGTTCTTGCAGTTTTTGGCTCCCCCTTCTTCCAAATATGGCGAATCACCATGGGATTTCCATTAGGACAAAAGGTATTCTCCTTGAATTCCATGAAGAGTTTTTTCACCATCTAGACAACCCCCTAGAAGGTGGAGTATAAGTACATAAAATAAATAAATAAATAAATAAATAAAGGATCTAGAATTACATATGTTTTGTTCTACAACTGGCTGTAGTTCCTGGCCTCCCCTGGAGTTCATTCAGTGCTGAGCACTGAGGTATGTTACAGCTATCAGATAAGCTTTATTGGTGGTAAATGATGAAGCAGATATTACTCAGCTGACGAGCATTCTATCCCTTTAACTGATGGGATCCATTATCCCATCCACAGCCAATGCTATAACTGGGTCCCTAAACACTAATTCTACCCAGACTATCCCTGGCCAACAATTCAATTCCACACCACTTGATAAATGGGCCAACCAGGTTGGGTGCACCACCCCACAGGGCACGGCCAATGGAAGACTACTCCCCAAGTTTATATAGCCCAGAAGCAAAATAAAGAAAAGCAAAGTGTGCAATTGTGACCCAGCCCCTACACACACGTAGCTATGAGAACTGTGCAAGCAGGTTAGTAATAGAGGAAAATTCTCTTCCTATCTTTTCCCAGCCTCAGGCTGTCAAACAAAAGAAAACAGTATCAAAGTCACTAATGCAAATTAACCCTTTCTGTTGCACTGGACAGCTGTTAATGTTGGGCCACAGGGCTAGTGGGGACTCTAAAATCTATCTGCCTCATTGGCAGAAGCCCGACTCACTACAACATGTGATACTTCTCTCACTCAGGCCCCAATTCCTTTAGCATTTTAATAGTCTGGATTTTCAATAACCTTATATGTGCTGAACTCTCTTAAACTGTGTCCAGTCTGTTCACTACCTGACTCTAAATGTGTCTTTTGCACCTCTGAGGCAGGGCCGATATGTTATAGAAGGAAATGCATGGCTGCCACCTAAAACAGCAGCCCCACATCCCCCCTTTTTCCCCAATGAGGTGTATATAACACAAAACATCTGGATCTGGTTTCTTCCATGGTTATACTACAACCTTCTTTTTTTAAATTTAGTCTTTTATTAACGATTTTGTAACAAAACATCTAAATATTAACGTCATCAAAATGCAATGAACAACAGTAACTGTGAGACACTGGAACAATTATATAACAAATTACAGTACTTATACACATTTTCCTTTCCAGATATGTTTTGATGATCAAGAGTTTATAAAGAACGTGTCTTTCCAAAGGAATCGATGGTCTCCTGGAGGCTTCAGCCACTGTGACACTTTGTTTACATATTCAATAAAAATCATCCATTCTTCCTGAAATCTCATGTTTGTTTTTTGTCCTCTAGCTCTAGACATACGATAGGAAAGCTTTCCTAATAACCATGTATCCCAAATTCTGGACCACCATTTCACCATTCTCAGATTCCCTGTCTTCCAATTTTGAGCAATTTCCATTCTAGCTGCTGTTAACAAAAAGGCAATCAGCCTACGATGCCTCGGGTTTCCATTAGGGCCTCTGTATATGTTAAGCAGAAGCAATGCCAGGCAAAAGTGTATCTTTTTATTAGTGATCTGAGAATTTGATGTAAAATGGTGGTCCAGAACTTCTGTGTCTTAATGCAATCAAGCCACATGTGCATATAAGATCCCGAATTTTTACAACCTCTCCAGCATGTGGGTGGTGTCGTCTTAGTCATCCTAGACAACTGTACAGGCGTTAAATACCATTTATTCACAAATTTGAGGAACCCTTCCTTAACATTGGCCGGTCTAGATTTATAAGGTGAGGTGGTCCACATTTTAGACCTACTACAACCTTCTTCAGTAAACCCCTGACAAAAGCTTTTGTAAACTGAACACCAGTTGCTTACAACTTTCAGCATCAAACAAACAGAAAGAACAGAAATTATATGTAGGAAGAGGAGCTCAGTGTTATAAAAATCAGTAACTGCTGAGGCTGCAGTTTTGAAAATGAAGTGAGAAAGCCTAATCCCATCAAAGTGTATGCTGCCCAGAGGTGTAACATTTCCAGATACCTTGAAGCCATGGAGGCAAGAGCTGGGGGTTCCTCCTCCCCCCAAAAATAGGAACTTTCACCCCTCCCTACTCTCTGCTGGCCACTATATGGCCCAGAGGGGGCTGCAGGGGGAAGGTGAATTCTGCAAGAGAGAAATATATTGGCTGGCGTTCTGTTCACCCATTACAAGATTGTAACCCAGACTTATGAGCATGTTACTTTGGGGATTCACATTTGCAGTAATTAATGACCAAATGTGACCCCTCCCCCCCCCCCAAAAAAGCAACCTTTTCAGCTAGGCAGCACCTCAGCTGAAAGGTTTCAGAGGCACTGCAGCTCAGAGCACTGGCAAATGAAAACTTAAATCCTATTGCTACTCCTGATTAGAATAGACCCATTAAATCAGTGGGGCTTGCCTATGAGTTGATTCACCATTCAACAATTAATTCAACTGGGAGAGCTCTACAGACATCAGTTCTCAGAGTCCCAATCCGCAACATTCATTTATCATTTTAAAGAAGATATTCCATAATCCATCTCCCCACATTTCTAGGGGGAAAGGCTTAGTGGGGGGGGCTCCCCCCCCCAGCTTTCACATCTCTGTTACTGGTTATGACAAAGGCTTTCATTTGGTTCTGCACCCTAGGCCAGTGACTCTTATATCTTTCCTTTAACAAGGATCCCCTTTAAATATATTTTGTTGCTGTGGGCTCCCAAGACTTAACTCAAGATTAATAATAATAACAATACTAATATTACACCATCCATGAAACTCTATGAAACCTTCCCTCAGAGGCACTGGAAGGTGAGGGAAGACTTTTCTCTTGCTTCTTCCTGCAAGTTTGTGGCTGGAGCAGATTGAATGGCATTGTGCAGGCCAAGCCAGCCAGCCAGCCAGCCTTTGCCTTGGCTCCTGTCATATGGCCACTCCACTTCAGGGAGAAGGTGGGTCAAGCAGCCTTCAAGCTTTTGTGGACCCCCTGTGAGGATGTTGCGGCCCCCTGGGGGTCCCCAGACCACAGGTAAAGAACCACTGCTCTAGGGTCTAGGCTACTTCAAGAATTTAGGGCATACACAGTGAATCTCACATTGGTATTAATATAGATGAGGACCAATATTGTTGATAATGATTTAATCAGTATTACAGTAGTGCTAGAAATAATAATCTTTGTTCACCATGTGCTGCTATTTTTGTAGCCAAAGCAATGCGGCCAATAGAAAAGAGAGAAGTAACATATTCAGGAGACTCTCAAAATTTGCAAAAGTAAAACAAACAAACAAAAATATGGAAAGAACTTCAAAGGTGGAATAGCCATAGTGGTTTGAGTATTGGACTATGACTCTGGAGACCAGGGTTCAAATCCCTGCTCAGCCATGAAACCCACAGCATGAACTTGGATGAGTCACACTCTCTCAGCCTCAGAGGAAGGCAATGGCAAACCTCTGAACAAATCTTGCCAAGAAAACCAGTAGGTAGGGTCACCTTAGGGTCACCATAAGTCAGAAACAACTTGAAGGCACACAACAACAATGACAACAACAACCCCATCCCTAAAAAAAAAAAAAAAAAGACTCCCATGAGGAATGAGCAGTCTCATCATCAATGGCTGTGCTTTAAACTGGAAAGAGGTCTTGAGTGGAGTGCCTCAGGGTTCTGTCTTAAGGCCAATGACTTAGGAGATTATTAGACAGGAACACAAAAAGTGTTCCTGTCCCATGGTCTTCAATGCTATCCCTGTCCCGGCACAATAACTCTCCCCATCTGACTTCTCTTCTGTCCAAAGGCAGCCCAAGTAACTAAGCAACAAGGAAGGCTTCACTATATACACAAAACAACTAAGTAAGAGGTAATAGTGTATTAATTATACTGTCTAAATCCAATACAGGTTACTATAAATGTCTTCTATGATTTTACAATAAATATTTATTATCACTAAGTCCCTTCTCTGTGTCTGCTTGTTGTGAATACATTATCTGTAAACCATCACAAGTAATTTATGACTCTAAATATTTAAAGTGCTGTGATACATGTAAGTAAAGTGCCTATTTTATACATACAAATATTACACATTCCCTTATTTTATACATATAAATATTTTAAATTTCACATATGCAATTATTTCTAATGTCACCATACAAGAAATACAATCCACAATACCATGTTGTTCAGGTCCCAAGAAGCTAATTGCTACTGGTGAAGACTTTTCCTCCACTCTGATGTCTTTAGATGTTAAGCAGACTTGATGGGGCTGTCTCTTGGTTCCTAGATAAATTCTGGAGTACTTCTTGTAATAGTACTGAGGACTGATTTATCGAAGAACCACTTTCACTTTCAAAGACAGCCCAGGTATGAGCAGTGCTCTAACAGAGCTCTGTTCACTTTCTGGACTGAAATCCCGCCTGTTTTCGTGAGAAAATGAGAGCATGGGAAATTCAAAAAGAAAAAGAAAAATACACACAAAAAAGTTCAGTAAAGCACATACAAACTCTTTAAAAAATAACAAGTAACCCAGTTAGGGTACAAAAAAGAGGGTAGCCTACCTGGTTCTCCCGACCCCACCCAGAAGTGTTCTGGCAGGACTGCCTATTCACACTGGAAAAATGAGTCAAAAATGGTGTGAAGTTTCAGATGCCAGCAATGGCGGCACCAAAATGGGATGGGTGATCCATTTACAGCTCTGGCCCATCAATAAAAAGAAATGCAAGAATAACAACAGCAGAATGCAAAAGAACATCATGTGATATTGGTGTCCTTTTGCGTTCGGCTGTCATTATTCTGATACCACATTAGCTGCATCTGACAATCTCCCTAGAGAATGGGGTGGGGAAATCCTTATCAAGTTTGCAGATGACACAAAACTTGGAAGGGTGGCTAACACATTGGAAGGTTAGAAGAGAATTCAAAATGACCTAGATAAAACTAGAAAATTGGGCAGAAATTAATCAAATGAAATCCAGTAGAGACAAATGCAAAATTCTACATTTAGGCTATGAAAACCAAATGCACAGGCATAGGATGGGGAATATACTGTATGGCTCAGCAGTATTACATGTGAAAAGGACCTTGGGATTATTGTTGATCATATGTTGAACATGAGCCAGCAGTGTGATGCTGCAGCAAAAAAGGTGAATGCTATTTTAGCCTGCATTAATAGAAGCATAGTTTCCAATTAGAGGATGTCATAGCCCCACTATATTCTTTGCTGGGCATGCCTCCTCTAGAGTATGGCATCTAGTTTTGGACATCTCATTTTAAGAAGGATATAGACAAGTTGGAGCAGGTTCAGAGAAGGGCAAGAAGGATTATAAGAGATCTGGAGAAGTAAAAGTATGAGGAAAGATTGAAAGAGCTGGGCTTGTTTAGCTTGGCGAAGAGAAGACTGAAGGGTCACTTGATTGTACTCTTTAAATACCTGGACTGTCACAGAGAGGAGGGGGAAGGTCTGTTGTTGTTGTTGTTTGTTGTTGTTTTGCCGCCCTAAAGGATAGGACCAGGTCTGATTTTTTTAAGTTACAAATGAGTAGATTTTGTTTGAATGTTAGAAGGAACTTCTTGACAGTAAGAGCAGTTTGGCAATGAAACCAATTATTTAGAGAGGTGATGGGCTGTCCTTCTTTGGACATCTTCAAAAAGAAGCTGGACAGCTACCTACCTGGGATGCTTTAGCTTGAGATCCTGCACTGAGGGTTGGACTTGATGGCCCATGAGGTCCCTTCCAACTCTATGATTCTATGATTCATGTAGTAGCAATAAGAACATCAGCTCTGAGAGAAGTTGCAAACATCCTGAAAGAGTGCTAAAACAGAATGCATGTGCCATAATCCCTACTAAAAAGAAAGCAAAAGGTGGTCATCCTCCTGACTTGCTGCATAACCAAGAAATTCCTAAACAAGAATGAACATTCCTTACAGAAAAATGGTTTGGGATATCACATCACTGTCTGAGTCATCTCCAAGATGACTGAAAATAGAAAAGATTGTAATGACCATGATCATCATGGTGATTTGTTTATTTAAGCCTGAACATCACTAGCCTTAGGGAATCTGCTTTCAGTGCTTAATGCTCAGCTTTGAAACATGTAAGGCTGGTTTGGGAATAACCACTTGTTTGGTTTTCAGTGATGAATAGTTATCACCTTCAGCCATGCAATTAGGGTAGCCTCTGTAAGACAGTGAAGGCTGCTGGGTCCCACGTCAATGAGGCAATGAAGCCACTCTAGAATTATAGAATTATAGAATTGCAGAGTTGGAAGAGACCACGAGGGCCATCCAGTCCAACCTCCTGCCAAGCAGGAAATGGGTTTAATCCAGGTTGAAAAGAATTCTCCAAGGTGCTGAACCCTATTTTAAATAGGCCCAGCATTAGGTGACTATCACACTACACTGTTATTGTGCTATTATTCCACTTTAACTGCTCCAGCTGCCTCCTGTGGAATCCTGGGATTTGCAGTTTAGGGAGGGGCCTTTAGAATTCTCAGCCAGAGAGTTCTTAGGCCTCACTAAACTACAAACCCCAGAATCCCACAGGAGGCAGCCAGAGCATTTAAAGTGGAATAATAGCAATATAACAGTGTAGTGTGATAGGCGAATTAGATAGTGCATTTAAAGCTAGCAAAAACATGACAGGGATTCACCTCCCCACCAACATGGAAGCCACCAGCCCCCTTTAACCTAAAATATGAACTAAGGTCTTGGAAATCATGGGTGTTACAAATGATGATTCTACAAAGCGTTCACTACTTATTTCTGCAATGATGATGCTAACATCTCTACTTTCACCCACACATACACAGTAACGAGTAGTAACTTTGTTACTTTTTAGTGTAACAAGTAATATTTACTCATTATTTCAAAAATGTTGTGGAAGTTTATTAAAGTTAAAAAGTAACTGGAAATTAAGTATTACAATACAATCATATTTTTTAAAATAAAAGGAAAAACTAATGCTAACATGCTGCTTTAAAAATGCTGCAGTTTCCTGTATTGCTTTCCCATAGATGATAAGCAGAGCAATCTGATGGATGAAGGAGAAGGGGAAATTCAGGGGGAGAAAGTACATTTTCCTATGCCCTGTTCATAAAACAAATCAAAAGAGGAAGGTACAACTGATTTCTTCCTGTTTCTCCTTCTCCCCCTCCTACTCTGTTTGACATGTTATGGTTGTTGGATTTTATCTTTTTAAAAAACTTTCTTTTCCTCCCCTTGATTCCAATGAGAGTGAAATAAATTGCCCAGTTCCCGAGGAGGCATAACTGAACCCTCTTTTCTGGAGACAGAGAGAACAGTAGAAGAATGGCAGAGCTTTGAACCCTGCTGAATCTCATTTTTCATC
Source organism: Gambelia wislizenii (assembly GCA_030847615.1). NCBI lineage: Eukaryota > Metazoa > Chordata > Lepidosauria > Squamata > Crotaphytidae > Gambelia > Gambelia wislizenii. Next base: position 318,903,820 of record JAUMIR010000002.1, on the reverse strand, counting down.
TTTCTGTCCTTAGACAGGGAGATCCAGAAAACCCTATCCTATGAGATGAATACATAATGATCATAGCTTTGTACACTAATACAGGGGGGAAATATATATTTATTTATTTATGCACTTTATATGCCTCCTTTCTCCTGAAGCAGAACCCAAGACGGTTCACAAAACAATTAAAATCACAGGTAAAAGCAATGAAAATTAATTGAAAACATACAAAATAAAAAAAATAGAAGCAGATAAAAACAACATAAAAAACACACGCTGATAAAAGCCGCACAGATGCAGTTATACATCAAAGGCTTGCATGAACAAAAATGTTTTTGCCTGCCAGCAAAATGGCGATAGGGAGGGGGCCAGCCTAGCCCCCCATGGGAGGGAGTTCCAAAAGGTGGGAGCAGCCACTGAGAAGGCTCTCTCTCTCTTACTCTCTCTCTCTCTCTCTCTCTCTCTGTGTCTCTCTCTCTCTCGTGTCCTCACCAAGTGAGCCTGTGGATGATGGTGGGACGGAGAGAAAAGCCTTCCCCTGAAGATCTCAAAACACTTGCAGGTTCATAGAAGGAGATATGATCTTTCAGACAGTTTGGACCTAAGCCATGTAGGGATTTATAGGTCAAGACCAGCACTGACAGCAAATCTCAGTGGAAATAACTTTTCTGGACTTTTTTTTTTTAAGCATAAGGAATATCACTCCGAGCATGTTCTCAGATCCTTCTCATCCTCTCATTGATGAATAACCACAATGTACCCTGTGTTAAGAGAACTACTTTCAAGTCAGAAAGCCAAACTTCTAATCAGAGCTGAGCTCCACTCTAGCTTGTTTACATGCATATTTGTTTGTAGCATTTATAGCTTTCCCTTCAGCTAAAAAGATTCCCAGACCAACCTGTGTGTGTATATGTGCCTTCAAATCACCCTGTCGACTTATAGCTGCCTCATGAATTTCATAGGATTTTCCTAAGGCAAGGAATACTCGCAGGTGGTTTTGTCAGTTTCTTCCTCTGAAATATAGCCTACAGCACCTGTAATTCATTGGCAATCTCTCATCCAAGATATAACCAGAGCTGACCCTGCTTAGCTTCCAAGATCAGACAGGATCTTACATATAGGTTATTTAACAGAACCTGCACACAAGCCTACAATTGAAATCAAACACAACACACAAAGTGGAAAGGATGAAGAGAGAGGAGTAGAATTAGGAACCAATTGAATAGTAGCCCCAATTAAATAGGAGCAACAGAAGCTATCACTAGGACTGCCATGGTTAGAGTAACCCATGTTAAACATTTTGCTATCTAAAAAGATGCCCTAGTTCAGTCAGGTGGCAAATTTTAAAAAATTATCTCTGAATACATTCAGCTGCAAATACTATTTTGGATCACAAATTCCAGAAATTCCAAGCATTGTGGCCATTGGCCGTACTGGCTGGGGGTTCTAGGAGTTGTCGTCCAAAAAGTAACTTTTACAAGCACAGTAAGATAAGCTACATTTTGTTTTCCTAGAATTTCAGTTATTTATTCAGCTGTGGCAAAAGGGGTCAGTTTCACAGAAATTGCCTTTATATTGATAGCTTCCATTAACAAATAAAATCAGCAGTGTGTTTAAAAGTAGGTTTTTAAATCTTAGGCTTTCAGTGGTATCTCTCTGAAGGCTGTTTGGCTTAGCCTGCCACTTGTGGGACTGCCTCTACGACTAGCAATATTTGAGTTCGATGAGCGACGTGATTGGGCCACGGTAGCTGGTCGGAACCGCCTGTGTCCGCCTTCATCAACCTTGTCAAAAACATAACCAGGTGGCTCTTTGAAAGAGGCAGGGCATATATGAAGTTCCTTTGGTGTGTAGCTTGTGGCATAGGTGGTTTCCTCTTTAAATGGTACAGGAGGCCTTGCTGCTGACCAGCGAGGCTTGCAGCTCTTAGTGAAAGGAAGTGGGTGAGGCACATAATGGGTCTGAAAAGTGGTCAGAGTGTCCATGGGCACAGCTGGCAATGTGATCTCTGGGCGAGGGAGCACGGGCTTGGGCTTCGCATATTGCCAAGGCTGGTAATCATCCTTCGTAGTGGTGCGGTGGGCAAAAGGCTCTGTGCTCTCTGGGATACGGGCCAATGGCTTGCATGATGTTGCTGGGCGCCCATGAGGATGTCCATAATCAATCTGTGCTGTTGTCTGAAGATCCATCTTCTCCTTAGGAGGTGTGTAGGCATCACGATTTCTAATGAAAGGGGTAGGTATTGGCCAAGCTTGGTACTTTTCCTTAAATTCAGTAGAACCAACAAAGGTGTCCATATCTGGCCTTATATACGGTGGTTTCATTGACTTTGCTGGCTCACCTGCTGTTCCTCTGTATGATAGTTTGTGAGTGGTGAGACCTTCAAAAGGGACATCGCTGGGCTTGAATGGCTCATGTTCATGCACATATCGTTTTGGGACAGGATGTGCCACATAATTCAACTTGTAATTAGTCATACCCTCTAAAGGTATCTTCGTGATCTGAGGTGCCCTAAAAGGTTTGAAGCTCTTGGTAATAACAGGCCCCTTGTAGAGGTAGTCATCCTGGTTAGTGGTCCTATGGTCAAATTTTTGATCTGATGGACGGTAAGCATTGTCCGGCTTAATCATCTCCCTTCTGGGCTGATTCCATGCCACATAATCACCTGAAAAATAAGGAGATAGTGACGTAAAAGGCAAATCAGATGCTAAAGCCTTGCTAACTAGCAAGAGGCTGTTTACACTCAGAATATTATGGAATTTAAGCAGATATGAGCAGAAGATTTAAAACAGTTGCTTTACTACTGGAACGGTGACAAACATTTGTGTCAACGAACAGTGCACACATAAATGTTATTGCTGATATGTAATAATATAGGTAGTGATATGAATATTGTGTTAAGACAGCAGTTCTGAAAGTGCAGCAGCTTTGAAGGAAGTTAGGTACTGGGGAGGGAGGAATATTGTCTGTGTTTTCTCACCACTGCTGTGTGACAACTACAACAACAAACATAGGGTACCAACAGGATTCTGCACATTCTTTACCACACTGGTGCCATCCAGAAATTTTGGAATACAGCATCCATCACCATTTACTATTGATCATTTTCACTGTGGCCCATGGATTTTGTTGTTTGAAATATCTGGAGGACAGCAGATTGGCAATGGCTGTATTTAAGGTTTCAATAAAACCTTTTCTCACTCTTCTTCCTTTTATATTTAAAAGTGTCATATTGACTAGTGAGGTAATCATGCTTGCTGAGGACACCAAGTTATTTTGGTTGGTTAAAACATAAAAGGGACACCAATGAGTTTCAGAACCATCTCTCCAAACTGAAGGATGGGGCATTATAATAGCATGGGAATTTGAGACAGCATAGTTCTAAATATAAGTTGCTGGGAAGCATAAGTAGGAAAATACATCCCATAGGTATCTGATTGGCCAATGTGGGAACAGATTGCTAGAGCAGATCGCTCTTTGCTGTGATCCCAACATGTTGGCTTTTATATGTCACTGATCAGTTTAACAAACTGAAGCAGGAGTAGGCAACATGGTACCCTTCAGACTGCAATTCTCATAACCTTCATCATAAAGAATGGTCAGGGTATCTGCAAGGCCTCAGGTTACCATCTCTTGAAGTAGAATTGATTTGAAACCATGACTCTTCATTCATATCTAACAACAAGCAAGGAATTAACTGAAGCAAAATGGAATCCTAGTTTATTCCTCTTCTTGGCTACAAAGAGGAGAGAAGTGCTTGAGCCTGGTGTTTTGTGTGGCATCCTTTCTGTTTATGTATATAATGTCAAATCCTTCCTTAAGATTACAATTGGACCCCCATATCTGCAGGGGTTCAGTTCCTGGAATTACCATGGATGCCAAAGACTGTTGATAATGGCAAACCCTATTAAAATAAAATTTAAAAAAACATACCACAGAATTGCTTTGGAGGACCTAGAAGATGCCTAGAGAGAATACCTCTCTAGGCATTTTCCAGAGCAACTCTATGGTATGTGTCCATATTTTTTCACCTGCAGATAATTGAAACCACAGATATTGTTTCCATGGATATGGGGGTCCAACTGTATATGTAAATACAAGCCACTGTCTGTTCTGGCACAGTCCAAATAATGAATTGTGATAGGCTTCTGTTGCATAATGTTCTCTTTTCACACACACACACACACACACACTTTTTCTTGCAATGTTGACTCTTATACATAACATCCAATTCAGTACTACATTAATCAAATACAGTGTGAAGAGGTGCCATCTAGATACAGCATCTTTATCACCTCTGAGACTGAAATCTGTTTCCTTACAATCTTGTGTCTTGATTGGCAAAATGCTCATAAGGGATCTCCACTGAGAATCAAAAGCTGAACAGCTACTGCACATAACAAAGGATTAGGATTTCTTTGGGAGGAAACTAGGGACAGGTATTGAAAAGAACCAAGGGAAAATAGGATGATAAATAAGTGAGAATGTACTTTATTATTTATGGTTCTTTCTTACACAATCTCTTTGTGAGTATGGGGCAGTTTCATAAGGCCTTACCATTGAAATGTGCTCTAGCAGGCTATCAAAAACATAATGGAACTCTTCCAGAGTTTGCCATTACTTGTGATAATCCAGCCCAGGGAATTCACTGATATAGCAGTTTTGCGTAGTATTAGAAATCTGACAAATGTTTCCACATGTCATCCATGACAAGGGTTTTTTTTAACCCACACAGTTGGAGTTCTCCTAGGTAATATGAATATATTTTACTTTGTAGGAGCCAACTGTGCTACTACCCTCCACTGAAATATGTTACAATTTTATTGAAACTCTCATTCTTTTCTGGTAGATATTAATGACTTCCCATGTATCACCATCTTGAAAAAATTAGGGAATATGGGAGGGAATCAAGGATATAAACCACATGTTAAATAGCTCAGGCAGACTTCAGAGTAGCAAGCCAAAATGACTCTAAAATTAAATTATCTACCTCTAGATAGATAGGAACATATCTGAAAGACAATGTGAAGGTTGAAACAATACATTAAACTATGCTGTAAAGCTATGAGTTGATTGATGTGAAATATCTGATGGTATCACCTATATCCACACTCTCCTGCTGAGTTCTAAGTATTCTCAGGGCCTTTCCAGAATCAGGGCAACATCCAGTGTTGCTTGAGCGTGTGGAATGTGGAACGTGGACAACTCTTGACTGCAGGCAGGTAACTAAATGACTCCACACAAGAAGTAAAGTAATACATGACCTAGAAGGAAAGGAAAGGCTGTAGTCTGATGGTTAACTCACAACCTACCGATGACACCTGGCATAACTTTGCCAGCAACCTCTGCACCCTGCCTATACTTGCAGAAAGCATATCCTCCACTATTTCTCAAAGGCAAATAGGGACATGTCTAATACATCCTGCCTCTTGCACCACTGTTCCACTTTCTGTGCATGGTGACATAAATGCTAAACAGTGGGGTCTCCTTCCTTGGAGGTCTTTAAACAGAGGCTGGATGGCCATCTGTTGGGGATGCTTTGATCATGATTTCCTGCGTGGCAGGGGGTTGGACTGGATGGCCCTCGTGGTCTCTTCCAACTCTGCAATTCTATGATTCTATGATTCTATGATTTCATGCACATTCTTCCATATGTTGCAGTCACTTACAGAAGCCCATCCTCCTCTAACTTAAAACAAGGGGGAAGTTTTGGTTATGGTTAAGTACATTCTTGAAAAACTTACACATAGTTTGGTGAGGCATTAGAGCTCTCTGCCTGAGAATTCTCAGTGCTCCTCCCTAAACTGCCTACACCAGGATTCCATAGTATGGAACCATTGCAGTTAAAGGGGTATCACAGTGCTACAACTGTGTAGTGTGAAAGAGTCTGAGGTGAACTATACAAAGTAACAGACTGGGCACGTGTTAAGTGTTATAGGACTTAATCGTATGGGTAGGCCCATCTAGATTTTGTATCTAAATCCCAATTGAATCAATCATTGAATAGTAAGTCGACACTTATTTAAAGCCAATTGATTCAGTTCATCTACTTTAGTTGGGACTAAAGATTCATGCAATAGTGTTCATTTAGATGGATTGACTCTAGACATTATTCATCTGCTTCCCCCTCCAGGGTTTAACTTCTAGGTGCATGGGAAGAAACCTCAACCCATAGGAGGAGAATTCTAGAACATCACATCATTATTACCATTACTGCTTCTGTGTTGACATTTCGTATTAACAAAGATAGTGATTTACCAGGGACAGAAAAGAGACCATAAAAATTAACCCTTTTGAGCAAAGATAGCTAGATAGTTTTCAGTTAAGCAGGAGTTGGGATATTGTTGGACTGCCCAGCATGGCCAATGAACAGGGATGATGAAAGTCCATCAACATCAGCAGGAGTACAGGTTCTCTTATCTTTGCACTAAAGTCACACATGGGCTACCAACCTGAAGAAGAAACTATGGAAACAGGAAGGTGGATGCAAACATCTGAATATGGCCCCTTTATTCAATATCTTAAAGCTTTTGCGCATGCTTGAGCAATGCCCAGTTTATAGACTGGATATGTATATCACAGCCTAAGGACTTCCAGTCATCTTTGCTGTAAAGGATCTGGGGAGGAAAGCTAACCAGTCGTGCTCATAAGAAATGGTCGCACTCATGGCTGACCCTTGAACAAGTATCTAGAGCACTGGAAAAAAGTAAGGACATAATTCAAGAGGGGGTGGGGGCATCATTGTTTTTCAGATAGTGCTCCCTGGAGTTCCCTGCAGGGGTTCCTCAATGAGAAGATTGGTAATGGCTATTGGCACAGCTAGTGGTAATATTAGTGAACTTCTTCATGGTCTCTGTGAATACACACAGTGGGTAATTCCTGCACCTGCGCAGAGCACTCAGAACCTTCTGGAATCACTAGGCAGAATAGTTTTTGATACATTTTGGCGGTAACTCTGCCCACCCCAACAGTCTCTCTGAGGCACTCTCACCTAATTCCCCTCAGTTCCTTTTTATCTGCCGCATGAGCAGCACATAGGAACCCTTCGTTCACTAGAGCTTCTTTCGCTTTCTATTTTACCTCACGGATTGACTCAGACTGCTTATTGACTTCATTTTTTTGGCTTTTCCTTTTGATTCTTGTTGTGATTTCTGGCCGTTTCGTCTTTTGGAACCGGTACCGATGTCTGGTTCGGATCCAAAACGCAGACAGGCAGTTTCTGAACAGATGGTTCTCGGGGAAAGGAATGAGCAGATTGAGAGTGAGGGCAGTTTAAAATTTCCTTCTGCCCTGTTCTTTTAGCACTTTGCTTTGTCAGTAGCCAATACCAGGAGGTGGAGGCCTGGCTCCCCACCTAAAATTCGGACAAAGCGGGTTGCTGGTACCATAAGCACCTGGAGGATTGTGGAGTGTATCCTCTCTGAAAGGACTGGGTGTAAGAGGCAGAGTGCCACCCAGATCGACCCCTTGATCAGTACGCAGAAGACGAAGATGACGGCATACCATACTTCCGTGTGGTGGTCCTCACCTTCTGCATGAATTCAAGCATTCCATCAGTCGAGGTGTTGAAGAGACTGGAATGGACAAATGGCATATCCTTGATGGTCAAGGAAGCCCGTGGAGCAAGGCCAGTCAAACAGAACCATGCATGCCGCAAAGTTCCACAGAACCGGCCACCGTTTTCACTGCAAGCCATTGCTGAGAAGCCTCTACTACCACCAAATTTGGGTGAGGGCATTCTTGGAGTCAGTCGATACCATCCTCCAACACACGATAGTGCCGATCTATCCTTTTTGAGGTCGATGGAATGGATGATGGATTTTTCCACGAGCCTTGAATGAACTTCAGTAGTGAAGGTAGCACCAGTATGACAGCAGCAGGAGGAGCATTTGAGCTGATCCTACTATAGATTGGATCCACAGGCTCAGACTCCCTCTTGGTGATCTTCAAGTCCAAGGCATGGGCCATCTGGACCATCTGCTCCGAAAATGCTCAAATGTCATCCATCGCAGACAAGGACTCATCGTTAATAAAATCCGGTGATGGAGAGGGAGCTCTCAGTATGTACGATACAGAAGAGTCTGACAATACCGAAGAGGATGACGAAGGTGAGGGGCTACAGCCCCGAGGCAAAGGGCTGTGCCAACCTTGGTGCAGAGAAGTCACATGCACAGGAGGCATAGGAGGCAGCGAGGATCTTGACACCCAGGTGAGACTGATTGCCGGCGTCCCTCAGTATGGGTTCGGCCGGCTGGATCTCCTCTAGATGAACCCGTTCCATCCCGTGGAGGGAACGGTGAGGGGGAGAGTAATAACCCCCACGGCCAACGCTGTCAGCAAAACGGAACTGAGGCCACTGTGCACAAGTCAGGCCGTGGCTCCAGGAGGAGAGAGGAAGGGAAGGTCAAAGGCCAATCGGGCCACATCATAAGCTCCATATGAATGCTCGACATCCAAGACTTGATGTGACAGAGTTGAAGGAGCCTTCCCTGTTGCCTCCTGTGATGTATTTTTGACGTCGACCATAACAGCATCTGTACCGAAGAGCTCGTCTCGGGAGACCAGGAGCACAGGGGATCGAGCCTGAACCACAGGGGAGGAAGCCCTTACCCCTTCAGAGATCTCTCATTCTCTGGTTTGAACAATAACCATGGAAAGAGTAGGAGTCACCTCATGTGATGGATCGCGGACAGTGGTGACTTTTCTGGTTTCTGTAGGAGGAACTGGTACCAACATCTGGTTCGGATCCAAAACAGCCATAGCGGCAGTAGCCGGCTGTTGTTGCTCCTCAGGCTCCTGCGCCAAAGTAGCCACCGCAGTGGACAAAGGGTGCTCTATGCCATAGTGGCAGTAGCCGACTGTTGTCCACTGCAGTGGACAAGGGGCGCTCTGTGCCATAGTGGCAGTAGCCGGCTGTTGTTGCTCCTCGGGCTCCTGCGCCAAAGTAGCCACTGCAGTGGACAAGGGGCGCACTGTTGGTTTTGGAGAAGAGTGTCTTCTTTTTCCTCATCTTAGTCCTGGCCCGGAGGAGGCAAAGGAATCATGGTCTCGATTGGACCCAGATGGTCCCAAATCGAGGTTGAAGGTTTCGAAGATCCATGGCCTTTACTCGATCCTGAAGCAGTAGTATGCTTATGGGACTGATGCACGGCCTCCGGATCCAACGCCACCAATTGATGACAGGACAGACTCAAAGGCCCATGCCTTCTCTTCGCCGATGGACTGGCCAACAGAGAGCAACCTCTCTTCTGTGGCAGCAGAACCCCAACCTGAGTGCCTGGGGTAGAAGCAGAGGGTGGGAACAGGGCCTTCTCATAGAAAAGGGACTTCAGCCTCGAAGAACAATGTTTACACACCTGAGGGGTGAAGTTCTGACAATGTATACAAGCATCCACATAGTGGGCTTCATACAGGCAAAGGAGGCACTCTGAGCACTTGTCAGAGGCAGGAAGCTTCGCCTGACAAACAGCACCGTTTGAAGGCGGCAGAGTCGGGAAACAGGGAAAAGATGGAAGAAGAGTCAAACCAATCCGAAGTCGTACCGAGTCGGAGTCTGAAGCCGAATCCAAGGGCAAATGAGAGAGAGAAGCCAAAAAACAGTCCAAAAGATGAAAGGGCCAGAAATCACAACAAGAATGAAAAGGAAAAGCCAAAAAAACGAAGTCAATAAGCAGTCCGAGACAATCCGTGAGGTAAAATAGAAAGCGAAAGAAGCTCTAGCGCACAAAGGGTTCCTATGTGCTGCTTGCGGCATCCTTCAAGGAACTGAGGGGAATTAGGTGAGAGTGCCTCAGAGAGACTGTTGGGGTGGGCGGAGTTACCACCAAAATGTAACAAAAACTATTCTGCCTAGCGATTCCAGAAGGTTCCGAGTGCTCTGCGCAGGCGCAGAAATTACCCACTGTGTGAATTCACAGAAGACCACTCGAAGATCTTACAGGTAAGCAACCTGTCCATAACATAGCAGCCTAACTACAACCAGAGCAGATTGGATTTGATGCAGATCCATACCACAGTCCATCTGTGCAAACCCTGCCAGCTCTGCTCAGGGTAATTCACTTCCACATCTATGCAAACAGAAGATGGGAATATAAGTTTCTGTCTGGATCTTCAGTACAGAGCCATTCCTTGTACAATGCTAGCTGTCTGCAGCATCTAGTGACACACCACTATTTCAAATGATTCAGCTCTAATATTCCTGAGTTCTATACATTCACTTCAGTGGAGGGTTCCCAGATCCATCTGTATCAGGAGTTATATTTGTGAAGTTCGTCACACATGAACTCTTTGAGTGTGTTTCAGTGGGACTCTGACTGGTTAATGTTGCCTGAATACTAAAGAGTGCCAGCTTGTCCTTAACACTGCCGAACTGCAGCCTTTAAAGGATGAATCAACACAGTATGGAACAGGATCATGGGACCAATTAAAGATGAAGATTTCCATTTGCAGGGTGTTGTGAAAAATGTTGCAAATTACAACCAAATGTAGCTGAGCTGCATTTTATTAGAATTCTTGAAACTCCAGCAAAGGGTTCTCCAAACAAGGAAAACCTTTATCTATAATGTACATATGGTTTGCATGCTGATAATTTAGCACATCACTATGGCATACAGATTCCCCTACTGGTGTCAATCTACATACTTTAAGTAATAGGTAGAACTGTATTGTATTTAATGTTTGTAGCAGGGAATGGGGGGGCAACAGGACCAGATCCATGGTCTCCATTTCTCCCTCTAATCAGATATGTCATAACTTGCGAACATGTCAATATCCACACAAACTACACAATATAGGTTCTACATAAACTGTGGATTTGCTTTTGGCAGTATCTAAACACACAAACGGTGCCAATATGCACATGGATAGCATACACATAGGCTCAAATCACAAGTCACACCAAGTATACACAGGGTAGTGGGGATATGACCCAGCTTTCTCCTCTATATGTGCTGTGTATATACACAGATGAAGTCCTCATGACTCCACTGAAATCAGGGTTACAGCTCCCATTAAGTCTCACAGGGTCAAATTTCCCTGATTTTCATATGTGATAAAGAATTTGTCCAGTATAGCTTTCAAAATGACAGAAAATCAGAGTTAATGGTATATCAATGGAAGGTTTAAAAATAGGAAGGATCTATTTAAAAACTAATCACCCTTGAAAAGCCATTTAAAGCTATCTGGTGTGAGGGACCAATAGTTTCCCCCCAATGGGCTAGGGACCAGCATCACATTTGTGCCCATTAGCTAGAATTGTTTCTTTATTTCCTGGAAGCTCACCAGGAACTGGCAGTGGATGACTCATGGACTAGACTGGGATGCGATACTCTCGGGCTTTACCTCCACTTCTTTTGTTCATGTGATAAGCCCCTAAAGACTTCCAAGGGAAACAGCAGAAGTAAAAATGTTCTTCTAGACCATTCTATGTACACTATGTTCCTCCAGTCTACCAAAATTTATATTTGTTCATTCGTGTGTGTGTGTGTGTTTTAAAAATCTCCATCACAAAAAGAGGCCATAAGTCAATGGGCTGCATACAAAAACTATCTGTTCTCTTCAAGTTCTTACAAAAAGGTGTTACAGAGTAGCATGATAGCCTGTTAAAAATACTGTACTCCTTTGGCACTTACGTTTGTATGTTGGTATTGTGGTCATCCTATCAGAGGGATAGTGTTGCTCTTGGGGCAGGCAAGGCGGCACTCTATTAATAGGGTGAGGGTTATAGTCTTGTTTATAGGTGGTTAGCAGGTCCATATTTTCATCTTTCTTGACATATTTATCAGGAGGTCTCTGCTTTATTGGTAGTACTTCATGAGCGATGTAATCTCTCCTGTGAACAAAAAAAGAAATGTTACCTTAGTAGCATTAATTACAGAACTACAGAGTTTTTAAGCAGTTAGATGCAGATTTTGTTTATGCTTGGAGTAGACCCACTGAATTCAATGGCACAGGTAACTAGATCCATCCCAAAATGTATTTTGTTAGTTAATTGGTGACATGCATTTTAAGACAAGTCGCAGCTGCTGCAATTTGACATTACTATGGAGCAATCTGTTTTGGGGGGAGGGGGCTCCTATAGATGGGCCCCTATAAAAATAAGACTGACTACAACATACATTCCTCCCCCCCCCCAGTTCCATGCATGTATTGTTGTTTTTCTTGGCTCACAAATTAACATTCTGTTTTCTTACCTGGTGGTTGAAATACCTTCCATGGGTATTGGCTGCTTCTTGTATTCTGCTTTGGGTTTGAAGGAGTCCCTTGGTTGAGCATTAGAATAAAGAGGGTATTTTTCTGTATACTCTGAAAGGAGGCATGGCTTCTCGTTCATCTCAAATGGCCTGGTTGGGAGATGAGGGCAACGGTGGCGTCTGTGGAAGGAAGGAAAGGAGATGAATAGCTGACAGACAAAACATGGCCATGGTTCTTTCAACAAAGCTTGCTCCCAGTGCTAGAGCTCAGTCCTGAGATATGTATCATAGTCATGAAAAAGAAAATAGCTTATTGGATATGCACAGAGGGCCTTTCCCATACCAAAGGAAAAATACAGTGTGTGGGGAAGAAAGAACAATAAGACTTCCATGTCACAAAGTCTGGTTTCTGTCAAGTTAAAGTCTAGATCGTCTCAGGCTGCTGCCACACTGCAGAAATAACACAGTTTGACAACACTTTAACTGACATAGCTTAATGCTATGGAATTCTGGGATTTGTGGTTCTGTGAGATATTTAGCCTTCTCTGTCAGAGAGCCCTGCTGCCACAACAAACTACAGATCCCAAGATTCCATAGGATGAAGCCATGATAGCTAAAGCAGCATCAAATTGCATTATTTCTGCAATGTGGCAGCAGCCTCAGTTTTAAGTATAAGAGTCGTGCCATACAGTGGCCAAGAAGATGCTTCTGGGAAGCCTATAAGCAGCACCTGAAGGCAACTAAGCATCTTTCCACATATACCTTAGCAACTGGTATTCAGAAACATGCTGCCTCTAATACTGAAAGTAACATATAGCTACCATGATTAGTAGCCACTGAAAAACTTTGCCTTCCTTTCATTTTCCTTATCCCTTTTGGAAGCCATCTAAGTTTGTGGCCATCACCACTGATTGTGGAAGAAAGATTTATAGTTACCCTATGCACTGTATGAAGAACTATATCTTTTTAACTATCCTGAATCTCCCACCAAGTCCCAGATTGGTGATCCCAGATTTTAGTATTACAAGAGATTAAAGGGGGGCGGGGAGAGATTCCTTCATTTTTTCTACCCTATGCATAATTTTCAACACCTTTGTCATCTCCCCCACTCTACTTGGTTGCCTTTTTTTCTAAACTACGTGGCCCCAAACATTCTGTCATGTACCCCCTTCTTTAGACTCAGTAGCTTGAAGCTTCAGGGTTAAACAATAAGCTTTATTACTAACAGAAATCTAAAGAGTAAACAGTACATCGTTGCTTTGAATGAAGCTCAAAGGAAAAGCAGTAAAGTAAAAAGTATTTACAGTCAGGCAGATCTGGCAGGCTACTCATTCATTGGTTTTCCCAATATCCACACTCCCCCTTCTCCCAACCATTTGTTCCCACAAAGCCCATCTCCATTCTCAGTACATAACCTTACTTCCATTTCCAAAAGAATGTAAAATATTGACTGGTCACAAATCACATTGAACACACAGCTCATGGCAGGAAAAGGTCATTTACAAACTGATCCTGATACATTGTATCATTCCCTTGTGCTTAATTGCTATAGCCTCGTCATCATTTTGGTGGCCATGTTTGACTCCTTTTAGCAATACACTATCCTTTTTAATAAACAGAACTGTTACACCATATTCTAATTGTGAACATGTTAGATTTCTGCAAAAGCATTGTGACACTGACAGATTTATGTTTAATGTGAAGTCGAAGGCTTTCACATTTATGTTTGATTCCTTTCCTAATGAGCTCCAGCACAGAAACTGGCTTTGTCACACCGAACCAATGCATTCATCAACCTGACCACTCGGACCCCTAAAACTCTTTCTGGGCCAATCAGCCCTGCTAAATGACTTCAATGTATATGTGAAGTTAGAAATCCCCTTCCCAGTGTACATACACATACATACATTGAGCCACACGTCACATTTTAATGGCCATTCCCCATTCCCTGTATCTAATGATAAGAAATTGTTCTTTTGGGATATTTTTTAGACTCAGCTACTGATATTTGAGACACATTATATATTTTTGTTGGAACATTAGCTGTTTGACATCTGAGTTCTCTTACAGCTCTGAAGTGAATTGATCCAATAATTTGTGGGTTTGTAATGTGTTGAATTAAAGGCTTGGAACGATAGATCTCAAACTTGGGTCCCCAGATGTTGTTGGATCAGAACTCCCTGATTATTGGCCTGGCTGGCTTTGGCAACTGGGAGCTCTATCCAATAATATTTGAGACCCACGTCTGCAAAACAATGGCTTTGAACTTCATCTCTTGTCAGTGTTATTCACATCTGTTCAGACTCCGTTCCTGAAAATGTCTGTTCAGGTATTGGTATATGGCAGTGCTTTACGTCTGCAGGAGGGAGACAGAAGCTTATAATTTATTCAGGTCCTCTGTGATTCCTTTTCCTCCTTTAGCACACCTTTAATTTGCCTGTCATCCAATGGTCCAATCACCTCCCCAGCCAGTTTCCTGTTTTTTGTGCATTCTGTGTTTGTGTGTATGTAGGGTCATCAAATTATCTTATAGATAGGGATTCAGTAGTTTCAGGAGATATTCCTTCCTTGTGTGCTCCTTGTTGGTCTCCTTGTTTCTGCAAGACCTCCATTTTCTGAAAGATGCCTTCTCATCTCTAACAATTTCCATGACTCTGGTTGTTAATCACCCAGGCTTGGTACCCACACTGTGCTTGTTACTGTTGCAGTTGGTAGTATCTTATTTCTTATCTACCATATATGTTCTTGCTCTACAGTGTGAGCTCCTTTTACTGTGGTTTTGAATAACCCCAAAGTGGTCAGGAGAGATGTGAAAATGATTTATAGAGAACTGTGAAGTAAGGAAACATTGCTGCTGTTTTAAATGTGGGCACCTCAGGTAAAACTGCAAACGAAATAAATTCCCTCAAATCTCAGGGAATATCAACAGTTAAGTTCAGAAATAAATCTGGCTTTCCTACATTAAAATTCAGTGGCCCATGCTGTTGACCTTCCTCCCTCTGCAGAAATTCAAGTCCTCTTTCACTTTATAACTCTGGAATGTCTCCAAATGACATCAGTGGAAATAATCTGGAACATTCCAGGATGAGAGGAGAATTTAGTTCAGTCCTCCTGGGCTCACTCTGAGTCACAATGTAACACAGAGACACACATAACAAGACTTTGGTCCTAATCAGGGGGAAATTCCATTCTAGGATGACATATCCTAGACATATTTGGACTACAACTCCCATCATGTCCTGCAGGCAGACTTTTCATTGCCATCTGGTTGGCTACTGTGTAAACAGAATATGTTAGACTAGATAAACTTTTAGTATGATCCAGTGTGGCTCTTATTATGCATGCATAGTTTTATCAGCCCTAGATAACATAAGCAATGATGGGGGCTGATGGGAGCTGCAGCCCAACAACATCTGGTGGGCCTCATGGACCTTGTTCCTGCTCCATCCTAAACAACTTTTAATTCCAAACCCTTAAGGGAATCTATGACCCTCCAGGTGTTGTTGGGCTACATGCACAGCAATCCTGATCGTTACTGATGCTAACTGGGATCATACCATGAAGAAGTTACTGTTTGGACTACGGTTTCCAGAATCCCCCATCAGGCATAGCCAGTGGCTCTGACTAGAGCTGATAGGAGTTTGTGTCCAACCTAGAGAAGCACAGATTCCCTAACCCTGCTTTACGGCCTATTGCTTTTTCCAAACTCTTTGGAATGGGGAACAGCCAGTGGAAAATTATTCTTACGTTCTACGTCCATTTGTTGAATACATAAAAGATGTAGTCAATCTCTCTGAAGTACTAAATATGTACCAGAGTGTCCAAAACACATTACAGGTCAACAGTAGTAAAGCAGAAAAATACCTGAATTGTCAGGTGACAATTGTATGAAGGAACAGCTATGCTTATCTCAAATATGCTAAATTATATTGTAAAACCTTCTGTGTTGTGTTGCCTCCTGTTTCACATACAAGTTGTGTATGATTCCAGGGCAGTTCTCAGACTGTGAAACTGAGAACTGCTAGACATGGATGTACTGAATGTTCCAACATTCATTTGTAAGCAGATGGGCTAGAATTTTTTTAACATGTAATCAGTGAGTCTTAAAAGTACAAGTCTCCCCACGTCTGTGTGGAACCAGTACCCATGGTTTCAATTATCCATCATCTGAAAAATATAGTCTAACTAGGCATTTCCTAGGTTCTCCAACACAACTCTATGGAAACTTCCACTGGGAGTTACCATACAAGGTCTGTTTATTAAATAATGAGACTGATACAATAACCCATCTTTATTTATATGTATTACAATTCTAATGCTTATCCCATTCAATATATTCCCCGTTCACACTCACACACCAATGCAGTCTTGTTTTCTGCTGGTCGAAGGTGTAGAGCAGATCGGTTTCTTTCAGCTGTTTCAACATATCTGCTGTTTTCTTCTTTACTGCATCAATTGACTTAAAATGTGTTCCTTTAAGCACAGATTTTACTTTAGGAAAAAGAAAAAAGTCACATGGTGCCAAATCTGGTGAATATGAAGGATGTTCAAGTGTAGTAATGTGTTTATCGGCCAAAAACTGCTCACAGAAAGTGCTGTGTGAGCAGGTACATTGTCTTGATGAAGAATGAAACTATATTTCCACAGTTCTGGTCTTTTTTTCTGACTCTTTCTCTCAGCTTTGTCAAAACTTCCTTATAATAATGCTGGTTCACTGTTCTGCCTTCTGGAAGCCATTCTGGCAAAATTACACTCTTGATGTCAAAACAAGCAAACAATGAGCATGGCTTTGAATGTGGACTTGTTTTGATGTGCTGCTTTCATTCTCAGTGATGATGGTGTTTTCCAGTGCATTGACATTCATTTTGTCTCAGGATCATACTGGAAGATCCAGGTTTCATCACAAGTGATGATTTTTTGAAAAAGTTTGGGTCCACCTCAAGTTGTTGCAGAATATCAGCCCAAATTTCCTTGTGGCACTCTTTTTGCTCTGGTGTGAGAACCCTAGGGACCATCTTGACACAAACATTTCTCATTTTGAGATCCTCATGCAAAGGTTTTCTGTGGTTTTTTTCCTGCATTAAAATAGTTGAGAGGCTGTGTTCTGGAAGAGTTTATTCCTGATGTTTTGCCTGCATCTGTGGCTGTGCATTTGTGTATTTCAATGGGTAGTTTCTGGGGGGAGATATGCAAGGAGGATTAGTATATCCCCCCCGAAACTACTCATTCAAATACACAAATTTACATATCCTCTCCAACAGGGGCTCACAGTATATAAACCCCACACACACGCCTACTCAACCATTCTCTGAAGATGCAGGCGAAACATCAGGAATAAAACTATTCCAGAACACGGCCTCACAGCCCAGAAAAAACCCACAGAAAACCTATGGATGCCAGCTGTGAAAGCCTTCAACTTCACATCCGCATGCAAATTTTTCCATGCAGTGTCTTTGTCAATGTTCACAGCTTCAGCTATCATTCGGACACTGAGTCGGCGGTGTTCTCGAACAATCTGGCTGATTTTTTCCACAATTTCTTTGGTTCTTGAAGTGGAAGGTCATCCAGGGCATTCATCATCTTCCACATTCTCACGTCCTTCTCTGAATCTTTTGTGCCACTCAAAACATGCACATGAGCCATGCAGTTTTCTACATCAGTCAGCATTTGAAAATATTCCATAGGTGTTTTGTTCAATTTTACTAAAAATTTAAAACTGACAAGTTGCTCAACTTTTACACTTAGCATTTTTCCAGCACACAATGGACAACACAGCTAGTTACTGACAATTAACTGAATGGCCAAGAGTGTTGATGTTTGTTGTGCAGGTTCAGACATGTTCAAGGTCACCACTCAAGAATTCACAATTAGTTCTTCCTGATTTGTCTGAAAGGTAGAAACACAGTCTCATTATTTAATAGATAGACCTTGTAGAGTCCCACTGGTGATGCCTTTCTAGCCATTTCCTTGGTCCTCCAACGTGATTTTGTGGGGTTTGCTATTACCCGTAGTTTCAAATATTTGTGTTAAGTCTAGGAATGGATCCCCCATGCATAGGGGGGCCACCTGTACTTAATTGAAGGGGAATAATGCCCCTGTTGGTTCATGATTGATATATAGAAAGATAAGCATACATACTACATTAATTGGGGCTTTAAAGATTCCCATAATATTGCCAGTGGGAGCTGATGGCTTTTATATTAGTAGGGCAGTGAATCCACTCTGGGTTTTAGTTTGAATCCTAAAGGCATTATCCAAGGTTCTGAACCCCATCCTCAAAATAGGGCCAGGATTTTTGATAGCTCATTTAAAGTTCAGACTAAATGTCAGAGTGGATTCTCTGGCTTTTTCTTCGCAAATGAAGATTCAGGAAGGACTCATCCCACGCTTTCTGCAAGCGCGCTGATGACTAAAAAGGCCAATCCGAGATAAACAAGTCCGGTTGCAGAAAGCACAGCAGGAGGTCTTGGTTTGACCGCATCAGAAGATTCTCGTTGGCCGCGGCTAGCCAACCAGGTAGTTGGGGATGAGCTTTTGTTAGGCCACCTTTTCTAGGCCCCTCTCCATATGGAGCAAGCAGTGCTCTCCTTAAAAAAGGCTGCTTGGTCGTTCAGGATGCTGCTGAACAAGACTGTCATCTCCCGGGTCAGCCTCGAGCGACCAATGTCCTGAACTGCGTGCATGCAGGGTTGGGGCTGCGGCTTCCAGTGCATCTTTACACCTGCCGGTTTCGTCCCTCGCCAGTTGCTACAGGGCTTTTTTGGAACTGGATTTGTCCTTCGAGCCTGTGCAATGGATTTTTCTGGTGGAGCGCAGCATGCCCAGAACTGGCCTCACCCTTTAAACTAGAGATTCATCTGCCGTGGCCTTGCAAGCATGGATGTGGCAGCGAGGTCCTCGGGCCGTAGGTTTGATTAGAGTTTCCTTCTCTTAGATGGTTGACCTTACAGGGTTGGACGAGCACCATCTGCCCGGGTTTGGGATTAGAGTTTTCCTTCTCCTAGGACGGTTGCCACAAGGCTAGAGAGCCCATCCTGCCCTTTGACGCTCTTTGTCAGACCCTTCGGTTTTGACCTGTCTGGCATGGGAGACCCTACCAGTGGCTATTATGCCACCGCCAGCATAGCTCAAAACATCATTAGGGTACGCAAGCCTCTCTCCCATGACAAGGGGGCGTCAATGGAGAGGACAGTGCTTGGATTCACTGCTGCACTAACATGGAAGTCAGCTGTCACTGCAAATTGCCATTTTAAAAAAAATCCTGATCCTTTGCTTTTAATATCAAGCTAAAATACAGGGGAAGCTTTTCTCGGTAGAGAAATCAACAATAAGAAAATGTCCACCAACATAATATCTGGATTTGGGGCTACATAGTAGAAAATTTGGCCAATCTGATTCAAAGTGTGCCTCCAGACAGACAGTCCCTACTGCTTACAGATTTATTTATTTTTTTTAGAGGGGATACAGTCAACAGCAGGTCTTCAGGAGGCAATATGGGTTCCTGGACTCACTGAAGTTGCCCAGCCATGCCTTAATGAACTGTCTTTGAGAATTAAAAAGATATGGAAACAGTAACGGGAACACATAGCAGTGCCACAAACTGGAGACTTCCCCTCATAAGTTTCCATTAGCGTCTGCAAAATTGTAATAGCCTCAATAATAGCCTCACCAGAAGCATCCCACCAGGCACTGGCTGCAAGTGAACATGCCCCTCAGCATAACATAAGTATCTGCTCATGGAGATATGCTACATGAGCATACACAACTCCCATATAGAACAGCAACACTGAAAAACACATGCCGATGACTAGGTGCCATTTCACAATTAGCAATACCTAATGCAGAAACACAGTACAAAGAAAAGGATTCACAATGGCAATGCACAATATAGAATGCTCAACCCCAGCGCAAAAATATAGGGTGCACCACTGCAATGCCATATATATAGTATGCAAAATCACAATGCACAATGTGACATCACAATGCCAAATACAGGATGCACAACTGCAATGCACAATATAGGACACACAACCACAATGTACAATGTGCAATCGCAAAGACAAGGCAAGATTGACAAGCTATCTGTGCAAACCTGCTTCCACAGCTATCAGTAAAATACATCAATTACATAATGGTGACTGACTCAGCATGTGTAGTGCAACTTTCATATGTGTAAGTCCCTAACAGGATGCCAGCCAAAGAACCAAGGAGCCCTGGTGGCACAGTGGTTAAATGCCAGTACTGCAAGTCACCACATTGCAAGTTCGATTCCAGCTGGCTCCAAGGTTCACTCAGCCTTCCATCCTTTCGTAGGTCAGTAAATTGAGTACCCGGCTTGTGGGGGCAATTAGCTAACACACATTGGAAACTGCTTAATGCAGTGTAGATGTGTAAATTGCTATTGCTTAAAACAGTTTGTAAGCCGCTCTGACAGTCTTGTGGCTGAAGAGCGGGGTATAAATAAATACATTGAAACACTGGAGTCACTCTTTTTGTTAGATCAACCATAACTCATATTAAGGTACAGACATTCTCTTACAATTTAATTTTGGAAAACAGATTCTGTCTGTGTTCTGTTTCTTACCAACTGTGCACAGAATTTACTTTTTTAAAAAAGCTAGGCATTTTGTACTTGTGTTGTGGCTTTCCCTGTTGAAGCAGCCTAACACATGACATCATCTGAGCGCAAGTGTACTTCCAAGTTCATCCAGATCATTAAAGGGTCATTAAATAGCAGTGCAAATCATAAAGCGCTAGCTGTGAATCCCCAGGGTGGGCTCTGAACCAGCTTAAACATTCTTCTTACTGACCTAAACAAACTTCCTCTCCCAAATTAGGAAAAGCAGAATTATTCAAGCCAAATGTGTTGGTTTTTAAAGTACATTATTGGCATTCTCTACTATCTAGATATTGAAATCCATTTCAGTTACTGTAGACTTTATTCAAACTGGCATGACCTTTCTGAATTGCAAATGCATTTGAAAATGCCAAAGAGGGGTTCAGACCTTGAAAGGTATTAATCTTCACAGCTGTTAAAAGAAACCATTGAGAAGAAAATACAGTCTCAACAGTCCTCTCCAGTGAGGTGTTACATGGTTCTGGGAGCCCACATTCCCAAGGCTTAGAGATGAGGTTGCCACTAGATTTCATTTCTCCCTGTGTGTGGTGTGATCAATGGAATGGGGATACACTACTGGGGGTTGTACATATGACTTCCCTAGTTTAGGTTCATGGCAGTCTTGAGAGCTACATTAGGCTGAAAAAAGCAAGTGGGCCACCATTGGCTCAGAGAACATGGTGACTAAGCATGGATCAAGGCTTCCCAGTCCAAAACCAAGCACTCTGTCCACTATATTACTCCAGCTCTCCTGATGTTGCACACCACTAGTGTCAACACTCTATCTGGTCCCCAGTATTTATCCTAATCCCTTTTGGTATTCTGCTTACAAGATCCATGTATCAATGAAATCCTTTCTACATGCAGATCAGAGCCAGCCCTGTTACCTACCCTGACACCCCCTGCCCCATATCTAATAAATTGGCATTTTTTAATAATTAGGTCAAATGTGACCTTCCACAAAGGTAATAAACAGACATACAGCCTGCCAGGATATGCGGGAAAACTGTATAAAGATGTTTTACAGATGGTACCTTACCCCAGATAAAATAGCCCATATATATAAAGGATCCAACAACAAACGTTGGAAATGCTAATTAGAAGTAGGTACCTTCTTCCACTCCTGGTAGTCATGTATGAAAGTTCAGCAATTTTGGGGAAAGATTCATATCAATATAGAAAAAATATTAGAGATATATTTCCAAATGAGACCTGATATTTATTTACTAAATATGCTTGATGAGTTGGAAATTTGGGGGGGGGGATCATGTTTTATATGATAGTAACTGTGAGAATTATATATGCTCAGTATTGGAAATTAGACATAATACCCTCTATTGATGAATGGATGGTCAAACTAATGGAAATGATACATTTAGATAAACTGACCCAATTATTAAAAGAAAAAGGAGAACTGACATTTGAAAAAGATTGGGGATGTTTAAAAACACCATTTAAAGAGACATGGGGGGAATGGGCTAATTTGGGATTTTTGAAATAACTATTATGCTTTAGAAATTGATGAGATATCTGCTTTTGTATTGAATAGGAAAGCAATTGTTGCTGTTATAATTTATATGACAACTTATGTGAGGACAGTTAAATTGAATATGTATATTTGTGAGAAAGCTTAATGGGAAGTATGGAAAACATAAGTAATAAATATTAGAAGAAACTGACTATCATCAAACACTTAACATATGTAAAAAAAGAAGATATTGAAGGAATTGGACTGTAAATATATTTCCAATATACTGTATGTATTTATTTTAATCAATAAAATTTAAAAATATATAAAAATGTGGCCTTCCACGCAGTGTGACCATTAAAACTGGAAAATTCCAACAAATTACAAAGACTATTCAGACTCAGTGCACTTATGGGGGAGCCAACCCAAATTCTAAAGAAATGTTAATTTGCAAAGCAACTGAAGGTGCCTGACACCTGACTAATCCTATCAGCTAAAGCTGGGATACTCAAACCTGTAACAATCCTCATACCTTTGCCTTTCCCCCAAACAAAGGAAGTTGCTTCCTCCATTCAATCACAAAGTATCCGCACATTAATACACCATTAACATATCTGGACTACCTTTGTCTCACCTTGAGCAATTCCAAGAAACATTGTCTTCCACTCTGAATCCCATCCCCAGAAGGCAGTTATTGACTATAAAACCATTCCAAAACTACAGTCAAACATGGACAGATCTCCTTCCTGTGGACACTACATCTGTCTGTGCAGCTGCTCCTGTTCTGGACCTCCACTCTGCTGGTTCCTTCCATGGCCTCATCTGAACAAGACAGGTGTCATATCACCCACTCCCCTCACTCTATCCTCTGTCCCAATATTTCCTACTTTATTCACGAGCCTTGTGTGAATGCTTGAAGCTTGAATATGTGCGTGAATGCTGTTATTATTGTTTTCCCAAATAAAGATTAATTTATTCTACTATCTAGCTTAATGTCTCCTCCTTAGTACTGGTAAACATAGATCAAAAGATCCTGCTATCTGTTGCCGTCTCTTGCACAGCCAAGCCAAATATATTAATATATTATATAGATATTTTGAGGGTCCCTAAGATCCCTGAGCATTTAGGGTAACAGCCCTGCCATTAGGCAGAGTGGGGCAGTTGCCTCAAGAGCAGATTCTGGGTATCATCAGACTAACAAATCATTGGTTATTCTGTGTGTTATTATTATGGCTTTACTGCCAGCTAATGGGAGCCAAGGGTGTAGAGGGGGAGAGATACTTCTAAAATGTTCTTCCTTATGTCCCAACATTAATTTACTGGTGTGGGTTACAAAGCATCATGCCTTAGTTGAGTGAAAAGGTACCATTTGCTGCTCTGCCTGAGGCAGTAAAATGTTGTGTGATGGCCTTGATGAAGTTGCAAATTCAGGCTTGGCAAACTAGACAGTCCTTTAGAACTGGAAGCAGCTCATGTGTCCAGATAGCCACAATGCTCCTTCCCTGGCCATCTCTCCATTCAAACAGATTGAGATGTTACACAACCAACAACACACACCAATAGCAATTGAGGGGGCATGTTTGCTCTTCATACAGGCAACTCAGCAGACAAAAGATGGAAACTCCAGTGTCACAGGTAAGTATCAGTGAGGATGCGCCACTCCACTTTGAACAGTCATAACCCCATAAAGGGAAGAGATGAAACCACTTGTGGAAGAGAGGCAGTTTGCACCAAGGGAGCCAGACAGACTGACGAAGTACTCACTCATTTCTACTTCTCCACTCTTAACTCCCATCCCCCATTTCAGCTTGCGTAAAAACAGTGCGACCCTTCTGTAAGTATTTGCCCATAACATATCATTCATTGCTTAACCGTCTTTGCATGGAGTGTAGTAAAATATGTATTTCTACACACACTCATAGTTCAGAAAACAGAATATCACCAATATCAACCCACACCATAGAGAATCTTAAATATATGTACTTTTATTACAGGATCAGAAAGGATTTTCTGGACTTAAAGGTGTTTCTGTACTGCATTGTCTGTTTCAAAGTAGTATTGCTATGTAGCACTAACTCATCGTCTAGACTCAACACTGCAGGTGAAATATTGGCCAGAAAACCAGGCCCCACTACATTGAAACAAGCTTTTCGGTAACACCTAAAGCAGCAGAAGGTTCTTTATGGTCCATGCATGGCTGAGGTGGATGAAAGATCTTTCATTTCATGAACTGACAGTGATGAGTGCTATCCTGCTTATTTTATATGAAGCATGACTTAACCTTGTTGAAATCACCCCTAGTAATTAAAATCCACAGGGTGGATTTTTTTATATACTTTGACAAACTCCTGACCTAAAGCTGAAGTTAAGTGCAGCTAGAGGAAGTACTACTAGCTTCCACCACACAATCAAGGAATAATACTATGTATTTAAGATCATTTTCTTCATTATACACTCAGGCCCACTTTGCCTTCATACTATGGTAGGAGAAACAAAGCCTACATAATAGAGGTGCTAAGAGACCTCTTTACTGAATTGTGAAGGTGCATAAAAAGACACCGGTAAGAGTACCTAATGTGTAGCGAGACCTATGCACATCAATGTGCAATGCAATTGGTGTGCAATTCACATCTGTGTGCAATCCGCATTGCACACAGATGCACACTGGGCACTTTGGCAGCTCTGCTATGTAATAATGTAACAGCAGCCCTCTGCTGGATACAGAGGTTACACAACTGCACAATTCTAATTCCCACAAATGTAAGTCCATTTATGAAGACATAAGGCCTCACAAGGATTCCAGGAAAAGATTCTCTAAAGTTTTGTCCCTTCTGGATGATATTACAAGTGTTTTTGTGCATTGTTGGATGATTTTCCACATTTGGGGACTTTTGTGCAAACATTTTTTGGACATTTGCAAACACAAAAAATGTTCTACCAAAACAACATTTTTGCACAGTATGTTTAGTAAAAAAAAAATGGGTAATTTTCACAGAAATATTTTTTTTCTGAAAAAAGACTCTGAAATATAAAAAAGCTCTTAGCAGTTGACCATTTTTCAATGGAATATCTCAAGTGTGTTGAGACAACCTTTCTTATCAAGTTCCCGATTGCTATTTTTATCCTTTCTTGTATGTAGTTTAGGAATAATCATATAAACTGGAGAAGGGAACTCAGACCTACAGAAAGAGTAGGGAAAACTGCCAATGCAGGAAGCTCACAACATGTGAACCAGAGTTTAGAATGTTACTTTTTTAAAAGTAATACATTGCAGTTGTGTTTTAAATATCCCAAAGCAGTTCATAATAGTTATATTTATATTCAAAGACTAGCCCTGTTAGTCTGGATCAGTACAGAAAGGGATATTGTAGCTTGTCTACATGTAGGACAAAATCTCTGAATGGAGTGTTGTCCCCATGCCCTTGCATTCCCCCTCCCTACCGAAGCTCTGCACATTATGATTCTCCACAATGATGTGAAGTACCTTGTCTTCACCTTCCCTGTAGAGTTTCATCCACTGCCACCTTGATCATAATTGAAAGCTCCAGAGGCAGTTCCCAGCTGAAGGGAGAGGTTTTCTTCCTTCCCCTGGCTCAGCAGCGCTGCCTCTGCCTGCTCTCCGCTTGCCCGTTGCTTGCTTCAAGTGCCTCTTCTGTCACTTGCTTCAAGAGCCTCTTCCTATGACAGGAGAGTGGGAGAGCAGGCAGAGACAGTGCTGCTGAGCCAGGGGAAGGGAGAAAACCTCTCCCTTCAGCTGGGAACTGCCTCTAGAGCTTTAAAATTGGTTGCAGTGGTGGCAGCGGTGGTAGCAATGGCGGCGGATGGAAATATGTAGAAAACCCCAGATCTCACACACACCACATCTAGGTAAGATATCCCAAAATGCTGTGAATCTGGGCCATGCGATATCTGGACAGATAGCCCTAGATTTGGGGGGAAGGCCTTGCCATGTGTGGCCTGATCACTGCAGATTCCGGGACATTTGCAGGGGGGTTCGGAGTATTTGATTGTGTAGACAAGCCCTAACTCAGTGAAAGGGGAAAGTCTGTAGCATAAGCATTCACAGACTCGGTCTCCTTCCTCAGATACCTCTGACAAAGTACACTGAGTCTACGAAAGTTTATCCTACAAACTTCTGTCTCAGTTAGCTATACTTAATATTTTTAAAAATCATTTTACTTTCTCATTAGTCTTTAATAACTAACATAGTGTTCTTATAGTCACTAAAAAAAGACATCAGAATGCTACAAGTCATTGGACTTAGTAGTGATGTTAATTACAAAACAACTTATCAGTGATGCAACTGTAAAAATAACTAAGGACATTATCAGACACGGTTGTCATCTGATAATGGCAACAGGATACCACAAACGGGGCTCCCTATCGCATGACGTCGTCATCCTCATGTTCCTCAAACATTCTGCTGCTATGAAAACGTCATTCTTTTTAATTAACAGGCCAAGCTGTGAAATGATCTCCCATAGCGTTTTTTTCACGGTATTGTTTGAGCGTAAAACTGCATCCTGTTGTGTTCAAATGATTACAGTATCAATGGGTGCCCCCCACCAGCAAACTTCCAGGTGAGAACGCAAAAACTAAGTACGGATGCTCTTTTCATGAACTTCCCTGTTTTGCTGGCAAGTTTTTTAGTTTGTTTCAGTGCTTGTGTGTTCATTTTCTTTGTAAATTTAGCTGTTTCTAGAGTTTTAAGTGCGCTCACGTCTTCCCACGAGAACTGCTGAAGTCTTGCCCACGTGAAAACATGGAAGCAAACAGTGCTAGTGATCATGCTGCAATAATTCAGTGACAGTTCTTTCTTGTGATTACAGCAACGTATAAGAAGTGTTATTATGCCAGGATATTTACACTTTAAAAATAGTAGGACAAAAACATTATTAGACGCTCATCTGATAATGTCCTAAAACAGTTAATTATGCCACAAAATGAGTGAAGTTATCCATTGTTATGTTATAATCATGATATAACTCAGCTACACTTTAGTTATGGGGGGGGAGAATTTAATTGCATTAATAATTAAATGTAAATACCCAAAGTTGCATCCAAGTCCTGTCAGGTTCACAGTAAGCTAGAGATACAGGAAGAGAGGGGTCTCTCTCTGTAGCACCAGCTCACCTTATCCCCACAGAGCCATTTCACCATTCTTCAGGAGTTTCCCAGCACAGTTTGCTTCTATGCTCCCATCCTTTGCTGCTCAGCTAATCCAGGAGGATATAGCTTGTGAGGGTGTGGGGTTTACGACAGCATGCAGGGCTTGGGGAAGGCTGGTGGGTCAGATGGGGAAGCCTGATAGACTGGATCTAACTAAGGGAGGATATCATAGAGCACTCCAGATGCAGCTACACTGCAGCTCCACCAGCCCTAGCCAGAAAAGTCAATGGTGAAGAACTCTGGGGTTGCAATTCAGAAATATCTGGAGGGACATAAGATTCCCACCTGATCTAGCCTGCGCACTGGAGGTTTCCCACCCAAAATCCTCCCAAGCTGTCCCAGTTGGGCAAGGACAGTCCCAATCCTCTTTGTCCCATATTTTCAGCTGCTTTTAAGATGCCCCAGTTTCTCTCTCCTCTGCCCGCTTCCCCCTTTGTCCTCAGCTTGTCTTAATTGTTGCAAACTGAGTTCAAAGTGCAAAAGTTGTTTCTACTCAGTCTCCCAAAACAAACAGGACCGAGTGTTAAGATCGGCAGGGGATTGGTTTCTTTCAGTCCTTCACAAGTGCCGTTGGTGAGGACTTGGGAGAGAGCCTTATCCGTGGCTGCTCCCAGACCGTGGAACTCCCTTCCACAGGAGGTCTGCATGGCCCCTCCCTGCTCTCTTTTCGTCGATAGTTGAAGACGTTTTTATTTAGGCAAGCGTTTGAAACGTGAATTTGAATTGGTGTGCTGCTTTTAATGTTGTATTTTTATTGATACTATGTTTTTAATTCATGTTGTGTTTTTAATTATTTTATTTTAATAACAGTAATTAATTTATTTTTAACTTTTGTATCTTGAAATGTTTTAGTTGTATTTTTTTAATTATTGTAAGCTGCCTTGAATCCCATCTTGAGAGAAAGGCAGCATATAAACCCCATAAATAAATAAATAAAAACAACTCATTGAGGAAAGAGGACAGGAGAGGGAGAAATCTTGCCCTTCCCAGTAGGCTCAGGCAAAAGCAAACTGCTGTTGCATCTCCTAGATTGTGTGTCCTTCCTCATTAATAACTTTTGCCATCTTGACCACACTCTGATATTGCTTGGCCGCACGCATCCTAGTTTTCATCTGTGAAATGCTGGAAGGTATATAATCTACATCAGCTGTGGGCAGCTTTGGAGTGTCCCATCAATATTTTCTATACCCCTGGACCTGTGCAGTCTGCAAAACTAGAAATGACTAGAAACACACTTATGGTTTTTCAAAAATACAAAATTTTGGTTTAAAACAAAGGAAGGCCTTGGGTCTCGTTTCCATTTCTCGTGGAAGTTTCTGGAGTTGCTATGCTTACCATTTCAGCAAAAAGCGATGGCAGGATAGGAGGCCAAGGGCTGCAAAATGGCCATGATGGGGGACCAACTATGTGACCAAATATCCCTGGCCAACACTAATTTGTATAAAAGACCTCCTTCTTCCTTGCCTTATCCCTCTCATATAACTATATGTGCATGTGAGAAAGAGAGAAAAGAGACAGCTTAGAGAGATTGTGTTAAAGGGGGGGGGGAAGCATACATATGCAACACATCAAGACGTAGCCTACAGGAATATTAGATGTGGTAATCATATTAAGAAAATGAAAACACATTGCAGATAAAGGCTTATGGGGATGACAGCGCATTGCTTTTAGACACTGAATGGTTTTGAATAAAACTTAAAAGGGCTGTAAAAAGTAACTGCTCCTTTGGGAATGCAGAAGTTTGAAATCTCTGTGCTTATGACTATACAAGAGATTTTAATCCAAAACCTTTACAGTTTTTTCTTTAATTCCTACAAAGTTTAGAAACCATTTTTAAAATATCTTGGTTGTAACCTTGTGAACTGGATGATGACCTTTATAATCATCATCATCATCATTTTGTGACAAGTACACTTCCAAAACCTGAAATATACATGAGATGGTACATGCACAGACAAATTTAAGTTCACTATGATGAATAATATTGTTTCACATGCAGCCATACAAAACACCCACATGCACATTTAATAGCTGAAAACTGGAACACTCTTACACTCTTGTAAAACGTCTGCTCTCACGCTGAGGACCATAACTTGAAAATGTTCCTCTCCTACACTGTTACACAGTGCTGAACACTTCACTTCACCTTGCTTGTATATGCATTCATTCACTCTATGGAGATTTTCAGATGGCTAAAATCAGCCTCTTGCCGCGCAAGCAGCCTCCGGAGCAGTAACGAGGCTGCTGTGCGGCAAGGGTCCATTTTGGACGACGCCGTTTCTCTCTAGGCGTCGTCTGTGACTCTTGCAGCCAGCATTGGAAGCAGCCGCATTGTTTTTTTACTCACTGAAGTTGTCCGTGAGTAAAAAACAGCGCAGCCGCCTCCAATGCTGGCTGCAAGAGTCACGGATGACGCCGAGAGAGAAACGTCGTCGTCCAAAATGGACCCTTGCCGCGCAGCAGCCTCG
Source organism: Gambelia wislizenii (assembly GCA_030847615.1). NCBI lineage: Eukaryota > Metazoa > Chordata > Lepidosauria > Squamata > Crotaphytidae > Gambelia > Gambelia wislizenii. Next base: position 318,873,925 of record JAUMIR010000002.1, on the reverse strand, counting down.
TTACTGCTCCGGAGGCTGCTTGCGCGGCAAGAGGCTGATTTTAGCCATCTGAAAAACTCCTATAATAAGCTCACCCACAAGGACTTTTGAAACAGGGAATGTTAATAAGTTGGCTAATAGTTTCTTTTTTTTATGGACTGTTTAATCCCACAATCTAATTGTTTGTACTTCTACAGAATAGCTGCAACTCAAGGATACACTTCAGCTATATTTTATTGGTGAGAATGAAGTCGGTCTATTAAATAATGAGACAGTGTTTCTACCTTTCAGACAAATCAGGGAGAATTGATTGTGAATGTCTGAGTGATGACTTTGAATGTGTCTGAACCTGCATGATAAACATCAACACTCTCGGCCATTCAGTTAATTGTCAGTCGTTGTTTAAAGCAGTGGTGTTGTCTGTTGTGTCCTGGAAAAATGCTAAGTTTAAATGTCGAGCAACATGTCCATTTGAAATTTTTAGTAAAATTGAACAAAACACCAATGGAATCTTTTCAAATGCTGACTGAGGCCTATGGAGAAGACTGCATGTCTCATGTGTGTGTGTGTTTTAGTGGCACAAAAGATTCAGAGAAGGATGTGAGAATGTGGAAGACGATGAACGCCCTGGATAACCTTCCACTTCAAGAACCAAACAAATTGTGGAAACAATCAACCAGATTGTTTAAGAAAACCACCAACTGAGTACCCAAATGATACCTGAAGCTGTGAATATTGAAAAAGACACTGTGTGGAAAATTTTGTATAAGGATCTCAACATGAAAAAAGTTGGTGCCAAGATGGTCGGTCCCTAGGGTTCTCACACCAGAGCAAAAAGAGTGCCACAAGGAAATTTGAGCTGACATTCTGCAGCAACTTGAGGCGGACCCAAACCTTTTTCAAAAAATCATCACTTGTGATGAAACCTGGATCTTCCAGTATGATCTTGAGACAAAATGACAATCAATGCACTGGAAAACACCAGCACCACTAAGAATGAAAACAGCATGTCAAAGTAAGTCCACATTCAAAGCCATGCTTGTTGTTGTTGACATTAAGGGTATTATTTTGGCAGAATGGGTTCCAGAAAGCAGAACAGTGAACCACCATTATTATAAGGAAGTTTTGACAAAGCTGAGAGAAAGAGTCAAGGGGGAAAGGGCCAGAACTGTAGGACAATGGTTTTATTCTTCATCAAGAAGCAGGTTTTGGCCAATATATACATTACTACACTTGAACATCCTCCATATTCACTAGATTCAGCACCATGTGACTTTTTTCTTTTCCCTAAAGTGAAATCGGTGCTTAAAGGAACATATTTTTAGTCAACTGATGCAGTAAAGAAGAAAACGGCAGACGTGTTGAAACAGCTGACAGAAACTGATCTGTTCCACACCCTTGACCAGTGGAAAACAAGACTGCATCAGTGTGTGAGTGTGAATGGGGGGAGTATATTGAATGGGACAAGGATTAGAATTGTAATACATATAAATAAAGATGGGTTATTGTATCAGTCTCATTTTTAATAGACTTAGTATGGTGGTGATGATGAGGGTGCTCACTACTAGCAAGGTGGTTGTACAGGAGAGTGCTGGAATTCTGGGTCCAAATCCATGAGTGTTAACCGGGTCAGGTTACAGTGACTACACTACTCCCCTGTTAAAACAACTCCACTGGCTCCCAGTGTGTTTCCAGGCAAAATTCAAAGTGATGGTTTACAACCTATAAAGCCCTCTATGGCTCAAGTCCAGTCTATCTGGCAGACCATATCTCCCTTTCTGTGCCTCCTTGGTGATCAGAGAGGCCCTTCTCTCAGTTCCAGCACCTTCACAAGCACAGTTGGTGGGGACATGAGAGGGGGCCTTCTCAGTGGCTGCCCCTAGACTCTAGAATTCCCTTCCAAGGGAGGCCAGATTGGACCCCTCACTGCTGTCCTTTCGTTGGCATGCAAACCCCTTTTTATTCCAATGGGCTTTTAATGCAGAAAGTTTTTAAAGAATGGGCTAGAAGGTGCTGTATTGTTTAAAACTGTACTGTTTTTAATAGCTTTTTAATGTTTTGATTGCATTTTATTCTTTTAGCAAGAGATTTGAAGTGTTTTAATATTATGACTAGCTTAATTCTATTTTAATGTTCACTTTTTGTATGTTTTTAACTGTGTTGCTCTTTTAAACTGTATCTTGCCTTGAGTCCCAATTCTGGGAGGAAGGCAGGATACCAATAAGTAGAAGGAGGAAGAAAAGTAATTATTATCTGCAACTTCTAGGGAGAGATGGTTGCACTCTATTGTGTAACAGTTTCCTGGTAGATCTAATGCAGCCCTTTTGAAAGTTTACGTGGAATCAGTCCTCTAGACCAGTGGTTCTTAACCTGGGGTCTCAGGACCCCCAGGGGGCCGCAATATACTCCCAGGGGGTCCATGAAGCCTTGCAGGCTGCCTGGCCCAACTCTTCACTGCAGTGGAGTGGCCACGTGACAGGAGCCAAGGCAAAGGCTGGCTGGCTTGGCCTGCACATTGCCATTCAATCTGCTATAGCCACAAACTTGCAGCAAGAAGCAGGAAAAAAGTCTTCCATCCCTCTCCAATGCCTCTGGGGGAAGGTTTAATGGATGGTGTAATTGTATTATTATTATTATCATCATCATCATCACCAGGTATTATTGTTGTTATTTTCAGGGTTTTAAATCTTGAGTTTAGTCTTGGGGTCCACAGCAACAAAAGATATTTAAAGGGGGTTTATGATAAAGAAAAGGTTAAGTTCTAGACATTGTTAATGCTGCCAAATGTTAAAATATTTTAATTGATTTTAGGCCTCAAATACCTGATGCTTATTAGTTATTAGAGTGATTGGTCCTGTAATAATTGCTTGTTTTTATATGGTTGATAGGTCAAGAGACAGTTTGCTGTTGCATTTTTGTCTTGACTCTGTGGTGTATATTTTTACTTGAATGTACAAACAAAATCAAGGAACATCTCTAGACACATACATTCCGATTTCATTTCTAGAGATTTGGTGGGGGAGGAGGTCTAATGTATTTGCATGCACACTAATAAAAGCATGCCAAACACAGCTTTGTATATACTAATGGCAAGCTGCAGTGCTGAACTACATGGCCCCCACAGCTTGAAGTAGGCCCCCAGGCCAGGATCTTTGGCGGGCCCCCTACCTACTGCTAAGGTTAAGGGCAGCAAGATGCTCTACAGGATTTAGGAAAAAAATTAAAATAAGTCAGTTTAAAGGATGACACCAAAGTCATACGTATATTTATTTTTTAAAAAAACTAAATGGATTTACTTAATAAAAATTTACAATAATATCACACCGGGGGCTCCTCCTAATCCCGGGCCCCAGTCTAGAGCCCTGTCAGCCCCCCTCCCCTTATGGGGGCCATACTGAGTTATGGTGCCTATGTAACTAAATTGAGACTATGGATAGACCAAGGTGGATAGGGGGCTTCCAGCATGCTTGAGGGAATCTCAAGGCTTGCTGAACTAGAAGACATTGTTAATTGCTTGCTTAATTAATTAAAATTACATACTAAAGGAAAAACATAAAGGAAAAAATGCACACCCCAGACAGCCTAATGAGGACTAAGTTATTCATGGACCACAGAATGCTGAGTGTCTCATGTGTGAGTGGACGCAGTAGCTGGAACTCTAAACAGGGGCTCCCCTCACTGCCATTGTTGCAGATCCTACTATTAGGGCAGGACATAGGGATGGTTCCTAATAAAACAGGAATGGTTGGATTACACCATACATATACATGTACGTACACATTGCCCCCCCCAAAAAAAAGAATTAAAAATTTGCATGCTTTAAAATATATATATATATATATATATATATAATGGGTTTTAAAAGGCTTTGTAAAAAAAAATTTTTTTTAAAGGTTCATGCGTGCGGCAGGGGGTTTAATATGTAAAGCCTCTGCTCTGGATAGATTCTGACTGCTGTGACAGAGTCAGTTGTGATTTATCAGCCATTGGGAGCATTTTTATTCATTCAGACTGAGGTCAATAGTCTGAGAGGAGGACAGACACTGGAGCATGTTGTTAAGGACCCTTGTGAATGCTTCACTACAGCTTATAAAGAGGAGACAGAGTCATTACAAGGTCAGCTTCTTTTACTGTCAATTCACAGGGTCAGCAAAGGGTCCACAATGAGATCATTACATTTCTCCAGGCATACTGCCTGTCATGTTGTTCAGAACAGCTTCCCTTTGAAGGGTTTTAATACTAAACATGCTTAGGACAGCCGGTAAAACAGGTACCTGCTTGTATCGTCTTTGCAACTGAATCAGTTAGGCAGAAAGTAGGATAAAGGTGCACAGGAAGCTGCTAACTAGTTGGACTTAAGAGACCAAACTAAAAGGTACAGAACACCCAATCATGGGTTACCATTCTCTGTGGGGAGAAGAAAATTAAATTTAGCCCTCTGGGGGGAGTGGCAGTAAAAGTCTCACCCATGCTGTTTTCACAATATGCATCCCCTCCAAATGTCTATTTGGTCCATGAATTTTAAACAGAATTAAAACCTATCTCTTCTGGCAGGCCTACCCAGGCAATTTTAACTATGAATGTTAAATTGGTATATTTTATGTTTATGTATGGATTATTGTAATGTGTAATAGTTGTTTTAATCATATGTTTACATGTTTTAACTTAAGTGTTAAATGGTTTTATGTGTTTAGTTAGATATTGTATTTTAATCTATGTTGTACTGCACCTCAAGCTTTGGGGAAAGGCAGGTAAGAAATAAAATTATGATGATGGTGATGATGATGATGATTTCTCTAATAGAACAATAGCAGTATGGGGTAATTACCACTGAAAAATTGGCAGAGATATAAATCCCTCCTTCCCCAGCACCATGATGGTCCTAATCCAATTTATTCTTGTTCCCCCACCACCACCATGACTAATTTTAAAAGAAATTTTAAAAGATGGAAAATTGGATTATGGATACCCAATGACATGCCTACTTCATTCCTTATTAGATTTTGAGAAGCCAATGAAATAACCCAGGATTCACAGATTGACAAAGCCATTATTAGGATCAACTGTATATATACTTGTCCCTTCATATTCACTGGGGTTTGTTTCCAGGACACACACACCCCACCCGTGGATACCAAAATCCATGAATACTCGAGTCCCGTTATATGCAATGGCATAGCAAAATGGTGTCCCTTATATAAGATGGCAAAATCAAGGTTTGCTTTTCGGATTATTATTTTTTTAAGAATATTTTCAAGCCGTAAATATTTAAATTCTTGGATACCAAATCCGTGGATATGGAGGGACAACTGTACACAAAATGTTCAAGCTTTCCAGTTCTCCAGAACTATTCATCCGGTTATATGGTTTTTTAAAGAAAAGAGCTTGTGGGGGGTGGGGGGAGAGAAATATGGTAATCAAAAAAATAAATAAATGTTCTGGCTAGATGTTTTAAAACACTGAGGTCTGCAATTAAATTCTGCCCCAAAATGGAACCCTGCAGGTACATATTGCAGACTGAGGGCCTGTCCAAGTGGTGAAAATAATCCAAATGGAATCACATGAAAGGTGATCTGTCCAAATGGACATTTGCATCAATATGTCTCATTCAGAAGGGGGGCAGCCAAATCCACCTTAAACTCCTTCAGAGAAGCCCTTTTCTCTGACTTTTTTAAAAGCTCTGTATGGCATGCAAATGTGCGATTGTTAAGGCAGTCACATTCACATTGCTGTGGCCAAGCAGCATAATCTGATTGGCTTCCAAACAGGAAAAGTGCCTGCTGCCGCCATGTCGGATTTTTGGCTGTGATAAAAAATAACTGTGATCTTTTACTCTCTCTTTTTTCCTTTTTGTAAATACAAAATATTGCATTGTAAACTTTTAAAAAAAATAATTCAGCAGCAGCAGATTTAAAAGCGCGAGTAAATCACTCACAGCTGCCATCTTGGCTAGGGGTCATGCAAAGTTTGGGGGGGGGCTCTTTTGACTGTTAAGACAGGTTGCAGTGCTGCAAATAACTGCTTCAGAGAAGATGGTATTCCCCCTGCCCCGGATCAAAGGACCTAGCTATACTGATGTAGGCAGTAGCAGCAGGAAGAAAAAGACTGTGGGTACAGTAGCTGTAAAGGATAGAAAGCATTTAAGGAAAAGGCAGCATGGAGCTAGCAGATTTTGTCTGCCTCCTTTGCTGCTACTGCATGGCCCTAGAAAAATACAACTGCTAGTGTAGTGTGGCAGGATTCCAGCCAGAGACTGTAGGCTTTATGAGTAAATGATAGGTGTTTAATTATCACATGACCTTTAAGAAAACTTTTCAGGGTTGCAAACAAGTTGGTGGGTCTCCTTCACCATAAATGCAAGGAGGCAGCAACTCAGACCTTGGCCATTAGCATTCTGCCAAATATACAGCCAGTAAAAGATAACACCCTGTTTACAAGTGTAAAGTGTAAGTAAAATATCCAAAGTCCATGGATCTGCATTTCGGAATGCATTCCATTGCACTTAGTGGTTCTTACTGTCATGTAAACATGCACTGGAGTGCAGCATTTAAATGACAGTGGGAAACATAGCAACATACAACTCAATTGTGGTTTCCCACATAGTGCACTTTCTACAAAATGCACACTACAAAGTTTGAGCTGTGCAATACTCCACATGTCTACTCAGAAGTAAATCCTATTGGGTTTATGGGGCATACTCCCAAGTAAGTATGCATAAAATTGCAACCCAAGTAGTGTTCAGATGTTTGTCTGTATACAATGCATATTTGGACAACAGACCTGGAGTCTGTTCTCTAAACTGGCCTCCTTCAGCCCAGATTGAATTACAGTACCCAGCATCCCAGCCAGCATGGGCATTGCTTCTACTGACTTGGGCAATGGGAACTATAGGCAGTCCAGAATGTCTGCAAGGCATCAACTTGGAGTAGAGCAATGTTTTTTTAAAAAAAAAAACATTAAAGATTACACATACAGAACTTCACAAAAGCATAACGGCATACTGAGAGCAACATAAATTCTGATATGGGATAGTTTGGGTCAGAGAAGAGGAACCTGAACTGTTCTGGATCCTGCTACATGCTCCATCACATACCCTTCAACTGTCCAAATTTGGCAGGGAAAACCCCGGTTAATTTTCTGTCATCCCACTATTTCACAACTTTTTAAATGTCCGTTTCTCTCTCCTCTTCCTACTTTACCCCCTTTGTCCGCAGCTTACTTTAATTGCTGCAGATTGAGTTCAAAGTGTTAAAGTCATAACTCAGCAGAGGGAAGAGGAGGGGGTAGAATCCTGCCCTTCCTGGTCAACTTAGGCAAAAGCAAACTGCTGCTGCCTCTCCTAGCTTGTGCATTCTTTCTCATTAATAACATTTCCCATCTTGATCACACTCTGATGTTGCTTGGCCACCAGTGTCCTGGTCTTCATCTGTTAAGTATTGAAGGGTGTGCCATCAACCACAGCCAGCAAATCCCTTGATCAAGGATAATGGGGACTGGAGTCCAAGAACATCTAGAGCACCACAGATTCCCTCTGGTTTAAAGTATAAGATAGATAGATAGATAGATAGATAGATAGATAGATAGATAGAGTAGATAGAGTAGATAGATAGATAGATAGATAGCAGATGTTGACAACAAATTAGAAAGGGATTTTATATAGGAAAAACTAGCCCTCTACTTCTGATGATGAGACACGGGGTAGAGGTCTTTCTGTACAAGCTGGGTGCCAGAACAAGCTTATTGTTAAAAGGGGTTAAATGCAAACAGGTGCAGTTATTAAGATTTCAAATACCAATTAAATGGGTAGAACATAATATTTCCTCCTTTGGGAAACACAATCTAAGAAAGAAGCTTCGCAAAGGAAGGATGTCAGAGATCAGAGACAATTTCTGGAGCCTAAGATAGCTTTTCTAATCCAAAAAATCAGCCTGCATTGCTCAGCTGGCAGAAAACAATTCTTGTAAGAAGAGACAAAAAAAAAAAATCTCCCAAAAAAGTGACCTTTCACTGAAGCTGATGAAGAGATATACCCCACAGATTCCTAAGTGGATTAGACAGGGGAAAGAATTTACAAATGAGACCTGTTCGAATCATAAACTGTATATTGAATTTGGTATCAGAATCATGTAATTCTTTGCAACATGCGTTTAGGATTTTCCTTCCGGCATAATACTGCTTAAGAACTATTTTGTTTCAAAAAGAAAAGAAAAGAACTATTTTGTTTCCTCCCCCCCCCTTTTTTTTTTTTTTTTTTTGGTGATATCTGTGCTCATGTGGAACTCCAACAATATGAGGGCACAGTAAAATCAAAAGGAAATGGTAACATGTCAATTTCATTCCCATGCAACTGAACTTTGGTTTTGCTAGCCAACCAAGCAAAAGAAACAGGAGCTTTTTAAAAGAAGTTTTTAACAAATAACAATGAGGAGCAAACTGTCATGTCAGCCAGAATTGATCATGAATTACTGTGAGCAGCACAATTATTTGTCTATTTATTTATTTAATATCCTGCTTTTCACTCAGCACCACATACTTATTACTGGAAGAGAGTACTAGATTATATTATGATGATTGTAGGGATATAGTTTTAGTCTCTCTCCCCCACCCATAAGTGACGTTCTTCTATCAGCAGTATTATATCTGCCAGCCAGTGAATTCATGAACAGCATAAATATGTAACCGCACGCTCTTGGCTATTGCCCCAGTAATGATTATATTTTTATGAGGCATGCTGGGAAATTCTCCACAGAGCATTATGACATAACAAGGCTGATTGATGATCAAAGTGACCTTTTGGTGCACCCAAGTAATGCTAGGATATTAGAGCTTTTTCTACTGAAGGGGGTAGTAACACAATGACAGTTGTGCATCTGTGACCATCAATAGAACAGCAACAAACGTAAGCCTATTATAACATTTTCAGTATCAATGTCTACCCTTGTGTAATAGTTATTATGCTATCTAGAAAAGACATTGTAGACAGCTGTGGCATTTGTTCTATGGGGCTTAATGGAGCCAAGGTGAACTTGCCATGGTCTGGAAGAGGTTGGGTTAAACCTGATGCATTGGCACCTACCATGACTCTGATAAACTTCATGAGAACATAAGAAGAGGTTGGTTCTTTCATAACAGATTCAAGAAAGATAAGTTGCTTTCTGACATCACCTCTCACACTAGATTCTATTCTCCCACTGCTTGTGTACCCATGTGATGCTCATGGGTAAGGATAACAGTTTTAGGCAGTTAACTACTTCAGTATCTTATTGCAGTCTTGCATAAGCAAACAAGGAATTGCTGTTCTTTTCCCATTTGGCTATGCACTCCATCACATATGAAGCAGAATACTGATGCATATGCAACACCCTGCTCAGTGGGAAAGAACCAGACTTTTTGGTTCACTCCTGAAATACAGACTCTTTGGGCTGCAATCATTGGCACCTCTTGGTTTGCACCATGATTGCATGGGATAAAATACAGGGTCTAGACCACAGGTGAGTAACTTGTGACCTTCCAGAAATTGTTGGACTGCAGCTCCCATGATCACTTACCATTGGCTGTGCTGGCTAGGGCTGATGTGAGTTGTCATACCCTTTGTTTAGAATACTTAAGAGATACTTGGAAACAATTTCCAGTGATCAGGCATCTGCCTAGCTGCTAGGACTCCCCTACAGGAATAAATGCAAAAATTGATATATGACAGCAATTTACCAAAGCATCAATATGTGTAAAGTTTCCTCCTTAAAGATGAAATTATATTTTTATTGTAGCATCAAAATTTTATTTGATTGGGTCTTTAGCTGGCATCACAAACACATTTGCATCAGTGTTCCATATTGCTTGCTGTATAGAAACACCTGTGACTTCAATATCTTTGCATTCTGTCACCTGATGATATTTGCTTACATCGAAAAATATGCATGCTTGTATACCAGGTGAACAACCTGAGGGCTTCCAGATCATGTTATTGGACCACAATACCCATAATCCTTCACTGTTGGATAAGGATGATGGAGGGTGCAGCCCAATTATATTTAAAGGACCACATGTTGCCTGACAGAATATTAAAATCATATTCACATGATGGGTGAGCAATGCAGTAGTCCCCATATGTTGTTAAACATCATCTCTTAGAAACCCCAGCCAGAATGCCCACTGGTCAGAGATTCTGGAAATTATAGCCCATACACATTTAAGGACCTAAATCAGGGAACCACTGTTCACAAGTTTTTGTTTTGCTTGAAAGAGACAGATCTCTTACTGCCCTCGTATTTGATGTGTGCCCTTCACCTAAAGAAGGCTGCATGCTGACAAGAAGAATTTAAAGATGAGTGTCTAACCTCACCCATATTGGTTGCCAGGACAGTTTTTAACAGAAAAACAGCAGGAGGGAGAGCATCTCTCCACAGTTATTCCATTTATAATTAGAGTCCTCATCTGATTTTCATTTTTAAAAATATCAAGAGATGAATACAATCCAAGTTTCATGACATCTACTTTGGTCCTCAGGCAGAAAAGCACCTTGTTCTGCCAAATGTAAGGTCTCAGCAAATGCAGCAGTGAAGGATGGTCGCTCTCATGTCAGCGGAGCAGTGAATCCACTCCTGGTTTTAGGACATTATCAGATGAGCATCTAAAAACGCTGTAATTCCACGAATGAGGATAGCTGAAACATTGTGGCATTATAACACTTATTATCGCACGTTGCTATAATCATGAGAAAGAACTGCCACAGAATTATCACACGATGACCACTAGCACTTCAAGAATGGAAGTTTACTTCCGTGATCTAGCATGGGCAAGATTTCATGAGAAGACACGAGCATGCTTAAACTCCAAAAACACCTTAATTAACAAAGTAAATGAACACAGTAGCACTGAAACAAACATAAAAACATTGAAGCTAAAGGGGACAGTTCATAAAAAGAGCATCCTGTGCTCTGTTTTCACGTTCTCACCTGAAAGTTTTCTCGCTGAGGACTGCCCATTCACACTGTAATCTCATGATTACAATGGGACGTGGTTTCACACACCCTCAATACCACGAAAAAAGCACTATTGACAATCTATCGATGGCTTGTCTGGTGAATTAGAAATAACTTTTTCGTGGTTGGAGCATGGAGTAACCACATGAGGACATTGATGTTGTGCAATAATGGGGCCTGTTCGCGCTAGCATGACATTGTAATCCCACAATTTTAGCCTAGATTGAGGTTTAAAGGAGATCTCCAAGGTCCTGAACACTATTCAAAATAGACCTTGGGTAGCACCTTTAAAACTAGCCCAAACATAGCATGGATTCATCACCCTGCTGACATGGGAGCCATCAGCCACCACTGAAATGCAGGCTTCAGGCAAAGCAGCTATTGGGGAGAATCTGTAAGCGGAAGGGAAGAGGTACTTAATGCACCCACACTTTTGCTGGATCTCCCCTGATAATCCTTTTTCCACACACCCCAGGCCAGGAGTGGGCAACATGTGGCCTCCCAGATATTGGAGGGTTGCAGTTCCCATCAGACCTAGCCAGTAAAGCCAATGGTGAGGAATGCTGGGAGGTACAGTCTAACAACACCTGGAGGAACACTATCTGCCCACCCTTGCCTTGGGCCATTTTTTCTTACAGGTAGGCTGGCCTCTGATTTTGGAGCACAGTTGGGGAAATAAGTTATTTCAAACATTTCACTGCAAGGGGTGAGCTGGAGGAGACAAGTAATATTTGCAGGACAGAATTACTGGGATGAGGAAGAGTTAAGTACGCCCACCTTCCACTCATTTTCTCTTGGGATAGTAGCCCTTGCCCCCACATTTGTCTTGTGAAGGAAAACAGTAAGTTGCCAAGATCCTATGATAGGGTGGGCAAAATGCAGTCTATCAAAATTTGGCAGCAAATTGCTAAATGCACTAATGATGTAACTGACCAGTTAGTTACCTTAACTGATACAAGAAGCCTTTTATGTGCAGGAAAACCTTGGTTCTACAAAATGGTATAATTGACTAACATGGTCAATTACTTTAATTCAAAAGGGAAATGTTTAACATGCAATGAGAACCTTGGTTTTGCAGCAAGGGGTAACTGACTAACACAGAAATGGTCTTAATTGAAAGAGGAAGCTCATTGTTTGCAGAGGAAACCTTGGTTTTGCAAGAATTTCAAAGGCTAGTAGCCAGTGGTTGGTGGTGTGTAAGTCCTACTGCTGCTGTAGTTTGTCAGCATACTCTCCAACATTTCACAGATGAAAACCAGGACATATGTGGCTCAGCAACATCAGAGTGTGATGAAGATGGCAGAAGGTATTAATGAAGAAGAACACACAAGTTAGGAGAGGTAGTTTGCTTTTCCCTGATCCTACTGGAAAGGGTGAGACTCTGCCCCCACTGCTCCTCTCTTCCCACTGAATGCAAATTATGTTTACATTTTGAACTCACTTTCTCCAATTAAAGAAAAATTTAGGATGAAGGGGACAATAGGAGAGGAGAAAGAAGCTGGGACATTTTAAAAGCAGGTGGGAAAGTGGGATGACAGAGGATTTATCAGGACTGTCCCTGACTGTCCAACACTACAGTAATTGTAATTCCTAATTCTAAATAATTTCTACTTAAAGAATTGCAGCTTGTCTAAATGGTGAAAATACCCGTCATGGAATCAGCAGGGAATCCTACCTGTCTAAATGGGATCCCACATCAATTCACTGTAGTTGGAAGGACGGGGGCCCAAAATGGCAAAAACAACACAGGAAAAGTCTTTCTGGCTTTTCCTATAGTTTTTAAAAAAACAGTGAGGGAGTGTGCATTCCTGCTTGTTGGGACAAGTAATTCACTTTGAATTACTTCCCCATAGGAGGGGAAGTGCAAAGCTGATTGGCCAGATGGGAGCGGGGCTTGCTAACTGGGCAAGTGCCTGCTGCCACCATGTTGGATTTTCGTCTTATTGAGCAATCACTAGGGTGAAAAAAATGGGGTGTTGGATTTTTTGCTGTCCTGTTTAATCGAAAAATCACTCTAGTGCTCTAGTGCACCTTGGATATCATTTTTGTTTTAAAAAGTTTGGCAGTGGCAAAGTACAAACGTGAGTAAATAACTCGCAGCTGCCATCTAGCATGTGAAGCTTATGGGGTAAAAACACCATTAAGACAAATCGCTGCTGCTGCGAAATGCCATTACTGCAGGGCACTCTGGTTTGGGGATGTTCGTATAGACAAGCCCTTAATTTTTATTGCAGTCTTAATGTTAATATATAATTCCATAATGTGTTTAATCCATTTGTTAAATAATATTTTTAAAAGAAAAGCAAAACATAAGAAAACAAATAAAGTGTAGGCCTTGACCACTAGGCAAACCTGGAAAATGGTCCTGCCACCATAGTTGCCCACCGCTGCCTTATAACACAGAGAGACAATTCAAGGGTTCCTCATTTTTGCTCTCAGTGCTTCCAAACTGAAAGCTTTTCTTCCTTCAATCACTGTGTTATGTCCATTCTAAAGCACAGAGCAAGTTGAAAAAATATATAGCAAGAGCAGTGAGTATACAGGTAAATGTCCTCCTAGCAAGTAGCTCTTGTTGTACTTTGACAATGTAAAGCACATGTTGCCACCCTGTGGCGCTCTGAGGGAAAACTGATGAGACATAGGAAAAACCATGGAACTTGGCTTCCGTTCATTATAGGCAAGTTGCTTATTGGAAACAAAGACACATTGTAATAATAAATTAACAGATCTCTTATAGAAGCTCTCTTCATGCTTTCGCGGGCACAAAAGGTTGCTAACAGAAACAAGAAAACCACCCTGATCCCTAGCAGTGTGGTTAAGGCACAAGGCAATCAAGCCAATTCACTACCTTATATAAAAGAATGGGTTGGATCCAGCTTTCGGTCTGTGCAACCAGGGCAGCAGACGCAAACATTCCTGCCCCCTTTTCCCACAGGAGTCTTTATGTAGCCCCCACAAAGTACTACAGAGAATCTGGGGACTTGGGTAAATGAAGTGAGCTATACTTTCAGAGGAAAGACACAGTCCATAAGCAGAAAACTTGTTTGAAGAAGGCAGATTCTGGATTTAACCCAATATATGCATCTCCTTTCACCTCATGTAATGGGTAGGGTTGCCAAGTGAAATACAGGGCAGTGCTCCTGTACTTTTAAAGGTTGCATGGAAGAGGTAATTTCAACAGGTGTTGTTTGTCAGGCAAGCAGCTCCTACCAAAATTCCCTCTACTGGACAACAATAAATATAGGCACAAGGGGCCTTGTCCTGTATTTCACCTGTCAACCCTAACAGGTCAACATCCTTCACTGGTTTGGGGCCAATTCTCCTGCCCCTTTCCCTGGGATCGACTGCAAGCTGCACGTACTATTGGTGCCATATGCTGCCAAGATGTCATGACGAAAGTGACTGGAAGTTCATTTCAGACAATAATGGGGCCGCGTGCCTTATTTTAAAGGTGAATTATAATTCTTGGAGGCTTTTTTTCCCAAGGGGGAAAATCCGTGGTGGTAGGGGCTTTGAGTGTGATAAAAATGACGAGGAAGAACTCGAAGCAGTACATGGATTGTCTACCCCGTGTCAGCTAGTGGCATACCTTTATCTCCCTATTCTCCATATTTTCCTTCTGTAAAACCACTCTTTCCTGAAATCTGATATTGGGCAATAAGTTGTGCAGTCCTTGCTCCCTCTCTGTACTTTTCAGTCTCCATGTGATCAGAACTAGCATCAATGTTACTAAGTTGATTGGATTTGGTTATTTTCATCTATCTCCTCCTGCCTAATTCTGTAGGAAAGATTCCTGGGATCAGGGTAGTGGAACCTAGAAACATAGAGAGAGAGCAGCTGGTTATGTTACCACAGTAATGGGACCCTGTGAGAATCACAATCGGCTACCATAGCTAACTGTGGGCTTTTTACTACTTGAGATGAAACGGTCCCAGCCAAAGGCATTGACCTTTCCTTTGTTGGCCATCTCCCTTCTAGCAGTGTGTGACAAGGGGCATCCCTGAAGTTTACTAGATGAACTGTCAGATGATAGCATCAGTGACATCCTGCAAATGCCGTGCCTTGGATTTTAGTGGTAGTTCCTTGTTGCTGCCACTACAAAAATCTGCGGAACCTGTTAAACTTCCCAGGTTTCTGGGTGTGATCAGACCTCAAAGTCAACTTCTCACCAGACAGCCTCAAGGGGAAGGCACTGCTTCCAATACAATGTCTCTGGAACCATTGCAGCTTGTGGTTGTGGTGAGTGTTGCATTGCTTCAGGCAAAGCAAAGAGGTGGTTATACATGTTCATGGGGGGATCAATGACTACTCATCTTCAGTGATGGCTACATATTTTCTCCAGTATCAGAGGCAGCATGCATCTGAAAGCCACTTGTGAGGAAATATCACCAGGGGGGTGCTATTGTAATCATGTCCTGCTTGTGGACTTCCCATTGGCATCTGGCTGGCCACTGTAGAACAGAGTACAGGACAAGATAGGCATTTGCTCTGATCCAGTGAGGCTCTTTTTAGTCTTCTGTGGCAACACTTATGAGCCATGAAGTAAAAAAGTGTCTTGCCAGATCAAAACAGAGAGCTATACTTAGGAGATTTTCAGACGCAATTTTTGGGTCTATATATTCCCAAACAGCTCCATTGCTGCCGTGTGGCAGGGGAGCAGTTTTGGACGACGCCGTTCTTCTGCTGAACCCCTCCGTGTCACTTCTGTGACAGAATGGAGGAAGCCGCGTCATATTTCACTCACGATTGTTGCCCGTGAGTGAAATATGACACGGCTTCCTCCATTCTGTCACGGAAGTGACACGGAGGGGTTCGGCAGAGGAACAGTGTCGTCCAAAACTGCTCCCATGCCGCGCGGCAGCAACGGAGCTGTTTTGGAATATATAGACCCAAAAATCACGTCTGAAAATCTCCAGAGTCCAGCATTCTGCTTCTGATAGCAACCAGTCAATTGTTTCAGTGCACTCAAAAACAGGTATTTTCTCTTTAGATTTTCCTTTGTAAATATATGGATTTGTGAGTAAAGGAAAAACACAGTAGGGTAGGGAGGAAGGTTCTAATAAAAGCTTAAAGTGTTGGGGCCATCTTTGGTTGCAGGTAGGGATGCTAAAACAAGACACTTCTGAAATTCCATTCTTGTTTATTTCAAAGTCTGGCCGTTCCCCTGTGATTTGGCAGCTGAGTGCAGAACAAAGGCATGCATTCCCCTGCATTTTGGCTAGCTATTTATGTTACCTCTTGGTACGAAATACTTGGTACTAAATATTTTAGGTTATTTTCCTGTTGTTGTATTTTAAATAACCAGCGAGAACTTGATTGAAAAATTTACAAGCAAAATTTTAAAACCATATAATTGCAAAGTGATTCTCTGCTCTTGCTCCAGCTCTTTCCTTTCTTGGGGGTCAGGGTAAAGTATGTTTTCTTATATGGGATTCAGTAGGCACTCTTCCCTTGCCTCAGACTCGCCCTATCATGATCTTAGCGAACAGTCAATTAAGTACACATGGTGAAGAATCCTGGGTTCATTTGGGGGAAGAGCTGGCATGATCTTATCTTCCCATTTGTACAACTTAAAAAGCCTTGATTTACATGCAAAAATAGGCCAGGCAGGAATATCTTCCCAGAGGGTCCATACTGAACACCTAAGCAAGGAGAGTAAGGACACAAAACACCCAGGATCAGCTACCTTGCAACAGGTAATTGACATAACTACCTATTTGACGGTCAGAAACATTGTGTTGAACATGAGCATTGTTGTTGTTGTGTGCCTTCAAGTCATTTCTGACTTATGGTGATCCTAAGGCGAACCTATCATGGGTTTTTCTTAGACTGAGAGTATATGACTTGCCCAGGGTCACCAAGTGGGTTTTCATGGCCAAGCAGGAATTCAAACCCTGGTCTCCAAAGTTGTAGTCCAACATTCAAACCACTACACCATACTGGCTACTTAGATGTGGACTTAAAGTAGACCCACTGAAATCAGTGGGACCTAGCTGAGATCCAATCCATTATATTGGTATGGCCAGTTCATGCCCTGCTCCAATCTTACCTCCAGCCACATGTCAAAACCGTTGCAGGAATTTACCCCTTTGGGGCCATGGTGTTAATTTTCAGATTCCCTAATACTAGTTACATTGAGTAACCTTTCCTTTACTCCAGTGAGCTTGAGGTGACATACAGAACTGTCTTTCACCCTTTGTTGTCCTCACTACCTGTGGGGTAGGTCAGTCTGGGAGTACGTGACTGTCCCAAAGTCACCCAATCATTTTCATAGCTGAATGAGGACTAGCACCTGACCCTTGCAGGTCTCAGTTCAGCACTCTAACCAGTAGCTCATCATTTGCTAATCGAGTTATTAGATTGTATGCAAACATCAGATAAATTGATCTACCAAGTTTGACAGGTACCACCACCTAAAGTCTAAGTTGCTATAATTAGAAATACAATCAGATGCATAATGGCTATTAGTGTATGTCCCAGGATGGCATGGGTTGGATCGAAAGTGCAGAAAGGCTCCACTTTGGATTACGAGTCCCAAAAGCCAGAAAGGCCACTGGTCATGCTGATGGGTTTTCTAGGAGTTGTAGTCCCCAAAAGCATTCTAGGCTGCACCAATAGGAGCATAGTGTCTAGATCAAAGGAAGTAATAGTGCCACTCTGTTCTGCTTTGGTCAGACCTCACCTGGAATACTGGGTCCAGTTCTAGGTACCACAATTCCAGAAGGATATGGACAAGCTGGAACATGTCCAGAGGAGGACACCCAAAATGGTGGGAGGTCTGGAGGCCATGCCCTATGAAAGTGGCTTAGGGAGCTGGGCATGTTTAGCCTGGAGAAGAGAAGGTGAAGAGGTGACATGGTAGCCATGTTCAAATATTTGAAGGGATGTCATACTGAGGATGGAGCAAGCTTGTTTTCTGCTACTCCAGAGACTAGGATATGGAGCAATGGGTTCAAATTACAGGAAAAGAGATTCCATTTAAACATTAGGAAGAACTTCCTGGCAATAAGAGCTGTTTGACAGTGGAACATGTTGCCTCAGAGTGTGATGGAGTCTCCTTCTTTGGAGGTTTTTAAACAGGGGCTGGATGGCCATGTGTCGGGCGTGCTTTGATTGTGTGTTCCTGCACGACAGAGGATTGGACTGGATGGCCTTTATGGTTTCTTCCAACTCTATGATTCTATGAACTTTTCCTGAGCTCTAGTTGGTCTTCATCCTTCTGTGCATGGAAAGAGCTTTCCTCCCACTGTCAGAAGATGAGACTTTTATCAGAGGAAGGGAACTTTCAACTCAACCCAAGTACTGTGACTTATTAGAGACACACCTAATTATGGAAATATAGAATGGCAGAGTAGTGTCTCAGTTTAAAGCTAAACTTTAAAATAGCACAATGGCTGGGATGGACCTGTCCTTCTTCTGCTGAAGGTATTCAAGCAGTTTCCTGAACTTGTATACTCAGGTGCAGGCACCAGGTGTGGAACAGCCTCTTAAAATTTAAACAATCTTATGAGCATTGCACCCTAGGTATTTTTATCTCTGTCTATATATTTTCCTTAACTGTGAAGGGTGAAGGAGCATTAAATGCATTTCTTCAAAGATTTGACATGAGCAACATACTCCTTAGTGTTTAAATCTCTTGCTCAATGCACAGAGTAGGCCAGCAATATCTAGACCCTTGTTCGTAGACCACAATAAGAAATAGTTGCACGGGTGACATGCAAACTACAGAGTCACTCTCCAACTCTGCAAAGGATTCTGATAGATATCCCCAACATGGCTCACCAACACAGACTAAATAACTTTCTGCTGATAGATGTAGAGTTAGTTCTTCTTATGGTAAACACTGCAGTGAGCCAGGTCAGAAATAATTACACTGTGGATATGGAAAAGGTATGTGCTAGGAAACATAAGCAAGTCATTCTGGGAGGTTTGGCATACAGGCATCTAAAAGGGATTTTAAAAATTCCACATTGTTACACATATAGAGCTCATAGAGAACTAACTACAGCATGAGTATAGCCAAGCTTACACAGTTTTGCTAGTTTTCCAGTTGTACACAATTTTGTACCCTTGGCCACGCTGCATATGACTTAGGAATTCAGGTTTGTAGAAGCTCATGTGAAATATATGTAGCATTGCAGCCATAAGTTTAGACTTCTTTACCATAGTTCAGTGCTTTTCATGCAGAAAGTCTCACATTTGATCCCTGACGTTCCCCAGTTAAAAGGGTCAAATCACACATGGCATAAAAGCAGAGTTTGAAAAGTAAGTAGATACCATTATAGTTACAATTTTAAAAGTAACTCTCCTGTCACTGAAAGTAATTTAAAATACTTCTTAAAACATCTGTACTAAAAGGCACTTTCCAATGGCACAAAAACATTTTTATTCCATTTTGCCATTGACTCAACACATACAAAAAGCTTGAGGCAGCAGCCTGGGTCAGCATTTCAATCATGTGATATTCCTCCATCATTTAGTGAGCCACACTAAATTCCACCATCATTTAGTGAGCCACACACCACATAACCATAAATAGTAAATGTAACTATCCCCAAGTTACAACACTAATGTAATGTAGTTATGCCTTTGGTTTTGGGGAAAGGAATTCATTACAAGTTGCTATTTATAAGTAGTTATTTCCAAACTGTGCAAAAGAGGTCTACTTGAGATCCTGGAGAACCACTGTTGAGGACAGTAGTAGGTCAAGAGTGGGCAACTGTGTTTTTGCCTCCAAGCCCCCCCACACACACATACACACAAGCATGCCTCAGCATCACAAATTCAGTCAAAAATTGCCTCAAAATGCAACCCAAGAATGATTGCTGGTTTGTATTTCCAGATTTTCTGCCAATTTTGTAGTTTAAATAAATATGTTGGGAGCTATGGAGGTGTTAAAAGGTTGTTTTCCAGTAATTTTTTGTTTTGGAAAATTTGAAGGAGGTGTTTTTCAAATGGGGCCCCAGGGACTTTGGGGTTGCTGAAAGATGCTTGTTGGGCATAAAAACAGAGTTGATAGATAAATAAGCTGACCAGGTATAAATCAGATGTCCATGAACCTAAAGACAAACTATTAACAACAAATATTTCTCAAGGAAGTTGACCTGGGCCTATATGCACAAATCATATTATTAGGACAGACAGGGAGGATATTGGCTGAAAGATGATGGGTAAAACAGGCATACACAGACATGAAAGTCATGATACTTGGGGAGATACTGGGTGGGTATAGCGTGTGTTTCAGAGATGGGTGGCTGTAGTATTCTATTCTTTTCATTCATGTAAAGTCTGGACATCTAGAAAGTGACTATTTGATTTAACAGTTGGCGTAAAGAGATTCTATCAAATCAGGATCTGAAAAGCTTTAATTATTAAATTCGTAATGCTCAAATCAGAAGGAGGACAGTCTCCAGGCCTCTATCCACTAAGAGCTATGGCTTTCCCATTCCCTGATGGTCTTCTGTGAGAGTATGAAGACCTTCCTCTATCTGAAATTGCTCTGGTTGTTGGTAGAGATGCAGCTATAAAGGTGTGTGGCAAAATGAGAGCATCCTTCCCCAAAATTAGAATTCTGCCCTCAATGAATTTTTCTTCAGTCTCCAAATTAGCATTGCAGTGACTTAAAACTTCAGCTGAACATTTAGAAATACAGTTTAGGCAGCCAAAGAAAAGGGGCAGGCAATGTCACTATGCACCAACGGCACTACATTTCTGCAGTGGTTGGATTGGATGCTCCTGTGAGGCAATGCTGATGGTAGCACTACTATTAATAGGGTCTCCCATGTCAGACAGGCTTTTGCTGAGGAACCAGACTAAATGTGCCAAACAGCAACAGGGCAGCAGAAGTAGTGGGGGGTGACACTGGCAAAGGATCTCTCAGAGACAACGACAGTGGTGCCATAGAAGGAGGCACGGTAAACTTCCTTTTGGAGATCTTTTACCACAAAAACCCTATGATGAGACAATGCAAAATGAAACAAGAGATGGTGGCAGAAGATGAAACTCCCAGGTCGGATGGCACTCAATGAGCTACTGGGATCTAGCACAGGACAACTAAGAGTAGCACTGTGGCTAATGATGCAAATGGACTCAAGCTGAAAGGACATTCGGCTGTTGATGTGCTCAGAGGTGAAAGGAAAGTCCAAAGCTGCACAACAAATATTAAAGGAACATGGATTGTGAGAAGCATGAATCTGGGAAAGCTACATTGTAAAACAAGAAATGAAATGTATAAACATTGCAGTACTTGGGGTGAGTGAGCTAAAGTGGTCAGGAATGGGACATTCTGAGTCAGATAATTACAAAGAGTTTTACTCAGGAAATGAAAATCTAAGACGAAATGGGGTGGCATTTATAGTGAGGAGAGACATAGCAAAAGTTATCAAAGGATAAAATGCTAAGTCTGCCCAAAAAATGTCAACAAGACTTCAGGGAAAACCCATCAATATAACCTTAATCCAAGTGTATGCTCTAACTACAGAGGCAGAAGAAGAAATTAAAAGATTCTGTACTGGAGTCCAGGAGGAAATTGACAACACACCAAAGCACAACTTCTTGTTAATCATAGGTGACTGGATGCAAAAATAGGAAACAGAGCAGAATCAAAGGTTGTAGGAAAATTTGGCCTAGGATCAAGAAATGAAGCAGGAGAATGACTGACTGAATTTTGCAAGGCCAACAGTCTGTTCATTGCAAACACATTCTTCAAGCAACCCAAGAAGTGACTGTATACATGGACATCACCTGATGGCCAATATAGAAATGAAATAGACTACATAATTGGAAGCAGAAGATGCAGAAGCTCCATTCTCTCTGTTAAAAAAAAAATGGGGACGTGCGCCTGGTGAGGGGTGAGTTTGGCAGTGGGGGTGCGTGCCTGGTGGGGAGTGGGTTTGGTGGTGGTGGGTGAGTTTGGCATCAGGAGGGGCGCACGTGGCAGATTGTGGCACAGACCATGAACTATTAATATCAAAAGAGTAAAAGCTAAAGAAGAACACTAGACAAACCATCATGCTGAAATACTACCTGAAAAACCTCCATGTAGAATTTAAAGATAATGTGAAAAATAGATTTGCACTATTATGCCTAATTGACTAGGAACCAAAAGAACTTTGAACTGAAGACAGGAACATTGTCAGGAAGAATCTAGAAAGACACTACCTGTAGCCAAAAAGAAAAAGAAGTCTCAACAGATGACAGATGAAACTCTCCAAACAGTTAAGGACAGACAAGAAGCAAAAGTAAAAGGTGACAGAAATATAGTCAGAACCCTGAATGCAACTGTTCAATGACTCGTGTGCAAAGACAAGGAGAACTCTTGAAGTATTCAGTGCAGAGAAATAGAAGGTGACAACAAAAAAGGAAGAACAAGACCTCTTCCACAAGATCTGAGAAATTAAAGGGAAATTTAAACCAAGAGTGAGGGTGCTCTATGACCAGCAGGGGAACACACTACATGACCAAGTATAAATTAAAAAAACAATGGAAACAATACACAGAAGAACTATATAAAAGAGATGAAAGGATGACAGATTCATTCAAGGAAGAACCATATGAAGACCAACCTCCAGTTTTAGTAAGTGAAGTGGAAGCTGCACTCAGAGGACTTGAAAGAAATAAATCACCAAGAACAAACAGTCTACCAATAGACCTACTTCAGTCTACAGAGACAGAATCTACTCTGGTTTTAAATAAAATCTGTCAACAAATATGGAAATAAAACAATGGCTACAGATTGGAAACACTCAATATACAATCCAGTCCCCCAAAAAGGGGACACAAGGGTTTGTAATAACCACAGGACCACTGCATTAATTTCCCATGGCAGCAAAGTGATGCTCAAAATTTAAGAGGCAATAGGGATCATATTGCAAACAGATGTACATTGTTGGATAATGGAGCACACCAAGGAATTTCAAAAGAAAATCAGCCTGTGTTTTATAGATTATAGCAAAGCCATTGATTGTATAGATCATGAAAAACTATGGCTTGCTCTTAAAGAAATGGCTGTACCACAACATTTGATTGAAGGAGGCATGAAAATCGGAGGAAAGAATACCAAAAAATTAAGATATGCAGATGACACCATACTATTAGCAGAAAATAGTGAAGACTTGGAATGATTACTAAAGAAAGTCAAGGGAAAAGGTGCAAAGGCAGGTCTAACATTGAACATTAAGAAAACAAAAATAATGGCCACATATGATTTACATAACTTTAAAGCAGATGAGGAAGACATTGAAATAGTTCAAGATTTTTCATACCTTGGCTCAATCATTAATCAGGATGGAGACTGCAGTCAAGAAATCAGAAGACTAGGACTTGGAAAGGCAGCTATGAAGGAACTAGGGCAACTGAAGTATAAAGATATATCATTGACTACAAAAGTGAGGATTGTCCATGCCATTGTCTCTCAAATTTCTATTTATGATTGTAAAAGCTGGACAGTGAAGAAAGTTGAAAGGAAGAAAGTCAACTCATTCTGTGGTGTCAATAAGGCTGCTGTGTCACCCCTTCCCCTGACAGTGTCACTTGGTACAGTTCAGCCTCTCCACACATCCCTAGTGTCACCATTGACTCATTTGAAATGTGGTGCTGGAGAAGAGTTCTATGGATACCATGGACTGTGAAAAAGACAAATAAATGGGTCCTAGAACAAATCAAGCCTCAACTCTCCCTAGACTGAGATTGTCATACTTTGGCCATATCATGAGACGACATGACTCACTAGAAAAGACAGTAATGATTGGCAAGGTGGAAGGCAGTGAGAAAAGAGGAAGACCACATTACCGATCGATGGACTCAATCAAGGAAGCCATGGCACTGAGTCTGCAAGATCTGAACCAGACTGTTAAAGATAGGGTGACGTGGAGGTCTCTCATTCATAGGTAGCCATAAGTCAAAGCCAACTTGACAGCACTTAACAACAACAATGAAATTATTAAGGTAATGTGGACACAGCAAATGTAAAAGTTCTAGGTGTGAACAATTTTCAGTATCTCACTCTCTGCAGTGCTTGAAGTTTGGGGATTGAAGGAAAATTTATTTGGGAAGAGAATTCTTATGTGGGGAATGCCTGCATTCTACACACACACACACACACACACACAGTTACACTCCTGGTTATTGGTGATTTTAATAAATTCTGGTTGATGGATTCTTGCTGTATTTCTTATGGTTTAATATGGGTGGGATATTCCTGGTCTTTCTTCTTTTTAGCAATTTATTTTATATTGATGTTTAATGTTGTATTATATGTTTTTATTTTATATTTTTACAGAATGTATTTATCTTTCTTTGCTAGCTGCCATAATTTTTTTTTAAAGTGGGAAATAAATGTTTCAATGAAACAAATGCTCAAAAAAAAAAAAAAAAACCAAGAAGATCCTGCAGATTGATATATTTTGCTGAATTTTGGCTCTTGCAAAATCTCAATCGCCACAACACATTGCCTGCCTGATTTATCTACACACACTTTGTGTTGATTATTTTGAAGAAATAGTGCAATTAAGATCATTTCAAGGCTATTGAAGAAGGTATTCAAGTTACAGCTTATGAAACTGCTCTTCCTGCAAAGTATGTGAAAATACACTGAACATGCACCGCTGAATATACTGTTTTGTTTAATTCAACATTATATAATGTTAAATACATTATTTAATCAATACTTAAAACCACATTTTTTTAAAATTATTCCAGTTAATATGTACTATTAATCTTCTAGCTTACCTACCAACCTTGATTCCTTCCCGTTTTCACTGAGGATGGGAGCACATTCCTCATTGCCTTTTGTCTCTACCCTCAGTTTGTGGCTTGTACCATATTTTGGAGAAAGGTCAATGCTTGGGGAAGGTACTTCTTTGGACTACAACTCCCAGAACCCCCAGCCACATAAGCTGCAATCCACAAATTTCACAAGTGCTAGAAAAGGCTGACATGAAGGTGAAAGAGGGATCTTGCTATCATTGTTAGTCTTAGCTTCCCAACACATGCATGTTGTACACCAGGGGTGAGCAAAGTGCAGCCCATGGGCTGCATGCAGCCCCCAAGGCCATTTTCATGATCCCCAAGGCCACCCAAAATTGGGGGGGGGGAAGGATAAATTGCCCAAAATATCCCAAATTCACCTCTACATGGTGTGGAGGGCATTTCCACCACATTTGGAGATACCATGGGACACTCCCAGGGTTAAATTGGTCCCTCAAAAAAAAAAATTGCTCCAAAATGCCCTTAGGGGGTTATGGGGGACGTTTCCACTATGGGCAGGGCTAGGCCAATTTATGCCCAGGAAAAGCCTTTTTTGAACAGGAAGTTTCAAAGGCCAGGAAGGCCCAAAAACATGTTAGTGCCTCCCATGTCTCCTAGAGGGTGTTTGGGGGCAAAATTTGGTGCAGGAGTGGATGCTGTGGGGAGGTGCTGCCCTCCAAGGTCTCCTGGGGGGGGTGTTAATGTGCCCCCCTAGCCCTTCATAGTTGCCCACCTCTGCCATACATAATATGCAATGGGGTGTGCACTTAGTAGCATTATGTGCAATTAGTGTTGCCAGGTCAGGTTATCCAAGGCCAAGTTTCCAGGGCCCAAATCTGAGACCTCTGGATGCCGGCTGTTGATTTCACATGGGGTGAGCCCTAGTGATGCCATTAAGCATGATACATTATGTGTCCCTCACAAGTGCTCAGAGCAAATCATTAAAAGTATAAATACCAAATCTAACAAAGGAGACAATGTTTATCTGGTCGAGAAATACTTTTCCAAACTCTGCATTGAACTGGGGGGGGGGACCACAACACTTTTTCCTGTTCCATTTTTAATACCTTTGCAAGCATTGCTTGCCAATATAATATATGTGAGCTGTAGTCCCAAATGTCCTGTATAATGTATGAGAAGTGTACTGGTAGTTAAACGAAAGAAAGCTTACAAAGCTCTGCTTTGAACAGAAAACAGTGCACAATAGCATACTGCAGTGGGGGCAGGACAGAACATGGGGGAGAACGATTTTAAGGTGTTACTCTTGCCCTGAGATTCCTCTGCTTCAGCCCTGAACACTGAAGAAAAAAAAGTCCAGGGCCGGAGATCTGGGAGCCCTCTATGTGATAATGTCTGTGTAGACATCATATAGGAAAACTGCATATACAGTATATGCCACTCATGAGCTGTCTTACAACTGGAGCTATTAAAAGCCAACAGTCTTAGTTGGTACACCACTCTTCCTCACCAGATCCAATGTGGAAATGAATGAGTTAAAAAGAAAAGGGGGAATGAAAATGCTGGATATCAATCTCTAACCATTAAGACAACGTTCTGATAGGCAAACACAAAAATAAAGAGAAGTCACCACCCCTGCTGCGTCAGTCCTAAGAAGCAACCTCAGCTGTTTGATTAAATGGTACAGAATAAACTCAGCTCTCTAGTTAACTCAGCCATTCACCAACTTGTCCTGAGGATCCTTCAACCACAAAATGAAGCATATGAAGTTCTGTCGTCCCCCCCCCCCACCGCCAGCCAGTCAGCTGATCAAAAAACTGTTTCCCTCCTTCTCTGCAAAGGGAAACTCTTCACAACAGAATTGGGGCTGCACAGTCTTTGAATGCAAACCCAGTACTACTGTGCAGTGGCAGAAAGTAAAATAGCAGCTCTACTAGCAGCAAGGCTAGCACATAGGGACTGCCATCATGCTGGGAGGAAAAGAGCAGTCCATATATTTCAGTTGGGGGAGTGGGAAAGATGTGAAAGTAGCTTGAAGTTGCAGCCTCCTGCTGGACACAAATGCTACTGCTTCCTCTACAAACTCATTAAAGTATACTGTACACACTTGTTCTCTTGATGACATCTCAAATCATTTGAACAGCCTTCCCTGACCTGTGGGCCTTTTAATATGTTGGACTGCAACCCAATGATCTCGACTCATATGTCTCATCATGCTTGCTGGGGAATGATGGGAGCTGTTAGTCACAGGTGTAGCTATGGGCAGGGGGCAAAAGGAAGGCCTTTCCCCGCATAAGAATTTTCCCACCAATGAAATTTTCCTTCAGCACCCTAATTATTAGCATTACAGAGAGTGAAGCACTGAAAATAATTCACACTTAGAAATCTTACATTTGCTCTGCTCACCTTCTCTTGGTCACTTTGCCCATCTATTTTCTTTGGATGCCTAAACTGTTATGTGCAACTGAAAATTTTACGTTACTGTAATGTGAACTGAAGGAAATTTTCATTGGGGGAGAGGACAGAATTTTTATTTTGCCCCTCCCATAGCTACATCATGGTATTAGCCCAATTCAAGGTGGATCAAGAAAGGAATCATTTGAAGAAACAAAAATGCTGGTTTATTTTGTTATGTGTGCCCCACCTTATCCATACATTTTAGGGTTTCGTGTTAGAACAAGAACTATTTAAAACTATGTAGCTACTACTAAGTAATAAGTCAACAGAAAATTAAAATGAAGAGTAGGCAAGACTAGAGTGCCCTTTGTCAGCAGAAAGGCTTTAAAAGCAATGGTACACATTAAACCTAATACTATTACTCCTCCACCACAACTGCCCAATGAAAACTGGCCTAGCCCATTGTACAGAACAAAACAGTTCAGACAGCAGACTTCCCAGCTGTTTGAGTTCAGAAATGCATCTTAATATATAATGCTCTTGGGTATGTTGCTGTTTCCAGTGTGCTGATTGGCCACTTAGGAAACTGACCAACCAATCAAAGCTCTGTTGGGCAGCCAATCAGCACATTGGGGGTGGGAACTTGTGGAAGTGGAAGCCCTTTCTAAACATGGTGGCAGCAGAGGAGGTGTGAGTATCAGGAGTGTGTGTGGCATGTGTGTGTAACATGGCGTGTGCCTGAGCGTGGGGGGCGGTGGGGTGGGTGGGAGCAGTGTGTTTCACAGCAAGGGGCACAGCAGGGGGTGTGCGCACCTGGTGGAGGGGGTGGGTTTGGCAGTGGTGGGGCACACGCCTGGCAGGGGCATGCCTGGTGGTGGTGGGGTGAGTTTGGCAGCGGGGGTGCACGCCTGGTGGGGGGATGAGTTTGGTGGCAGGGTCACGTGCCTGGCAGGGGCGAGTTTGGTGGCAGGGGCGTGTACCTGCCAGGGGGCAAGTTTGGCGACAGGGCCGTGCACCTGGTGGGAGGTGAGTTTGGCAGTAGGGGGGCACATGACTGCCGTTTTATATGTATAGATAACGGTGTATGTTACACCAGGTATAGCTAGTACTGTAGAATCATAGAGTTGGAAGAGACCACAAGGGCCATCCAGCCCAACCCCCTGCCTTGTAGGAATACACAATTAAAGCACTCCCAACAGATAGCCATCCAGCCTCTGTTTAAAAACCTCCAAAGAAGGAGACTCCACCATACTACGAGACAGTGTATTCCACTGTCAAACAGCTCTTACTACCAGAAAGTTCTTCCTAATGTTTAGGTGGAATCTCTTTTCCTATAATTTGAGTCCATTGCTCCATGCCCTAGTCTCTGGAGCAGCAGAAAACAAGCTTGTTCATTCTTCAATACATGACATACTCCTCAGTATGACATCCCTTCAAATATTTAGACATAGCTATCATATCCCCTCTTAAGCTTCTCTTCTCCAGGCGAAACATACCCAGCTCCCTGACTCCTCATAGGGCATGGCTTCCATACCTTTCACCATTTTGGTCACCCTCCTCTGGACACATTCCAGCTTGTCAATGTCCTTCTTGAACTGTGGTGCCCAGAACTGGAACCAGTATTCCAGGTGAGGTCTGACCAAAGCACAATGGAGAGGTACTATTACTTCCCTTGATCTAGACACTATACTCCTATTGGTGCAGCCTAGAATCACACTGGCATTTTAAACTGCCATATCACACTGTTGATTCTACTAAGACTCCTAGATGCCTTTCACATGTACTGTGTCAAGCCAGGTGTCACCCATCCTATATCTGTACATTTCTTTTCTTTCCTGCCTAAACATAGTACCTTACATGAATTTCAACATTTCTCCTTGTTGAAATTCATCTTGTCAGTTTTGGCCCAGCTCTCTAAACTGTTAAGGTCATTTTGAATTCTGATAGTGTCCTCTGTGCTACGTCTAAGCTACAAAATATGTCCTGGACCCCCAAAGCTTTTCCATCTGGAATAGGTGATATCATTTCATTACCAATTGTGAGTCTGGGGTTCTTTCACACTACACACTGCTCTTCCAGCCTTTGGTGTTTCAGCAATGATTCAATCAAGCAGTTAAGTGACCATTTCTTAATCTATACCATAGAGAAATCTTTCCTATACCCCTTCCTGTCCAACCTTGCAAGGTTGTCGCAAATCCATCAATTTCTATCTCTCTGCAATTAAAACAATCTGTTGAATTTTGGTTTCCTTTGTCTATTCTGTGGGAGAGCTATCCAAGCTTTGCTATTGCTAAAGTCACCCCTCCAGGGCACTGAATATAGTATAAATATTAGAGCCCTAACAATAGTAAAGGGTGCTGCAATGGAAGAACCCAGCCACTCTTTCTCAGCACAGAACCTCCTGTGCCACCCTCAGACGCCTGTCTGAGTATCCTCACTGCACACAACTTTCCTCTTGAAGACTGGTAACTATCACCCTATCTTCCCAGACCTCTCTTCCTCTATGCAATCTTTCTGTCTTACTCTGCTATAGCCTTGGATGGTTCTTAAGCATGTGTATGTTAGCTCACTTTTGTGTTATTCCAATAAAATACTTTATTTCACTTTAACTGGAATGCTCTCTACAGTTAGTACTGGTATAAATAGGTGAAAAGATCCCCAAAGTTACCCTCCTCTTGCAGGCCTCCTTTTGAGCTAATGATTCTCCAAAATATTATAGGATATTTTGGCATCACGGGTGGGACTCTAAAGCATCCCACACCTCTTAGGCTTTGGCCCTGAATTCTCAGGACAGTCCTAACCTGACAACTCTATTGCCCAGCCCTTCTCTAGATTCTGTAATTCCTTTTGAATGTTTTCAGTCTGTTAGACCTCAGGGTCACCTTATAAAATCAAGCATTACTAGATGGCTGTTCTATTGCACTTTCAGTGGAACAGTTTGCATTGACTTAATATCTAGACTTGCTCACTGTTACTAAGAAATCCCACTGTACTAACATACCTTGTCTTATGGATTTATTGGAAGCTGTAAACCCATTAACAGACTGAATGCTCAAATGCTTCAGGTTCCAAAACACAAGCATTTGGCCAGCTTCATTGTGAATCTTTCAACACTGATTGCAAACAAAATATCAGTTATTACAGTAGGCAGGGTTTGTGAGCAGCCGGAGAAGAGCAGGAATGTGGTGAGGCCCCCATACAGAAAAAGGAAAGAAGCCTCAGAGTGTACATTTTGGGTTCAACATGCTTCAAGTTAGAATCTTCAAGGGTTAAACACAGCTCTGTTGTGCAGTACAGAACTACTTTGCAACAAAATCACTGGAGGGGTCACCTTTTTTGCACCAGCCACTGGGAATTACATCTGCTCCAACCTGCATACTTCTAATCTGTGTTTCTTGGGGCTTGTGTACATGGGCAATAAAACCCATACTCACCCTGTATTAGTGGCACAGCTGACACACAAATTTTCAATGATGCACACTTTCACTGGGTTTTCTGCAAGAAACCCCAGAATCTGTAAGATTTGCAGTTTCCTCCACATTTGAAGGGGGACACCTGGATTTTTGGCCATGTGGCAACTGAGAGCAAAGCTGGGGCAAGACTTCCAGTAGACAGCATTCCATTCTGGCACGCTTTTTTAAAAAAATATTTTAATTTTCAATAGTGCACATACCTGGATAAAAGTATTGCTGCTTATCCAGTAATACAGTACTCTGGGACCATATATATTTGTTCACATGCACGAGCAAATAGAAAAACACTGAAGCAACCCCCAGCCATGTGGCCAGAAATAATATGACGTGATCAGTGTAGGGCTGTCCTTTTACTCCAAAACAATCGGACAAGCCCCTGTGTATGTGGCCGCTTACAGGGCCACCGCAGATCAAAGAAATCCATTGTGGCTACAAGATAGATCCGGGGTTTCCTGCCAGTGTAGACAAGCCCTTTGTCACACTGGAATGTTAGAATGTTTGGACCTGGCATATATTAGAATCAGATGGACTTTTATGCTTTTGGCAAATTCAAGCTGAGCTTCAGAGAGGAGAACCACAAGATCGAGCTATATGAATCAGAGCTGTTACCTACTGAGGCACTGTTGAGTGAGTTCAAATGTTTAAAATATTTCTTATGTGATTTCCCTCTTCTGAGTCTTCCAACATGTTATTGTTCTTGCTTATACACTCAGAGACTTAGGTCTTTTTATTGCAAAGTTAAGGATGCTGTCAGCACTTAATGGTGTTACAAGTAGGACAGGCAGTATTGTGCTGAAATATGTTAAACAAACAAAATGTCACACTGCAAATTCAAATAATTGTGGGATAATATTATTTTGCTTCTCACTGTGCTGAAAAAAAATTCTCACCAAGATCTCCACATGGTGTCCCTAGTGCTAACCACTGAAATGTAGATGCTTGGAAAGAGACAGCTGAAGAGCCATAAATGAAAGATTAAGACAAATGCAGACCAAATTCAGCACCAGTGTGACTCCTATTGTAAATATGTCTGAAACCACTGTCAGTGCCATGGAAAAACAGCAACAGATGTGAAAGACTAGGAAAAGTGTTAATGTACCCAAAATAAAAAGACACAGATGTACTAACAGTGGGCGACGTGTGTGTTTCTGCTCCTTGCCAAATCCACCAAACACATCAAGTTCCCCAGCTGTGAGCCCACACACATTGCTCCAGATGTGGACACCTCTACTGAATAGCCTCTCACAGATTAGAGCACCCAAGGCAGGGTCCTCAGACTCACCCAAATGGCCACTTCATCCCCTCAGCTTTTGACTTCCAGTGATACTCGGGCAGTATCAGAGGTCTATAGTTTTTAATTGAAAAGAGTACAGACGAAGCTGGTATCTAGATGGCCGTAGGCCAAGGGCAAGAGAGATTTAATATCTTTGCTAGTGATTTGAAAGCCACATTAGAAATGTTTGCCAATGGCACCACATATTTATTTCTGGAACTAGAATTCCTTTTAATGAAGGCAGAGGTTCTCAGACTCAAGCTGCAGAAGACCACACACCCACTCTTTAAGGGCTAATTGCATGCCCTATACATTGCCCTACAATTTGGAAAGGGAAATTGTGTGTTTTTCCAAATGCTTTTGGACTACAACTCCCACAATCCCTCTTCAGTACCTATACTGTTGAGGGTTGACAGATGGTGCAGCAATAACTTTTGGAAGGCCACACATTCAAAGCCTTGCCCTCATGTATAGGCAGCAAACACATAATAGGTAGCTATAACAGGTTCTTATGTAGTATGGTAGCAGATAATACCATTCAGAAAGCAACAACTTTCTGAACAGGTTGAAGGGATCATGAATACCTTCTTTTACATTTGAATGAAATAGGAGAATTATTACAGACAGTTAAAAAAAATCTAGTACATCATATTAAATTTCCAGATTAGTTAATATAAACACTTTCTAGTTACTTTATACTGTACAGTTGTCCCTTCATATTCGCCAGGGTTTGGTTCCAGGACCCCTGTGAATACCAAAATCCATGAATACTCAAGTCCCATTATATGCAATGGCATAGCAAAATGGTGTCCCTTATATAAGATGGCAAAATCAAGGTTCGCTTTTTGGATTATTTTTTAAAGAATATTTTCAAGCCGTGAATACTTAAATTTGTGGATACCAAATCCGTGGATACGGAAGGACAACTGTATTTCTGTTTCCCACCTACCAAGGTACCTCTGTGTTTTGCTAAAGGATTGTTACAGTTCCAAAAAAAAAATTTTTTTTTTTAAAATTGTTATTGGTTCCCAGCAATCCTGGGCCCAAGTTGAAGCCATCATATCAACTTGTAGAGCCTCATTTGACTGCTCCTAGCCCCTTCTTCCCTGTGACACCAGGCCCTTCCTCTCCCTCAGTTTGGGACGCAGAGGCCTGTCTCTCTGCTGCCACCAAATTTGGGATGGCCAACCACGTCATGACTGGACTACATCTCCCACAGATGGATAACATGTGGTGTGGGTGTTCCTTAATGGTTGTGAACTAGTTGTCAGAGAAGTCACTCACAACCGGTTGGCATGTAAGAATTAACATAATGAAGGAGTTATTGGTGAATAATAGAAATATAACTGAGTTAATAATTCATTTCCCCTGCACATCAACTCCCTTTAAGCCTCTCATATCAAGCGTCATACTCCAAGCCTCCTCTTAGCTATCACCTAAGCTGTCTCTCACCCCCCTACTTCAAGCCTGTTTCCACTTTACATTCTCAACTGTTCAACTATACTTTTCTCCTCACATTCTCTCCTAATCCCCCAGAAACCCCTCCCCTTTTGGCCTCCTCTCCTAGGATTGGCTCCTGAAGCACCCTGTTTCCATTTGTTCCCCTAGCTGTCTGTCACATTCCCCCATTACATTTTAAGGCTCTCACCATGTAATTTAAAGACTTCAGGTTCAGGTCCATTTTATCCCTTCCTCCTCCCTCACTCCTGCTTTTTGTAACATCTGGCCTAATGAAGATCTCTGGAGAGCTCCAAAGCTTGCATATTTTGAAACCTTTTGGCTGGCCAGTTAAAGGTTGTATCATAATATGTATTTTGAATTCCTCCCTCCCCTCATGGTTAATAGAAACTACAGTTGTCCCTTCACATTCGCTGGGGTTTGGTTCCAGGACACCACCCCCCATGAATAACCAAATCCGTGAAATACTCAAGTCCCATTATATGCAATGGCATACCAAAATGGTGTCCCTTATATAAGATGGCAAAATCAAGGTTTGCTTTTTGGAGTATTATTTTATAAAGAATATTTTCAAGCCGTGAATACTTAAAACAGTAAATGCCAAATCTGTGAATGTGGAGGGACAACTGTACATTTACTTTTTGTGCTATGGAAGGAAAAGCTGTTTTATGTAATTGGAATATGGGGAGGGAGAATAATATATGTCATTTTCAGATATGAACACATGTGATAGTGCACATTTGATTGTGAAAGTGCACAATTCTTCATTAAGTTACTGTGTTTTATATCATGCTCCATAAGCTGTCGAGGTACAGATGTGCAATATTGCATGTGACCATACCTTAAAATGAATGCTCTGTATTGTGACACAACTGTGCAGGCACAGACATGACTCATATCTGAAAATGTTGAGAAATACTGTGCACTTGATGTGTGTTTAAAAAAGGAGTGGTTCTTCTGAGCCATTACACTTTTTATCCACTTGCTAGAGAGCTCAGTCATAAACTTAAAGACACAACATGTACACTAATGGTAGACTATAACGGAGAAAATGTTATCACTCAGCTATTCTAAAAGTCCTGTTACTCATCTTGTCACCTTGTTTAAACCACCTACCTTATTCAAGTTGGAAGCAAAAGGCTTGGTGACAATCAGGAACTACCATCAGCTCAGAGATCATGACCTGCAATGTTCTCTGTAGCTGTAATAAACTTAATTAGGAATTGGTATTATTCAAAGAAAGCTACCACTACTATTGTGAAGCTAACTGAAGGGCAACATGAGCTGGCCAGTCCAGAACCTTGGTTGAGAATATCCTCCAAATCACTTCCTCTGGAAAGGTGGTGACCTCCATCAGTTTGTTCCTTGAAAGCATGGTTTCCAGAATGCCTAACCAGGCAACCCAAATTCATTACTAAACCAAGGAGTCTCAGTCAAACACCTATTCATTCCCGGGTGAAGTGATTTAATATTTTGTTTAATCTCCAACTTAAGCACAGCCAAAGCAGTTGTCTCTTTTTGTATTCCATGAGTATATCCTAAAAGTACAAACAATTGAGTCCAGGCTTTCAGTGTGATCACAGGACCCTGTATGCATCCAGACACTCTTGCACTGATCCCTGATTCTCCTGGATTTCTCCTGGCACATTGCCTATTCCTCATGATTTGCTGTTAACACTGTCCTTCATTCAAGGATTTTACCTGCTTCCTGGTCTATAGTTCCCATATCTGCTTTTACTATTTTGTTACCTTATACTCCCAAATAGAACATCACTTCCTGTGTATCGCTAAATACTGCATTCAGAGCTCTCCATTTCAGCAGTGCTACTTAGCCAACCCAGTACCTAATACCTGCCTGAGATACTTAAAGGACTCCCATTCTACATACCTAGCCTACAGTATTGGGGCTCCATACCTACGTAAATGAGTCCCACAGAGATCCAAGGGAAGAAAGAGCTCAGTGGAACTCAGTAGTATAAATGTTACAAGTTTGGGCAAAAGGAGGGGGTTAACCACTGAATTTAAAACTAAGACCCAAAAAAGTTCTTTTAGGGTTTGGATAGATCCCTGGTCTTCCCTGACCCCATCCGTGTTTGAGTCTTATTTCTCTAACC
The DNA here is from genome assembly GCA_030847615.1 of Gambelia wislizenii. Lineage (NCBI taxonomy): Eukaryota > Metazoa > Chordata > Lepidosauria > Squamata > Crotaphytidae > Gambelia > Gambelia wislizenii. Next base: position 318,838,545 of record JAUMIR010000002.1, on the reverse strand, counting down.
ACATTCTGTCCTAGGCAGGGCTTGGGCTTCTTAGAAATGGCTGAAATTGTCATCAGCCTTTGCCCATCATCATCTCCAGTACTCTTTTGCCATATAGGAAATATGTGGGTTTGGGGGGGAAAAAAACGTGTTTACTCCAGTATGAATTTATGGCCGTGGGTCCACCAGCAGCTAAGGAAGTGATTTCCCTCTGCACTTGAGGACAGCCAAAAAGTGAAGCTCTTAGCTTACTCTCTGCTGAAACTATTATTTGCTTCTTTGAAACTCCATTCTGCACTTTTTGTGGCCAACCCTGCACCACTGAAACTCAAATACAGATGCATGTTACCGTGCACATCTGATCTAGGGCACAAAGGTATCTCACATAAGATGAGTGTGCAAGCCAGCATAGTTTAGACCTACCCACAGTTGCAGATCTCACATATGCATTTTTCAGAAGACTGGGAGAGACGTGGAGTCATTGGAGAAGCCATTATGGTACAACAGGATGGCTCAATCTCATAAAAAACAGGACTGCAAACTGTAGGCTAGCTCTTGCCAATTTCACTGCTGCAGGTGGCAGTGGAAGAAAGGATTCTGTACATCCCAGCTAGTCAGCTTTCCTGGGACAGCACAGGTTCTTTTCCCTACTAAACTTGCTGCTATTTAAGCCCATACTAAATCCAACCTGCCCTGCAGAGACTCATAACCTCTTGGGGCAGTAACCTGGAGAACCTTTGTGAAGTCACCAGGTAGACCTGGGCCTTGCAGGCAGCAATATTACCAAAAGGAGGCCTTAACACACTAGCCTCTCCCAAAATTAAGGGATTATTTATGCCCAAATATATAGTTACTTCAAATCCAGTTTGGAAACTACTAGGTTACTCCAGTTGTAGGCAGAACAAAGGAGGAAGTTGCACTAGAAACATAAGCTTGAAGAACAGAGTTTGCACATTTCTAAAAAGGAAATTAGTGCTGTGGTAAAAACTGCTGGAAGTTACTTTACAATACTGTATTTGTATTTGGCCTAACTTTGGGATTATTTTTGGAAACTTCTTTTTTAAACCTTGATGTATGGATGTCAAAAGGATGACAATAAAAACCAAATGAAAATTAACTTGCTCCTAACTGCTACTGTTTCCAGGCCTCTAGCATTTTGGACACCCATGTAGAATGAAACTTCATAGAAGTTTAAAATGCTCTCTCAACTACTCTAACAACAGAATTCAAAGGCATAGCTGTGCTAGTCTGGAATATCAGTAAGCAAGGGGATCTTGTACCACCTGAGACTGAGAGAAAAATTGTTCCATAAGCTTTCGCAGACTTGGTCTACTTGCTCCAATGCATGTTTAAAAGATGCTACAAGATCCCCTTGCTTGCTCTAACGATGGAAGAAAAAGATTTTTCCATTGTTGCTTTTCAGGAGGGGGAGAAATTTAAAACTTTCTGTAGGAGTCACGCACCTTCCTGGCTCTTCCTGACTACCAAGTTCTTGTTAGGGTCACCTATCTTGTCTCACAAAAACTATAGTTGGCCCTCCACCTTTGCAGGTTTCTCTTTTGCAGATTTGGTTATTCACGACTTCGTAGCTGCTGCTTAAGTGGCCCGACCTCCTTGTTCCACTCCCTCTGTTCCTCCTTCTCCCCACTATTTCCTGGCCTGCAAAACCTCCAGCCACTCACTCCAGTTCCCAGCTTGCCAACAGGATCCCTCAGCCTAATTCTTAAGGCCTTCCCGGCTGAAATACCTCTCCAACCCATTCCTTCAGTTCCTCTTTCTCCCAACTGTCTCCTGTCCTGCCAAAACTTCCAGCCACTGACTCTGGTTTTCAGCCTGCAACTGGAGTGGGATGCAGAGTTTATCAGCCAGGAAGGTCTTAGGAATGAGGCTAAGAAAAACATGATAATGCTTGCAAAATAATCCTTGTGTAGACTATCAATTCATAAATTGCTCTTTTTTGTGCTGGGTTATAAAAACACAAGGAGTCATGAAAGACAACTTCATCATGTGTTTTGGTAAATCTACTTCCCCTCTGTGGGTACTGCTGTGGCCCAGCTTCTGAAAGGATTAAGAGCCACAAACATTAAAGTCATGGCACTTCAACACAGACCACAAGAAAGCTTGCCTTATCACAACAGCTACACATAAACTTAACATACTGCTTTGTATCCTATGTAGCAAGTTAGAAGCTTTTTCAAAATATGATGCAGTATGGTGCAACTTTATATTTAAGCATTGCCCACAAATTATAACTGATGGCAGAATCATATTATTACAGCTATTCATTTTCGCAGCTCACTGTCCTATTTGTGTTAAACGTGTGAACCAAGTATCAATTTAATGCTGCTGTATAAGATGTAAATTAGCTATTGATTGAACACTGCAAGAGTAGTCACTTCTGTGGTCAAAGAGGCTTCAAGCAGTCTATAGTTCTCAGATTATGATTAAATTCCAGTTCCTGGAGCAGTAATTTCACAGTCCGAAGGTACACTGTTCACATGAATGAGCACAGCACTTCCTATAACCTGAAAGACCGTGTAAGATTAATTTACTATTCAGAAAAGTTGAAGAAAAATATATAACTTCAGAAGACTTCAGTGAGTTAAGTTTATTGTTAATCTTTTTAAAAAAGAGAGAGAAATGTTTTAATAAATATTTTAAGACAAGCGTTAGTTTTAAGACATGACTTCATAGAATTCAGCTCTTTTTCTAGAGCCATATTGTCTCTAGTGATACAAACTATTCATTTGTTCTTTACAAACAGAATCTGTATTTTTTAATACCTCTGTCACCCCATCATTTCTTTCATAAAGGCGGGCAAACCGGATGGAAGTGGACAGAATCCACATACACCAATGTGACCACTCCATATTTTGTACCTGTGGGAATTCTATCCCAAGTGGATAGAAGCCAATTTCTACACTGTACTGGGAGGAAAGCGCAGTGGAGTTCTTTTTGTTGAGATGATGGCAGAAATAAAATAGCCACAACAGTAACTGGTAAGAAAAGCCACCAGTGAGAATGAACTAATTTTTCCTATTTTAGGGAGAACAGTTTCCAAGAAAATGTACCAAGAGAAAAGAAGAATTCTACAAGAATTCTCAAATTGTCCTAGATTTCTACACAAGAATAAAATGAAATAAATAATCTAGCCAATTATTTGCTACAACATTTCATTGAAAAATATGTTTAAAATTTAGAGCAACATTTATGTTTAAAAATCTGAAAGTAATGTGCTATTATCTGTTAGACAAGATGCTTTAATACATTTTTTTTCTAGGATTGCATTTTCTTAAATCTGAAAATTTCATTCTTCCAATGTTTCAAGTGACGTCAGTTAGTACTTCTTGACAGAACAGAGACTCCCAACATCAGGAGAATTGTGCAACAAACCTACAGTGTGGATGAGTGTTAGTTAACAGTAATGTCTCAAGTAATGAATCAAGTTTCCAAACCACTTTTACCAAAAATCCAATAGTTATATCCCAAGTCAGTGTACCATAATTAAAAAACCATGGAATAGCTTCATCTTTACAGATCTTTGCAGCTGAGGATTCTTCTGCATCCACCTTCATACTACTTTTCTGAAAAAGAAATATGGTCTTCAAAATCTTTTTTGGCTTTGAAGTTGGCTAAAAATAGTTTTCAAAGCATATAGGACATAGAAGCAAGTATTTGTGCTTTTAAGCATGTGGTAGATATCAAGTTCAATTTTAAATGTTTTGCAATTTTTAAAAACAAATCAAATGGAGTGGGGATTTTTTAATATATAGACACCCTTGCTACCAAAATTTAGTTCAGCAAAGGATACAGCCATGAAATATAACAGATGGCCAGCCTTGGAATGTCCTGCCACATCTGCTGCATCTCTATTATGCCAGGACCCGCCCAGCTATGCCTCTAGTTTCCAACAAACTTAAAAGTAACAGCAACTAAAACTGTGGTTCTAGAAACATGGCTTGGGAATAAAACAAACTGTAAGGTGAAGCAAGAATCACCCTCCTCCCAAAGACTTCTGGAAGAGCAGTTCTAATAGTGATATAATTCCACAAAACAGCACTATCCCCAGCCCTAATACAGAAAATATGTTTCGCTTGCAGGAACACATTTCAGCACTGAGAAATAATTTCCCCTGCACAAGCAACTCATGCGAGACCTAAATAAAAAATGATCAAAATTATATCTGAATAATCCATTCTTTTTGGTAAGAACCAAAGGATAAAATCTCAAGGTTGCACATGAGCAGAAGTATGATTGTCCAAAAGGACCTTCTCTTCTTCTCCTCAGCCGCACAATCTTCCACACACCTCAGACTTGCTTCAAAGTGTTCCCCAATTCTTCAGAGGGGGAAGCAAGAGGGAGCATGTATTCCTTGTTTCATTGATGAAAGATGATCTCTCAGTAGGATTTAACTAGATTCAGTTCAAATCCCTTCCCCCGCTTTTTAAAAACCAGAATTCCTTGCCGTATCAAATTAATTTTGAAAATACCCACAATTTAAAAAGCTGTTTGCAATGTGGTACTGATATATATTTCTACAAATATGAAGAAAACAGGAGAAACGTGATCTGTTTTGTGCTTTACAGAACTGTACCAGCAGTCTAAGTGGCACTCCAGGAATTGTAAAATTTCCAGAAATTGGGTGGGGGGGAGAAGGGATTTTTCCAGGAGGGTTTCAAAGCACCCCCTCACACACATTGGAAAAATTGAAAAAATGCAATATTAGCACCCTTTAGACTTTAAGTCACTTTAGGAACATAAAATGCATTATACTGTATATATTTTGATCTGGTACAGAAGTATATTTTTGACCTATGAAAAGTAAAGTTTATTCAGAAAACAATTACAAATTTAGTTTATCTTTTAATTTTATGTTACAAATGGAGCTACAAGGTCTCAAACTGAAGGAACCGCTTTGGTTTTGCCAGTTTGAGGAAGTGGCAAAAAGAAAGCCAATAAAAACAGAAGAAACCATCAACATCAGTAAAACAAAGAAAATTATTTTGTTTCCTCTGGTCCTTCAGTGCCAAGCAAACATAAAGCATTAATTCCCATTTTAAAAATGACAAAAGAAAACCAAGTCTGGGAATAGCAATGATGTGTGATACTGTACATAGTCTTGCATGGAAGTTGACTAACTATATAGTTTTTTAAAGATAAAAGACAATGTGGGGAAATAAATATATGATCATCTTGTCTTAAATATTTTATTGACCATTTTTAAAAGAAAACATTTCCATAATGCATTTTTTCAATTTTTCCAGAAAAAAATGGCTTTGGAAAAACCCTGAAAACACATTTTTTCTGATTTTTTTCTGGGCCTTCACATCTCTAAGGCACTCCACAAAGAAACAGAAAGCCCGTCCCATACACAAAAACCAGACTACCTGCAAGGTCAAATTTGTACTAACCCTTCAGTTTATTAAATAAGTCTTCTTGATTCTGTACACCCACTTTCTCTCTTGCTTGTATTGGAGAAAAGAGAACTTGAGGGGAGATAGGGGCCTTTCTTTCAGGAAGAGTCATATGTGCTGGTGCCTTGACAAGTTCTGCATCAAATGCATATGGTTTTCCAGAAGGGCTAAGCACATCATTTGTTTCTAAGCCCACTGAACAAAGACCGAAGTCTGATGAGCGCCTTGAAATTTGCTTTCTAGATGAGTTTTCGAGAAGAGTCTTTTTCAATGCTTTATATCGTTTCCGGATAGAACATAAATCCAATTTGTGCTCGTTTTCTGCTAGATAATCAGGCAAACCCTTGCTGTCTCGAGAGCTTTCTTCTCTTACTTCATCAGACTCTAAATCATTGAAACTGTTAAGGCTTATGGATCCTACTTCCTCTGGAAGAGTTTCTTGAAGTATGCCGAAGTGGATAACGTCTTGGCTGTCAGCACAAATGCCACTTACCATTTGAGAAGCATCCCATGACGAAGTTGTACACATTGAAGAATTCTGACCAATGTAAGGTGACAAAGTTTCTGTTGAGTTCCCTGGATCATAACACAACTTGCTCACACATTTATTTACAGTCTTGAGACCTACTTCTGGATTATCCATTATACAACAGTCTGGAACAGTGTGTGTTAATCCTTGCTTTAAAAATATGTCATCCAGTGGCCCAGCACACTCTTGGTGGGTTGACAATTCATTATTACTAATAATCACCTGCTTTAAGCTATTTGAAGATGGCATTTCCAGGAGGCGAGATTCTGCTGAGTCAGACACGCACGATGACATAAAGCATGGCACAGTTGAATCTATTTGTTTTTCTGATGCATTGACTATGTCCTGTGATATATCTTTTGTTACTTCAGTATGATGTGATTCTGCATTTGAAGATTCTTCAGCCTGAATGGCTTTTTTCCATGAGCTTCTAATTTCTGTAACTACAATTGAATCAGGAAAAGGTTATATGTAACATTTAAATCCAGTCCCCACCTGTGACAAATATATTTCTGTCACAATTGTTAACATGGTATCTTTGAAACTAGTATAGTGACTATCAATTATGTTGCTTCCTTCTCATACACACCCATGTATTCTGCATACACTGTCATCAGCTACTTTATCAAGCATGCTGTCGAACAAGTTGTCATCAGAACATTACAGCAATGGTTGAGAAGCAACACTACTAGTATTATAAAGATGAATAATGTTTTAAAATAAGGTGACAGATTGACTTAGCAAGCAGTGTTCTGCTAGCCAGGTGAAGAAGCAAAAAGACCTTAAACTCTGGCCAATGGAAAACTTTTCCTCTCCCTCCCAAGAACAAGATTTTAACAAGTATTGTCCAAACAACATCAAGGCTTCCCCTCCCCCTTTTTCCAAGGACAAGGACGTGTATCTGTACAAAGGAATGAGAGAACAGCACATTGGAGAACTTACCATGAAGGTTTATTCTCGCCAAGGAGAAGATGCCATCCATGAATGAGTTAACTCCTGTTGCCACCCAGGCTAGGCAAGATATTGCGCTATTTTAAAGAACCTCTATTGATTTTTCACCTCCTCCTGCTTCAGTTCCTTCACAAGCTGAGACACAGGAAAAAATAGAAAAGACTCCCCATGTACAGTAAAGAATTTAGGTCTTGCCACCCAGGGTGGGGCTGGATGGCTCATTCTCCTTGGCAAGAATAGGCCTTCACAGCAAGTCCAACCATGTGCCATTCTCAGCTGGTGAAAAAGGAGCCATCCATGAATGGGATCTACCCAAGCAGACAAGTGCATTAGGGCAGGAAGTGGAAAGACTGTTTTTTTTTTTAACACAATTCATAACATTTAATAAAAGTATCTACATACAAACAATACATAAACCCCAAACAACTTCCATCATTTCATTTTCCTGTTGGTTGTTTATAATTTTGCATAACTTTCCTCACCTTCAAACTATTTCAAAACTCTCTTGGTTCTAATTTACATTATTAGTTCTTCCTACTTTAAGTTTTCTCTTACAACGTCCAATTGTTTCCTCAGTATACTTTCCATAATTTACTCATTTTCCCCCAATCTTGTAGATCATTTAATGTTTTTTTCTCATCTATTATAATAGATAATTTATCCATCTCATACATTTCGAAGAGTTTCTCTATCCATTCCTCTATAGTAGGCAATTCATTTCCTTTCCATTTTTTTGCAATTACCAGTCTGAAAAGACTGTTTTAATGTGGTACTATTTGCTGCAGAACTCTTCTACCAAAGGAGGCTCTGGCTGAAGCAAATGTACTTTGTTTACAGTGTATAATGAATGTGGATGGAGCTGGCCATGTGGCTGCTCAGCAGATTTCCTTTAGAGGTGCAATAGTAGAAAAGGTAGCAATTGTGGATGCTGATCTAGTTGAGTGTGCAGTTACATTCTGTGGTTTTGGAAGACCTAAGGTCTCACAGGCCAAAAAGATGCAAGCTTTGATCCATCTGAACCATGACTGAAGATGCAAAAGTGCTGGGAGCATTAGCGGTGCTTGAGTGGATAGATCTAAAAGGTGGGAGAACCATGATCTCCTCGGCCACTGGAAGGCCACTAGGACTACCAATGCCCATTCCCCCTGGTCCTCCTCAGCACTCTGGGTATGAGGGGGGATCAAAGGAAACACATACAGCAATCCTCAAGGCCAGGGAGTCTGCAGGGCATCCTGGGCTTCTGCCTTTGGAAAGTAAAATCTGGTGAAATACCTGAGGAGTTTGTGACTTGTGTCTGAGGTGAACAGGTCAAACTGAAGGTTGCTGAAGTGTGCCTGCAGTTAGTTGAAAATATGTAGGTCCAAACTCTATTCCCTTGAGTACAGAGTGGGGCAGTTGAAGAAGTCCTCCTCCCTGTTCAGTGTTCCCTGAATGTGTTGGGCTGAGATTGAGACAGCATTCTTCTCCGCCCAGGACAAGAGAAGGTGAGCCTCCCTCTGAACTGAGTGAGAGTGGAATCCTCCCTGCTTCAGGTTGTAGGATTTGCCTCTTTCATTGTCTGTGCAGACTAAGTTGTGAGAGTTTCTGAGATGTTGTAGTTGTATGAAGGCTAATCTGAAGGCTCAGAGTTCCAGCTAGTTGACGCTGCGGGATTGCTCTGTTGCACGCCACACTCCCTGGACCAACAGACTCTGGCAGTGTCCCCTCATCCCATGAAGCTTGCCTCTGTTGTGAGAACTAGTCTTGGAGGATCCTGTAGGTGAATGCCCTGTGAAAGGTTGTGTGTGTGTGTGTGTGTGTCCACCATAGCAGGAAATGTCTGACCCCCTGGGGGAGATGTACTCAAGTGTGTTTGTGGATTGTGATAAATGCTTAAAAGGGTCTTGAGTAGCCACTGAAGTGGTTGAGAATGAAACCTTGCCTATGTTACCAAGTGGCTGTAGGAAGTATGTCAAGGCCACAAGACCTGCATATTCTGATTTGCCAAAAAAAAAAAAAAAAAAAAAAACCTTCCTGTTTGATCTTTCTGAAAAGGAGATGTGTCCCTTCTTGGTGTCTATGACAGCTCCAAGCTGAACAAATCAATGAGATGGAAGATGACTCTTCCTCTCGTTGATTGTGAAGCTGTGTTGATTTAGCATAGACAGAATGGTGGACAAAGTCTGCTTGGCTTCTTGAAGAGAGGCTGATTTTACAAGGAGACTTTCGGGGTATGGGAGAATATGTATTCCCTGTAGTCTCAACGCTGATACAGGTACTATCATAAGTTTTGTAAAGACCCTGATGCGGATGCTAAGCCAGCCAAAGATGAGTGCCTGAATTGGTAGTGGGTGTTGTGGTAGGAAAAATGAAGGTATTTCTTGAGGAAATATGGATAGGAAAATAAATTAAACTTCTGAAAGGTCCATACAGGAGAAAATCCCCTGGAAAGAGGTGCTCCTGGGTGGTCTGGAGGTTTTCCATCCAGAACCTCCTGTATTTTATGAATTTGTTTACATACATGACATCTAGGACTGGAAGGACACCATCCCCTTTTCTGGATACGATAAAGGGGATAGAATAGATGTCAGTAAAGCACTCATTGGGCGATACCAATTCCCCAGCTTCCATGTCGAAGAGATGGGACAGCTACCAAAGACAATACTAGCAGTGCAGGTTGTTCAGCCTGCTTTTAACCATTTTTCTATTTGGGAGGAAGGGAGATACTGGGTCATGTCTGAGTCTTTCTGAGGCACCATGACTAGTGGGAGGAGGCTGGGTCATTCCTTTCAACTCCTTTGCCGCCACAGAGGGAATCTGATAAAGCCATGGGCATATAAAAAGGCATAGGTACTGCACCAGGCATGGAATTGCCTTGCTCAAAATGGATGGCATCTATAATGTAGGCTTCAAAAAGGCCACCGCACAAGATAGCAGCATGTGCATGCACACTCTTGGGCTTGAGAGGCACTACAAAAGTTGGAGGGGAAGCCCTGTTAGGGTCAGTTCCTATCACTTCTTCCACGGCCCCCTCTGAATACTCATCAACAGTAGCCACCGTGGAGGCTAAATATTTCTAATTGTTGTTGAATATGAATTGATTCCAGCACCTCAGCCATTATATGGTCAGAAGCACAAGGAAGATCTGCTTCAATACAAACTGATTCAACAGCTTCATTAACATAAGCAGCCCTGGAGGAGGCAGCCATTGCTATGGGGGGTGCTGTTATGTGCACAACTCTGCAGCTCCTCGGGGAGGCAGCTAAGAGCACACACACGTCCCAGACCTAAATGGATATGTCTTGGGGCAGGAGAGCTCCAAGAAGTGGAGCTCAGTTTGGTAGACTTGGTTTTAACTTCCCGCACCTTGAGGGCATGCTTGAGAAAGAGGGAGGGAGGAAACTAGCAAGAAACTCTGCAAAACTAACAAGGGAAATGAAAGGCTTTTTTAAAAATAGTATAAGACTGAAGAAAGATAAGAAAACATAAATGTAGATAGAAGAAATAAGGCCAGAGAAAGTGGAGGAGACAGACATACAACCCTTCCTGGGTGAGACAACAAGAAAAACTGAAGCAGGAGGAGATGAGGATCAACAGAGGCTCTTTTCAAATAAGGCAATATCTTGCCTAGCTTGGGCAGTGACAGGAGTTAATCCATTCATGGATGGCCCTTCTCCACTGGCTGAGAATTCAAATACTTAGGGCATGTCTACACAGTAAAAAAAAAAAAAAAAGGCATTCGGAAGATCGATCATCCGTACACACGGCTGTTCAGATGCATACATGTCATTCAAAAGGGGGGCTAGCAAATCCCCTGTAAACTCTGTGGATTCGGCATTCAGGAGGATTAGTGAATCTTGACCTAAAATCTGTACAGCCGTTCGTATTGTCGATGGTCTGTACACCCAGATCGCATACGAACAGGCAGTGTAATGTGATTGGCTGGCTGAGCACAGGGGGCAGGGCTAACAAAGAGGGGTATTAGGAGGGGCGACCATGTTGGATTCCCAGCTAAGCGAGAGCCCAGTAAGTCCATGAATTTTACATTTATTCCTTTTTATTTTATTTTGTAAATATGGAAAACTTTATTTATTTATTTAATTTAGTTATTTATACCCCGCTCTTCAGCCACAAGGCTATCAGAGCAGCTTACAAATTGTTTTAAGCAATAGCTATTTACACATCTACACTGCATTAAACAGTTTCCAATGTGTGTTAGCTAATTGCCCCCACAAGCTGGATACTCATTTTACCGACCTACAAAAGGATGGAAGGCTGAGTGAACCTTGGAGCCCGCTGGAATCGAAAACTGACTGTCCGCATAACAGGCACCTTTTTAAATAAATTTTAAAAAGCGGCAGGATATTTAAAACCACAGCTTGGATCACTTGCTCCAGCCAGCTGGGCAACAGGGGTTATACAGAGTTTAGGGGGGGGGTAAAAAACGTGTAGGCAGATCGTACACATACGAATGGCTGCCTTTTCGGATTTTTTACCCCCCAAATGGATTTTTTTTTTTATTGTGTAGACTGGGCCTTAGTCTGTTACAAAAGTCTGCATTTGCAGTATGTATACAATTAATTTCAGACTGCACATGCGTCTTGCATGTAGGAACTGGCAGAAAGATGAAGGCTGATTAAGGGTCTGTCTTCTGGGAATAGATATTAAAATACCGATCTGGAACAGATCTCTGGCCTTTACAGTTTGGGGTGTATGGTGGAGCTGATTCCTACCATTACCAGTTAATGAGGCCTCACAGCCCGGAAAAAAACCAAGGAAAATCTATGGATGCTGGTCGTGAAAGCCTTCGACTTCACATTGTTAGATCCACATTTTTGGATTATTATTTTTAAAAGAATATTTTCAAGCCGTGAATACTTTCAAATCCGTGGATACCAAATCCGTGGATACGGAGGGACAACTGTAGTCTATAATCCATCTTTTTCTGGGGAAAAGGGCACTAGCAGGGCGGGGGGAAGCAAAAACAAAACAAAACAAAACCCACTTTGCCCAAAACTTCACTTGGTTTTTTTCCTCCTCCCCTTTTAGATTCACTAAAAAGCCTTATTTTTCCAGATTTTTAAAAAATTGGTTATTTTCCTTTAGAATGATGAGTAAGATGTTTAAGATAAGGTGTTGATACATTTAGATCTCACACATTACATTTAAAAACTGTGTAGCAGGAGGACTTTAACATAAGATTATCTACAGTACTGCTACTCAAACTGGTGTTCCATAGACAGGGTGCATGAGCCACCACCTATCAACTACCAGGTTCCAGGAAATCTCTCTGGCACAGCGACGGGGGGGGGGAGAGATGCCAGTACCCCCACACCCGAAAACCTGAAAAGGCGTGCACAGTATCAAATCACTGTAATTCCTGGTCCTGGTTTCCTTTTCTCAGTTCTTTTTCTGGCACTAAGTACTTTGGGTCTGCTTGACACTTACTAACATTGACAGTATCTTCTGTTCTTACTGTGCAGGGAGTTTTTGTTTGATTCTCATAAACTCCAAAACCAAAAAGGTTTTACAATTCAAGACCTTATATTTCCATTTCTGAGAATCTTTAAAAGTAATTTATGTGTAATAATTTTCTGAATAAACTGTACTTTTAACATACCAAACATGATAATTTATGCCAAACAAAGTTAAAAATAACATATTTTATATTCCTAAAGTAACAAAGTAACTTTAAGTCTGTAAAGGGTGCTAGCTAATATAGCATTTTTTCCAATTCTCACAAAATTTCCTGTTTTCTGAAAAAAGTGAAGAAATGGTTTCTTTCCATGACTTCAAGTTTTTTGGAAATTTTACATCTCTATACTTGCCACAATTTCCTAATTGTGGAATGCTAGTAAGAAAAAAATATCTATACAGGTCACCCCCTTCCCATATCTGCAGAACCAATATCCGCAGTTTCAGTTATCCAAGGGACACAAAATAGGGGACACATACCATAGAGTTGCACTGGAAAATGCCTAGAGGGGTGTCCTCTCAGGGAATCACTACAGCCTTCAATGCAACTCTATGGTATGTTTGTACAGGAAATCCTTTATTTTAATAGGCTTTGCTATCATCTGCAGTTTTATTTAACACACAGTAAGTCAAGGAATGTATCCCCCCCCCCATGGATATGGGGGGCAGGGGGGCAACCTGCATTTTAGAATTCAAGTATGTAACAACCATCAGCTTTCCAAAACACTGTATTATTTGACAGAAGATCTATGATGTCGTGCCCATTTCACCTGGTCCAGCAAGAAACTCACTTTTTGTAACATGGATCTATCAGACAAGAGAACTGGATCCTTAAAAACTTAATACTAATTTTGATGTGGTTTCTACCTATATATACTAAAGGCTATGACATTAAAGATACTCACTCAGATTTTCTGGAGTCCGTGGAATCTGTTTCCTCGCTAAGAAAGGATCTGAAATTAAGGTGCCAATGAGGCCCTCCAAATCCTTTCCTTTTCCTCCAGCATTCTGTGGTGATTCGGATACTACCACATCTGCTAGCTATAAGAATACAGAAATTCCAAGATTTAGAAGAGAGAAATCAAGAGTTCTAACCCATGTTTTCCTAATGAAGCATTTAAGAGGAGCTTTATGAAAACCTGGAACAGAAAATCACCACTCATTTAGTCCTGCCAAGCTAAAGCAGCTTTTTAAAAAATTAATGCAGTCACTCAAATTGCAACCCGTTTTTCCAGCTGCTAACTGACCTAGTGCCCTTCTCAACTCAGACCTTCCAGTACTGGAACTAAGTAAGGATCAGCATTTCTTCACCTGCTGGAATTTTTGTACTACAAGGATAACCCATGAGATGAGCCAGAGTACTGTAGCCATGGATTCTTGAAGCCAAAATACACAGAATATAAAATTCATGAGTAACAGATGAGAGCTCCATGTGAGAAAACCTAGCAGCTTAAGAACAATTACACTGCTGCCAACACTTAAGAATGGTTTGGCTGTATTTATCTCTTAACAACCATTTCATACAAATAAAATTTGTACATGGATAACATTTGTATGAGGGTGGGGGGCAGAGGAGCTGTCTCTGTATATAAAAATCTGAATGTAAAGCACTCTTCTGTATTACTGTATAGAGACATAGGAGAAACCCAAGGACAATCACACCTTTCCACTATACAATGCAGTAAGTCCGTTTAGTGCAACACAACCCACATTTTTATTGTTCCCTTAATTTTAGACCCTCTCTCACTATTATTTAAGTTCACAAGGACTGGAAAATGATGGAGGTGAAGAAGTAAAGAGGACTAAAAACTAAAATCTATTTGGCCTGTCAAATTTACTATAGTTGACAATGTTCTATTCTTTGGTAACTTAAATACTTGTTATTTATTAAATTAGTAGAGTCAACAAAAAATCTCCATTTGGGTAAATTTCTAGCACCAATCTCACCTCTTCCGCCAGCTGCTCTTGTGCTCTCTTCAGAGGATCTTCTCTTTTAACTGAAGATGGTGTTCTCAGCATATTAGTTTGCCTTTTCTTCCCAATGTCTGCTGGTTTAACTTTTCTTCCTGTATATTTTAAGATCTGAATATCAGAATGCTCTGCCCTTGTGGCAGTGTCAGCATTTGATCCCTGGTGGTGAGGGTGAATACAAGTTTTACATATTTTAGGACTGGTTAGAAATGCAGGTTATCATACTCTGCAGCCTGTCAAAATTGCAGATTAAAGCAGTACCACTAACACCGTCATGGCTCCCCAAACTGTGTTTGTATTCCATTCACAAGAGTGAAGTAGAATTTGGGTTGCTATTACTTTAGACTAGGAACAACTCAGTCTTCCTAAGCAGTTAAGAGATTCTAGTATTTAGTGATATCTAAACTACACTGCATAACATGCCATTTTAAGTATAAATAACTAGTGAAATTACTCAACTTTGCACAGGTTGGAATAACCAAAGCCCTAAAGCAAGGTTATATAGCCGACAAAGTCAGATGCATCACACCTAACCCCTTGTGGAACTCTTAACATGTCCCCCAAGGGTCATCTTAATGTTCGCACCATGGTCTTGGAGCTATGGCTTCTCCAGATATTGTATGTCCGTATCTACTTCTTAATCAAGCCAGGTCTTGTCTTGAACTCCTTTGCCTCTGAACACAACTGATTCCTTTTGATACTGTACCATTATGTTTAGGTTGGAAGATGAGTATAATCAAGTATAAATATACTGTACTCAGTGAATAATATAATCAGTGAATAAGATCTTTGCAAACTGAATGGTAATCTGTATTATCATCTCAACAACCTGGGCAGTCAGTTCATTGCCTTTAATTCTGATATGGCTAAGAACATTTTGGAGTTCTTTTTAAAATGTGAGGGGGGGGAGGCTAAACAAATCTGCTGGTAGAGGTCTTTAACTGTAGCAATTACATTGTGACAGGCACTTTTGGACAGGAAAGAAAATGGGTGGCGCAGGGGCTTTAAAAAGGAGGTTTCATGGCTTCATATGGCCAATAGGCTTCACTTTCTCTACTCTTGGCATAGAGGATGTATACAGGATATTGGTGACATGCCCTGGATGAAACCAACTAATCTGTGATTCAGTTTCTTCAAATCAAATAACCATTCAGAGCTGTATATTATGGAGTCTCTGGAGCAGATAAGCACTCCATAAATTCTTAGCATAAATATGCTGATGGTTTCCTATACGGTGGAAGAAAATTCAGCAAAGACTCTTTCAAGCCTATGCATACGTACATGCATGTACATATGCAGTTTGATTGTCACAAAAGAACATATTTATTCTTGGATCTACACTCAAACAGGAACGCAAGCAGAATAAAAAGAGCAGGCTCGATTTCTTACAAGGTTACTACTGCATTCTATAGCTTCCTATATGCCCTTGAACTTTTCTTCAAAAAGAGTAGACATATACATAAGCTAGAGATGGGTTACCTTTTCAGAAGCCATCCTGTTTTCAGATTCTCTAGCAAAATTAGAAAACATGTCATCCCTAGGGGGGGGAAATACTGAATATTACTAGAGACAACAATGAAGTTATGTGGTTTTTTGTTCAGTTCCTTGAAAGCTGTGTGCCCCGTATCTGTCCGTTACGATTTCCCTCAATTCGTCCCGGTCATCAGAAGGCAGCTTTGTTATAGGGAGAGCTTGCGACAAGTAGAGCATGACTTTTCTCTATTTGAGTATCAGCCTCCCAGATGTATAAAAATTTACATTGCAGCAGAGGTGTTAACTGTGCAGGTCATAAGATGTTGAACTGCAACATCCAGCAGCTCTAGCCAAGAAAGTCAATTATGAGGAATGCTTGGAGCTGCTGCCCAACCTCTGGAGGGTCACACAATTCCCACCTCTGCATTACAGCAAAACGTGTACATACAAACTAGAACATATTTTATCTTTTATTTCACAGAATTGCTTTAAAATAGCCTACAAGAAATTGCACTGGACAAGTATATGCCTAATCATGAGTTGGTAAAGACAACAAAAGACATCAGGAGCAGAAAACTACATTTTGCCCTATTAGAAGCAATTATTAATAGCAGTTTGGGATTATAAACCAGTACTTCTAGTCATTTAGGACTGCAAGATCACAAAGAAAACCACATATACAAGTGGCCAAATATTGATCTGTGCAGAATCAGCTAGATGTGTGGTCCAAAAACCTTTAAGAACAGTACCTTTATACAGAACTGAATTTGCAGGGTACAAAGTTGGTGGTAGAATGGCATTTGCCAGACTGTTTCCTAGACCTGAAAGGAGAAGCATGAGTGATCCCTTCCCTGAGGTCAACTTCTAACTAGAGAAGAAGTAAAGCAAAATCATTTTACTTCTCCTGTTGCTCTCACTGGCAGATTCTGAGTGCCTCCTGGCTACAAGGAAATGATAAAAGTGGCAGAAAAGGGAGCAAATAATTGTTAGGCTATTGAACTCTAGACTAAAGAGTTCAAATCTAGATTTAAATTAGCACCTCCGGTCACATTTTCTTAAGACCAAGGAGGGAGAAGTGAGGGGCAACTAAGGGGCCACTTTTTTGGTCTGCCATATGCTTCAAACCACACTTTTCAGTTTAAGGTTTTTAGTGTTCTTTGTTTTAAAAAATACCAAAAAGTCCTAAAATTTATTTTAACAAATTCATTATAAAAGAAATTTAATAATTACAATGGATGGATGTTAATTAAGAGTTTATTTAGGATTAGAAATCAAAGTTAATAGCACAGTAGAAGTACTACCACCAAGACACCAGCAGCAAAAGGCAGGTAACATTTAAAATCCTTGAAAAACCCATTTCTGTCGCAAATAAAAGGCTGGCTTTCTATTTAATTATGGTAACTGACTATGTTGGTCAATTACACTGTCAGTGCATTTAGTGGTTTACCATGGGTCAGATTTTCATGGTTTTTCAAAACTTCATTTTTCCGGCAGGGGCGACAGGATTCAAAGAAGAATTTGGGGGCTGCACTTCACCCACCTGTGCACTAGATAGCCACATGGCTAGAAGTATAAATACAAGAACCTAAGCAGTGTGGCAACACCCCATTCTTTTCCAATGTATGCCCCTCCATTTTGCATACACCAACTCACTACATAAGGGTATATTAAAGTCGTACCTCTCCGTAGTTACGGCAGTTGAACAATCCTGACATCCTGATGTTTTACCAGCTCCCTCAAATTGAACTGACTGGAGATTCTTTTTGGTTGAGTCTAAAACATATTTTTTAAAATGAGAATCACAATTTAGCCTCCTAATTAATTACATATTACTTATATAAAAGATGAGGCCTGTTTTATTACAGACAGGAGAAAATACTCTTTATTTGAGTCAAATTGCATGGATAAAGCTTCAACAGTCAGCCCTCCACATTTGTGGTGGTTAGGGGTGCAAGAACCCCGCAAAAGTGGAAAAAACATGAATACAGTTGCTGCCGCCAGAGGAGATCCCCTTCTGAAGCCTAAAACTGCTGTGTGAATGTGTACACAACAGCCTTAGACAACAGAAGGGGAGAGCACTAGCAACCACTGCCGCTGCTGGCAACCCTCTGTGAAAGCCTGAGGCTGCAATGTGAACATTCACAGAACAGCCTCCATCATCAGGAGGGGGGAGTACCTGGCAGAAGGGATGCCAAACCAGCCCCAGGCGCATTTGTTTGAAAACCTGGATACCCTACCCCCAACCCTTCCATTCCACGCTGCCTTCCTCATCCCTCCTATATTCCTTCATTTTCTCCTCTTCACATCTCTCCCGCCCACCCCCATCCAGCTCCTCCTCCCCCCTTCACCACTGCCCTTGGTTTCCACTGTGAAGGAGGCAGTGTCACCAGTTGTTAGGTTAGTGTCGCAGCTGAGAAGCCCCTCGCCCCTCGCCCTGCTGGGCTCTGAGAAAAACAGAGAGCCAGCAAGTGAGAGAATAAGAGAGTGGAGAAAAGAATGATACCCAGTGCACCAGAATAGCCTGATGGTTGCCATACTGCGTTTGGCAATAAGATGGAGGAAGGAAAAAGCAAAGATGGGAGCTTGGCACATTTTTTTTCTATCCGGCCAGCACTGAGCTGGGAAGGAGTTAACAGTGAAGGCGGAGAAGGAACTGAATGGCAGGCAGGAGTGAGCCAGAGAGAAAGAGAAAATGGAGGAGCAGTAGGCAAACCAGAATAGAGGGTTTGGGGGTAGTGTAGCCAGATTTTCAAATGAGTGTACCGGGGTCTGGCTTGGCAGTCCCTCTGCCAAGTGCCACCCCTCCTAATGCTCCCCTCTTCCATGTACATTCACACTGCACCCTCAAGCTTCAGGGGATGGTTGGCAGCAGCAGCAATTGCTGGTGCTCCCCTCTCCCAATGTCTGAGGTTGTTCTATGCACATTCACACAGCAGCCTTGGGCATTAGGAGGAGGTTGGCAGCAGCGGTGATCACCTGTGCTCCCAACTCCTGGTGTCCAAGGCTGTTTTATGCACATTCACACAGCAGCCTTGTGTTTTAAGAAGAGGTTGGTGGTGGCAACACAATTGCTGCTTTAGCCATAGGCAGCTTTGTGTGAATGTCCACACAATAGAATAATTGGGGTGAGATAAAATAGCTTAAAATGTAATACTATCTTAAAAGTATAAGATCTTTGGGGACATAGTGGAGGACCCAGTTGAGACACAAGATTCCATCTCCTGAATCTTAAGGCCTGGTATTATCCCTGTTTTGTCAGTCATTCACACACTGCCTGCCAGAATGCTGAGCCTACAAAAATGAAGTACTGTTTACTTGCTTATCAACGTATCTATCTACATTTATACACAGCTTTCATTTTTTAAAAAGGTTTCATTTTATCCAAGAATTTAAACATTCTTATTTCTGAAAAGTAGCTACTGGAGTAAGACATTCCATATTAAACAATTTACTGCTACAGCCATACCCTTGAGCTATGAATCCAATTTAGAGCAGCAACTAAAGCCCTTAGATCAGGCAACTGAAAGAGTTACTTCTAAGGCTTACCTGGAATAGATGCAGGGTACTGGCAAAAGACACTGCTTTTATAAGCTTCCTCTGTAGCAGGACTAAAAGAAAGTGGTGACATAGCTGGTAATAAGTCAAGTGCCTAAAAGGAAAAAAAAAATCAGTGTTACAATTAAATATAGTTTTATATTCAAGCATCTAGACTGATACGAACTAGGACATTTCCGTATCAATTTATTTTCAAATCTAAAAAGGTTGCCTTCAACATTCACAATACAAGGTATCACTAGCAAGAAGGTAAGATGGAAGAAAACAAGAAATTCTATATAAATGTTGTGGCCATAAACTTAACTATTTAAAATGCAAAGCATTAAACATCACAAAAACACCAAAGGGTTCTAAATGTCATAACAAAAAAAAAATACATAATTGAATTTAGCCTAATAATTAGTACAATGAGAAAAGGTGATACTTTGTGATTTTTATAGACCAATTTGTTTCCATTGCATATGGCAAACTCTTTTGAAGTATATGTATTTCTTGTTAAACATTTTGATATTTTTCTGCTTTGCAAGTACTTACAGGATTTGGATCTTTAATTAAATGAAAAGGTGACTGGCCAAGACAAGTTTTCCATTTCAAATCCCATTCCTGTTGTTTTTCAGCAATTGATTGGCTTATTGATATATGGTCCTCATGCTTTAATTTTAGCCTGTAAGAATATTAAGAATATTGGATAAGACATTTACTGGGTGACGTTCATTACTTTTATTCAATTAAATGCAGATTTCACAAAGGACAGTTTTTCCAGCTACTTCAGATACAAGCATTTTGTTATGAAAATGCAGTAGCTGTCAAAAATGGTTTCCCCCCCTGTACCTTGATTGCAATTTATTTGTGATTCATAATCACAAATTATAGAAGTACTTTAGACCATGTCTGTTTTTATTTTGCCAAACACAAAGTTATGCAATTACTACATTTTGGGGCAAATATACAAAAGGTATGAATGAATCCCATCACCAGTAGGTAATTAAAGCGAGCAAGTCTAGATTAATGATAGCACTGAGCAAAGAGCCCTAGTTATGCTCCAGTGCAGATGCTATGGTCATCAGCTTGTTTAAAATTTAATTCAGCTACCAAAAAGACAGACATTCAGTGGTGTGGCTAAGATGTAGAAATCAAACAGGTAACAAGTGATAGTTTGCATGCACCCTCTTCCCCTCCATCTTACATACCTTAAACCAATTTCCCTGTTATAACTGAAACAGAAAAATCTGGTTTAAATTATGTCTGCAAACCAAGATTGATCCTGGTTTGGAGGGACTATTCAAGCCATAGTTTTCTACATCTGAAGTCATGGGGACACTTTAGTTTAATAAACCCTGGAAATAATAAATTAAGTTGTGCTTTCTGTGCTCAGTCCAGACCATAGTTTAAACAAATCAAGATTGTAACATCTGAACTGCATGAGTAAATCTACACTTTGCCTGTTTACCTGGAAGGAGCCATGCCCACAGAATGCCACATTGGTTACTTACCAAGAATGTGCATTCTGGAGAGAGTGGAGCGAACAGGAATCAGTAGTTGATTGGGGGGTGGTCTGCTACTGTCCAGACGAAAGCAGGAAGTTACATCTTTGCTTTAGAAATTTAAATTTCTTTGTTCCCCTCCTGTGAGTAGCCACGAGGCCAAGCCAGTTGACTGACTAGCAAAGCCCCAGGCCTAGAATAAAGTCATCATACAAACTCTAGGACACTGAACCTTTGCAGTCCAGGGTCGGATGATTCCTGTTTGCTCCACTCTTTCTAGAATGCACATTCACGGTAAGTAACCAATGTAGCATTCTCAGAGAGATGGAGCGAACAGGAATCAATAGTTGATTGGGACGTGCCCAAGCTTCCCCCAATGCCAAGGGTGGGCAAGACTAGGAGTTACTGGTTGAGTACCTGTTGGAGCACCCTTCTTCCGAACATCACTTCTGAAGATCTGTATTTGTCTACCTTGTAGTGCCTTATAAATGTGGACGGGGTGCTCCAAGTGGCTACGCAACATATCTCTGATATGGGGGTGTTGGTGGAGAAAATGGCCATTGTTGCCGCAGATCTCGTGGAATGTGCCATGACCCCTGAGGGCCTTGGCATCTTGGCTACATCATAGGCCAACAGGATACATGCCTTTATCCAGGTGGTGACGGTCCTTCTTGATACCCGGTTCCCCATGGAGGCTGGATTGAAGGAAATGAAGAGAGAGTCACATTTCCTTAAGGCCTTTGTCTTTTTGACGTAGGTTTTGAGGGCCCTTCTGACGTCTAGCTTGTGCCGTAGGACCTCTCATGGGTGCGAAGGAGGCGGGCAAAAGGACGGTAGGACCTGTTTTTGAGAGACGTGGAACTCCAATAGTACTTTTAGTTGGAAAGATGGATCTGTTCTTAGGCTGACGAATTCTTTGCTGAAGGTACACAGATGGTCCCTGATAGAGAGGGCTTCTAATTCAGATACCCTTCTAGCTGAAGTAATGGACACCAAGAAGGCCGCCTTCAAGGTTAGCACTCTCAGTGGGGTCAACCTCAGGGGTTCGAACGGAGATCACATAAGCTGATTGAGGACTAGGGGAAGGTTCCAAGTTGGGAACCTGTGCCTCACTGGAGGTGAAATCAAGGTCGTGCCTCTGAGGAAGCAATGCACATGTGGGTGTGAGGACAGCAATCCCCTCTGTTCTACATTACGGTCTGAGGCCAGCACAGCCACTTGTCTTTTCAGTGTGTTCAGGCAAAGGCCCATATCAAGCCCTTTCTGTAGAAAGGCTAGGACGTGCTTCACTGCTATCTAGTCTTGTGGGATGCTCTCGGAAGAGCACCACCCTCTTGAATGCTTGCCAAGTTGCCTCATATATCTTCCTGGTAGACTGTCTTCTGGATGAAAGCAGGGTGTTGACCACCGAATCGTCGTAACCATACTCCCTTAGAGCTCTCTGCTCAACCTCCAAGCGGCTAATTGTAGCCATGTCGCATCTGAGTGGTTGACTGGATCCTGATAGCGGAGGTCTTCCCAATCTGGAAGTCCCCACAGTTTCTCTATTGACAGGCTCATGAGGTCTGAGAACCATGGGCGTCTGGGGCAGTACGGGGCGATGAAGACCACCTGTGCCCTTTCCTTTCTTACCTTTCTGCATGCTTTCCCTGTTAGTGGAAGAGGGGGAAAGAGGTATAGCAGCCCCGCTGGCCAGGGGGCTCACAGTGCGTCCATGCCCTCCCAAGAGGGGGCTTGGGTACCTGGAGAAGAACCTCTTCAGTTTGACGTTGTTCTGGGCCCGAAGAGGTCGACCTCCAGTTTGCTGAAGCGAGTCTGTATCCACTGGAAGATGACCTGGTTGAGTTCCCACTCCCCTGGAAGCATTGAGTGTCTGCTCAGGAAATCCGCTTGGCAATTGTCTGAGCCCTGGAGGTAGTGGGCTGTTATTGACTTCACCGACAGTTCTCCCCATCAGAATAGCAGGGCAGCTTCCTTTTGGAGGGACTTGGATCTGGACCCTCCTTGCTTGGCAATGTAAGAGCGGGCTGTTGTGTTGTATGTCAGAACCAGAACATAGGAACCCTTGATCAGTTGCGTGAAGTGCTAGAGAGCTAGGCGAGCCACCCGAAGTTCCAACCAATTGATGCTGTGGGACAGCTCCTCTTGAGTCCAAGTGCCTTGAACCACTTGGTTTTCACAGTGTGCTCCCCAGCCCTTTAGGCTTGCACCCGAAGTGACTACCATTCTGCACTTGACTGTCAGAGGGGAACCCTTTGCTAGGTTCCATTTGTTCACCCACCAAGCAAGGGATGTCTGCACTTGGGGTGGAAGTCGTAAAAGCATACACCTCTTCTGCGTGATCTGTTGTTGATAGGTTGCCAGGAACGCTTGAAGAGGCATGGAGTGAAAGTGTGCCCATGGAACCACCTAAATTGCGGAAATCATGAGACCCAAGAGTCTGGCCAGAGATAGCAGGGGTGCTGATTTGAGGCCCCATAATCTGCATGATTCCGTCCGAAGAGTCTCTTGATGTTCCTGAGATGGAGATATCGCCTTTTCTTGTGTCTATTCTTGTTCTGAGGAGTGTTATCACTTGAGAGGGCGTGAGGCAGCTCTTCTTGAAGTTCACTAGGAACCCATGCTGCTGATGACATTTGATTGTCTTGTGGGTATTCTCCCTTGCCCTCTCCATGGAGGGCACTCTCAGTAGGTTGTCGTCTACGTAGGGGTATAAGCGAATCCCATGCGTCCGAAGACGCGCCATCAGAACCACTAGGACCTTGGTGAAGACCCTTGGTGCTGTGGAAAGTGCAGAAACTGCCTGCTCTCCTCCCTGATCTTTATGTGGAGGTATGCTTCTCTTAAGCCCAGGGACGCCTTCCTGGAGGGCTTCTCTGATTGACGATAGAGTTTCCATTCGGAAGCGTTTGTACATAACGCATGAGTTGGTGTACTTGAGGTTGAAGATGGACCAGGAGTCCCCTCCCTCCTTGGGCACTGTGAAGAAGGAGTAGACTCCCGAGAACCTCTGGTGTGTTGGAACCTCTTCTATCGCCTATATGTCGAGGAAGTGATGGGTTGTCTTTAATAGTTCCTCTGCTCTTTGCTGGCTCTTGGGGACTGGGGTGGGAAGGAACCTGTTCCTTGGCCTCGATTCAAACTCTATGCGGTATCCCTGAGCTATCATCTGCAGGACCCATCTGCCGTCATAGAGTTCGACCAGGCATCCCAGAAGAGGGAGAGCCTGCCTCCCACCGGAGCTGTCATAGGACCCTCTTTGCTGTCTGGAGGACCCTCTTTGCTGTTGTTGCCCTCCTTTGTGAAAACCTGCACTTTGCGTGGTGGATGGGTTCCTGATGATGAAATTAGTTCTTGCCCAAGCTGGGCGTGATGAACAATACTCTCGCTGTCTGTTAAATCCCTTGAAGGGGTAAAAGGAATAGGAGGGCTGAAAAGGATGCTTTTTCCCTTTTTTGTCGCTTTTACGCAGCGCTGAGGACATTGCTTGCTTATCTTTTGTCTCGACAAGAATGTCTTTAAGGGCTGCCTCCCCAAAGTTTGGCACCCTTAAAGGGGGTGGAGCAGAGAGCGGACCTGGTTAGCACGTCTACCTGCCAATACTTCAACCATCTTGCTAGTGCTACAGCCCCTATTGACCTGGCTGTGAAAGATAGTGAGTTCAGGGAGGCGTCTGCGATGAACTGGAGAGCAGATAGAACCTGAGCCAGAGACCTGTGTAAAGTCCTGGTGTCTATTTGATCTGCCTTCAGAATCTTATTCAGAGGATTGATGCCCTGGCAAATAGGGACGTGGATGCCAAAGCTTCATGGACCTTCTTCAGGGCCAAATCAGCCCGCTTCTTATCCGGATCCTTGAGAAGGGCTTCCCCTTCCTTGGGTGCTAGAAAATTTGAAACCAGGGAGGCCACTGGCTTATCAACCACCGGGACCTTTAGGGAGTTCAGGACCCTACTCCCCAGGGCATAGAACCTCTGCGCAATGAGGGTGCCCCTCTTTCCCAGAGACAGTTTGTCCCACTCCTCAGCGATCAGCTGGTCAAAGGTATCTGGGAAAGGGAAAACTTTTTTCTGAGTGGTTGGCGACCTTAAAACGGCTGCCACCTTTTCACTTCTCTTCTGAGGCCTTCTCTGGGTTCCCCTGGGTTCCTCTGCTCATCTAGGAGACTGAGTTCCAAGGCGGAGGCCACCTTGGTTAGGAGATTCACGTAGGAATCCCCTTGGAAGAGGCGGTCAGAGAAGCCTGGTTCTGCAGGTTCACTATCGGAACATTCCCCTTTCTCTTTGTCATCTTGGGGGTTTGGATCCCCTTCCCCTGAGGCCTGCATGCCCTGGATGACTTGCAGCAGTTGATCCTCCCCGCTAGATTCTTCACCAGATTCCTCT
Source organism: Gambelia wislizenii (assembly GCA_030847615.1). Classification (NCBI taxonomy): domain Eukaryota; kingdom Metazoa; phylum Chordata; class Lepidosauria; order Squamata; family Crotaphytidae; genus Gambelia; species Gambelia wislizenii. The sequence continues at coordinate 318,813,351 of JAUMIR010000002.1, read as the reverse complement.
GAAGAAGGAATGGGAGAGGTGGCCTTTCTTTTCCCTTGATGGATGGGCTGAGGGGCCTGTAAGCTTGCATGGGAATGGGAGGACCCTTCATTGATCATGGCTGGGCCTGCTTGGACTCCCTCCAAGTCCCCAGGGCCACTTGGTTCTTGTCCTGGTCCCAGATCCCCCCTGAATGTCCCTGGGTATCACTGGACACCGGGTCCTGAATCTGCAGTTGAGGTAATGGGTGTGAGGTGCAGCCACCACCAGAGGTCATATGTGAGCAGGCGTGAAAACCTTGACTGGTACTAAGTATAGCCTGCTGGGTCTGTGATAGTATAGCCTGCTGGGTCGCACCCAAGTGGCTATGCAGATCCTGGCTGTTGGAAGAGAAAGGCCTGCTGTGCCTCAGAACCACTAGGGGTCGCACCCAAGTGGTTATGCAGGCCCTGTCTGGAGGAGATTGCTTGCTGCGTCTGGGGGTTTGGGATACCCAAGTCCCTGCCAGATAGGAGGGCTGAAGAGAGCAGCTGGAGGGCCACCATAATCGCATCGTCCCTGGTGAGTTGTGGTGTTGCCGGTGAGCCCTGCCCCGTGGTTAGGCCCCCTTGAGTCCTGCTCACAGCCACACTATTTTCCCCGATGTCATTGGGGGTGGGGGTGGGTAGTGGATGGGCCAGAATGTCCCCCGGGAGGGAGAAGTCCCTCTGGGTCCAGGTTGGAGGGGGAGGGGGAGGGGGAAAGGGTGAAACCGGAGTCGCGTTGGGGCTCGGAGGAGAATCCGAGCCCCCTTATCTCCCTCATCTGGCCTGCTGATGCTGCGGCCTTTGATCGGGTTGTCTGCTGCACCGGCGGATCCGGCCTACGGCTCTGAGCTCCCTCCGGCACGCTCTCCTCTCCCGCGGCCTCACGCCTCGGCCACTGGTGCTCTGGGGACAGTCTAGAAGCAGCTGCCACTGATCTGCTCGCCCCTGGAGCCATAGACTTTGGCGTACTCACAGAGCAGACTTGGGCTACCTTCCCAGCGGGTTTCTTGGCATGGCCCTGCTCGCTCTCCATGGGGCTGGCCTGGACCAGGCGATTGGTGCCATTTTGGGAGGCCCGCAGCTCGCTCAAGGACCAGCCTGGGTCACTCTGTGCCGGGGTCTTTCTGTTCTTCTTGGAGGGAGCCTTACCTGAAGGTTCCCTCCTTTTGCTGCTGCTCACCATTGTTAAAGATTAAGATGTGGGGGGGGGGGCAGAGAGATGAGAAAAGGTAAGAAGTTTTTTGTTTTTTGTAAGGAAGGTTGAAGGAATAGGGTAGGGACAGAGAAAGATAGGCAAAGTAGGGTTAGTGGAGAAAAAGGGGTAGAAAAATGAAAGAGAGATGGAGCGAAGTTTGGAAGAGAGAATCTGCTTCTAGCCTGGGCGAAAGCAGGAGGTAAAACAGGCTTGGCCTCATGACTACTCACAGGAGGAAAACAAAGAAATTTAAATTTCTAAAGCCAAGATGTAACTTCCTGCTTTCGTCTGGGCAGTAGCAAACCACCCCCCAATCAACTACTGACTCCTGTTTGCTCCACCTCTCTGAGAATACAATGTTAATATCACCGACTTCCATATTTACCTCAATGACTTTAATCCCAGTAAAGTCTCATTCTGGAATTTGGTCTTTCCTTCAAAATACTGAAGATTCAATTTTAGTGCATCCTTATCAGTGTGTCTACGCTCATAAATCAACATTTCCAAGGCTCTGATTAATAACTGGATGACTGTTAAAATGTTTAGTTTTCCTCCTTCATATACATTACCAACAGGCAACTGCAAATAAAAACAAGGAAGAAATTAATACATAAATATGTTGTCATAATCAGCCATGGTAAAGAACAGATTAGACCAGTGAGTCCCAAAGTGGGCAGTACTGCCCCCTGGGGGCGGTAGAAAGCCCCAGTGGGGCGATGTGGAAAAAGGGGGTAGTAGGGGAGCGGTAAAAAGCTCCAGGGGGTATAGTGAGGATGAAGGCTGCATGAAACTTTTCTTTTCAGGGTCCCTTAAAACTGCTGCCCAGCCTTACTGATCGCTTCATGTGGTGGTGTCTCCTGCTCTTCACACCAGGTACTTCATTTGCTTGCCTGTGCATGCTCACTCTCTTAGCCACATTTCACTAGTAATGGCAGCAGTAGTTAGGAAACTCTTGCTTGTCTTCAATGCACAGCATCACTGCTGCAGCTCAGATTGACACCATTTTGGGACAGACTTGTTTACTGGAGCTGGAGTTAGTGCACGTGGCAGTGGGGAAAAGGAGCCTTCAAATTTAGGACCCCACTTAAGATTTGTGAGCTTTGCCAGGACCTGGTTGACAGGATGGAGCTGTGCTGTTGCTCCTGCTTTCCCTCATCAAAAAGGCCAAGAGAAGAGCTACTAGAAGAAGAAAAAATGCTTGTGGAGTGGGGATGGGGAGGGGATGACTTGAAGCTTGATGTTGCTGCTTCTGTGATCTTTTCCTCCTTCCCTTCTGCCTAAACAAGTGAGCACACATGCACCCTCTCTCCTAACAATCCCCTCTTTCCATCCTCTGCCTGCTTGTTCAACTAAGCAAACACACACACTCTGCCTGCTTTAACAGAGCAAATGCACACACTCTGCCTCCTCGCAATCCTTTCATCCCATTCCTTTCCTGCCAGCCTGTGTAAGTGAGCAGATGCACAAATGCCCCTCCATCCTTGTGATCCCCCTGTCCCATCTCACCTCCCCATACAAGTGCACTAGCAAGGGGACATGTGTGCAACTGGGCCCACCCTGCCACTTTGATTTTCTTCCAGTGACAATGATGTTGTCAAAGTGATGAAAATGGCATAGGGCAGCAACAGAGGCAGAGCAAATAATCTGTGAATAAGCAAATCCACAAAAGTGAAACCCACAAATGTGGAGGGAGGACTGTGTAATTTTCTGTACTCTCTACACATAATTTTATAGGTTACAAATTCTATTCTAAGAAAACATTTTAAGATTGCTGTTGGGGGGTGTCTTTCAACACCAAGATCCAAGGCAAAATATTATGGATTGTTTGGTGTATGAAAAGTATGCTGGCTTGAGCACAGCAATCTGAGAACTGAGTACCTCTTATTCTCCATTCTGTCTCAGAATGGTCTACTTAGATGATGTAATAAGCAACATTTCTGTTATCCCTAAACACATCTGCACAGGCATGCAAACTGTGTGCATGGTGGTCCTCCTGTGCCAGAAGTGTCATCCTGCTGTGAGCTACAGTAAAGACACCAATCCTCATGGTTTAATTTTGATTACAACCCATTGATCTACAGATCACAATACAGTACTAGAAGGGCAGGCATTTATAGACCCCAATAATGCTACAGAAAGAATTCTCCAGTCCAATCATGCCACAAAATTTTGGTGTACAACTTGTACAACTGGCTACCTATGCAGATATTTATGTGTATCCACACATTTTAATTGGTCTCCTAGCCAGCCAATACTTTTGGTCACCACAATCTGTCCCTATCCCTCACAGGAATACAGGGATTTGTCAGATGTCACTAGATTTGGAAGTATTCAGACCATTTCTGATAAGCACCACAACTCTGAGAACAATTCTCCAGCTCTTTGTCTACTCTAGCTAGTACCATGATAAAGAAGAGGGATGGAACTCAGCTGGGCAGGGAATGCACACAATGACAAATTTGTGGAAGACTGTTCCCATATAATGATTTGGGAAGACCAAATCTAACATTTTAGCTAAATATGATGTCTGGTTTCTCTAAGGACACTAGCACCAAATTACCTTTATAACAGAGAAATCTTCTTTTAGTCACCTCTATAGAGGCAGAGGCAGACCCTGCACATCTACTGAACCAATATCTGCCGTTTCAGTTATCTACAGGACACAAAGTAGGGGATACATACCATAGAGCTGCACTGGAAAATGCCTAGAGGCATCCTCTGTAGACATCTTTGAAGTCCTCCAATGCAACTCTATGGTATGTTTTTACTGGAAATCCTTAATTTTAATAGGGTTTGCTGTTAACCATGTAACCATGTGGTAAGTCCAGAAACCGAAATCCTGCAGATATGGGGAGTCCAACTGTATGTCAACACTGTCCACATAAGAAATTACTAAACAACTGGTTTCAATGCTTCAAGGAGGAATTTTCCATGGGTAATTTCCAATAATCAAACATTTCCTCCTTCCCCGTTTTCCCCCTCACCCCTCTCTCTCTAACTGGCCTCGACTTAATATCATCATTTCAAATTGATAAAAACATTAAATAAATTGTTTTTAAAAGATAAGTTTTATATGTGAAATATATGCACTTGTTTAATGTAATAGAAGCAGACTAGATGTTTTGAATTTGCAGAACAGTAGGCCTAATATCAAGAAATAGCCAGCCATTGGGGTTATCACCTAAGAGGAAAGGAGGCAGTAGCGAGAAAAGGTTTGGGGACCACTGGGTTAGACTATAAAAATATTTAGCCACAATATTCCAGTCATCTGGGTCATGGGAAAGCCCAGACTAAATATGTTATTGGTAATGCTCTGTTAATTATATTCTTAGTGGTGGTGTTTTTGATTTACACTTAAGGAAGTTCACATATACCATCTGTGATAAATGTTTTCCAGGTTAAGATGCTAGTCCAAATATTATGTAGCACATAATCATGCCTTTAATAAGATTTTTGTGACCTGAAGCAATACAGTCTAAACTCCTGATAAATCTCTTTATTCCACATTCCATTCCCAAAGGCTTACTTAAGAGTGCAAGCTGTGATAGTTCCCCTAGAAGCACATGTCTGTTAGCTAGAACTAAACTTCAACCAACTCAGGTTAATCCTTTGATCTTACTGGACAATTTCTCTTCCAGCTGGGTAAGAGGTGCTGAGGAAAAAGTATAGTAATATGGCTTTTTTCCCCCTGTCATCTCTACTATGCCTGGGATTCTCCAAACCAAGGAGCTAATTAAACAAAGGAGCTGTGGCATTGCTCTTCAAGAAGACAAGGCATCGATTTCAAGCTACCTGGCTGCTGGTGATTATAGTAAAATTTTTGTCCCTGGCCAATTATCTTTAAGCCCTAGAGGTCCCTAAATACCTCAGAGCCATCCCCTTGGCTTGCTTAAATCTTCTACCATTGACCTTATTAGAAAGAAAATACATATCCTTCACTCCCATTGTCTACCCTTGCCAATCAGGCATATCTGAAACAATTGAACATGCATTTTTCTATTGCCTGTACTACAAGGACATCCACTTTTTATATATTATTTCAGTTTTAGTAGTTTTTCAGGCATACATGATCCTGTTTATTGTACTCTCCTCCCTTCAGATTCTATTAATAAAATTAGTCTTAAGGTGGCAACATTTGGTGTTCTAGCTTGTGCTACTACGAATCAACTGATTAAATTCTTAGTAATTTTATTAGAAGCAGCACACCCCACTAGACTCTTTACTGAAGACATATGCATTTGTCACTGTTTGCACAAATGTTGGGAGTTTCTCTTGGACTTGTAAATTGTACCTATTCATTTTGTACTTATTTTCTAACTGTGGACACTGGTCCATAACTGTAATAAAGTTATCACGTCGTGTCCGATTACTCAGTCCCAAGTTTTCCATAATTATTTCCTACGAAGTACAGAAAAGACAAATTTTACCAGCTCCACTTCCAGCATATTACGCCTCACTTCATATGCTTTCTGAGGCCAATGTTGACTTTGAAGTGTAGCGAAAGTAATTTAACCCCACCCAATTAGGTAACGTTTTGGTAATCTAAGTATTGTGTGAATGAATGAATGTCACAGTTCAAGTGATTCACCCCAGTCAACTTCTGAAGGTGGAGAAACAGAATCTAGGACTTCATATGATTGAGTACTGTACAGTCGTCCCTCCATATTCACAGATTTCACGTTCACTAGTTTGATTATTCACAATTTCTAGCTACTGCTGGAATACCTCTACAGGACTGTTCCTGCAAGACCTTGTTCTCCTTCTCCTCCCCCTCCTCTTGTCTGGGAAAACCTTAATCTTTGCACCACCATGATTCTGCAAGATTTGTAAAGTCCCTCCACCTCCCAGGAAGACAGGCTCTACCCCACACCCCTCCCATCCTCATCCTCTCCCTTCTCTTCCTCCACTCCAGCCAACAACATCGCCTGTTTCTCCCTTTCCCACATTTGAATGATAATGGAGTTTTGAGGTGGCATAGCAATGTTTAGCTCCGGATCATGATGCACAATTCATACCGGTTTGGATTCCAGGTTAGCAGGAGATGTGGGGTATCGCTGCTGGCTGGACAGAGGGAGTGAGAAGCGAGGGTGGGAAAGTTCTGTGTGCCTGAGAACTGTTGCTGCCACTGTGGCGGGGACTGTGCTTTTCGCTTTGGTTGGAGGGGAAAGGGGTGAAATAAAGTTTTTAAGGTGGTGAAAGTCAGCTTGGGTGCCAGGACAGTAGGAAACATGGGGTGTTGTTTCTAGCCAGGCAGAGAAAGGGGCAGGCAAGTGCGGGAAAGTTTTGCATGCCAGGAACTGTTGTCGGTGCGGCGGGGACTGTGCTTTTCACTTCAGTTTGGGGGGAAATGGGGTGGAATAAAGTTTTTAAGGTGGCGCAGATCAGCTTGGGGGGCAGGACAGCAAGAGAGGTGGCATTGCCACTCACGGACTTACTACATACTGGAAGGGTCCAGGGAGCCTTTTGAGGTGTGGACTAATCACAAAAACCTCGAGGTGTTAAAGACTCCTTGGAAACTGAGTTGAAAAGTTGAAAAGTTGTTAGCTAACACACATTGGAAACTGTTTAATGCAGTGTAGATGTGTAAATAGCTAGTGCTTAAAAGAATTTGTAAGCCGCTCTGATAGCCTTGTGGCTGAAGAACGGGGTATAAAAAACTAACTAAATTAAAAAAAGAAAAAAAAAAAGAAACTGGGGCCCAAGCAGATACAATGGGCAGATTTCTTTTACAAATTTAATTTTACTTTGAAATTTCTCCCAGGCAAGAAAAATTGTGATGAACCCCATCAAACTTCAATCACTTGAACAACAGGCATCAGTTCAAATGCTTTATTGCAAGGCATTAAATTGAATAGCATCAGGTTATTAACAGATCTGAAGCAAGTGAAGCAAGCGCACCAAAAGCTCAGTACTAGTATCTTGTTTAGGTTTCACTTCCCCCCATCCACCTGGCCAATTGGAGCCTGTCTGTTTCAAGCTCTAACTCCTTAATTCTTTCCCAGACTAAATGTCCTTGAGCCTGTCCACAGATAGTACCCATCATATTCCAGCTGCAACCAGGCTTTCAAACAATGCACCTTACTCATGTCAAATCTCTGGCTAGCAAACAGGCCTAACAATGTCTAACTAATACAGCAACATCTACGGTATCTATCTAATAGCCAGAGACATGACACATGGGGTGTTGTTGCTGGCCGGGCAGAGGGAGGGATAGACATGGGTGGGAAGGTTTTACGTGCCGAGAACTGTTGCCACCGCTGCGGTAGGAATTGTGCTTTTTGCTTTTGTTTGATGGGATGGAATGAAGTTTTTAAGGTGGTATAAGCCGTCTTAGGTGCCAGGACAGCAGGAGACATAGGGTGTTGTTGCTGGCCGGGCAGAAGAAAGAGTAGGAGAGAATGGGAAGGTTTTACATGCCTGAGAACGGTTGCTGCGCTGTGGTGGGGACTGTGCTTTTTGTTTTGGTTGGGGGGGGGGGATGGGGTGGAAAAAAGTTTTTAAGGTGGTGCGGATTGTCTTAGGTGCCAGGACAGCAGGAGACATGGGGTGTTGTTGCTGGCCAAACAGAGGGAGGAGAAGATGAGAGTGGGAAGGTTTTGTGTGCCTGAGAACTATTGCTGCTGCAGCAGCAGGGATTGTGCTTTTAGCTTCGGTTTGGGGTAAATGGGGTGGAATAAAGTTTTTAAGGTAGCACAGGTCATCTTAGCTGCCAGGACAGCAGGAGACATGGTGTGTTGTTGCTGGCCGGGCAGAGGGAGGAGTAGGGAAGGGTGGCAAAGTTTTGCATGCCTGAGAACTGTTGCCGCCACTGCCACCGCTGTGGTGAGGATTGTGCTTTTCGCTTCGGTTTGTGGGGAGATGGGGTGGTTTTGTTGCAAGGACAGGAGGATAGAGAGAGGTACAGTCTGGTTGGTGGTTGCCGGAGCAGGTGCTGCTGCGACTAACATTTAATTTGGAGTGGAGGGAGGCAGAGGGACTTTGCAAATCAGCTAAAGCATCGTGCAAAGGCAGAAAAGGAAGGTTCTAGCAGTGCTGTTGGCAGGAGAAGAGAATACAGTATGTTTGGGGTGGGGCTTAATTTATTTGCCATTTTTTCCCACTTTTGAGGTGATGCTCCGCCCCAACCCCTGCAAATGTGAAGGGACGACTGTATTTGCAAGAACCCAGCTTTGCGCAGGGGTGGAGTGAACATGGAAGAAAACAAAATTTGAAACAGAGTTCTTTGACTGAAGTTCACATATTGAGGTGATCTTAAGTGCGTTACAAATAGTTCTTCCCACACATTTTAATTTAATTATGAACTATTATTATTTTGCTCATTTATATCCTGTGTTTTCCCCAATACTGGCATTCAAGACAGCTTACAGAATATTAAAACCAGAACAAAGTAAAAAACTACAACCACGTTGCAAGTTCGATTCCAGCGGGCTCCAAGGTTCACTCAGCCTTCCATCCTTTCGTAGGTCTATAAAAGGAGTACCCAGCTTGTGGGGGCAATCAGCTAAAACACATTGGAAACTGCTTAATGCAGTGTAGATGTGCAAATAGCTATTGCTTAAAACAATTTGTAAGCCGCTCTGATAGCCTTGTGGCAGAAGAGCAGGGTATAAATAAATAAATAAATAAAATGATGAAATATAGAAAACAGTTATTTTAAAAATTAAACTATATATAGAATTGGAAACTTTAAAATTCATTAGAAGATACAAAAAAACAATGGAGGTGCATTTTCTTAACTTAAAAAAAATTGCCATTAAAAAAGTCAGAATAATTTAAGCATAACAGATTTTCCACGCTGAGAACATCTGAGGTTTTGCAGTCTCCTGTTTCTATTACAGAACATAAGAACCCAACGCACCACCAGCAGCACTATCATCCTAAAATCACCTCACTTTCCAAACTTGAGCCACATATCCTACCCACATATGCCATGGCACATGCACTGTCTGTGGTCCACAGTTATTGTTGGGTGGCCTGGCCAGGCAGCTTAGGAAAAGCCATTGTGTGGCCCACAATATTCTTTCCCCTCTTCACATTCTCTTGTCTATCTGTGTGGCATCCCAGACTACTCTTCAGTCACTGCCGCTACTGCCACTTCCCTACCCGCTCCTCAGTCCACTGCCAGAAATGGTCAGACTTCTTTTTGATTCTGACAGCAGAAGATAAGGAAGGAGGTGGGTGGGGAATGAAAGGAGTCACAGAGATGAAAAAAGGAGGAGCCCACCAGCCTCAGAGTCAGGTCAAGACGGAATCCCAGAGCAGCCCAGGAAAAACAATGGAGAACTGGCAAAGGAGACATTGCAGAGACAGTGGGAGAACCACAGATGAACTCAGCTCCTTCCCTTCTCTCATCACACCAGGTAAATTCTTGGCTTGCCTTCCTCTAATCTAAGCACAGTAACCAATGGGCATTCCCTATCACACAGCGAAATCAAATAACAACATAATTTAGAGACTTAAAATGCAGTGGCTGAAAAATAGTGGCTGAAAAGCAGAAAATTACCTTGTATATTTCCTTTTCAACTTTTTCAAGCAGAGGCCTTGGAATGCTGATAGCAACACTTGTGCCATCTAATACAAACTGGTCAACATGACCTTTAACAACTGAATCCACAACTTCTTGTTCTTTTTGCAACTGTTTAAGTGCTTCCATTATCAGTTTCCATAAACAGCGAACCTTAGGGAATTGGAGGAAAGGAAAGAACACCTTGAAAAAGCCAAAATAACACCTCAAGAAGTGTAGGAGGGTCTGAAATGAAAAGATACAGCTGCAAATACACGGACAAAGATCCTTACCTTTTCAATTCTCTGTGTAGTGTTACTTGGATTTTCAGGAACATTTTTTCCCATTCTGCCCAAGAAAAAACAGAAACGGTTTTCACTGTCAACAGGAGCAATATTTCCTAGGTAAATCTTAACATTTCTTGTCAATGGAATATGAATTGAAGACATTCAGCATGACAGAACACAAAAATACATGAATATTTATGGCCAAATTCATACGACACAAAGAAACCAGTTTGAAACTGGATTAATTGCCATGGCTCCTTCTTATGGAATCCTGGGATTTGTAGTTTAGTGAGGCACCAGCACGCTTTGGCAGAGAAGACTAAATACCTTGTAAAACTACAAATCCCGGGATTCAATATGAAGGAGTCATGGCAAATAATCCAGTTTCAAACTGGATTATTCATGTATTGTGGATTTGCCCTAAGGCTTCTTTCTCCCATAATTTATCATAACAATGAACTGTAATGTACAGCAAAAACAGTTAGAGGGAAAACACCTTAGGCAAAAATGTACAAATGGAAGCAACTTAACAGGATACACATACTTTTGGAGCTGTTTGTCCAGATCTGCATTTTCGTATCGTAAATCTCTTATGCGTTTACTGAAAAGCCTGTAAACAGAAAAATAAAACTCAAAATCCGCAGTTAAGAGATTAGTGCATGGTAACCAGAGAACCCCCTGCCAGTTAGAGATGCAAAATTTCCACATATGCTGAAGCCATGGGGGGAAAACATAGATTGGAGGGAATTGTAAATCACGGAGGGGTTTTTTTGGAAAAAATAAAAAACACGTGGTATACTATGACCCCTGCATTCATGGAAAAGACATTCCAGAACTTCCCACGGATACGTAAAACCACAAATAATAGTTAACGCTCTATTTTCATATTTGGAGCAAAAACAGAGTGTTTGCTATCCACAAGACGTGCGGCCTTTCTCCCAAACCTGGTGCAATATTGACACATAATGTACAGCCTATTTGCACCAGACTCGAGGAATACCCCCCTTAATCTGGGTTTTAGAAAACTCAGTTTTCTCCAGAGTTTTCTGGAAACTATGGGAAAAAACTGCCATGTGAATAATCCATCCACACTTAATTCACTGGGCCAGGGGTGGGGAGAAGAAGAGGAAGGACAAGCACTGTCTGAGGTGCTGCCATTTTTCCTCATCCTAAGTACCATTTTCTCATTCCAAAGGCAGAGCCCCAGCTCTTTCTGAGGTCAGGACACCCAGCAAGCCCCATCATTGCGAGGCTAGCCACCCATTCTGGCTTCAGAGAGGGCGATACTGCTGGAGCTTTCATTTTCCCAGAGCTCAGAGTCAAGTCTGACTGGAAAGCTTTGACTGGAAAGCCAAAAAAATATCCAAATGCATATTCAGGCTTGGCAGGTGTGGCACTTCAGTACAGGGCAGAATAGTCTGAATTTCATGTGCTGCAGCTCCAGGCCAAAGTAGTCTGAATCTTATCCAGATTTTTACCCTCGGTGTAGTCAAGTCCTGTGTTTTGTAAACTGGAAGAAGGTGGGACAGTGGTGTGGATTCGCCCCAAAAACACAACACTTGCTGTGCTTTGTCTCCTGGGAAAAGTTGGGGCAGCAGGACAGCTTGTCCCCAGCAATGAAATGATTGCTGTGTTTCATTATCCGGGAGAAGGGGGCAGCTTCTCTGCACTCTACCTGGCAACAGAACTCCGCTTACTGTACTTCATCACCCGGGAGAAGACAGGGCAGTGAGGTGGATTCTCCCCTGTGACAAAGCGCTTGCTGTGCTTCGTCACCCAGGAGAAGCTGGGGTGGTGGGACAGCTTCTCTCTGGTGATAAAATGCTTGCTGTGTTTTGCAACCCGGGAAAAGTCACGAGCAGCTTCTCCTAGGCAATGAAGCAATGGTGGCGGGGGTGATTCTTCCTGCTTCTGTCCCCATAGCCTGAGGATGGATGGCCCTCGTGGTCTCTTCCAACTCTGTAATTCTATGATTCTATGATTCTATGTTGTGCAAACAGCACATAAGTGAAACTGCAGCTATGAAATTTGTGGATACAGGCGTTTTGCTGTATTAGCGTCCTCTGCAGATTGAATGGCACTTCAGAAAAATTAATTATACTGTATATACAATATATTACAACCATATAATTTTGTTTGTTCAATGGAATTATTTTTTAAGAAAATACTTTTTGTTACAAACAGAACTACGGTCATCCCTCTACATTTGCAGGTTAAACATTCATGGATTTGATTAGTCATGGATTACTGTATTTGCTACTGCCTCCACTACTGCCCTACGCCACAAGGACTTTGATAACACCAGTGTCGCTGGGAGGAAATCAAACTGGCAGGGGATGGCTGGGCCCATGAGGGTGGGTGGCATGAGGAGACAGCACAGATTCCATCGCTTGCTCAGGGAGTGGGAAGAGGACGGATGGGAGGAGCGCAGGGAGATAGGGTGTGCATGCCCTTCCTAATGCAGGAGGGAAAGGGACAAGGGAGCACACAGATGGAGGGATGCATGTCCCCTCACTCATTCACACAGGTGGGGGGGGGAAGGGATGGGACGTGGGAGTGCAAGGAGGGAGGGTGCTTCACTCCCAGATGGGAAGAGCATCCCATCTGAACATACACTCCTCACCTGGAAAAAAAGTACAACACTGCAGAAACAAACTGGTGATCACAGTGAAACTTTCTGTTCTCATCACCCCAAAGCCCCCATAATCTCTTCTACAGGATTCACAAACCCTTTAGAACTGCATTCTCCTTGTTGCACTGATGGTTTTTGTTTGCAAGTGGGGGTAGACAGATACACAATTATGTAACATGCTGAGATCTTTCTAACAGCTATTGAGAAAATTCTATGAATTTATTTATTTATTTTTTATAACCAAGTGTTCTTTTCTGTAAGGACAGAACAATTATAATCATCAAATATGTGGCAGCTTGAGTTGTTGGAACTATCCCAGTGCATGTTACAATTATAACTTACAATACAATAACATAAAAAGACATAATATCCAATAACAACAAGTGCTAACAATTAATATAAAATATACAAATTACATTCATTTATAGAAACTATGCTTACTGTGCTTTTTTCTGAAGTTCTTGAACAAGCAAGTCTTCTTTTTGTAGACTCTGTAAAAATCGATGATGTGACACACGGTATTTTGCAACTGCAATACTCAAGTCTGGTGATTTTGAGTTCACAGCTTCTGGACAGGGTATACCAACATCTACACGAAAGGAAAAAAGTTATCTCAAACCTTTTGTACTTGAGACCACTTCTCTAAATTTAATATTTAGAGCACCTGGGCCTCTTGAACATAGCATCAACACAATGCTATCAAGCAAGCACTCAAGGATCCTTGCAAAGAGCTGTATACATGCAATTTACTATGTACACAAGAATACATGGGCTTCAGTATTACTTGCTTTTTCTATTATATCCTTCAGCAAAGTTTCCAGTGCTTTCATTAAACACAGCATGGATAACAACCAGAAGAACTACTGGTTTTCAAACTCTTTTACGGAACTTTATCAGTGGGTCTGCAATAGTCAGCAATGGTAAGCAAAATGCCACAACAGATAGGTTGTTCATCACTGTTGAACTTCTACAGCAGTTTGCAGCCACAAGAGAAAGCTGGATTCTACTACACATTCTGGTTTGATCACACTCCCTGGAACATTTTAGAATCTTCTACAACATATAGGCATTCTACAATACCATTTATGTAGGAAAGGTCCCTGATGGCATAAACTTCCCCAAATCAAATCAGATGCCAAACTTGAAGAGAAAGCATTTCAGGAATTACATTCTGCTCCAACACTATTGTTTACCTGCAGAATCTGCTTTAATATGACTCATTATGACATATCTTGAGAAGTGGAACATTAGATGAATGAACTTAGGACCACCAGGAGAAAGAAATAATGATGCAACAACTGGAGGAAAGTTTTTTCCACATTCATCCTAGGAAATTAAAAGGATTAAGAATACATTTGAGAAAGTGAACTGCAGCCTACAACACAATGGTTTATATTATGTTTTAGCAACTACCTGCTTAAATTCCCTGCAAACAGGATTAACACCAAACAGAACTGTGCCAAATAGATTTTGTTCCCTTGCCAGAGTTCACCATGCCAAGTCTTACCACTTACCTTAGGCTGATGCAGAATGAAGCAGACATTCTGGCACAATAGACTGTAGGCATAATACCTCTTCTGTTCTGTGCCACTCAAATGACATTTCACATTATATGCATAGTCACAGCAAGGACAAGCACTAGAGCCAGATGCCCTGTTATGCTGGCTCTCAGATATCATGACAGCATCAGTTTCAATCCTCAAACTGGCACTGGTTGTCTTAATTTCACCTGCACATCCCCTAAAACAGGAGTGGGCAATTGTGGCTCTCCAGATTATTCTGTTGGACTGCAATGTTGGGCACTTCTCACTATTGGCTATGCTAGATACACACTGATGGGAGTTTCACTCTATAACAACATCTGTCCACTTTTGCTAAGCACAGGATTATGCTCATGCTATACAAAGGATACCAAATGGAATCTAAAAAAAAAACAGGAGCCTTAAGAGATATACTAATTTTCTGGTCCTTTACACAACAAATTCCACTGACTGTGATTTGGGGGGGGGGGGGGTTGCCAAGGCAAGCTTTACACTCTTTAAGTGAATCAAAGTGAAGAATTTTGAAGAATGAGCAAACTACTATGGGAATGATGGACATGGTGGCCCTCCTTTTAAAACGTTTCCTTCTTCTGACTGCTTCTCTGATTTCATTTTGAATTACTGAAAATTTCCCCTATCAATGAGCAGCTCCAAAGGGTGAAAAAGTGCTGACAGAACAATGCATAAGAACTCTCTCCACTATCATGACATAAACATTGAAAGTAACTTTCATAAGCCAACATACACACAGGCATACCCTGATAAGTATGGGACAAATACTTGGACACCATCTCATTTTTACTAATACTTACTGAAATTCTTCTTAGCCATTCATAGCATTGCTTCCTAAATTCAGAATCTGCCTTTTTATCTGTAGGAGGAAAACAAAATCTTTCCATTCCCAGGGAAAGGAAAGAGACAAATTTCAAAATATGCTCAAGAAACCAAGTATCTCCCTTGTCATAACGCAGGCATACAAAAGGTTTTTGGTGTTATCTGAAAACACTACCAAGCTATTTTGTTTACTGTAGAGCCTCAGTGGACAATAGTGGCCCTCCAGATGTTTTTGTACCACAACTCTCATAATTCCCACCATCACTGGATAGGGAGTTGGCCACACAGATACAGAATAACTTAAATGCCTCATCCCATCCATGGTAGAGTTACACATACAAAGATGTAGTGTATTTCCAGACTGGTTTTGATAATACAGAATGACCCCATGTTAGCTTTGAAGACACACTGTCATGTTATGATTATTGCAGTGTGTATTACAAGGAACTGTCACTGACCCTGAAGATCCCCCAGAATTTCAGCTCGTCTTAAATACAATAGCAAGGATTTAAATGGACTCTGCCTTGAATGCATATGGACACATTTTACAACACCTGCACCGACTTCAGTTTAGAACAGTGAAGGGCTTTGTTCATTACCTTTAAAATCCTAAATGAACTAGGGCCCAAGATCCTAAAGGATCTTCAATCCATATGAGCCTGCCCACTCTTTAATATAAAATGGAGAGGGTCCCTTCCATATCCTATCAATGACAAAAGCACAACTCTCAGAACATATTAGAGGACGTTCTCTTTGGTAGTATTTAGATTATGCAGTGCTCTGCAACAGGAGATCTCTTTTGCCTACTCTCAGCCTTCAACCACCTCAGCAAACCCTTATTCCAATAAGCAGCTGATCTACTGAGATTATGACTTTAATTGACTAATCTTTTGTTTTAAACACTATTTATCAGCTATATTAACCCCCTATGTTATTAATATACAAAACTTGAGTTGCACTGAACTCTAAGACACAAAACCTGAGTTGCACTGAACTCAGTGGAAGTTAC
This sequence comes from Gambelia wislizenii, assembly GCA_030847615.1. Classification (NCBI taxonomy): domain Eukaryota; kingdom Metazoa; phylum Chordata; class Lepidosauria; order Squamata; family Crotaphytidae; genus Gambelia; species Gambelia wislizenii. Next base: position 318,797,345 of record JAUMIR010000002.1, on the reverse strand, counting down.
TTCAGAGTAGAAATACACAAGCACACACTGCTAGTTGTTTTGATATGGCTTATAAATAGATTTTGAAAGTTATTTTTTAATTTGCTACTAGATAAGTTTTGTATGACATAAGGTTCTTAAATGAAAGACTATTGTGAATAAAAGCAACATGCAGGCTTTTTATAGCTTATCTTACAACTACAATTGATTCTCCAAAGAGCCCAAGACCCTCAAAAACTGCTTCAACCCCTATGAGCCTAACCACATTTTCCCAAATGTTCAGTGCTTTAAAAAGTGAGGAGCTATCTATTTATGTGGAACCATTTTCTTCCAAAAAAAAAAGGACTTTTATTTCAATAATGGTACATTTTTCAAGAATTGAGAATATAAATGCACCATTATAAAGACAGTATTCTTGACATCAGAGGGAAGCACGAGTTCTCTGACTTATCACTACATGCTTCCATCACCTTGTGACCCTAAAACTAGAACTTTATTTACAAAAAAGAGATCTGAAACTGAATAGGCTCATGATGGTGTACAGAAATCCCTTGTTTCTCTCTCAAGCCCTACAAAAACACAGTTAAAAATATCAAGAAAAGGTATGAAAAACAGGGAAACTAAGATACATGAAACAGGGAAGAACCACCTCTACACTTTTTCTTGAGCTTGCTAGCAACACCCCAACAATCCTTGCCATTTAATCAACATCCATCTTCTCATGGGAGGAAAGAAACAATATAGTTATCGATCATGCAATAAGAATAGATCCCTACTATGCTTAATCTGCATATTGCATTATTTCTTTTGAACCAGGACCAATAGACCAAGCTCACAAGCCTTTAGAGGAACAAGCTCTGAGCATTCCTGGTAAAGATATCCTGCAAAGCTCATATTTTTCTCAGGAAAGAAGTCACTGGCACCTGATGGCTCCTAAGCTAGTGAACCTGAAACAAGCATGGTTTCCCCACCGTTATCTTTTAGACTGAGGGACTGAAGGTCTTTGCCATTTGTCAGCTAATTCTGAATTCTATCTGGGATTCTATCAACTCTGAGTCACCTGGGTGCCCAACTAATGATGGTGCTTAAACCACAGGTCCAAGTCAACATCAATACCCCGCCTTAAATATTCTTAAGTCTTGGAATGTCGCAATATTTACAAGGGAAATGAGCAGGCTCTTTTGTGCTATTTTTTATATGCATTCATGCATAGATAGATAGATAAAAATATACACACGGGGGGGGGGAGATTATACATGCACACATGCGTATTCCTCTTTCAGAAACAGACACAGCAACGTCTGGGCTCTTAGCTTCAATATCACATTACATTGCATGTAAGGCATCATTCATATCATTAAATTACAGGATATAACTATTACAATGCTACACTTTCATAGGGACTTTTATAAGGATTGAACCTTCATCTCGCTGCATTTCTTTACCAGGATCGGTAATAATTACTTCATGTAAGAACATCATCCTTCTAAACCATTTAACATAGTCTTTTATCCATCATAAACATTATCATCAAGTTCTTCCATAATTTCATAAAGGCTTTTTACATGTACAGAATTCTGTCCCTTGTACCATATTCATAATCAGAATACAATCACATCTGTTGAGGAATTAAATCTCTCTAAAGAAGCATCTGTGACTACACAAGCCTTCAAGGGTTAATCCCCACGTAAAATCTTAACAGCATTCATTACAGCATAAATTATGTCTATAGCCTTCCCAGCATAAACCAGCATTTTGGGCAGCATGTCAGGGCAGTGTTTTCTGTGTTAGAAGCATTCAGAAAGCAGCTTGATAAGAGCTACTTCTCAGCTTCTTTATATTCTCTCTTTTCGTCCACTCAGCTTGTCAGCTGACCAATCAAAATAAACCATAACAGAGGGGTGTCACTACCTGTGATTCATATCCTTTATTTCCAACTCCACCTGGGGTTCAGTAGAAGTTGCTACTATCCTACTCGTCTCAGTTAGTGCACCTGTGAAGAGGTTCATTCCCAGGTCAGGCTAGTGACTGTCTTCCGCTCTTGCATACAGTCATGAAGATGTTTCTTATCTTTTTTACATTCCAGAACATCTGGCATTTATCCCAGACTGCAGCCAGTTCCTTAATGATCCTCACTGATACAGACACACACTTTAACCAATCTAATTGCCTGTATTAGTTCTCATGCCATTTATCTTACACTCTACAGGCTCTACTACAGTAAATTCCATCCTTTAAAGTTATATGAGCCAACCAAGATAATGACAACTGAATACAGCTGTCCCTCCACGTTCGCAGGGGTTAGGGTCATGAGACCCCCGCGAATGTGAAAAATCCGCGAATAAAAACTAGGTCACGCCACCTACCTACCTCCCCTCCAGGAGCAGCGACGGGGCTTGGCAAGCCTCGTCACTGCTTCCTCCCACTCCCCCCCCCAGGAGCAGCGACGGGGCTAGCCGATCCTCGTCGCTGCTTCCTCCCACCCACTCCCACCCCCCCTAGGAGCAGTTTTTTGAATGGCAGGGGGGCGCTCCCCAAACCGCAAATAGTCAAAACCGCAAATCTTAAAGCCGCAAATGTGGAGGGGCAAATGTATACCAGATCTGTAACAAGATATCCAGGGTACCTTGGCCACAGAGTAACCAAACTGGCAAGCTTGCCATCATCCATCACCAGAAAGTGTGCATTCGTGTAGAAGGCAGGGCCAATCCTGGTCCTGGAAACTATATTTGATTTAGCTAGCAAGACTAACAAACTGTACACACCAATAAATAAGCTTAAGAATATTTTGTGTAATAAAATATTGTTCAATGATGTCAGAGAAATGTTATTCTCACCTGAAGATCTCACTACAACGTGACTGGTCCAACTTTGAAAACAAGAACCATGCAACGATATGAAATGCATCTTTGTTTGGTTTATCAAACATGTTCCTTTAAAAGTAAGAAAAATCAAAATATAACTATAAAACTGAGAAATGTCAAGAAAAAGACAGATATATTATCCCAAGTGCTATCCTAGAACATCCATTAAAACTTCTCCTTTTCTTCCCAGGGAGGGCCCTGGATGAGCTTCATGACAGCAGTAACCTAATGTTGTGCTCACCCTCAAGCAAGAAAGCTTCCACCAGGACAGCACTTGTCTAGCTTTGGCTCCTTTTGGAAGTTTACTGAAGTTTTAGTACATTTAATTATACAAAGGCTGGATTTCATGCCACAATAAGCAAGAACTTAGAATACTGTTGTGAAGGCATCCTCGTTCTAAAAATGCTCGCTAATTGTTTGATGGCCAAACTGGATCTCCATAATACTGTACTGACACTTTGGATCTCCTTTGCTACCATTCCTTATTAACAGCAGCGGATAATTAATTTGTGTTCTTTGTTGGAATTTGACTTGCCTTTTCAATAGAGAAAAAATAAGACCTTTAAGCACTTTTGCACCATTTCATTGATATGGCTGATGTGCATTTTTTCTCATTTTGCCCTTTTTCAAAAAATTGAACATTATACAGTAATAAAAAGATGATGCTAGGTTTGTAAACAGTTGTGCATTGAAACTATTCTTTCACATTATTTCTTTTCTCTAAAGATTAATTAATTTTTAAATTTAATTAATTAATTAAATGTAATTAAATTTTCAAAAGTTCACCCACTTTTAAACAGTCTAATTAAACAACAGTAATTGCTGTTTTCTTTAAAACTGTGCTATGGTGAATATTGAACCTGTTCACTTATGACCTTTACAAATGGACTCAAAGTACAAGAGCATTTGTTAAAATAAAATAGCTGCCATCTAACCACAGCTTGGAAGTGCCTTTTTTTTTTTTTTTTTAATGATGACACCTAGAATCCCCCAGATGGACAACAGCATGCTGGCTGGTAAATTCTGGAACCTGTTCTCAAAAAAGTTACTTTCTCAAGCTCTTGAACATAATGCACAGTAGTGAAACAGTTAACACAATAGATCAGTGGTTCTTTTCAACAAGTGTCATGGGGCAGGTTGACAAGTACAGCCCAAAGCACAGCAGGGGAGTACAGCAGTGGTCCATAAGGACAAACAAGAGGGGCACTTTAGTTGCTAAATGCTCTAAACAGTGGTTCTTAACCTGTGGTCCACCTGCAGTGGAGTGGCTATGTGACAGGAGCAAAGGCTGGCTGGCTTGGCCTGCGCATTGCCATTCAATCTGCTCCAGCCACAAACTTGCAGGAAGAAGCAGAAGAAAAATCTTCCCTCCCCCTACAGTGCCTCTGAGGGAAAGTTTAACGGAAAGTGTAATAGTACAGTTGTCCCTCCGTATCCACGGATTTGGTATCAACGGATTTACGTATTCACGGCTTGAAAATATACTTTAAAAATAATAATCCAAAAAGCAAACCTTGACGCTGCCATCTAATATAAGGGACAACATTTTGCTATGCCATTGCATATAACTGGACTTGAGTATTAATGGATTTTGGTATCCACGTGGGTTCTGGAACCAAACCCCAGCAAATATGAAGGGACAACTGTATCATCATCACCATCATCATCAAGTATTATCGTTGTTATTCTTATTATTAGGTTTTTCAATCTTGCCGTAATAAAAGATATTTTTAAAAGCTCTTAAGACGGATCTCTTCCGATGGGCCTTTCCTGAATAGATACTGGCCATTAGAAAGAAAATCTAATTTGTCCTGGCCTTGCTACAGCCACTGTCTATTGTTTATTTTTAGTATTTGGTTTAAGTATGTTTTAAATTTGAATAATCTAATTGCATTTTAAGGGGGGGAAGGGAGGGATTTACGTATGTTTTAAATTTGAATTATTTAATTGTATTTTAACAGGGGGGGAGGGTTTTGGATGTATATTTTAAATGTTGTAAGTTGCCCCGATTGCATTCTGTAGAGGGGCGGGATATAAATTATTATTATTATTATTATTAATAATTTAAAAGAGATCCCTGGTAAGAAAACCTTAAGACCCACTGCACTAGTTTCCTATGGAGTGCACTTTAGTTTCCTCTCGAAAAGCACAGCCGCTCGAGAAATGTTGGGAAGAGTAGATGAAGGCTGAAAGGGACACGCTGATGAAGTCCGCATCAATTAAAAGTGGGCCACTAATTAACTGGCCCCCTCTCCCCACGGCTCACCCGCCCACCAGGTCTCCCTCCACTCTTTTATTGATTTTTTTTCCTTTTCCGAATAGGTATAATTATAATGTGTAAATATAATGTGATTATAGTGTGTTTAGATTAAGAGGAAAAAATATATTAGTGTTAGGATAGATAGTTTTATTTTTGTATTAGTAAGAAAAGAGGGAAACTATTATTATTAGTATTATTATTGCGTTATTGTTACGGCCTTTTGCGGTCGGGTGAATGGTCTTATTCCAATAAAAAAATTCCTAATCCCCCAATTTCCACTCACACGCCCAGGCGGAGGTGGGTGGAAACCTTCCCGGCGGGGGCTCCCACGGCGGGGTCGAAGCCCAGCGCCAAGAGGCAGAACCAGAGGTGCTCCTTCTTCTCCCAGGCGGAGGAGGGCGAGAGCTTCGCGCTCATCTTTCTTCCCAAAGGAGTCGCCCCTTCGGCCAGGCCGCCCACGGCCAGCGCCCCCAAACCCTCACGGACACGCCTCAAAACGCTCCTCCCGCTTCTCCCTCTGTGGAGTATAGCAACGCCGCCCGCCTTTCAAGCCCTCCCTGAGGCGGCTCCCACAGCCACTCGCGCCGCCATTTTGTGTAAACCGCCAAAAACATAAACCGAAGAGGAGGACAACACGTCACAATAAAGCGAGGGGCCCATCAGCCAATCAAAACTCGCGTAGCTCCGGTCTTTGATGACTTCCGCCGCCGTCGTCAGTCGCTCATCCCCGGCGAAAGGCGGCTTTCTCCTCCCAACATGCCCCGCGGGTGGTTACGCCTAAAAACGCTTCTTAGCGGAACGAACATATAGACTTATGAATGCATAGAGTACCTATTGTGCCAGGATGGGGGCGTCCTACGTCCTTTGTTCTCACTTTCGTTTTCTTTTCCTGGGGCAGGAACAGGCCCTTTGGCCATGAATAATAATGGGCATTAAAAAAAAAAAGCATGTCAGTCTCCTCCGCCCAACAAAGGGTGCTGGCCCGTGCGAGCGGTCCTGTCCTTTTCTAAAGCAGATTTTACAGTTGTCCTTTCATATTTGCTGGGGTTTGGTTCCAGGACCCCTGTGGATACCAAAATCCGTGAATACTCAAGTCCCATTATATATGCAATGGCATAGCAAAAGGGTGTCCCTTATATAAGGTGGCAAAATCAAGGTTTGCTTTCTGTATGATTATTTTTTAAAGAATATTTTCAGGCCGTGAATACTTAAATCCATGGATACCAAATCCGTGGATACGGAGGGACAACTGTGTTTCATGTGAGGTTTTAAAAAGGTGTTTTTAAAGACTGACAAAGTGATTTGGGGATATCAGTATACTCCCTCTTTCTCCATACTGGTGGGGCAGGCTTTGGGGGAGAGTGGTTTACAATAATAGTAACTGTGGACTACATTGTAAGAAGTAAGGCTGAGGCTGGGCAGGGGTTCTTAGCCTTCTTAACCCTTTGGGTATACTGGAGTTAGCTCTTCTGCTTACAGTGTCCCCTTTTGATGTCAATGGGAGGCTCTGGTAATGTTACAAAGGATGGCCTCTGGTGATGTCCTCCATCAAGACACTAGTTGTGCTTTCAAGTCCCTTCTGACTTTTGGTGACCCCAAGGTGAACCTATCACAGGGTTTTCTCGGTAAGATTTGTTCAAAGGGGTTTTGCCTTTCCCTTCCTCTGAGGCTGAGAGAATGTGACTTACCCAAAGTCACTCAGTGGGCTGAGCAGGAATTCAAACCCTGGTCTCCAGAGTCATAATCTCAACTACTACACCATGCTGGTTCAGTATGACACATTAAGCAGTAATTGCTGTTACATACATTGGGCCATTCAAGTAAAAAAAAACAAAAAACAATCCCAAGTAATAAGGAATACACTTTTCAAATTGACATTCTTGCCCTGAGACTCTTCCTCGCTGCCCTAAGGACTGAAGAAGAGGGTCCAGGCCCTGGGGTCCTGAAATCCTATGCACATGTATCTTGCTGGTTCCTTATGTACTGGGGGGGAAACATACCAGCCCCCCACATCAGGTGGCTTAAAAAGCACTACTCCCTTCAGTCATACCAGCAGCCTTGGAGGCCAGTCCACAGCAAAGGCCAAAGCACAAGCGAAGGTGGCGAGATCGGACAAGCCAGACAGGTTCCCCAGGCGAGAGAGAGAGAGAGAGAGAGAGTCCTCCCCCTAGCAGCCAAGGCCGACCCCTCCAACTCCTCCTCTAGCATGTCAGCTGGTGTCCCCACGGGAGCCAGCTCTGTGGCTGGCACCAACCGCCACCTCCAGCAGACTCAGAACCAAGTGGACGAGGTGGTAGATATCATGAGAGTCAATGTGGACAAGGTTTTGGAACGAGATCAGAAACTCTCTGAGCTTGATGACCATGCCGACACCTTGCAAGCAGGGGCAGCTCAGTTTGAGACAAACGCTGCCAAGCTAAAAAACGAAGTACTGGTGGAAGAACTGCAAGATGTGGGCCATATTAATAACAGTGGTGGTTGTCCTATCAATCATCATAATTGTTTGGAGTGTGTCCTCATGAACAGCTGGGGAATCTTCTGGGCTAAAGTTAAAATACCAGCAGCCTTTGGTGATAATACAAGAGATCTTCCTCATATGGCTGCAGCAGCAGGAATGGCTTCAGAAGGGCATTGTACATGTGCCTGAATGGGAGTAGTACACCAACCAGCGCTATCAGTCAGTACTTCCAAAGAACTATAGGATGAGTGGGAAGATTACAAAAGAGGGAGTATTCTCTGGAGTATTGGGAGGTAGACCCACCCATATGAGTGACGAGGACTCCAGGGCAGCTGAGCAGGCATTGATACACACACACACCCGAAAAATTCCCCTAATCTCTAATTTAGGATTATATTCAAAGATGTGGCATCCTGCATAGAGGTGCTTAAACCACCATTCCTCTCTCACTGGAGCAGGAGAATGCCAGTGGGAGAGCTGACTCATATTTTCCCCACAACTACTATGAGATACAGGATTCCTTGAAACAACATCTCAGGCTTGGCCAAATTGATCACCAACGATGGTCCGCGCCGGCTTCACATCGGGAGGCATGGAGATGCACTATCTACAATGCTGCAGCCTTATTTGAGAACTCACGCCGAACAAGTCTTGAAGAGAAACAACAATGCAGAAAGAATCACAACCTGGAAACATCATCCAAGGAGACCCTCTGCTGTGCTTTCTGCAACTGGACTTGTTTATCTCGGATTAGCCTTTTCAGTCATCAGCACGCTTGCAGAAAGCGCAGGATGAGTCCTCCTTACTGAGTCTTCATTTGTGAAGAAAAGCCAGAGAGAGAGAGATAGTAATTCCCTCTACCCCAAGTCTTACTGGTGGCCCAACATACTGGTGACAAAGCAAACTTCTTTGGGTGGAAAGGCTCCTATAAAGCAGATTCTGGATGGCAGGCAGGAAGGTGTTGAGATTCCTCCTTCCCCTCCATCTCAACAGTTGAGCGGCCCATGTGGGCTTGGAAAAAAATAGTGAGAAAAAGCCATTCTTCCCTGCTCATTGAGTGAGAGAAATTGCCTGCTTTTAATTGTAGAAGGTGCTCCAAATGCTGAAAAGGCACATTGATGTCTTTTTGATGATAACCAGAGAAGGGTGTTCAGACTCCTTTCATTACAGGCCACTCATTTCACTTTGAATTCTGGCAAGGGATTAACAAAGCCACCTCCACCAGGAGAGAGACTGAGAAGATTAATTTTCAAGTGGGGAGCACATTTGATAGACAACAGGTCCTTTCTTTCACCCTTTTTATGAGAAAGAGGGAGAGCCTTTGGGAAGAACAAATTAATCCACAGTGTTCCTTTCCTAAACGTGTTTCCATTTAGAAGAGGCATGTACTGTACGGTATTTCCCCATAGACCCAGTGCCCAAGGAGCTAAATTCACCCAGTACTGCATGTGTGTTTCCTCATCTGGTGATGTGCCCATGCCCACATGGCACTGACATCTAATGTAAATATAGATGCGTGCCATGCTACCCTGTCTAGGGGTTAAAAAACACTGGAGACTGAGTTAGCAGAGGTAAGTGGGGAGATTTTGAGAGACTGGGGGTTGTCTAGATGAGGGGGGAAATGTGGATTGATGCACACTAATGCCAATTCGAAGCAGCTTCAATTTGTCTTAACGGGTTTTTTGGCAAAATCACAGGCATGCGAAGCTATTTGCTTTTGCTGTCCCAACAGACATGCCTGTGAATCAGGATGGTGGACGCGAGTGAATTACCATACTTACATTTTTATTGTTGGCAGTTGCTGCCGCCAAACAGTATTTAAAAAAAAAAAGAACATATCTTAAGGTGTAAAAGTGCAATATTCTGCCTAAATAATTTTTTTTTTAAGAATTTTTAAAAGAAAAGAAAAAGGCTGTTTCATCACCTGAGTGCTAAGGCAAAAATCCAACATGGTGATTTTGGGTGCTTGCCTTGTTAGCAAGCTCCAACCCCTGCCCACATCCAACCAATCCACTTCCACTTCCACTGTTATCGAGAATGTGAATGAGTGTGGATCAGATTGTCCCAATGAGCAGGAATTCCCCATGGGGCACTTTAAAAAAATTGGGAAAAGCCGTGAAAGCTTTCCCTGCGTAGTTTACAATTGACTTGGCCCCCCTCCTTCCAAATACAGTGAATTGATGCAGGTTCCGATTTAGACAGATCCTGTTGCCAGGAAATTCCATGAGGATTATTTTCACCATTTAGACAAGCCCTGGGTTCTTTTACTTCCTCCTTCATTAGTGGAAAAGCCCTCATTTGGAATTCCTTATTGATAGGAGATTATCAGACCCGTCAAAAAGCACAAGAGCAGTACGCAAGGACGACGTTACTGTCCCGCACCAAGAGGTCATCTATCTAGTGAGGATAGTAATATTCTAGAAGCTTTTCCTATTTAATTAATGAATTATAATTTTAGACTGCTCAGCAACCAACATTCTTTCGACAGTTTACACATCACAGGTTAAAAACAAACAAAAGTCACAATCAAGTGGCACATGATAAAATGGCACATGGAGGACAGTTTATCAATATATTTAAAAATTAAAACCATAATAAAATGGCAAGTGATAAAATTGCCCATGGAGATAGTTCTGTTTGTTTTTATGTGGTCACTTATAATTGCATATCTCAAGGCACAGTACTATAAAAAATTAAATCCCAACAAAATTAAAAGCAAATCTGACAGTAAAATATTATCACAAAAACAGTATCAACAGCTATAGGCTAACTAAGCTCACTTCCACTCTTTCTGAAGCCTACACCCCCCCAAAAAAACCAACCTTATTTCTTTCTCAATAGAACCCACACAGTTGCTACAATTCTGTGTTAGGAAAAATAACAATAAATCTGGACAGACTTTGGTGTCAGTAATGTCCAATTACAGTTGTCCCTTCATATTCCCTGGGGTTTGGTTCCAGGACTCGCCGTGGATACCAAAATCTGTGAATACTCAAGTCCCATTATATGCAATGGCATAGAAAAATAGTGTCCCTTATCTATCTCTCTCTGGCTTTTCTTCGCCAACAAAGATTCTGGAAGGACTCATCCGCGCTTTCTGCAAGCGCGATGATGACTAAAAAGGCCAATCCGAGATAAACAAGTCTGGTTGCAGAAGGCACAGTAGCAGGTCTCCTTGGGTGATGTTTCTGGGTTGTGATTCTTTCTGCGTTGTCGTTTCTCTTCAAGACTTGTTCGTCGTGAGTTCTCAAATAAGGCTGCAGCATTGTGGATAGTGCGTCTCAATGCCTCCCGATGTGAGGCCAGGGCAGACCATTGTTGGTGATCAATTTGGCCGAGCCTGCGGTGTTGTTTCAAGGAGTCCTTGTATCGCTTCTTTGGAGAGACCCTCTTACGCTGACCTGTGGCAAGTTCACCGTAGAGTACTATTTTTGGGAGGCGATGGTCCTCCACCCTAGAAACGTGCCTTGCCCAGTGCAGTTGTGTTCTCAATATCATGGCCTCAATGCTGGTGATCCCTGCTTGTTGAAGGACAGCAACATTCGTCACATAGTCAGTCCAGTGTATATTTAGGATTGTGCGTATACAACGCTGATGGAAGCGTCCGAGGAGTCGTAAAGATGGCAAAATCAAGGTTTGCTTTCTGGGTTATTAATTTTTTAAGAATATTTTCAAGCCATGAATACTTAAATCTGTGAATACCAAATCCATGGATACGGAGGGACAACTGTACATTATAAGCATGTTCATATTTCAAATTAAGCTTTCTCAGCCATATCAAATCAGTAATGCTAGCGTAACTTCATGTGACTTTTTTCTCTCATGTCTTTTTGTTGAACTTATGACTGGGATGGTATGAATTCAGACACAAAACCTGCTTGGCACTCATACTCATTGCACTGGGAAAGGTCAACAACCTTTCTCGCCTTCTTTCTGAGGCTTAAAAAAAGTCAGTGTGTGGTTACTTCTTGTAGATCAAACTTGTCACCCATCCAGCTGGAAAATACGAGCAGGCTGCAGTGGTGATCACAGGCAGCAGGCGGTGCTCAAATTCTCAATAGGTAAACTCTTTCTAGTAAAGACAGATATTAAGGAATAGTTGTGGTTTTGGTCTTTGTCATGCTATGGATGTGTGGGGAGATGTTGAATTTATTAGAGAAATTAAGATAAAGCATGTTTATGTATGCAATGTATAGTATATGTTACAAGGTAAGGATCTGTTGAGAGGAGGTGAGAATATTGAATGTTGGGAGTGATGCAATTTGTTGTGTGTTGGAAGGGATTTTAAAAAGGCTAAGTGGATGTCAGAGTGTGAGGGATATGAGTGTCAAAGTTAGGAATATGACGAGAGATACGAGTCAGAGTTAGTGTCAGTCAAGTTTTAGATGTTTTAATTAAGTAGTTGTTAACTTCCTGTTGAACTTCTGTTTAATGCATTATTTTTTAATTATACACTTGTGCCTCTGAAAACACTACATAAAGGTTATTAGAATATTTGAGTTCAAACACATGCATTCTATGGTGGCAGCAGTTATTCAAGGATGGTGGTGGTGTCCAGTGGAGGGATTAAATAAATAAAATCTTGCACAGGAACCATGAAAGTATTTAGAAGGTCCCCACATTTGATGCTGTACTGATAGGACAGGAGGAAGTCTGTCATTGGTGGCAGAGATGGGGAAAGGTGGAATCCCACACAGTCTCCAACCCTCTCTCCCCCTTGCAAAAATTGTTTGTATTTCTCTAAATTTTATTGTTCAACTATAGCAACCAAGACTAAGGTTGATATCTAATAAGATTAATAAGGCTGATTGAGATTTTCGGAATCATCTGTGTCTGTAATTGGAAAAATTGGGAGTGGCTGCAATTATCACTATCTTCTCTTTGAAATCAAATTCAAACCCTTCATTTTAATGATCAAGAATTCTGTACATGGTATTTGCCCTTAGACAACTGCAAGAAAAATGTAGGGAGCAGAACAAGGGTCTCTATGTAACATTTGTCAACCTCACCAAAGCCTTCGACACTGTAAGTAGAAAAGGTCTGTGGCAGATCCTGGAAAGACTAGGATGTCCCCCCAAATTCCTTAAAATGATTATCTTGCTACACGAGGGCCAGCGTGGTCAAGTCAGATATGGCGATGCTCTTTCAGAGCCCTTTCTAATAACTAATGGAGTGAAGCAAGGTTGTGTTCTTGCACCAACTTTATTTACAATCTTCTTTAGCACGATGCTCCAAAGGGCTATGGCAGAGCTTGAAGAAGACGACGGCATCTATATACGTTACCGTACTGATGGTAGCTTGTTTAACTTAAGCCATCTGAGGGCTCACACTAAGACTCTAAACTATCTAGTCCGTGAGCTGCTCTTCGCCGATGCTGCTGCCCTTGTTGCCCACACAGAAGCAGCTCTGCAGCGCCTAATGTCCTGCTTTGCAACAGCTGCAGAGCTGTTTGGGCTAGAAGTCAACCTGAAGAAAACAGAAGTTCTTTACCAGCCTGCACCACAGGACGAACACCACCATCCCCACATTGCCGTCAGCAAATCTGTGCTCAAGTCCGTTCAGCAGTTCACCTACCTGGGAAGTATCATTTTCTCAGATGCCAAGATTGACAAAGAGATCGATCACAGATTAGCAAAGGCATATAGTGCATTTGGAAGACTTCACAAAAGAGTCTGGAGCAATAAACACCTGAGGCAAAGCACAAAAATCAGTGTGTATAGAGCCATTGTACTGTCTATCCTCCTTTATGGATCTGAAACATGGGTCACCTATTGCCACCACCTACGACTCCTCAAGCGCTTTTATCAGCGCTGTCTACACACAATCCTAAATATACACTGGAGACTATGTGACGAATGTTGCTGTCCTTGAGCAAGCAGGGATCACCAGCATTGAGGCCATGATATTGAGAATGCAGCTGCGCTGGGCAGGGCACGTTTCTAGGATGGAGGACCATCGCCTCCCAAAAATAGTACTCTACGGTGAACTCGCCACGGGTCAGCGTAAGAGGGGCGCTCCAAAAAAGCGATACAAAGACTCCCTGAAACAACATCTCAAGCTTGGCCAAATTGATCACCAACAGTGGTCCGCCCTGGCCTCGCATTGGGAGGCATGGAGACGCACTATCCACAATGCTGCAGCCTTATTTGAGAACTCATGACGAACAAGTCTTGAAGAGAAACGACAACGCAGAAAGAATCACAACCCAAAAACGTCACCCAAGGAGACCTTCTGCTGTGCTTTTTGCAACCGGACTTGTTTATCTCGGATTGGCCTTTTTAGTCATCAGCGCACTTGCAGAAAGCGCGGGATGAGTCCTTCCTGAATCTTCGTTTGCGAAGAAAAGCCAGAGAGAGAGAGAATATTTGCAGGCATATTTAATAATTTTTGTAAATAAGAACCATATTAAAAGTTCCTTTTGTCTCACTGTTTCTACTCTTGGTTTATTAAAAAACTGCATACATCATGTACTTGCTAATCGTCCAACACTAAGTCAGACACTAATGGAATGTTTACTATATGCATGACATACTAGAATCTAGTATGGGTAGGGCAAAACTAAAGTGTGGGGGGGTAAGGATTTCTGCTCCCTGAAACCTCCATGAGTGGCAGTTTTAGGTGTAGCCAGATTTGAGGGGCACAACCCCCCCAAAACTGAAACAAACTTGAAAAGCCAAGCTGGAAGTAGCTGTCAAGTAGATGCTAGGTGTAAAAATTTGGTCCTTAGCCCTGCCAGAGTTGCCTACCTCAATAAATTAACATATATGACAGAAGGGATGGTAACCACACAGACTTGCAAATGCCTAAGAATGATGAAGTTGTATCAGTCATTGTTAGACAAAGCTGGTTCAGTCCTTTCGATGAGAACTAAAACATGACATTTAGCTCTACTATATAGTTGTCCCTTCATATTCGCTGGGGTTTGGTTCCAGGACCCCAATACTCAAGTCCCATTATATCCAATGGCATAGCAAAATGGTGTCCCTTATATAAGATGGCAAAATCAAGGTTTGCTTTTTGGATTATTATTTTTTAAAGAATATTTTCAAGCCGTGAATACTTAAATCCATGGATACGAAATCCGTGGATACGGAGGGACAACTGTACATGCAGCTTCTCAGAACATTGCCGCTGATTTAATAAATGCCTTTGCTGTTGTTGGTAGCAATGCTGTCCTAGCTTTCAGAAAGAAAAGTTGGGAAATGACCTACCCATCAACAAGTTTCGCAACCTTATGAGAAGTTAGTGGAAATTTTCAGCATCATATGTGAACAAAACAAAGTGAAATCCAAGGGAAGGGAACTTGTTTTGAAAGCTGCTGTTTTACTGTTTGGGATATATTATTGTAACGTCACAAGCATGTGATCTACAGAAGGCAAATATCCTCCCTAATCCATTGGATGCATTGTCACATGCCTGGTCCACATCATAGGATTTCATAAGAAGACGAACAAAGCTACTGTAGTTAATTTATTGAAGAGAAATACCACAGCTGAAGTGGATATACCAAATAGTTTGGCCACTATCATAGATGGTATGGATCTAGTACAGAAGGTGAAAGGTGATGAATTATTCATTTGGACAAATTGAATAGTTTTTCTTCAATAACAATCAGGGAAAGGAGCAAGTAAAAGAATTAATGTTGTGTCTGAGAATCATAGAATCATAGAGCTGGAAGAGACCGCAAGGGCCAAGTAATGTCAATGAAATCCTGTGAAAGAGCCCTTAAAGAGAAGAGGCTAGAGTGTCACAGACATAGAAATTGCATGACAATGAGGGAATTTTTCAGGAAAAAACCCCAATCTGATCACATTAATTCATTTATGAGTGGCCAAAGACAGATTTTAGAGAGTTAAAAGGTACCTACAAGGGTCATCTTGCCACTGCAGGAATCTACAGCTAAAGCATCCTGACAGCTAGGCGTCCTACATCCTTGTTTCCCTGATAGACTTTAGATTATAGAGGAAAATTGTATTCCTTCCTTATTCACTTTTAACTTAGTAAAACATGTGTGTGAGTAACCAATTCAAATGCCCATACCATACTCCCAGGACAAATCAATGTGGAGCTAGTCTATCAAAAAAGATTAGGCTAGAGACTTCCTTTTTTTAAAAAAAAATAAATAAAGCTTAGAATCTGGACCGAATGATGGTCCAAACAGGCCATGGGTAACATGCCTAGCTGGGAAATCCCTCCTATCTGAGTCATATGATGACCCTAACTTGTTATGTGCCTTCAAGTTATTTCCAATTTATGGCAATCCCATCATGGGGTTTTCTTGGCAAGATTTTTGAGAAGGGGGTTGCCTTTGGTTCTCTCTGAGGTTGAGCGAGTGTGATTTGCCTAAGGTCACCCAGTAGGTTTTCATGGCCAAGCAGGGATTCAAACTTTGGTCTACCAGAGTTGTAGTCCAACAGTCAAAAGCCAGTGGGCTTACACTGTGACATTTCTCACATTGTCTGTGACTCTTTCATCTCCTTTTTGTATCTTTAAAATTATTTTTTCTCTCTTTTCTTCCCCTGTTTGTATGCCAGTCATCGCCCTGGTTTATTTCTTTCTTTCATGGGGAATTTCTTAAATTATTTTCTTTTTATTTCTAGCCACCTCTCCATTGACGCCCCCTTGTTGTGGGAGAGAGGCTTGCGTACCCTAATGATGTTTTGACCTATGCTGGCGGTGGCATAATAGCCACCGGTAGGGTCTCCCATGCCAGACAGGTAAAAACTGAAGGGTTTGACAAAGAGCGTCAAAGGGCAGGATGGGCTCTCTAGCCTAATTGCAACCATCCTAGGAGAAGGAAAACTCTAATCCCAAACCCGGGCAGATGGTGCTCATCCAACCCTATAAGGTCAACCATCTAAGAGAAGGAAACTCTAATCAAACCTACAGCCCGAGGACCTCACTGCTACTGTCCATGCTTGCAAGGCCAGCAAATGAACCTTTCATTTAAAGGGTGAGGCCAGTTCTGTGCACACTGCACTCCACCAGAAAAATCCATTGCACAGACTCGAAGGACAAATCCAATTCCAAAAAAAACCTGTAGCGATAGGCAACGGATGAAATGGCAGGTGTAAAGATGCACTGGAAGCCGCAGACCCAACCCTGCATGCAGGCGGTTCAGGACTTTGGTCGCTTGAGACTGACCCGGGAGATGACATCTTGTTTGGCAGCATCCTGAACGACCAAGCAGCCTTTTTTAAGGAGAGCACTGCTTGCTCCATATGGAGAGGGGCCTAGAAAAGGTGGCCTAATGAAAGCTCAACCCCAACTACCTGGTCGGCTAGCCGCGACCAACGGGAATCTTCTGATGCGGTCAAACCAAGGCAAAGAAACAAAGGCACACACCGGCCTCCAAAGGTGTAAATAAACTGACACTTGCATGCTGGAACATCAGAACCATGCGAGACTCTGAAGATAGTGGACAGCCTGAGTGTCGTTCTGCTCTAATAGCCCATGAACTATCACAACTTAATATTGACATCACTGCTTTTAGTGAAGTTCGTCTCCATGAGGAAGGCAGCCTTAAAGAACACGGCAGCGGCTACACACTTTACTGGTCTGGCAAACCCAAAACCAAAAAACATCTTTCAGGAGTAGGCTTCATGATTAAAAACTCCATTGCCTCCAAACTCGAAACCTTGCCAACAGGACACTCTGATCGCATTATTTCCTTATGCCTCCCACATGTTGTTCTCTTCAGTATATATGCCCCAACTATGCAAGCCGACCCTGTAGAGAAAGACAAATTCTACACAGACCTACGCCAACTCATACAAAAAGTCCCAGTAGAAGATAAAATTATTATCCTTGGTGACTTCAATGCCAGAGTAGGAAAGAACTCTGAAGCCTGGAAAGGTGTCTTAGGCAAGCATGGTGTTGGAAATTGCTATGATAACGGACGCCTTTTGCTAGAATTCTGTGCAGAACAACAGTTGACTATTACAAACACTATCTTTCAGCAGAAAGACAGCTTGAAGACAACCTGGATGCATCCCCGATCCAAACATTGGCACCTCATTGACTATGTTCTAGTCCGCCAGAGAAACATTTGCGATGTCTGCCATACTCAAGTGATGCCCAGTGCAGAATGCCAGGCAGATCATCGCCTCATCAGATGTAAACTAAATCTTCATCTTAAGTTCAAACCTAAGAGGGGTGGCATGTTAAAGAAGAGACTCCAAGTCAACAATCTTCAACAAGCTACCACAAGAGACAACTTCCAGGCAAACCTGCAAACAAAACTTGAAGACCATCCTATAGATCCTTCTCCTACAGTGCTTTGGCAACATATCAAAAACAGTATCCTCCAGTCTGCGGAAGAATCCCGCGGGTTCTCCCACAAGAAAAATCAAGACTGGTTTGATTAAAACAACCAAGAGATCCAGGAGCTCTTGGCAAAGAAGAGAACTGCTCACCAGGCATACCTCGCCCAGCCAACTTGCCATGTAAGAAAAGCAGCTTTCCGTCTCACATGTAGTACACTTCAACAAAAACTCCGAGACATGCAGAATAAGTGGTGGATCAATATAGCAGAAAAGACACAACGCTGTGCAGATCTGGGGGATTCTAGGGGATTTTATGAAGCTCTTAAGGCAGTGTTTGGACCTACTTATCAGGTCCAAAGCTCCTTATACAGTACAGATGGTCACACATTAATTACTGATAAAGCCTCCATCCTGAATTGATGGGCTGAACACTTTCAAAGTCTCTTTAGTGCCAACCAAGTAGTCCAAGGCTCAGCTA
The DNA here is from genome assembly GCA_030847615.1 of Gambelia wislizenii. NCBI lineage: Eukaryota > Metazoa > Chordata > Lepidosauria > Squamata > Crotaphytidae > Gambelia > Gambelia wislizenii. Next base: position 318,779,041 of record JAUMIR010000002.1, on the reverse strand, counting down.
TCCAACATAGGATACAAAAACTGATGAAAAATGAATCGGACATAGCTCCCACTTTGGAAGAGACCCTTAAGGCCATACAGCAGTTGAAAAAATGGCAAGGCAGCTGGGATTGATGGAATCTCACCTGAAGTTTGGAAACACAGAGGTCACATACTCCATGATGAATTTCATGAACACCTTGTGAATTGCTGGGAAAAGGGGGAACTGCCACCAGATCTCTGAGATGCAGTCATCATCATCCTATACAAGAAAAAAGGTGCAAAATCCGACTGCTCAAACTACCGAGGCATAATACTGCTCTCTATTGCTGGAAAAGTCCTTGCAAGGATACTCCTGAACAGATTAGTTCCTGCCATTGCAGAAGAACTTCTTCCTGAAAGCCAATGTGGCTTCAGAGCCAATAGGAGTACTACAGATATGGTATTTGCCCTTAGACAACTGCAAGAGAAATGTAGAGAGCAGAACAAGGGTCTCTACATAACATTTGTTGACCTCACCAAAGCCTTCGACACTGTGAGTAGGAAAGGTCTGTGGCAGATCCTGGAAAGACTAGGATGTTCCCCCAAATTCCTTAAAATGATTATCTTGCTACACGAGGGCCAGCGCGGTCAAGTCAGATATGGCGATGCTCTTTCAGAACCCTTTCTGATAACTAATGGAGTGAAGCAAGGTTGTGTTCTTGCGCCAACTTTATTTACAATCTTCTTCAGCATGATGCTCCAAAGGGCTACAGCAGAGCTCAAAGAAGACGATGGCATCTATATACGTTACCGTATTGATGATGTCATGGTCAGCCAGGACTCTGAGGACTCAGAAGGCGAGGAGGCTGAGCCAGTAGCAGAAGAGCTGGCTGAGTCTGAGTCTAACCCTGAAGAACCCAGGGCTCAGCAGCCTAGCCCTCCCCCAGCACAGGGTCCAAACCTGGGAGACATAGTAGAGCAAGAGCAAGAGGTAGAAGAGCAGGTACCTACCTTTAGCCAAAGGAGAGCAAAGAGGGCCTGGCTGCGTTGTTCCCGGAGATTAAGAGAGAGAATCTCATCAATCACCCCGCAGCTGGGAGTGGGAGCTGGGCCAACATAAGCAGCTGGGGGATGCTGAGTTCCTTGTTTCAGGCAGTCTGCGTTTCCTGGAGGAAGCCTCTGCCTGTGACTCTCCTACTTCTTGGAACCTTGCTATCTTGAGACTTCAGATATCTTGACCTTGGACTGCCTTCGTTGACCCACCTGCCGGAAACCTTTTGACCTTGGACTGCCTCTTCGTTCTTCGCTCTCTCTCTCTGTGTGTGTGTGTGTACTTCTGACCCTATAGGACTGCTACTGACAACACCAGGTACTGTGCTTTTCAACTAAGTTGTTGCCGGCCGGGCAATCTTATCAGCTATTTAAGTTGGCTTCTCGACAGATGGTAGCTTGTTTAACTTAAGCCGTCTGAGGGCTCATACTAAGATTCTAAACTATCTAGTCAATGAGCTGCTCTTCGCTGATGATGCTCCCCTTGTTGCCCACACAGAAGCAGCCCTGCAGCGCTTAACATCCTGCTTCGCAACAGCTGCAGAGCTGTTTGGGCTGGAAGTCAACCTGAAGAAAACAGAAGTTCTTTACCAGCCTGCACCACAGGACAAACACCACCATCCCCACATTGCCGTCAGCAAATCTGTGCTTAAGTCCGTTCAGCAGTTCACCTACCTGGGAAGCATCATCTCCTCAGATGCCAAGATTGACAAAGAGATCGATCACAGATTAGCAAAGGCACATAGTGCATTTGGAAGACTTTACAAAAGAGTCTGGAGTAATAAACACCTGATACGAAGCACAAAAATCAGTGTGTATAGAGCCATTGTACTGTCTGTTCTCCTTTATGGGTCTGAAACATGGGTCACCTATCACCACCACTTACAACTCCTCGAACGCTTCCATCAGCGCTGTTTACGGACAATCCTAAATATACACTGGACTGACTATGTGACGAATGTTGCTGTCCTTGAGCAAGCAGGGATCACCAGCATTGAGGCCATGATATTGAGAACACAGCTGCGCTGGGCAGGGCATGTTTCTAGGATGGAGGACCATCGCCTCCCCGAAATAGTATTCCTAACTGAATAGTATTCCTAACTGAATACAAAATAGTATTCCTAACTCCTAACTGATGCTGCTCGCTAGGAAGGGTTTTTAATAACAATTGTATTATATGCTGATTTTAATTTGTATTGATTTAATAATGTTTTAAGTGGGGGAAGGGATTTTGAGTTGTTTTATACTATGTACTATTTTATTGTTGTAAGCCGCCCCGATTGTTCGCAGAGGGGCGGGATATAAATAAATATTATTATTATTGTTATTATTATTATTATTATTCTATGGTGAACTCGCCACGGGTCAGCGTAAGAGGGGCGCTCCAAAGAAGCGATACAAGAACTCCCTGAAACAACACCTCAGGCTCGGCCAAATTGATCACCAACAATGGTCCGCCCTGGCCTCACATCGGGAGGCATGGAGACTCACTATCCACAATGCTGCAGCCTTATTTGAGAACTCACGCTGAACAAGTCTTGAAGAGAAACGACAATGCAGAAAAAATCACAACCCGGAAACATCACCCAAGGAAAGCTTCTGCTGTGCTTTCTGCAACCAGACTTGTCTATCTCGGATTGGCCTTTTTAGTCATCAGCGTGCTTGCAGAAAGCGCGGGATGAGTCCTTCCAGAATCTTCGTTTGCGAAGAGAAGCCAGAGAGAGAGAAAGAGAGAGATTTCTAGCCATAAAAGTTGCTTATTCTTGACTCTTCTTTTTAAACTCTGTATTAGATGCAATTTTTAACTGGGACAAAGTTGTAATAGCACCAGTAAAAGGGGTTGCAGGAAAAGTTTGAATGGTATAGAGCAGTGCTTCTTAAGCTGTCTGATGAGGAAGACTGGCAGTGCCCCCCCCCTTTTGCCTTTTTTGTTTTAGCAGATTATCACACGGGTTTAATAATCCAGGACAGGGATCCCACAGGATGGAGAAAGGGCTTCCTTTTCAGACGTCGTCATCCCTGTCCCGTTCTGCCCCCGTGCTGCTTCCATTCCTTTCCATTTATTTTTTGACAGGCAGAAGCTGTCAATAGATCACCTGTTCCGTTTCAGAAATGGAATCACGGGCTAGCGGAAAGGCTCCCCATTATGCTGGCACAATCTGGGAGGTCCATGCTGAACACTTCCAGGTATGAAAAGGACATCCAGGTAAGTGACAGCCTTTTTTGTACCCTCCCATGTTTACTTGTTTTTGTGTGTGTGTGTTTAGATGCTTGGTTTGTTTGTTTTTGAGTTTTGGGTTGTTTTTTTTTATTTTTAAATTCCCCATGCTATGTTGGCCTCCCTGGAAGGTCCTCCATTCACTTCCTGGACTGCCGGAGGGAGGGGAGCAGTTTCTGTCTCACTTTAAAGATAGGTGTGTGTTTCCTGTTTCAGCTGGTGGCAGTGGTTGTCCCTTTAATACAATTCATTCTGTGTTTTCATTGTTTGGTAAAAATGCACATGCAGATAAGCCAGATCAATAGCAACCTGTCTGTCAGGGTTGAAAACCATCCATCATCCTTAAAAAACAGTTCCGGTGTTCCTGCTTGTACAGTAAATACTTTAGGACCTTTATGGAGAAATCACTACTGGTAGATTGTAAACAAGGAGCAAGGATGCATCATGTTCATAGATTTTTTTTAGTACTGCATGTCTGATGTGCTCTTTTATGTAGCTGGGAAATCCACTTTTAAAAGCTGTTCTAAAATATTCTAATGTCAAAACACTGCAGCAATAAGGCTTATTTAATCCTCAGACAGATCACATACCCACACCGCACCATTCCTCTTTATTTCTAAGGAATTAGGAGTTAAGGAAGTTCAAGGTTTGATTGTATTATATATGACAGATTAATTTGCTTTGCCACTGTCAACTCAGAAACATCCTTATATAAGCAAAAATTTATTCGCTGTCTTTTTAGGTTAACTAAGTGCAGAAGAAAATATTCATTTTTTCCATGAAACCATTTGCTTTTGAAGTCATGATAAGCATGAGCTTTCTGTATGACCTCTTTTATTCCCAACTCTAAGACCATAATGATTATATTACTATATATGACAGATTAATTTGCTCTGCCGCTGTCAACTCAGAAACATCCTTATATAAGCAAAAATTACATCGCTGTCTTTTTAGGTTAACTAAATGCAGAAGAAGAAAATATTCATTTTTCCAGGAAACCATTTGCTTTTGAGATCATGATGAGCATGAGTTTTGTGTATGACCCTTACTCCCAACTCTAAGACCATAAGGGATCATATTTCTAGTATTTATACAATTATAATGTGATGTCCTTGGATCTTAGAAAAAGACAACTTCCCTCTTAGGATTCCAGCCGCCGCTGTTTCAAATAATAGAGGCCCCATCTATATGGATGGGTGGGGGGAATGGAGTGACACGCAGTAAAGACAAGTCACAGCAGTTAACACACATTGGAAGCTGCTTAATGCAGTGTAAATTGCTATTGCTTAAAACAGTTTGTAAACTGCTCTGATAGCCTTGTGGCTGAAGAGCAGGGTATAAATAACTAATAACTAATAAATAAAAAGCAGCAGCTGCAACTTGTCTTAATGGGTCTTACAGCCCCCCTAAACTTTGCATGCCCTTTTGCATGGTAGGGGGAGAGCCGAAGGGGCTAGCATCCCTTTCCATTCTGGGAAGGAACATCAGTAGCTGCAAACAATCAACATGGGAAAGCTGGGCACTTGCTCTGTTAGCAAGCCCTATCCCCATGCTCATCTGGCCAATCAGTTAGCGCTACCTCTCCTATGGAAAAGTGATTCAAAGCGAATTGCTTGTCCCAATGATCAGGAATGCGCATTTTCCTCGATGTTTTTTTTTTAACTCTTGGAGGCTTTTCCTACTGGGTTTTTGCTTGTTTTGGCCCAGCTCCTTCGGAATAAGGTGATACAATGCGGGATCCTATTAAGACAGGTAGGCTTCTCCTCACAGTCCATGAGGAGTATTTTCACCATTTAGACACCCCCCCCCCCAAGTTTTCTATAAATGTCAGGGTTATAAGCAGCAATAGCAAGGAGAAATAACACTTCAGCTATTGAGTTATGTAGCTCAAACTTTATTTGCAAGGCATTTCAGTGACTAGTCCTTAAAAACTTCAGTGTTACATCTGACATTATTTTAGAGTACGGGTGTCCAGTTCATGCTAGAAAGTCTCTTTAATCCAGATTTGTGGACCTAATCTATTCAAGTAGCACCAGAGGATACCCTCATGTCCCCATAACAATAAAACTGCAAGTGATGTTGAAGTGACATCTTCACAGGATGTAACATTTGATGTTAGCACTCAGCCAGGTAAATCTAATCCTTTATTTTTGTGTTTGGAGCTCCCACTAAAACTTGTTTTGTACCAAGCCATAAGGGATTAGTTGGCAAATTACAGTTATGATACAAACCCTGTTTTTAAAAATCTGGGTTAATCTGGGAAATATACGTAGCTTGTGGAGGAGCTTTCTCATTCTCATCCATATTCTTTTCCTATTTTCACTTGCATGTCACTGCACCTATGCTTCTTGTGTGACAAGGTGTCTCCCACCCTTTCCCTCACCCATTTTCATTTCATACACTTGCCCTTGGCTCTGCTTTTTCACATTATTTGTCCTTTTCAAACTACACACTCTACCTAAAGCTTAGTTCTTAATGAGACTGTAATACTGTTTTTGGACCCCTAGTGAGGGTTCTCATGATTTCATGCTCTTCCTCTCTGCTTACAGATAAAAGGAAGAAGAGTTCTGAGCTAATCCTCTCCTTGGCATGCTTATTTTTTTATCACAGGCAATTGTTATACAAGGAAGAATATTCTTTTAAAGATGTAATTGAATGCTCAATTATGGCAGACTCTCCTACGCTACAAAGGATGACATTCACTGTTAGCTGGATATGGAAGGCTACACATATGCTCATATATATGTTGTTGTTGTGTGCCTTCAAGTCATTTCTGACTTGTGGAGGCCCTAGGCGAACCTATCACAGGGTTTTCTAAGGCTGAGAGAGTGTGACTTGCCCAACATCACCCAGTGGGTTTTCATTGCCAAGCAGGGATTGCCTGCCTGCAGAGATCTAAGATTGTGCGTGAGGAAGTGAAATCCTCTCCCATCTCTTAGGGGTGACCCAACTAAGAGTGTCACTACTACGGCCAGGAAAACAGCAATTCTCAAAGACAAGGTGCAACATTTTCTTCCATACAGCCCAATTGTTTGGCTTAGGTGTGAAAAAACAAGGGTGGGGTCCTGCCAGCTTTCAGGGCTGTACAGAGAAAAGGCCAATGGCTGCTGGTTGTACGCCCATGAATTATGGTAACCTACAATCTAAAGCAGCATAATCTAAATCCAAGTTTATTACTTCAGTAAAAAAAACAACCCTGGTTTGTGCTTTGTTGCAATATCAGAAGATAAAGTAAGGAAGTAAAACAATGCCATGTCCTCTCATTGCATTAGAACCCAAAATGGGCTTGTTTTAAAAGTGTACTGCACACAATCAGGCATTACAATGAAAATCAAAACTGATGAGGAACACAAGAAACTTGTTTTTCTTCCTCACAACTGGAGCTGTAGAGACTCACAGTAGGGAAAGTCTACTGATGACCAGAAGGAGAAAACATGATGCCGCCAATCTTACAGATAGGTTTTTACCTAGAGTGACAGGCTTGTCATTTCTGATGTTGTTCTAGGTCAAATTGTGATATAGGATATTTGAGACCAAGGGCTGTTTTGGTCTCAAATATGAGCCATTTCTCCAGAGGACAGAAGGGTCTTTTATCCCTGCTAAAAAGTTAAACTAGTGTGTCTTCCATAATAATGAAAAAGTCCAATTGATTGATCTAAATGAAACAAAAGTGATATAAACAATCCTGTACTCCAAAGAGCTAAATAATCCCATTCCAAAAAGCAGGCAAGTTAGAAAGTGTGCATGAATATAGTATAAACTGAAGGAAAAAGAACAGTCTGTTTTGTGCTTGGTTTCTATTCAGCCCTTTGTCCTGTGGTGACTGGGCCATTTGTGCGTGAATAGTCAGGCTGCCCTTCCTCATCCAACGCCAAGATGTCTGGTATCTCGTCAGATTCTGAAGACAAGTCTGTGATGGTGAAGTCTGGAACCTGCAGAGGAAGAGACTGAGATAAATTTGAAGGTAAAAACTGACATTTTCCAAAGTACTAAATACCTAAGGCACACACTGAGGATAACAGGGCCTGATCAACATCTTCCTGCCTCCCACCGTTTTAATCATTTCCTGGTGCAATATATATCTATAGAAAACATGGGGGAACTTGCACATTCACAAATGATTAAAGCAAAGAATTGAGCATATTCACACAGGATTAAAGAGTGGAAAGACCTTTCTTTCTGCTATGGGTTTCCCATATATGGGTTTGAAACAAGCTCTAATTTTGTCTAAATTGTGTAACTTTAATAGAGGAAATTTTCTTAATACTAAGTAAGACCATTTATCCATCCAGCTCAGTATTGCTTATATAGTGGGCCCTCAGCATCCACTGGGGTTTGGTCCAGGACTCCCCATGGATACCAAAATCCATGGATGCTGAAGTCCCATTAAATACAGTGGCATAGTAAAATGGTGTCCCTTTTATAAAATGGCAAAATCAAGGTTTGCTTCTTGGAATTATTATCTTTAAAATATTTTTCAAACTGGGTGGGGAATCCATGGTTGCCAAATCCATGGATACAGAGGGCCGACTGTATTCACTGGTAGTAGTTTTCTAGGTTTACTAGCCCTGCCTGAAGATGCTAGGAACTGAACCTGTTGTATGTAAAGCATTTGCTATACCACTGAGCTATGGCCCCTTCCTTAATGTCTGGCTCCTCTTATCTCTGTTGTATGGGCTTCTTATTGGAATCAAAGATCTTTCACTCAAAGCAACGCCCATACGGCAGATGGACAAGCACAAACTGAACTAAAGCTACCTCACAGTTCCCCAGTTGTTCTCCTAAACAACTCTGATAACCAGCACAGCTTGGATATAACAGAAATAACTGGCTGTTGTCACTTACACCCCTTTAATTATCTGATTTAAATTTTTAGAAAACCTAAACTCTCTCGAGTAACAGCGGGCTTGTACAAATTTGTGCATTGGTAGGAGGTTGGACTAGATGACTCTTTGGGTCCCTTCCAACTATACAGTTGTAAGATTCTATGAGATTTCTGTTCTTCCAAACTTGTGAGCAGTATAGGGAATGGCTAAGTATCAAAGATGCAGTTCAAAGGAACTGAGATTATCGGAGACAGAAATTATCTGCAATTATCAAGTTGCAGAAAAATAATAATGAGTCATATTTAAATAGGTAAGGAATGGCAGACAAGTGAAGGAAGATTTGTGTAGAGTAGAATAAGATGAGTAGAATAAGAGTAGAATTTTGAGTAGAATAAGATGCTGTGTAGGTAGCCCCTTACACAAATCTTCACAGCTTTACATTTCTAAATACATATATGATGCTTACCAGGCCACAATCACAGATGTTTTGGGTTGGGTTTTTTTTAATTTAGTGCCTTGACGAGCTCTTCTGCATTGCAGGACAACTCTGAAGCAACACTCTCTTATCTATAGTGGATAAAACGTCTTCTACAATATACAAACTCCATGCTTTATTTTATTTCTATGTCAGGTCTACCACGGTCACACAAGTCAGGGTTGAGTCATGCAAAGTCATCTGAGAAGGACTGAAGGCTATGGCTCAACTAATGGCAAGAGTGGCCTTGTGAATAAGTTTAGGGGCTGATAGGATAGAGAATTATCTGTCACGCAGGAGCTCATTCTGTGCTAGGTACTAAAGAAAGTACTTTCCTCCTCTGTTACCCTGATTATTTTCTGTCCTGGGTAAAGAGAACAGAGGGAGCACACTTTTGCCAACCCACTGACTTGCCTGCAAGTACTTCATTGTTACTGATGGCTACCCAATAGTGTTGTTAAATATGAAGCTGGATTAAGTGAGGCTGCTGTTCTATCCTCACTTAGGAGTACATTCCACTGAAATTAGTGGGACTTACTTCAGAGTAAAAATAGGTAGGACCAAGCTCTAAATTTTTCTGTTTTAAGGATGAATGTAAAAGCACTACCCTAACTACTTCTGCTGATCTGCAGCCTCTAAAATATATTTCATAAATATTCCTATGAGATATGGTTGTGTTTTAGACTTATGGAATACTAAGTTAAGAAGGAGTTTCCTGTTCCTGTGCTTGTGCTGTAAATTCATACAGGACAACCAGTTTTGCAAGGCCATAATTGTGTGGAGCTTGGTCTAGTTCAGGGTTGGTGCACTGTGTCCCTCCAGATCTTGTTGGATTGCAACTCTCCACAGCCCAAACCAGCTCAACCAAGTGCTACCGTTCAACATCTGGAAGGCCACACACTGGACATCTCAATTTAGTTATTTTATCTGTTTCAGCAGCAAGCTTGACCTCAGGTTATGTTGCCTACTCCACCATGACCCACAGTCTATAGTTAACTTATCTTGAACGGTAATGGAACATACTAGCAGGTCTGAACAGTGACAAAATTAAGACATACCTGGGGTTTATGTTAGTATTCATCTATAGTGATGCTGATCTTTAAAGAATCTGGGAATATTGTAAGAAGAATCTCAGCTCCTACTACATTATAGCTCTTCCAGCTTATATGTGATGTTTTGTTTTTAAGTTATCTCAACTGAGAGGAAGATATCAGAAAACCTCCCAATCCAGGGTGGGTGATACTGTAGAACAGAATAATGAATCAAAATTTATCAGCTATCCAGGGGGCAGGGTGATTCAAGGGGGGCAGGGTGATTTAAAATATATTAATTCAAGTCATCTGCAGCTGAAACCTGTGGGCCCAAATTGAACAGGTCTTTTTGGATTTCCATGTTTATTCCAGATGATTGATGCAGGGAAAAAATTAAAATAAAACTTGAACTTCTTTTATTATAGAAAAAGAAAGGAAACTACAACTCACCTTCTGATACTGACAATAACATTATCACAGGGATAAGATACTGAACAGAACGATTTTTAAACGTGAAAACCTGTTAAAATTAAGATGACCTCTGCTGCCTTTTAAATGCCTTTGATCCATAGCAACTAACACAACAAGCCATAATGTGTGTTTCACCTACTCTAGTCACAAAGTGCTAAAAATATCTGTTTTCCTCAGCAGGGTTATAGCAGGGCTGGGGAACATATGGCTCTCTGGTTATGTTGAACTCTCATTTCTCTTTTGCTCATCAACATTTGGATAGTTATAAGCCTCGCAGTAAAATGGGAAACTTTAGTTTTATCAAGGGTGAGAAGGAGAAAAGATGCATCTCAATTTCATCCAAGCATTAAAAACAAAAGAAGTATGTAATGAGACTTTGCCAGCAAAAACGTTTTCACCCACATTAAAATATAGTGTAAACCATCAGGGTTAAAAATGAAAAGAGATTACTATCTCATAAGTCATCTTTTATTCCCAAACCATGGTTCTGATTGATTCTGTTAATGGAACACTGCAACCCATTAAACATTTGCTGAAAAATTAGACCAAGGATACTTTGTGGGAGTGGCTGACTGAACATTAGCTTTCCAGAGGATATAGTCCTAACCTTGATGTGTATATCATCTACATATACACTGGAGTTAATTGAGGAGGTTCATTTCAAGCAATTTGCCTCTTAACCCCAGCTTGCTTCTTAAGGTTTCAGGCTGAGTGTCTCTTAAACTTTCTAGCATAAGCAGCTCTCAGGCCCATGTTGCAATGCCAAGGATTCCCAGGGGGGTGGGGGAGAGATAATGATAACTAAAATATATAGGGGTGGGTGGGAACCAACCTACATCATGGCTCCTGTGCTAGACAATCCTCTTCATTCTTTTGTTACACCTGACTCCAGCCCTTTCTAGAGCACAGCTTCTTAAAGTTTTTCCACATGAGACCCTTTTTTGTCTGAGAATTTTTTCTGTGACCCCGGGTATATAGGTATATAAAATAGATATACAAATCTTTTACTGTTGCCAAATTTTTCACAACCCTCACATTCAGTTACGCAAGCCCATATGAAGATGCAACCCACAATTTAAGAAGCTTTGTGCTAGAATACGGTTTTCTTCTCCTGCTCATATTGTCTACTGATTCCTTTAATTTTTTTATCAACAAAAAAGTACTGGCATGGCATTATTCATCCTTTCAGTGCTGCTGACAAAGCATCAGTTTAAAATTTTCTCTGTAAAATACTCATGGATTTTTATTTTCAGAAACATATTAAATGCCCCTGAATGTATTAAAGCCAAGGCTTTTACATGCACCAACCAACTAAAAATTTCTTGTTAAGTCAGTGTTATAGCAGTTAGTTTCCGACCTACAACTTTAAATCAGTGATTACTCTTTTTTGGAAAGAGAGCAAGGGAGTTTAGAACATATTCTAGGTATTTTGACACCCAGGCAGTTCAACACATGATGCCTTATTAAAGAGGAGTTTGGGGAAGTATCCTATGAAGATTGCCAATGTAATTCAAGGCTCAGATCTGCAACTAACATTACTCTAGTGCAGTGGTTTCCAAACTTTGGTCCTCCAGATGTTTTGGACTTCCACTCCCATTGCTCCTGACTGTTGGCTAAGCTGACTGAAATCCAAAACACCTGGAGGACAAAAGTTTGGGAACCACTGCTCTAGTTGGTCAAATGGCTCTACTTCACAATTCCTCTACCAAAATTTTATTTATAAATTTATAAAATAAATAAAATCTAAGTTATGAATGTATGAAAAGTAGTGATAAAAGGATAAGATCTTAATATAGACTTAACCAAATGTGGTATTTAACATTCTTTGTAGTTTCTATCAAACTGTTTAAAACAAGGTTAACATGTTCTTTAAAAGACTAGAAATAGACTTTTGGGTACTCTGTTTTGCTGTACTGTCTTAGGGCTCATCTACACTAGCCAGGATACACTAGCTCCCCACCGGTGTATCCGGGCTGCAGAAGTGGCCCATTTCCCCACTGTTACCTGGAGAAAATGGGCCAGAGTCCAAACAGGACATTGGCCCGTCACTGCAGCTGCCAACATTTTCTCCAATGACACGGAAGATAGGAAGGGGGCCCACAACTTGTGACTGCAGGCCTCCTGCATGTGACCAGCCTTGGTCACATGCTGCAGGACCCCTGCCTGGCTTCCAGGAGATTCAGGGAGCTGGAGGCAGCAGCAAGGGATAGCGTTCTGGGATGGGCTCCCATGGACACATGGGGCCTGATCCAGTGGTACCAGATTAAACCCAGTATTATCTTAAAATGCAGTAAAGGGCCCTATCCTTGCTTGCCTCTGTTCCAGCCCTGTATCTGCCCTGGCAGTCATGAGGACTGTCTGGGGGCAGATCCAGGTAAATACCCTGCGTCAACTGGACTGCAGGGCTCTGGAATGGGGGCAAGCTAGGGTATTTGGCTGGTGTAGATACGCCTTTAGTCTGCTATTATCCTGTTTGAATTTGCCTGAATTATTATTGCTGTGAGATATCTTTTCCATATCTTCTTCACATCTTCAGAAGTGAATTGACCAGTTCTTAGTGACAGGTCTTTTTGACTGGTGGCATTCTTTCCAATTCGAGCTCTTCATCAGATCAAATGAAGACTTTTCATTTGCTAAGAGCTTTTAAACCTCACACCATCTACTCTTGTTGACTCACAATTCTACATGTTTTAAGAATGACTGGTTTTTATTGGCATTTGAAAGTTCTGTATTACTCCTCTTAGGGCCTTCAAGCCAAAGAGGGCTATTAAATGGAGAGGATATTAAATTCCTGTACTAAATATTTAATATGCAAGTAAAGCTTGAGGAGCAGATGTTTGTTAAAAAGCCAACTTTGCAAAAATACTGGACTAAAAAACATTTTTAGATTTTATAAACCAGGTTTTCTTCCTACTAGTCTATCAAATGCTTTAGAAAGATCTAGAAATCAACTGTTCTGGCAACTGCTGTGTTTTCAGCAATGTCTGTCAATGCTTATTTGGCCATACAAATTAACTACGGCAGGACAAATAATGAATTATTTTTGAGCCAGAGTGAGGTTGAAGGTTCCCACTGTGTGTCGTTGCTGAGCCCATCTTCATACAACATTTGGGTTAGGCAACTGATCAGCTACTTGCTCTGAACTGCACTGTATGCGCCTAAAATTGGAGTTAGCTTAAAAGATTATTCCAGGAGCACATGCAGTCTTGTAACCAACACAAGAACTGCATAAAGGATTCAAAGTTTGGAAGGAATGAATTAGAGTGAGTGTCCAAGCAAGAGCCACAGCCTATTTCTGATCCTTATATTTTGCTGCATGAAGTGAAACTGAAAACGGCCTTCATCTCCCCAGTCGAAGTGTATAGTATTCAAGGCAGGCCAAGTTATGTTAACACCTGGGAAAGGAAGTCCCACAAGTACCTCTAACTGGTAGAGCATATACAATGAAAAACTTAACCATTAGTTATCCTTTCATTTGTTTGAGAGGATTCTGATCCTGATTCTATCCAATGGCAAGGCTACCTTGTTATAGTAAGCATGACTCATCCAGTTATATAGAAGTGTGACCCATGAACAGTCCCACTTATGCTTATTCATCAGTGTAGGCAAAAGCCTTAATAAAATCTTGGTGATTTACCTTGCAGTTGTAGACCATTGATTACCAGTGCCAAAACCAGGTATTACATTTTACATTAAGCAAGAAGGGTAAGCATAACACCTGCAGAGCAACAGCCACAGATATCCCAGATAGGTCAGGACGATTCTCAACCACTGAAGTCAGTGGTTTTCAACTACTAAGTCATAGGAACTATTATAAAGTCTGATGGACCATAGAATCACTGTGTATGTTTACTACAGGAGATAGGATATTATGTTACAGCAACCCACTGCAATGTCATAATCCAACCAGTTAGGAAACCATGACCCAAAAATTCAGGCTACAAGCAAAAGCTAGAATCATGAAGCTGGAATGGTAAAGCTTAAGAAGCAGCAAGTATCTGGAAAGCCAGATGAGGAGCTACAGGGAGGAAACAAATGCAGCAGCAACATCTAGACCATCTATTTACATGCCATGTTTGAGGCTGATTAATGGACCAGCAGTTTGTGTTCATCCAGTTTTAAACAACCCATTTCAATAGTAATTGAGTCACAGCACTCATTTAGAATTAACAATGTTTGATTTACATAATTCAAGAGACAGACTTTGGCTGCTGAAGCATTTATTACTAAAGCATACATGTGAAATTACATGGCAAGGCACTACAGAAAGACAGGCTAAACACCCACGTACAAACAGCTTGAATCTTGTGTTCAGTGCGCAATACTCAATAGTAGTTTAAATGGAGTTATTGAGTTGTACAAAGTCTTAAAAACTGGGGAAAATAATGTAAACTGTCACAGCATATGAGCAACTCTGGCAGACATTAGCCATAAGCCCCATTCAAGAAGAGTGGCAATGTTCATCAAGGCTTCTTTGGTACCATGACAAATTGGGTAAAGGCACACAGTAATAGTATAGTATATATGCAATGGCACTCTGAGCAGTTTTCAAAGCAAGGTACGAAATTCCAATTATGCTGCCAGAAATGTGAGCTTTTCTGTTGAGTGTTTTTGATCATACATCAAAATGTAAATTTATTTTAAGAGCCACTTCACAGGAAAAATGGGGCTTTGTAACTAGATAGCTAAACAAGGCATTTTTAACAATGTAATCTGCTGAGGTTTAGAATTCTTAAGGCACTTTGCATCTTTCACTACTTCTAGCCAAAGCACTAAAAGCTAAACCCAGATACACATTAATCTTTTTTTCCTCATAAGATAGTTCTCCTTCTCAGAGAAAGACTCAGCAGACGTATGGCAGAAAGCAAAGTTCTGCTGCCATATAACTTCCCCCAACAGGTTACATTGCAGCTCCAACAGCTAAGCCACCTTGTTAGTTAGGCTACAAAGTCTACATTTGCCATGCATGAAATTTATTCTGTGTTGTGTTCAGGCTGTTTGTCCTTCTGGCTGGTCTTTTTCTCCCCTTCACCTTTGTGCTCAGCATTCTGAGAGCCAGCCAACTGTGGGTAAAAGGGACCTACCAGCCAGTTGAGGGGCGTGTTGTTTACAAGATAATCCATCACATCATCCAGTGATTCCTTCATTTTCTTCAGCTGCCCTTTACTGGTGGTAATGAGATTGTCAGACACTTCTCGGAAGGAAGATGCTGACCGGAAGCTTTGGTACACTTCTCCTGCCATTTCCCCAACATGGTGAACTTGGTCCTGGATATTCTGTGGCAAACCCTGTATACTCGACACCAGGGTGAGGCAGGTGGTTTGAAGCTGCTGAGTCAAATTTCGTGCAATTGTCAGCGTGCGTGATTCAATGTACTGGAAAGACAGAAAAGGTCTTGGAAATAAGTTTCTCATTGTGCTAATTATAGCTTCTGAGTTTCCACAACAAATGCAATGAGGGACTAATCAGATGGTCTTTGCAATATTTCTATTAGCCAGGGCTGCCATTCCCACCTGATATTAACTAGAACTTCTAATTGAAAACATCTACAATATAGAATCTGCTGTATACACTGGTTGAATTTTCATCATTTCACAACTTTTTCAACATTATGGGCTGGGTCCAGATTTGTTCCTTCCATACTTGGATGGAACCAAGATTCAGTTATGGCTTTCTGCTGGACAAAGTGGCAAGGCAGCAATTTTCTTCAATTCCCCTTTACTGCCCCACCTTACACCATCTTTTGCACCATCTTCCATGCAATTTGAGGGTCCCCTCTGAAACAACATGGGCATGGACTACTAAAAAGACAAATAAATGGGTCCTGAAGCTATGGCCCTAAGTCTGCAAGACCTGAGTAGGGCTGTTGCTGATAGGCTGACTTGGAGGTCTCTCATTCATATATAGGGTCACTATAAGTCATGAGTTTACTTGAAGACAGTTAACAAAGAACAAAAACAGAAGGGTGGATGGAGAATCAGAACAAGTTACCGCCCCACTTGTTTCCTCCAATGCGAGAGGAACAATGCTGAGCACAGGCTTGGGTCCAATCCATTGACTGGTATTTCTTCACATATCAGAAGGTCCTTTCCCAAGGGATTCCAATTTTGGGTGGAACTACCAGCTTAATCAAACCACTGACTGGGCAAATGAAATCCTTCTTTTTCTTCCTTCCATGCAGCTCTGCCAAGTGGTTCTTCAGTCATCTCCCAGCTGCCAACTAGCTTTAGCCTGATATTTGTGTGCACCCCTATAAGAATTTGGTAGGAGCAGGCCTCCTTTCTAGTTCATGTTTGGACTTTGTACAAGCTTGCTGTACTGGCTAGCAGTTAATGCCCAGTAGTAGCAAGAGCTAAGTTTAAGCTGATGGTTCAATCTTGGACAGCAGTTCTTATCCCTGCTGTAATTATGTGGGTCGAGAGGTTAATACTATTAACATTGATAGAGAACTTTCAGGATACTCAAATGTAAAGTGCTGCAGTGACTAGCAAGAAAATATGTTTTACATGTTACCTTTTAACAGTTTGGAGCTCTCAAGGACAAATCAAACTATTAAATATTCTGAACCGGATCCCTACAAGGAAGAAACTGTTGCTGCAAGCAGGCCAAGCAATGGCTTTTCTTCCTTCCTTCCATACGATGGTCTGCCTTGTTGCTGTTAACTGCTGTCAAGTTGACTTTGACTTATGGTGTCTCCATGAATGAGAGACCTCCAAGTCACCCTATCATCAATAGCCCTGCTTAGGTCTTGCAGACTCAAGGCCGAGGCTTCCTTGATTGCATCTATCCATCTGGAATGCGGTCTAGCTCTTTTCCTGCTGCCTTCTACCTTACCAAGCATTTCTTTATTTTCTAGTGAGCCTAGTCTTCTCATGATGTGGCCAAAGTATGACAGTCTCATTTTAGTCATCTTGGCTTCTAGGGAGTATTCAGGCTTGATTGCTCTAGGACCCATTAATTTCTCTGTTTAGCAATCCATGGTATCCATAGAACTCTTCCCCAGCACCCCATTTAGAATGAGTTGATTTTCTTCCTATCAGCTTCCTTCACAGTCCAGCTTTCACAACTATACATAGAAATTGGAAATACAATGGCCTGGACAATCTTAACATTAGTATTCAATTATATATCTCTACACTTCAGGGCATATCAGTTTTATCAACGTGCATCATGAAAGCATCTAAAGACCAAGTGTTAACATGCACATGGCTCTCTGTCTGTCTCAGAAAGGCAACAATATGAAGAAATAAAAGAATAACTAAACCCTGGAGCAGAGAATCCAATAAAATTAAATTTCTAAAAGGGTAACAATACCCCACTGAAAAGTGTGCAAATGCTAAAAATAAAATATTATAATAATAGTGAATAATAAAAACTCAAGGCCAGACGCGTTTCGACAACAGTCTTCCTCAGTGGCCTACAAGCATTCAAAATGTGCAGTCATCCCTTCACATTCACAGGGGTTAGGGGCAGACAACCCCCGTGAATGTGAAAAAACCGCGAATAAGAAATGAGCCTGCCGGCGAGCGGTTTTCCACCCCAGTCCCTTCCCAAAGCAGCGAGGAGCTTCCTGAGAAGCCCCTGGCTGCCTTGGGAAGGGAGTGGGGTGTAGCGCGAGCGCGCCAGCTGGTTCCACCCCCCCTTCCCAAGGCAGCGAGGAGCTTCCTGAGAAGCCCCTGGCTGCCTTGGGAAGGGAGTGGGGTGTAGCGGGAGCACGCCAGCTCTTTCCCACCCCCCCTTCCTTAAGGCAGTGAGGAGCTTCCTGAGAAGCCCCTGGCTGCCTTGGGAAGGGAGTGGGGTGTAGCGGGAGCGCGCCAGCTCTTTCCCACCCCCCCTTCCTTAAGGCAGCGAGGAGCTTCCTGAGAAGCCCCTGGCTGCCTTGGGAAGGGAGTGGGGTGTAGCGCGAGCACGCCAGCTGGGTCTTATCCCTCCTTCCCAAGGCAGCGAGGAACTTCCTGAGAAGCCTCTGGCTGCCTTGGGAAAAGAGTGGGGTATAGCACGAGTGCACCAGCTGGTTCCCACCCCCCACTTCCCAAGGCAGCGAGGAGCTTCCTAAGAAGCCCCTCGCTGCCTTGGGAAGGGAGTGGGTGTTGAGCAGGGGGGGGTGCAGGCAGTTTTCCGCGAATGATCAAAACCGCGAATGTGGAGGGGCAATTGTATAAATGTATAACAACTCCTTAGCTCAAACAATGTGACTCTGCTCAATTCAAAAGCAACAATGTACTACTCCTGCTCACAGAGTATCTTATATAGCCAGCTGAACTGGTAATGGGAACAATCCTGCCAAGACTCAAGAAAAGATCCTAGGGAAAACTTAGGGTGTGGAAGGATCCTTTTATTTATCCTTTTATTTCTTCATATTGTTGCCTTTTTACTATTAGAAGTGGGATCATTTTATCCTGGTTATTTTTTGGCAGAACCCTTCAGTTTGGTTTTTGGTTATATGTCTTAGGTTTTCGGGCTGTAGGGACTTTTGTTGGATCTCTGTCTGCCTCTGCAGAACCTATGATTTAATACACATACTTGAAGTCAGCTTAGTACACGACACTACACTTGATCTTAGCCAAAAGGCCAAGAAGTGATACAGCTTGGGTCCAGGTTATTTGAAGGACCATATCCCTGTTTGAGCCCTGTAGAACTCTAAGATCATCTGGAGAAACCCTTCCCTCTGTCCCACCACTTTCTCAGGCTCATTTGGAAACAAGGGAGGGGGCCTTCTTTGTGGCTGTTTCCAGACGTTGGAACTCCCTCTCCAGAGAGGCCAGGATGGCCCCATCCTTGGTCTCCTTACAGCGGCAAGTGAAAACATTTTTGTGCTACCAGTTTTTTTTACAAACTGACAAGGGCTGAGCTGGTGCTGGTTTTGAGATTTTAATAGATTTTTTAAAATGTGTTATACTATTTTTAATGTTTAATGTTTTAACTTATAAACTATTTAATTGGTTTTTAAATTTTATATTTAGATTTTTATTTTGACTTTTGTATTGTTTTTATTTGTATAGTTTTAAATATGTTGTTTGTCACCTTGAGTCCCATTATTGGGAGAAAGGAGCGATATAAATGAATAATAATAATTAATCAGACATAAATGGTCCCTATTACTTAACTGCTGTTGCTTCATTTACACAAAACAATAGTAGAAAGGGAACACAAGTCAAACCACATTGCAAGATGCATATGGAGTCAATCCTTTTATGTATGTTTCTTTATCTATGGCATACACATTCAGCTACCTACCTCAGCACTTTTCAAATCATCCTCATCATTTTGGCTTATGTTTTTCCTCCATTCTACCCAGGAATTGTACAGCTTCTGTTGGGCATCTTGGAGTTTCTGGTTGGCACTATTCATATTCTTTCTGGCATATTCAATCTAGAATATAGAAAAGCTACACATTCATATTTGCATTAAGTATTTCAAACACCTCTTAAAACCTTGGTGTATTTTTTTTTACAACTAAAAGCCTGTTACTACAACAGTGCTACTCAAAGTGGTGATCCATGGACTGGTGTCGGTGCACGAGCCATCAGATGCTGATCCCTGGAGAACTTCCAGGAAAAAGAAACAACTGTGGCCAATGGCACACTGAAAAAAAATCAGTCCCCATATGAGATAGCTTAAGTGGTACTGATATATAGCACTTTTCAAACTGAACTGTACAATTCCAGCTCTGGCTTCTCCTTCTAAACTTCAGGCTCGTGTTATGTCATATATTACATGTCCTCAGAACAAAACAAGGAGCAGTAATATCATTGTGATATGGATTGTGACAACTGCCTGACATGCCTGGATTCAATACTGACACTGCACAAAAAGAAGGCATTTGTGCTTACACAAAAGAAGGCCTCCAATTTCCCCAAATACCCTGCTCTGCTACAACATGAAAGGGAATCGTATGGCCCTCCAGATGTTGTTTTATTGCCATTCCCTGCAGCCCCTAGCCATCAGAATCAACAGTGAGGAATACTGAACACTGCAGTCCAACAACTAGAGGGCTACATCATTACCACTCCTGTTCTATACTCTAGAGGATTTCTCAGCTCATTTGAACAAGGTTTCAGAAGGCATTGTAGGCTATGGGAGGCAAACAGGAAGGGAGAAAGCTAATCATACAAAGTAGGATGCAAGTTATTGAAAAATAAAGAAATAAAAAGAGTGTTCTAAAAATGCTATTTCAGGTGGACAGTTTTCATGATAAAAGCAGCAGAGAGCAATATCCAAAACTCCAGGAAGTTATCTAACAGGAAGCATTCTAACAGTGTAAGTAGATCCCATTGAAATGAATAGGGCAACACTAAGGTCACACACTTCTGTCTACTCTGGTTTCTCAGTTTCTAATCCCTCCCCCATCTTAAATTACTTACATCCCATTTCATCCCATTTCTGCATCACCTTGAAATTTGTTTCAACAAAGATCACATTTCTCCTATTTTGTGATTTTCTCCACTATGCTTTTCTGCAGGCATGTTCCCTAATGTAACACATTACCATATATTGTTGTTGTTGTTACTAAATTCCACTTTTATCCCATTTATACTTCATACTCATTTTTGACTGCATAATTATACTACAAAATTCAGAAAACTGACTATGTTAGTATAACTTTATTTTTGGTTCACATATTAGTTCAGGAAGTATGAATTAGGTAAGCTGGCACTAAAACGTGAGCTGAACAAGTTTCTCCCACATATGCAGACAACACACATTGATATGCTAAGAATGGACAAAAGAAAGGACCAAATGGGCAATGTGTGCTATTCTCTGAATAGCAGAGGAGCTCATGAGAAGAGCCTTTAGACAGAGATGAGAAGAACTATTCTTAGAAAAAGCCAAATCACCTTTCTCCTATGCCAAATCACTTCCAAATCATTTGAGAACCTCTTTTTCACAGACCACCTTTACTGCACTGTTTTGCATCAGGGATGAAGAACTACCAGCTTATGGTGCCTTTGGATCCAGCCAATGCTCTCCCCTCCCCAGCAATTTGGCTTTGGGGCAAAAAGTGAAGGCTTGTCTTCTATGCTTAACTATGGGGTAGAGAGTCAGAAAGCCCAACAGGGAGGGGAAGGTTAATCTTCCTTCCTCATATTGAACCCCTCTAAATAAAACTCCATCCCCCCATTAGGTCATTAGCCTCAGAAAAGAAATTTCTACTGGTGCCAACTTCAGCTTTTTAAATCCTTGCTGCCATGGCATATGGCTAGAGGGAGAAAGAGAAAATGAAAAGAGATGTTGGCAGAAAAGGAAAGAAAACTTGAGATTTTTCTCCCTATAGCTGGGTCTTACCCCAATAGTTTCACAGTTTCCTCACCTTCATGGGAAAGTGGTTCTGATCACAAAAGGAGTCCCCCAGCCCTGCTTTAAATCAGATTAATCTAAATCCACAGTACACAGTCTGAACAGGCCTGTTTTGTATTCCATGGTTAAATCAGAACAGGTCCTCTCCAAAAGTCAAGCTAGCAGAACTAAAGTATGCATATTAAAATTGGCCTGAAACACTGGGTGAAATGTGGTACCTGCTAAAAGAAATATCCTATCCAGCATGGCATAATTATGCTGCACTTAAGTCACATAATACCAGGTTTTCAGCAACTGAACACAGGCTACAACATACATACCATTTCTATGGTTCAGCACATTTAAGAACACCACACTTTGACTTTTAATGATAAAAGGTGAAGCCTGTGCCACAAGGAATAGCACAGGCTAGAAAATAACCAGGCTTCTTTTTGCCTAGGGCTAGCAGGGCCTGCCTCCATCAGAATGCCATCTGGAAGCCCATAATTTGCATCAGGTCTCTGGCATAAATTGGGTTCTTTTTTTAAAATATTGTATATATGCAATACAGCATCAAGGCTTAAACCAGAAGCCTGAAGCCTGATTTACTCAATAGCCACCTGATGCTGTTATAGCTCTTCACATCTCAGTTGTGGATTATTAATTGCCAGAGGCAGCTTTAGCATTATCAGCTATTTACACTGTACACAGTTTAAACCTAGAAGCAGTCAGAAGTAAAGGTAAAGAAAGTTAGGGAGGCGTCAGTGGCCTCGTTGAGAAGGAAGCTGAACTTGTAACTATTTTAAGAAGTAGGATAAATAAATTGCTTTTGCATGTGATTTATAATATGTACTGTTCCTGGAGTGAGAGATATAAATATCTGGCCTGTTACAGTATTAATCCATGAAGAGATGGAACACTGTACATACTGAACATCCTATTTTGCACCCAAGAGGGAGTGCAGATGTTCATGCTCAGATGCAAATAGTAAATTGGTGCATTTTGGGCAAAGATTTTCCCCTCATTTGGTTTTTTCAAGTAAGAAGGATAGGACTGACCTTTTGAAGTTACCTCAGGATTTTTAAAAAACTATACTTTATCACCCTTTATATCCTTTGTGTTATTCCAGAACAGCTATTTCTCCATGTTGAATGGTTTGATATTAATAAATTTATGTTTATTATATTTAATGATCTTATTTTTAATTTTCATGGTTGTGTGGGCAGGCTAGTAACAACCCTTGGGCTATTAAAGACCTCAATGGTAGTTTAGCCTTAAGGTGTCTGAAAGGGAATAGCTCAGGAAGAACAAACAAACAAAAAAAAATTGTAACTTAGATTAAACATAGTCCAAGAAGCACCAGCTTTTATTAAACTCCTTAACAAAAAGCTGAAGACCAAGGCTGATAAAAATAAAAGAATAAAAAACACTTACCAGGTTAACCGTGGAATTAAGTTGAGAAATTGTCTCTTGGCTTTTGATCTTAGCATCTCTAACCTTATTTAAGGCCTGTTGGTAGGCACGTGATCGGACCTTTGAAGACAAAGATCCTAGTCTAACATAGTAACTTGGCTTCTGAACTTCAACTTCAAATCCTTCCATTTTTGTAGCTTCTTTCTCTGCAGAAAGCAAAGCATTTTAACTATGATTCTAATGTTAGGACTGTACCATTTACCAAATTTATTGCATTTGTTATTTCTAGGTCTATGGCCTATCATCAAGACATATTATTTGCCCCAGACAGCTCAGATAAGGGCTGTTCAATCATCAAATGTATTCTTTGCTTAAATATCCCAGCTAATGGGGCTGGCAACTCTTCCAGAAAAAACCTTGATCAAAAGTCTTCTTCAGACCCTGGAGAGCTGCTGCAGTTTGATGGACTCCAGCCTTACCCAACCTGGTGTCCTCAAAATATTTTGAATTATAATTCTGCTCCAGCTAGCACAGCCAATGGTCATGAATTATGGAAAAAAGTATTTTGGGAGGCTTCAGTTTGAAGGCCACTGGTGTATGATATTGGACAACTGACCACTGGTCCAATGCTCTATTAGAAGTGTACAGCAATACACAAACCTCTCATTGAATCACTGACTGGAATTACCCTGTCTACAAACTATGTTTTCCTCATAGCAACATAATACTGTACTTGATAATGATCATTCATCATTTTCTTTATAGCACAGTGAGAACCATGAGTTCCTCCAGATGTTATTAGACTGCAATTCCCAACATCCTTCACCATTGGCTAAGTTGGCTAGGGCTTCTGGGATTTGTAGTCAAACATCTGAAAGGCCCCATAATACACCCACACATTCACCCCCATTTTAGCCACTGAAGCTGGACAAACCATTTGTTCTCTAGTCTCAATTTATGAAATAGCAAAATTGTCAGTTAATAAGCCAGCATACTTGTCCTGCTGGGAGAACTTACCCAGCTCTTCTTCTGTAAGTGGGAGGTACTGGTCTACAAGAGTTTCCGATCTACTGAGGGCAGTATCCACTCCACTGGTCACAAGTCGCACCACCCGGCTTCCCAGGACAGTATTGATGCTACCAATAGCAACCGACTTGGTCAGCTCCATACTGTCCTGAACAGCTCCTTTTGTCATGTCGACAACTCCATTAATTGTATGTGCAACAGTATCCTTGGCACCAGTCACAGTGGTTGTTACAGCATCCCTTGCACCGACAACAGCATCCACTGCATTAGCAA
This sequence comes from Gambelia wislizenii, assembly GCA_030847615.1. NCBI lineage: Eukaryota > Metazoa > Chordata > Lepidosauria > Squamata > Crotaphytidae > Gambelia > Gambelia wislizenii. The sequence continues at coordinate 318,755,021 of JAUMIR010000002.1, read as the reverse complement.
CTACCTAGAGGACAAAGAAGTTGTAGATATGTGAAGTCGAAGGCTTTCACGGCTGGCATCCATAGATTTTACTTGGTTTTTTCCCGGGCTATGAGGCCGTGTTCTGGAATAGTTTCTTTCTGACATTTTGACTGCATCTGTGGCTGGCATCTTCAGAGAATGGTTGGGTAGGAGTGTATGTGGAGTTTATATGCTGTGACCGCCCCCCCCCCCCCCCGTTGAGGAGTATATGTAAATTTGTGTAATTGAATGGTTAGTTTCTGGGTATAGAAATGCAAGGCTCATTGGTGTCTGTTTGGCTGATGGTTGGCAGCCAACCATTCTCTGAAGATGCCAGCCACAGATGCAGGTGAAACGTCAGAAAGAAACTACTCCAGAACACGGCCTCACAGCCCGGGGAAAAAACCAAGGAAAATCTAAGTTGTAGATACTTCACTGCCAGCTGAGAATGAATGCAAGCGGCACAAGTAGTTTTAAGTCCTTGGTACAAATTACACTATCTCAGTGTGAATAAGCATATTTGGAATGTGCAAGATTTGCGCAATGGTCAAAACAATACTATTTCTAGACGCATCTATGGCAGCACGTCATTTGCTTGCATGCATGTGCACCCATTCCAATAAGCCTCCTTAAACAAAATGATTATGTATCATTGCTGCAATGGTAGAATGTAATAAATTATATCAGATAGTCATCGTAGTAATAATAATAATAATAATAATAATAATAATAATATCATCATCATCATCTTTATAGCTCGCTTTTTCCCCATGGCTGGAGCCCATGGTTAAAAACACACAATTAAAACATACAAAAAGTGTACATTAAAACAGAATTAAATCACTTACATCATTAAAATAGTATCAAAATATTAAAAAGAATAAAATATACTTTAAAATATTAAAAACTTTTTTTAAAAAAAGAATAAAAAAGGTTTTAAAAGCAGCCCAACAAAACCACAGAGAATCCCCCAGCCTGTTCTTTAAAAAGTCTGCCTAAATAAAAAGGTTTTGGCTGGCCGCCGGAAGGACAACAAGGAGGAAGCCAATCTGGCCTCCCTGGGGAGGGAGTTCCAGAGACTAGGGGCAGACACCAAAAAGTCCCCTTCTTATGTCCCCACCAGCCGTACTCGAGATGGTGGTGAGACTGAGAGAAGGGCCTCTCCTGAAGATCTCAGGGTCCAAGGTTTGCACCAAAATCTTTTTAGATGACTGGCTATCTCACTTTAAGATTGAAAAGGAAAGAGTCTGTCCTTTAGGATATTTAAGATAAATATCCTAAATGACGGACTCTGTCCTTTTCAATTTGGTTCACTAAGCTATACAAGGATTTGTGTGCAGTCTAAAAAACTTCTTGGAGAATCTAGTCCTCGCTGTACTACCGCAGTGTCCCCAAAATCCAGTTCAAGACACTGATGCAGACCCTTGCTCATAAAACGTAGTGTGAAATACTCTACGAACACAAGGAGAAGTCTGTACAGATATTCAGAATATTTACTTTCACAGAAGAGAATAAATAGTCATCAATGTGAGTTCTGAACTAACACATATAGAAAACAGTGGATGCCAAGTTCATACAGTGGGCCCTTGGTATCTGCTGAGGTTTGGTTCCAGGACACACACACACACACACACAGATACCAGAATCCATGGATGCTCAAGCCCCATTATATTCTATGGTGTAGTAACATTGTGTCCTTTATATAAAATGGCAAAATCAAAGTTTGCTGTTTAGAATTTTAAAAAAAACCCAAAACTTCAAGCCATGGATGGTGGAATCCATGGATGCAGAATCCGTGGATGCAGAGGGCCAATTATTTATGACTCACTGGGCAAATTTCCTAGCTTTTCATATCATACTCTGTCAGCTCCAAACTCTTTTCCGCACTAAAGCAATTTAGGGTTATTTTTCTAGTCGAACTAGTTGGTGTATTTTTCCAGTTCACAGGCAATTTAGTCAATGTGAGGCAAGTCTAAAATGTTTCTGAGTAACTTCGAACTGCTTCTAAACAACTTACCTTATCAGTTGGTTGATATAGAATGGGCAGCCTCTCTTCCACTTTGTCCAGTCCTATACAAGCATAGCTGTTGGCAACAGCAACTGGAAACATTAAAAAAAAAAAACCTTGTTAGGATAACTTTGCATTTCTGAATTAACTTCAGAAGCTACTTCAGGTTCTTTTACTATTAGGAAACATAAAGCATGTCTGCTCTAGTTTGTTAACAACATTCATCGTGACTGTCTAACAAACTGAAAGGCCCCTTTAGAAAGTTAGCAAGCCTTTCCTGATCTCCTGCCAGTTCACAAGAATGGGTTTTCGCCACTCTGCCACTCAGAGAGTTCAAAATAGGAACTGCCTTTCAAAATAGGAACTGCCAAGTTTCTGTGAAGCATTTGGAAAGTAGGTGAAAGGGAAAGCACAAGACCCAGAAGTGGATGAGGAGTTAGCATATTCAACTAACTTGAGCAAGAGGCTTTTTACTTAAGCATCTTACAAATCAAAGTTCATTAAGCAAAAAGTTATTAGAAATGTAATCTTGAAGGCAAAACGTCTTTGACTTCACACCCAATTATAGTCTTAAAAGCTCATGTTTAGTCATAGTTGCTTGCAGGTTTACTGCATGCACTAGTTATAGTCCTACTGTTGTGCTACTGTTTGAAATGGGCACTAGAGAGCCTGTATCCACCAAGCCACATGTTTTAGGAAAATATAGCTACTATGCAAGGCATTTGGCAAGTTCCTGTAGTGGTCAGAAAGATTAATTTTTCCATATTGCTTAGGAATTTTGGATGTTGCAATCCAAAAAGTCAATTTCAAAGCTGAATTACAGTCCAAAGGTGGGGTGATATAATAGTAATGAACAGATAATATAGCTCTGAATATGACACAGCAGAGCTACCATCTCCTTTAACCTTTCCAGATTTATTTGCAATGCCTTAAGAACTTCTTTACCGTATAGGGAAGAATGAAGAAAAAATTCAAAACTGTGGAATATTTTATAACTTCTGGGGGAGCAGCTTCTTCTTATGATGCAATTCTCAAGCCAATTAGTACAAGCAGCCTGGAACCTGAGCATCTGATAAGAGCGGTGGACTGAAGAATTCCCCTCTTGAGTAATAAAACCCTCAGGGAGGTTTTCACCAGTCATACTCTCCCAACCTGACCTACCTCACAAGTTTGTTGTGAGGATAAAAGCAGGGAGGAGGACTGCCCTTTACATCATCTTCAGCATAGTGGACAATAGGTGGGATAGAAATACAATAAAATATATAAATAATAGCCTGCCCATATGTTGAGCCCATTAAAGGTTTGCCCCAGGTGCCCTCAGTAACATAAATTAAGAAAGTGTTGATTGGAAATTAGGAGTTTTTATTATGCTAGCTTCATCCAGCCTTTTAAATAGTCCCCTGGAAGTTTCAAGCTATTTCCTCCTTGGTATCGCTCTCTCATGAAACTTGTTCTGTTGGACTGAGGCCTTAGGAATTGAAGAAACCAACACTTGAACTACAGTTGTCCCTCCATATCCATGGATTTAAGTATTCACGGCTCGAAAATATTCTTAAAAAAATAATAATCCAAAAAGCAAACCTTGATCTTGCTATCTTATACAAGGGACACCATTTTGCTATGCCATTGCATATAATAGGACTTGAGTATTCACGGATTTTGGTATCCACAGGGGGGTCCTGGAACCAAACCCAGCAAATATGAAGGGACAAGTGTAGTTCTATTTGGTTTTAGTTTTAATGAAGTATTGTTTTGCTTGTAATTTTACACAGATTGAACTGTTAGACACCCAAAGTACTATAGTAGAATGGTAAAATCTAATTATAAAATGATCATGCTAGTACAGAATGCCAGCACACCTGGTTTATCTAGGACCCATCTAAATGGTGAAATTACCCCTCATGAAATTCACTGGGAATCCTACCAGTCTAAACAGGATCCTGCGCCAATCCACACTATTCAGAAGGAGGGGGCCCCAAAATGGCAAAAACAGGGTAAAAGCCTTCACAGATTTTCCCATACTTTTTTACAAACTGCGTTTTTGCTCTTTTGGACTACTGAACAATAAAAATGCAAAGCGAAACACAAAGCTGATTGGCCAGGTGAGAGTGGGGGCGGGACTTGCCAAGAGGGCAAGTGCCCACTGCCACCATGTTGGATTTTTGCCTTAGTGATCGCTCGCTAAGGTGATAAAAAAGGATCAGTATTTCCTGTTTTGCTCTGAAGAATCACTCTTATTGCACCAGTGCACCTTGGGACGACTTTTTTTAAAAAAAAACAGTGGCAGTGAAGAACTAATATGAGTAAATCACTCGTGGCTGCCATCAGGAATGTGAGGCTTATGGGGGCTTCCGAGGCCAGAAAAACCGTTTGGACATGTCGCTGCTGCTGCAAGATGCCAATACTACAAGGTATTTGGGATTTTTTCCCCTCATGTAGATGGGCCCCAGGTATATTCTGAATGAGCAGCATGTTGAGTAAATGCAGGCAATTGCAAGCTCCCTTTGTACTGGCAAGTAAAAATCAATCCAAGGAATAACAGTGATGTTCAAACCCAGGACCCTAATCTGTTTCATTCAAACAAGTCAGGACTAGTTGGCTTAAAAATGCTGGTTTGTTTACAAGCAAGAAACCAGGATCCCAGGTTCAGTTGTCATACTGTTGCACCCACTCAAACGGTAGGCACAAAACAGCATGCTGTTCTCCACACTAAGCCAAGATAAGTAAGGAATAGTGGTCTATTGTTCTGTGAACACAAAATAGCCAGCAACCCTACTGAAGTCTACCAAGTGGCTCTTTATTCACTATGAAGCAGCTAAGGATTACAGTCCTGTCAGCAAACAAAAAACCCCACACAATTTTCTATGTTACAGGCACCTAGATGGCTATACTATCATATCATTTGTGTTGAAAATGGAGAACCAAGCATACAAATACTGCTCAGTGCTAGAATGCATGAGATGGCTGGATGGCCATCTGTCGGGGATGCTTTGATCAAGATTTCCTGCGTGGCAGGGGGTTGGACTGGATGGCCCTCGTAGTCTCTTCCAACTCTACAATTCTATGATTCTATGATTCTATTGCTCAATGCTCCCAATCCTGTATGAACCAGCCATTCACCGAGCCCTGCACCTACTGTGCAGTACAGCCCCCCCCCGCCCAACCATGCCTGGTGAGAATGATGAGGGATTGATAAAATGGCTGGCTATGTCTCTGTAGCCAAACACAAAGTGATTGCATCCTCTGCTGACATCTGCTTGGGTCCCCCTCCAGAGGTCACAGTGGACAATATAATCATTTTCATCTGGCTACAGGAATGTAGCCAAACACTTTCTCAATCCCCACCACTCTCACCATGCACAGAACAGCAAGGCAAGGGCTGCAGCGACCCTGTGTTAAGTTGGTGGGGGGTGGGGTAGTGGCTTTGGTTGGTGTGGAGGAAGGAAGGAAAAACCATTCGAAGAGACATACATAGGCATAAGATTAACTTCCTTCTGCATATGCCACAAATAAGATGCCAGCCAATGTCTTCATGTCCACCTATTCTTGTTAATAATTTGTGAAATACTTCCCTGCCTGATCTGCTGCAAGAAATTCTTATTTCCCCAAGGACAACCTAAGCCACTAACTACTTATAAGACTTGAGGACTAAAAGTAACGCTCCAGTAGCCAAAGTACCAACCTGAAGTTATGCTCAACATATTGCAAGAAAGTGGATTTCAAAGAAATTTCTAGACTTTCAAAGATGCAAAGCTAATCACACACAGGAAATTAACATATGCTAGAAGCACTTCCTTAAGCTTGAAAGGAGGATTTAACAGTGTTACTGTATAAGCAAAAGCTATTTTGTTTCAAAAAGCAAAGAACAGTTATGTCTTACTTTGTGGCTCCAGCTTTTGAATGATAGGGAGAGCACTGGTCACAGCCACTGCAGTAATGGTCTTCACTCCTTTCTCTGCTATCTCACATACAGATTTCAAGTAGGGATGGTTATCTTTTGTGCTGACATAAGCAGAGGAGACCATATCATAGGTAGAACTCACCAGGGGAAGGTTGGCAACCCTGGAAACCACATTCTGCAAATATTGAAGACAGGACAGTTAACCCACACTTCTTCTTGGATAAATGGCAGCTGACATTTACTCAACTGACTCAAACATACCTGCTGTGCATCGGCTGACACTACGGCCATATTGTAGTCTTGAACGTTTTACAGTCTGAAAGAAAAAGCACAAGTGGTGATAACATTCGAGACTTGACATAGACTCGAAGAAGTCACCTGCAAATACAGTTTGAGTATCCCTTATCCAAAATGCTTGGGACCAGAAGTGTTCCATATTTCTGTTCCCCCACTCCAGATTTTGGAATATTTGCATATACAGTACATAGAGATCTCTTGGAGATGGGATCCAAGTCTAAATACAAAATTCATTTATGTTTCATATAGAACTTATGCACATAGCCTGAAGGTAATTTTATACACAATATTTTTAATAATTATGTTAAAACAAAGTTTGTGTTCACTGCTCCATCAGAAACTAAAGGTTTCATTATCTCAGCCACCCATGTGGGCAATTCTGGATTTTGGAGTATTTTGGATTAGAGAATTCCAGAAAAGGGATGCTCAACCTGTAACTATTTTGTTAATTTACTAAAATTCATTTGCAGGAATGACAAATTTAGAATCTAAAACCAGATCTGGAATTCAGCGTTTCCTAGATATTGGGGAGGAGGGTTGGGGTTTGTCACATCTGCTCTACACTCTCTGGTCCATTCAGTAAGAATACAGGCTCAAATTCAAATGGTCACGGTCAGATTCTGAGGGCTTTATCAATATCATTTACTTTTATACAATCCTGAGGCTCCCTAACCTTTCTTGAGATCAAAGCTTGCCTCATTTACCAAATGCAAATGTATTAGACAAGGAAAATAAAGTTTATACGAAAACCAGAAAATTTGAAACAGGATGCTGTATTTAGTCTGCAGTAAGTTCCTAATCTGCTGGGTAAACCTTTGACCACTCATACAGACACTGAGCAGCCAAGGCTGTGCCTCAGGGACAATGCCAAGGACACTCACTATACCCTGACCACAAACAAAAATTACACTGTCTATCCCACAATGTTTTCTTTTAACTAGTCCCTTTTGCAGTCATAAGATGGAGAGTCTGGCCAGCCTGTTGGAAATATTCTCTGGTTGTGCCACCACTGTTGGGTGTGGCAGCATTTGCCAGCAAACAAAGCTGCCATTTGTGTTATAACATCATGTCACTGCTCTATGACTGAGAGAGCAGCTCTGGAATATTCCTCTAGCTAATAACCGGAGAATTTCTTGAATGCACAAATAGAAACCTAATATCCTGACAGGCAGGGTTTCTCTTTCAGTTCTCATTGATTCTGACAGGCAAGACTTCATCCCACAGCAGGCTTTGATCAAACAGTAGATATTATTAAAAGATTTTTAAGTCCCTTAAAAAAAAAAAAGAAGACTCTGCTGTTAAGCTTATTATTGATATCAAAACAAGATTACTTATATTACCCATCTCATGAATTGAATGCTCCAAAAAGTGCATCATGTTATGGAGAAGGAAATGGACTAGACATTTACTTGATTAATTTGTGATCAGAATATGGCACCAGGATGCTTTTATATTCAAGCCTTTATACAATACCAGGAGGAGCACCAAGCATACTATATATGGCTTTTGCATTGATGAAATGTAGTTACGGGCAACATACGCTATTATGTTCCAATACACATGAGAGTATTTTAAAGTTAAAAATATTCACCCCAACAGCCTGCTAACTCTTCTCTTCTTCTGATTATCAAGATTCTATATGATGCAAATGAAAGGCTAACCCAATCAACCTTTTCCTACCAAAATCCCTGGGTAACAGCAGGCAGAAGTTACCTCTCCGCTTCTTTACCTATGACACCTATATAGACACTGGGATGCTGCTCACAGTCCACATGGCTGAAATCATTCAGTTAAAGGCATTTAAATGTAGGCAGCACACAGGGAGAACCTGTAGCTTGAGAAAGGAAATAATAAGTTTCATCTGCAAGTAGGAGGACCCCAAAAATCAGGCTTAACTCATGTATTTCAGCCTGATTTAAGCATCCCAAATCTGGAACCTGGAAAGAAAGAAAGAGTCCAGAGCAGGGTTTCTCAACCTGGGTTCCATGAGAGGCTGCTTGGTTTTCTGTGAGATATTGAGATGGGGGGGGGGGGGAAATAAACATTTTTTTAAAAATCTGTAGATATAATAATGTTTAAGCAGAGGTTCCCTGGGACCTGAACATTGTTTCCAGGGTTGCACTAGGGGGAAAAGGTTAAGAAAGGCTGCTCTAAGGGAAAGGCGTTTTCTCAGAGCCCATCCAAGAGTCCCTATTTTAGTCCCTTGTTCTCCTTGCACCATCACCCATTTGTCTGCGGACACGAGTGCGCGTGTGTATCCGTGTGCGCGCGTGTTTGACAAGCAGTGCCAAGCGAAGAGGAAAGGGCTCGGTTTTGCCCGGTTGCGGAGTAAAAGGCACACCCACAAGGAGCGGTGTGGAAGAAGAAGGCAAAGGAGGGAAAGGAGATAACCCCGCCAACCAAGCAAGCAAGGAAGCAAGCCAGCCAGCCAGCCAGCCGGGACCTCCCCAACCCTTGCTGGCTTGCCCCGGCGGAGGCAGCCTGAAGGCTCTTTCGGTGGGCTCCTCCAAAAAGCCGCCAAGGCAGCAACGGCTTGGTCCTTCAAACAGGCGCCGGCACTCCCGCAGACCACCAGCTCCCCCCAAGAAAGCGGACTCCGACTCACCCTGGGAAGACACAAGGGGTGCCTTCAAGCCAGCCGCCGCCGCCACAAGCAAGCCAGCCAGCCCCTCACTGACACACTGCCTCGGCAGCCCGGCCTCCCCCGGCCATTTATGGATGCAGAGAGGCCGCCCTCCCGGCAGGCAGGCAAGTAGGCTCCTCTCGCGAGATGGCCGCCCTTCTCCTCCCTTCTCCTCACATGACGAGCCCTGGCGCCTCAGTCGGGTCAGCTGGCAGCGCAGAGCTTCTCCTTTGCTCCCGGGGAAAGTGACACACACACACACACACACACACACACACATATAGAAGGGGGCATCCACACTACAAAAATAGCCCAGGTTGAAACTGGATTATTATTATTATTATTATTATTATTCCTGGGATTTGTAGTTTGGTCAGGCACCTGCATTTTTTGGAGATTTTCACACTACACTGGTATAGTGTTACTATTCCACTTTATTTGCTTAGGCTGCCTCCTCTTGAATCCTGGGATTTGCAGTTTAGGGAAGGGCATTTACAACTCTCAGCCAGGGAGCTCTAAGGCCTCACTAAACTACAAACCCCAGGATTCCACAGGAGGCAGCCAGAGCAGTTAAAGTGGAATAGGAACACTATAACAGTGTAGTGTGAAAATCTCCTTTGTCAGAGCAGGTTCAAGACCTTGTACAACTACAGTTGTCCCTTCATATTCACTGGGGGTTGGTTCCAGGACACCCCCCCCTCCTTGAATACCCAAATCCATGAATACTCAAGTCCCATGATATGCAATGGCATAGCAAAATGGTGTCCCTTATATAAAATGGCAAAGTCAAGGATTGCTTTTGGGATTATTATTTTTTTAAGAATATTTTTGAGCCATGAATATTTAAAGCCATGGATACCAAATCTGTGGATACAGACGGAAAACTGTACTAACAGGGCCAGTTTAAGGCACCGGCAATGTCAGCATCCGCAGGGGGTCCCATCATTGTGGGGGGCTCCATAGTAACCCTCCACCCGCAAAACCATTATTAGCAATAATCTGAATATCCTGTACTGTGAATAACTTAGGTTGAGTTAGGTTACGCTGACCCGAGATAAACATACCGGCCCCCCAAAATAAAGCATTGCAGGGGGACCCAAAAATCTTTAAACTGATTCCTGACCACTAATCCCAGGATTCAGTAGGAAAGAGCCATGGCAAATACAGTAGGACCCCCGTATCCACTGGGGGATTGGTTCGGGGGGCGTGGATACCAAGAACCATGGATAATAGCAAACACCATTGAAAATAATTGGACCTCCTGTTTAAAATACTATAGAGTTGCTTTGGAGGATCTAGAAAATGGCTAGAGAGGACACATTTTCTAGGAAGACTATGGTAGGTGTGCTGTTTTGGGTCCCGTGGATAATTGAATCATTGGATAATGAATCAGTGCATACAGGAGTCTTACTGTAATCCATTTTCAAGCTACATTATTTGTGTAGTGTGGATCTTCTTCATGGTCTCTGTGAATCACACAGTTGGGTTATTCCTGCGCCTGCGCAGAGCATACGGAACCTTCTAGTATCTCTAGGCAGAATGTGCTTTGATACATTTTTGGCGGTAACTCCGCCCATCCTAATAGTCCTTTATAAGGGCTTCCCACCCAAATCCCCTCAGTTCCTTTTTTTCCGCCGCGTATTGCAGCTCGAAGGAACCTCTCTCGCTAGCGCTATTTCTTGTTTCTGACTCGGACTGATTTTTGGATTACGGTACTGCTCTTCCCTTTACTTGGCTTCTCGGTGATTTTTGGCTTGACTCGGACTTTCGACTTCGTTTTCCTCGCGCCCCTCTGGATTTGTCTCGGCTCTCTGATCTTGGTTTGACCCGGCCCGCCTTTCGACTATGCTCTCGGCTGCTCCTACAATGGCAACTAAGACTGGATTTAAAAGGTGTGTGGTGTGCCAGGCGAAGCTGCCCAGCTCTGATGGCCATTCTCGTTGCCTAATCTGTTTGGGTGAATCCCATAATGTAGACGCCTGTGTGCATTGCCGGGCCTTCACTCCCCAGGCGAGGAAACACCGCTCGTCCCGGCTGGAGTCCTTCCTTTACGAGAAGGCCCTACTCCCCTCTGCAGCTTCTACACCTGCTATTGGATCCCCTCAGAAGCGGGGTAGATCCCTGTCTCCAAAACCTTCTGGTTCCAAACAACACCGATCCCGGAGCCCGTCTCGCCGCCACTCAGTGGCCTCTGATCCGGAAGCCGTGCCCCATTCCCACAAGCATGGCTCGAGGCCGACCCCGGCTGGGGACCGAGCCTCCTCGGATTCGACGTCCGAACCCGTACGGAAGCACGGGCATCGCTTGGGATTGAGCAAGGACCGGGACTCGACCACCTCTCCCAAGGGCAAGGCTCCGAAGAAGAGGAAGGAAAAGCGTCCTCACTCCGAGGACAAACAGAAGGAGGCGAAAAAGCATAAGGATACCTCGGCGGCGGTACCGGTCACGACCGCACCCATTGCTCCGCCTGAGATGGAACTTTCTCAGCCCCAGGCCCTTCCTCAGGACAGAGGTACAGAGGCCGAGCCGCCACGCTCGAGGACATCCACCCCGACTCCCTCCCTCGAAATCGTAGAGGTTGAAGTGGGTGACCCATCGAGTGTTGAAGCTGCCTCCCCAAGGTCCCCGGCGCTGGTGGTTTCCCGCTCTGAACTCTTGCGGGACCCGTCGACGGATAAAGCCCAGGAGACCGAACCTCGTCCATCGACCTCCCTCATCCAGGACGACGACCAAGCGTATGGGGCTTATGATCTTGCCAGGGCGGTCTTCAGCACGCCCCTGCCCATTCAACACGCCGTTGATTTGGAGGCTGAGAAGATCTATCACATGACGGAGGAAGCTGCCACCCGTCACGTCATCTCGATGCCTCCACCTTGCATCTCCTTCCATGGATCCGGGAGGCCTCCTTCCCCAAGACTCCCACCTGCACCACGGGTCCGGGATACGGGCTGCCAGGTCTCCCCTTCTCGCCCATTGCCTCCACTGCCTCCTCCACCGCCTCCTCACACAACTTCACTGGCTGGAAGACATCGCAGTCCTTCTCCCTCCTCGGAGTCGTCATCCTCTTCAGAGGCCTCTGAAGAGTACCTCCGGTACCTCCCATCGCCTCAGCCTGAGCTACTTGATGAGGACTCCTCATCGCCAACCGATGACGTGCGTTCTTTCTCTGAGCGAGTGGTACGGATGTGTCATGCGCTCGAGTTCAAGATTGCTGAGAAAGACTCTGATCCGGTTGACCCGATCTATCACCGGATCAAATCGAAAGCACCTCCCACGGCACGTGTCCCAGTGCTTCCATCACTGCTTAAGTTGTCACAAACCTCTTGGGAAAACCTATAATTGATCCCGCCTACATCCAAGCGGATCGACCGGCTTTACAGGGTTGACGGTGATGGAATTGAATGGCTGCAGGAGCACCCCAAGCCTAACTCTGTTGTGGTTGAGGCAGCCCAACCCCGAAGGCAACGCCGAGCTCAATCCAACTCCCTCTGACCCCGAGGGCAGGAAACTTGATATCATCGGCAAGAAGCTGTACTCGGCCGCTGGTTTGAGTTTTTGCATAGCGAACTACTCGGCGTGTATGGGGGCTTACCAACAAGTCCTCTGGGAGAGGCTGGCCCCACTTATACAGGACCTTCCAGAAGAAAGGAGAAGAATGGCTCAAGCGATTTCATCGGAGGCCCAGCTCCTCACAGGGCAACAGATGAACTCCGCGAGGCATGTTGCCGACTGCGCCGCCAAGACTGTGGCTGGATCGATTGCCTTACGCCGCCATGCTTGGCTTCGATCATCGGGCCTGTCTACCCAAGCAGCCGCTACCATCGAAGACATGCCGTTCGATAGCTCCGGTCTATTCAATGGTGCGACCGATGACAAGTTGGAATTTACGCAGAAGATGAGGACCACCGCCAGAAAATACGGTATGCCGTCGTCCTCATCTTCTGCGTACCGCCCTAGGTACCGGTCGGGCTGGCACACATCCTCCTATGGCCAAGTCCCTAGACGGGGTAAAACACCACAACCATCCAGGCGTTCACGGTTCCAACAACCGATGTCGTCATCATCATCGGTGAGGAGCCAGGGATCAACCTCCAGATATCGCCTTCCTTCAAAGCAGAGGCCGAGAGACCAAGGCAGGAGGAAGTTTTAAGTTGCCCCCTTCTTATTGATGCTTTTGTGTTTCCCTTACACACCCCTGTTTGGAGACCGTCTGCGCTCGTTCCAGCACGCTTGGTCCATGATAACGTCGGACCGCTGGGTACTCCAGATTGTCCAGCATGGCTACTGGATCGAGTTCGAAGAATTACCTCCAACAGGACAAATCCAACTCACGCCGCCCTCCCCTCCCCTCCCCTCATCGAGGAGATCGACACCTTGCTTCAGAAAGGGGCCATCGAACCCATGAGTCTCGACAACCGCCACAGGTGCTTCTTTTCCAAATACTTTCTGGTACCGAAGAAGGACGGTGGTCTTCGCCCTATCTTAGAACTGAGAGGAGTGAATTGGTACATCATCCCGAAGAAATTCAGGATGAACATCCTTGCTGTTATACTCCCTCTTCTTCAACGCGAGGACTGGTTTGCATCCATAGACCTGAAGGATGCCTACTTTCACATCAGGATCCACCCTTCACACAGAAGATTCCTGGCGTTCCAGATCGGGGACGAGGCCTACCAGTTCCACGTCTCCCCTTCGGACTCTCCACAGCACCGAAAGTCTTCGCGAAGGTCATGGCAACCGTCGCTGCTTTCCTGCGACAACACGGTATCATCGTGTTCCCGTACATCGACGACTGGCTCCTGGTGGCGTCATCGAGGCTTCAGCTCGAGAGGGATAACCTCTTCACCCTAGATGTTTTGGATGCCCTGGGACTTGTTGTCAACATGGAGAAGTCCCAGTTGAACCCTGCTCAGTCCATCCAATTCATCGGCGCCCGACTGGATTCGATCTCGGGAGCAGCTTACCTTCCCAGCGATCGGTTCAACACACTCCGGTCCCTGATCCACGCCTGCCAGCGGTCCCGCCGGATTCGAGCGCACAATGTCCAAGTTCTCCTCGGGCATATGGCGGCCACGACGTCAGTCACGCGCCTGGCCAAACTCCGATTCCGTCCACTTCAGCACTGGTTCCTGAGTGTATTCGACCACCTGAACAATTCACCAAGGCAGCTCCTCACAATGCCCCGATCTGTTCATCGCTCCTTGGATTGGTGGCTCGATCCGCACAATGTTCTCTCGGGCGTTCCCTTCGATCCCCCTCAACCGGATGTTTCCCTCACGACAGATGCATCTCTGCACGGGTGGGGAGCCCACTTGGGTCACCACACGATTTTGAACTCTTGGACTGCCGAAGAAGGGCAGTTGCATATCAATGTCCTGGAACTCTTAGCGGTCCAAAAAGCTCTTCGGGCCTTCGAGGTGCTGGTCCGGAACAAGACTGTTCTTCTCATTACGGACAACACCTCGGTAATGTACTACCTGAACAAGCAAGGAGGGACCAGGTCTCCTCAGCTCCTCCAACTCACTCTGCAAATATGGGACTGGTGTGTGGAAAGGAATATCTCCCTCCAATCGATTCATCTTCCCGGAGAGGAGAATATTCTTGCAGACGAACTGAGCCGTTCCGGTTCCAGCGTCCACAAGTGGATGCTTCACAGACAGGTGGTGCGAGATCTCTTTCGTTGGTGGGGGACCCCTCAAGTAGACCTTTTCGCAACCGCCCAGAACAGCCAGTGTCAACAGTTCTGCTCCAGGACACCTCACAGGAACTCCTGGGGTGACGCCTTCCTGTACCAATGGAACGGAGTGTTCCTTTATCTTTTCCCCCCGATCCCTCTATTGACAAGGGTGGTGGCCAAGCTCCATCGGGACCGATCGGACGCGATTCTCATCACACCGTGGTGGCCCCGGCAACCCTGGTTTGCACCGCTACTACTCCTGTCACGGAGACAGTTCCTCCGTCTTCCAAGCCGGCCGGATCTCTTAACCATACAGCAAGGCAGGGTCAGACATCCCGATCTCGACACGCTTCGTCTCACAGCGTGGAGGGTTGTGCCGTGAATTTGCAGCCTCCTCGTCCCATCCCAACACCCTCTCTGCCTCCAGACATTCAAACCATCGTGGATGCTGCTCGAAAGCCTTCAACTAGGAAAGCTTATTTTTATAAGTGGAAGCGCTTTAAGAAATTCCTAGCCGAAAAGGGGCTCAGCCCTGAATCCTGCTCGGTACCGACAGTCCTTCACTTTTTACTCCACTTGTCGGACTCGGGGCTTTCGATCTCATCTCTGAAGGGCTACCTAGCAGCTATTTCGGTCGAATTCCAGGCCCTCAATCGACCATCTCCCTTTCAGGACCCGATGGTGAAGAGGTTCCTCAAGGGGTATGTCAATCTCCATCCTCCAGTCCTTGAGCCTACTCCAGCCTGGAGCCTCGAACTCGTTCTGTCTCAGTTGGTGAGACGCCCTTTTGAACCAATGGCTTCAACTGACCTCCAACTTTTGACCTGGAAGACGGCCTTTTTGGTTGCCATCACTTCTGCCCGTCGGGGGGAGGGGAACTCTGTGCTCTTCGATCAGACCCGCCATATACCTGCTTTCATAAGCATAAGGTGGTACTGAGGCCTGATATTTCCTTTCTGCCGAAAGTGGTCTCCAGTTTCCACCTGAACCAGCCTATCGTCTTGCCTGCCTTGATGCAAGACCCCAAGGACGAATTCAAGCGCACCCTTCACTCCATGGATGTGCGAAGGGTGCTTGCTTTTTATATTCAGCGGACTGCACCGTTTCGACAATCATCTCAGCTTTTTGTGTCTTATGCTGATTCGAGGAAGGGTACACCGATTTCATCGCAGCGTCTGTCGAAGTGGGTGACGTCGACCATCGCCCTCTGCTATGAACTCGCGAAGAAGCCTTTACCGCCTCGGATTCGAGGACACTCTACAAGAGCTGTCTCCGCTTCGACTGTGTTCCTCTCGGGGGTGCCCCTGGAGGATGTTTGCCACGCTGCGACCTGGTCTTCACCATTGACCTTTATTTCACACTACAGACTGGACACTCGCTCTAGGAACGAGGCCACCTTTGGAAGAGCAGTTCTATTATCTACCATCCAATGACTGAGTGTATTGTATATTTGGACAATTCACCTTTTCTGTATGTTGACTTGTGGACTTTTTATGCACCATTGACTTGTCTAATACTTTAAAGAATGTGCAGGGGAAAAAAATAGGGAGCTAGAGCTGTAGCAATCCCTTTTAGATTACTGGGTGGGGTCCTTGTCTACTGATACACAGGACATACCCTCCTCCAATGAGGAAGCTTGCTAGTCTACCCAACTGTGTGATTCACAGAGACCACGAAGAAGATGGACAGGTTGCTTACCTGTAACCATAGATCTTCGAGTGGTCTTCTGTGAATTCACACAGACCCACCCATCCTCCCCTCTATGTCCTGATACATTATATACACATGCTTAATGTTCCTGATGCTGCAAATTGCGGCGTCATTCAAGGAACTGAGGGGATTTGGGCGGGAAGCCCTTATAAAGGACCGTTAGGATGGGCGGAGTTACCGCCAAAAATGTATCAAAGCACATTCTGCCTAGCGATACTAGAAGGTTCCGTATGCTCTGCGCAGGCGCAGGAATAACCCAACTGTGTGAATTCACAGAAGACCACTCAAAGATCTATGGTTACACGTAAGCAACCTGTCCATACCCCGCCCTCTCAAGTGTGCATTGTTGTTGTGTGCCTTCAAGTCATTTCTGAGTTATGGTGACCCCAAAACAAGCCTATCACTGGGCGTTGCCTAGATGGTGAAAGTACTCCTCATGGAATTCACTGGGAATCCTGCCTGTCTAAAGGCCGGTCTAGACAAGGGAATAAAATATGAATCGGGATGCAGAAATGCCAATTCACAGTAGGTGTCATCTGTCCCAACCATTTTTTTTTTTTGCAAGATCACAGGTGTGCAAAGCTTGCCATGTTTCCTGTTCACACAGAGGCATGCCAGCAAAACAAGATGGCAGCCGTAAGTGAATTACTCACAGTTTTGTACTCCCCAACTGGCCCCTGCTAAACCAGTTTTAAAAAAAAACACTAAATCCAAGGTGCAGAAAAGCGATCTTCTGCTTAAACAGTAAAAAACCAAGGAAACAAAGCCTGATTCATTACCTCAACACACGATTGCTACAGCGACAATCCACCATGGCAGTCCCACAATCCGCCATCTTACCAAGCTCCACCCCCTGTGTATGTCCGATCAATCAGCTGTCCTCTTCACCAATGCGATGCAATGTGATTCAGTTGTCCTAACAGGCGAGGGTGCACACTTTCATCAAGGTTTTTAAAAACCTCAGGAAGAGTCCTGGAGGCTTTCTCTGACTTTTGCTCCCCCTCCCTCCAAAAAGGATGGAATGCTGTGGGATCCCATTTGGACACATGGGATTCCCTGTGGATTCTAAGAGGGTTTTTTCCCCCACCATCTGGACTACCCCAAATGGTTCCTGCACCAATCAGCACTATTCAGAAGGAGGGGGACCCAAAACAGCAAAAACAATGTGGTAAAAGCCTTTGTTGGTTTTTCCTGTGCTTTTTTACAAACCATGAAGGGGGGTGCACATTCCTGCTTGTTTGGACTATCGAATGACAGGAAATTTGAAAGGAAGCAAAAAATGATTGGCCAGGCGACAGCAGGGCTGGGGCTTGCTAGCAGGGCAAGTGCCCTCTGTCACCATGTTGGATTTTTGCCTAAGGTGATAGGATGGTTATTTATTGTTTTACTCTCTTATAAAATCAAAAAAATCACTCTATCGCTCCAGCATACTGTGAACGCCCTTTAAAAAACCAAAACAGCAGTGAAGAACTAATACAAGTAAATCACTTGCGGCTGCCATCTGGAATGCGGTGCTTATGGGGGTTCCCGAGGCCAGAAAAACCGTTAAGACACATTGCTGCTGCTGCGAAATGCCAGTACTACGAGGTACTACAATTTTTTCCCCTTGTGTAGAAGAGCCCAGGGTTTTAGATTCCACCTAAACATGAGGAAGAACTTCCTGGGAGTAAGAGCTGTTTGGAAGTAGAATGCACTGCCTTGGAGTGTGATGGAGTCTCCTTCTTTGGAGGTTTTTAAGCAGAGGCTGGATGGCCATCTGTTGGGAATGATTTGATTGGGTATTCCTGCATGCCAGATGGCGGTTACAAGTGATTTACTTATGTTAGTACTTCACTGCCACCAAACTTTTTAAAAAAAGCACATGGTCTAAGGTGCACTGGAGCAATAGAGCAATTTTCCAAGCTAAAAGGACAGGGGTCCTTTTCACTCACTAAGTCAAAAATTCAACATGGCAGCAGTGGGCACTTCCTCTGTTAGCAAGCCCCTCCCCCTGCACTTACCTGGCCAATCAGCTTTGCTCCTCCAGGTGTATGGGAAAGCGATTCAAAGCAAATTGCTTGTCTTAACGAGCAGGAATGCGCACCCCCCTCTCTTTTTAAAAAAAAATACGAGAAAAGCCACAAACGCTTTTCCAGCATGGTTTTGCCATTTTGGGCTCCCCTCCTTCTGAATACAGTGGATTGATGTGGGATCCCATTTAGACAGGTAGGATTCCCAGTGAATTCCATGAGGTTTATTTTCACTGTTTAGACAACCCCTATGATTCTAAGATTTGTTCAGAGGACATTTGCCATGCAAATACCTGTAAAAGCAGTAGCATTCCAAAGAGATTAAGTTACATTTTGGCCCCTCGGATACTCTCTTTGGCCATAATGGCAATAGTTATGCTGTGATTTGTTACCCAAGGAAAAAATTAAAAAAAAATGATGTCAAAAATAGGTTTCATTATTAATTCATGCATCATTTCACCCCACACTCATTTTAAAAAATCCAGTGAGGATCTGAGTCGTGCAAGTCTGTTGCCTCTAAAGCATCCAAGCATCTTGTCACAGTATGCAATCACACACATGTTTAGTTGGAAGGAAGTCCTACTGATTTCAAAGTGTTATGTTCCATAGTAAGTAAGACTGTTGGAATTTGAGCTTTTAAAATTTTAAATATATTTACAAAATAATACTCTGCATGTCTACTCAGAACTAAGTAGGCATCATTGAAGCTTCTGCCAAGATAGTGGGAATAGGAGCTTATATACGGGAGGCTTATATTAGCGCAAGCTTTCGTTCAGGTGCCTGAAGTATTTATCTTCTATTGGCAGATAATAAACAGGTGTCTATGGACAAAATTGTAAATACAGCATTTTTGACAGCTATGGAATGCAAGGGGATAGTTTGCCACTCATCCTTTTCCCCTCTGTATTTGTGTTGTCTAAAGTAAAACAAACAGACCCAAATTTCAATGTCAAATTCAGAGAATAGAAATCCCTACTTGCTAACTGTAAGCTGCCATCTGTGGTGTTATTAAGGCTGGCATCACCCCTCCCTCCAACGGTGTCACTTGGTGCAGTTCAGCCTCTCCACATCCCACTAGTGCTGCCACTGCTGCCATCCTAGAATCATAGAATCATAGAATTGTAGAGTTGGAAGAGACCACGAGGGCCATCCAGTCCAACCCCCTGCCACGCAGGAAATTTTGATCAAAGCATCCCCGACAGATGGCAATCCAGCCTCTGTTTAAAGGCCTCCAAGGAAGGAGACCCCACCACGCTCCGAGGGAGCGCGTTCCACTGCCGAACAGCTCTTACTGTCAAAAAGTTCCTCCTAATGTTGAGGTGGAATCTCTGTTCCTGGAGCTTGCATCCCTTGCTCTGTGTTCCAGTCTCTGGAGCAGCAGAAAACAAGCCTGCTCCATCCTCAGCGTGACATCCCTTCAAATACT
Organism: Gambelia wislizenii; assembly: GCA_030847615.1. Taxonomy (NCBI): domain Eukaryota; kingdom Metazoa; phylum Chordata; class Lepidosauria; order Squamata; family Crotaphytidae; genus Gambelia; species Gambelia wislizenii. Next base: position 318,735,370 of record JAUMIR010000002.1, on the reverse strand, counting down.
TAAACAGGGCTATCATATCGCCTCTTAACCGTCTTTTTTCCAGGCTAAACATACCCAGCTCCCTAGGTCTCTCCTCATAAGGCATGGTTTCCAGACCTTTCACCATTTTACAACATTATTTGGAAATAATAATAATTATTATTATTATTATTATTATTGTTATTGTTATTATTGTCTACCTTATATCAAAGATGTCAGGGTAACTTATAGACAGCATGAAAACAAATTGATATGAAACCCATGTTTAAATATTTGAAGGGATGTTATACTGAGGATGGGGCAAGTTTGTTTTCTGCTGCTCCAAAGACTTAAGACTTTATCAGGTGTGGCCAATATCACTAAAAAAAACACACATCATTAGGATGCAACAATAGCACAAATGGCTGAAATTATCAGATGATGACACCTCATTAATGCCAGTGCAACACAGTGAGAATGATTAAGCGATGAAGTTGTCTGAGAATTTCAGCCATTTGTGCTATCATCCCATCTTAATGATGTGGGTTTTCTGAGTCTGATAAAGTCCTAGGACAGGGAGCAATGGACTCAAACTATAGGAAAAGAGATTCCACCTAAACATTAGGAAGAACTTCCTGACAGTAAGAGCTGTTCGGAAGTGGAATGCACTGCCTCCAAGTGTGTTGGAGTCTCCTTCTTTGGAGGTTTTTAAACAGAGGCTGGATGGCCATCTGTCAGGAATGATTTGATTGTGTATTCCTGCATGGCAGGGGGTTGGAGTAGATGGCCCTTGTGGTCTTTTCCAACTCTATGATTCTAAGTTAAACAGTTTAAAACAATAAAGTAAGCTAAAACATATTAAACAATAATAAGTTAAAAACAGATTTAAAAGATTTAAATTTTTAAAAACTATTTGTGCTGAATTAATGAGGCCCAAAGGCTTTGATGAACAGCCAAGTTTTAACTTGGTGCCTAAATGACATGAGTGTGGGCACCAGTCGGGCCTCCAAGGGGAGGGCATTCCACAATTGTGGTGCCACAGCTGAGAAGGCCCTCTCTCATGTCCCAACATAGTGTATTGATCTCATTGGTTGGACACAGAGGGTGGCCTCTCTCTTCTGTGTTTTAATATTAAACATTCTATTAAGTAGTAGTGTTTTTCTTAAAAAAAAAACAACCAAATACTTAATAGTGAATTAAACAAGAAAGGGGGAACAGTATAGGTGGTAAGGGGAGATCATGGCTGTGCACCATTAAATTAAGCTGATACTCATCCATGTTTTTCCAATGGTACCTTGAACTGATGCTACTTACTTCTGAAGCAAATAGCTTCTTTTAGATTAAAAATAAGATTGTGTTGCATACACCACAAGACAATAAAAAAATAGATTTGCACATTGCCTTCAATTTTGGAGATTTTCAGACCTGTAAAAATCGCCGTTTGCCGCGCAAGCAGCCTCCGGAAGAGTATCGAGGCTGCTGCGCGGCAAGGGTCAATTTCGGATGACACCGTTTCTCTCTCGGCGTCGTCCGTGACTGTTGCGGCCAGCACTGGAGGCGGCCGCGCTATTTTTTACTCACAGACAACTTTTTTACTCAAGCCCATGGTCCAAACTTGAGACCTAGGTACAGTAACAGGTGATGCCACAGGGGTGGAGCCTGGTGATGTAATTATACATATTAGCCTAAGCATCAGCTACACTAACTTAAAGCATGTCATTCAAATAAACACACACACACACACACACACACACACGACAAATGAGTCAAAGGAGGGAGAGGAGGAGATGCTTCCCCCTGCCCTGAGGCTTGGATCACAGGGGCCAGGTTCTGAGAGTCCTGACCTGTCCCTAGGGACATTACTGAGCACCAAGCCATCAGTTCCCATATAATGATTACGCCAGCTAATTACCCTCATTGTCAGCATAGCTTCAAACCCCCATACAAGTCACCATCACTGTTAGTATAACTAAGACATATAGCCTTTCCTCCCACTGATTTCCAAATTACTTGTGTTTTAGCTTTCTTTCTTTTAATTCAAAAAGCACGAATTGTGCAGACTTGCTGTTAGCCTGCTTCAATTTTCTTTCTGAGATTTTCATGCTGTTATGGCCACTGTGTGCATTGGGCACAGAACAATAGAACTTGATTTGTATATTCATCTTTCTTCTGTTATAAAGTTTTTAATAACACTGATGTGTAACTGTACCTAGGTCTGAAAGTCAAAGGCATTAAAAGAGGCAATTTGCTTTGAAGTTAAAGATAAATAATTTAACAGCAGAAAGCAGATTTCAAGTGGGGGCAGTCTGAAAGACACCAACATTTGGTTGACAAAGGGGACCTTACCCTTTGGGATCAGTCTTTCAACACTGGTTGGCTGACGAAATCCAGAGAGAACTTACCAATGGTTCTTGTTCATTCTGGAGAGGAGTGATTAGTGAGATGCCTCAGGCTTGTGTCTGGGGCTCACTGTTGATCAACATCTTTATAAATGACTTAGATGATGGAACAGAGAGAATCTTTACCAACTTTTCCAATGACACCAAATTAGAAGAAGTAGCTAATACCCCAGAGGAATGGATCAGAACTCAAAATGACCTTAACAGGTTGGAGAACTGGGCCACAAGAACAACAACAACGAAAGTGAATGTCAGCAGATAAATGTAAGATAGTCTATTTATATAGGAAAAATGAAATGCACACATGAAAAAGATATGGGGTTTAGTACACCAGAGGGTAGACATGAGTCAACAATGTGATGGGACAGCCCAAACAGCCACTGGAATTCTAGGCTGCATCAACAGGAATATAGTGTCCAGATCAAGGGAAATAGTATAGTACCACTGTTCTGTTTTAGTTACAGCTTATCCTGAATACTGTGTCCAGTTCTGGGCACCACGGTTCAAGAAGGATATCGACAAGCTGGAACATGTCTTGTAAAGGTCAACAAAGATGATTAAAGGTCTGGAAACCATGTACTATAAGGAACAACTTAGCGACCTAGGATGTTTAGCTTGGAGAAGAGATGATGTGATAGCCGTCTTTAAATATCTGAAGGAGTGTCATGTAGAAGATGGATTGAGCTTGTTTTCTGCTGTTCCAGGGGCTAGGACAGAAACCAGTAGAAAAGAGAAAAGAGATTCCACCTAAACTTTAGAAAACACTTCTTTACTATAAGAACTGTTTGACAGTAGAACAGACTGTCTTGGTGGCCTCTTCTTCCTTGGAGGTTTTTAAATAGAGGTTGGATGGACATCTTTCAGAAGTACTTTAGTTGTGAATTCCTGCATGGAAGGTCGTTGGACCAAGATGAACTTTATGGTCTCTTCTAGTTCTGTGATTCTCTGATTCTATCCATGATAAGGAAGGGAGTTTTTGCTTTGCAGGAAGTACCACATAGGACACTGAACTATTCAAACGTAAGCCTAAAGCCTCTTAGCACACTTGTTGATTACATTACTTTCTGATGTTTATGTAATTTTTTTTGTACAGTTTTCTTTTGCCAGAAGCCCTAAATATGTTTGCAAAGATATCTGACCATAAATGGTTTGGAATAAATTTGGATAGCTAGATTATTATAGTCCTTCACATTTGTTTTACTTCAGGACTTTGTTTTTCAGTAAATTATAAACACAGTTTTCAAAAATATTTGTCTTTAAGCAAATTAAGATATGCATGAGAAGTGTCAGCAGAATAGAGCATTTTCAAATTATTTTCCAGGAAAGTTATGGTTTGTCACAAACTTATCAGGGGTTCTTCAAAGAAAAGACAATAACAATAACTCCTCCCTTAAAAATGGCTTTTTCAGCATAGCCTACTACATACAATGACCAGTTGCAGAAAGATGCTCTGAGATGCATTTTAAGTTTGTGTATGTCAACAAGCAATTTGAAGGTGTGTGCATCCATACACACGTACCATGCCACAACAGGTCTGTGACTTGGTGGACAAGCTTAGTGAACCCAATACTGCTGGTCAAAAGCCTCTTGGATATGTAAACATATCTGATTTCACTAGTCTGAGCATGTTGGCAGAAAATCTGTCCAACAATGAAGAGTCTGTGAGGAAAACACAAGTTAGTGAACACAGAGGAATGTTAGCACTTGCTAGCTCTCTTTCAGATACATGTGCATAGTCAGGTCCCCTTGTCTGCTACAGAAGATAATGAGTAGACTGCCTTTGTAGAAAAGTAGTTCATATGTTTTTGTAAGAAGTAGAAATATATCGTATACCTGAATGTTGTCTGGGAAGTTAGTACTGTATTCTAGGCCCTCAAGTCAGTCATCATTCCTGATGCTGACAGAATGTCAACCTGTTAGTAAGGCAGCTGTCATGGCAATGCAATAAGCTGCTCGGAGAACTGTTGTAGGCCTTCACATTGCTCTTTTTTATTTAAGGCCACGTTATATACTGATATGATCAATTTGTTGTTGGTGTGTGCCTTTGAGTCATTTCTGACTTATGGCAACTCTAAGGTGAACCTTTCGTGAAGGTGGGGGTTGGCAAGATTTGTTCAAAGGGTGTTTGCCTTTACCTTCCTATAAGGCTGAGAGAATGTGACTTGCCCAAGGTCACAGTGGGTTTCCATGGCTGAGCAGGCATTCGAACCCTGGTCTCCAGAGTCATAGTCAAACACTCAAACAACCACACCATGCTGCCTCTCAGTGTGACCAATACTAATCCATTTTTAGGTCTAATCCAATTCACAATGATTCTATTAAGATAAATGTAAAGATATTTAAAAGTATTTAGGTTTTTCTCACGACACATTACAACTATAAAGGGATAGAAGATAAGTTGTTGTTGCTGGCCTTCAAATCCGTTCTGACATAGTGAGTCCATATCTTCTTGGCAATATGTATTCAGAGGAACTAGCTGGACCCAGCATACCATACACCGTTCTCCCAGAATCATTGAGGGTGACTTGCTTTGTGGCCCCGCCATGGCCACCACTGCCACCAGTTGACTGCCTAGGTTCTGTTGCAGCAGCTGCAGCAGCATCCTGCCACCACCACTGCCAGTTTTCTGCCTGGGTGTTGTTACAGTAGTGGCAGCGGCGTCACACCGCTACCACCGCCACTAGTTGACAGCCTGGGTCCCATTGCGACCGGGTTCTATCACAGTGGCAGCAGCAGCATCCCACCGCTGCCACCATTTGACTGTCTGGTTTTTGTCTCAGTGGCGGCAGTGGCGGCAGCATCTCATCACCACTGCTGCCACCACCAGTTGACTGTCTGGGTCCCATCGCAGCTCAGGTGACTGATGAGAGCAGGGAGGGGCCCTTGTGAGGCTGTGGCAGTAGATGCAGATTGAGTGGATTGTGAGGTGGAGAAGGAATTTGCATGTGGGTGGTGATTGGTTGGGTGTGTTTCCTGAGCAACCAATCAGCACACTAGGAGAGAAAACATAACAGGCCTATTGTACCTACCCAAGCCATCCATATATATATATATATATATATATACACACACACACACACACACACACTGCTTTCTTCTTGGCATGGGAAAGTGTGATTTGTCATCAGTCACCCGGCGGATTTCCATGGCTGAGGGGCTTACTGCACTCCGAAGAAAAGCAGCAAAGCAGCAGGAACGTTCCATCTTCCTTGCTGCCTTACTACATGATGTTGGCATTTTTTCGTTCTGGTCCCTTGGGTGACCAAGGTAAAATGGTGTCTTTTTGCTAACAGGTTTTTCCGGTTAGCAAAAAGACACAGTTTTAACTTGGTCCCTCAACGGGATCGGAACAAAAAAATGCCAACATCATGTGGTAAGGCAGCAGGGAAGATGGAACATTCCTGCTGGTTTGCTGCTTTTCTTCGGAGTGCAGTAGGCCCCTCATTTTCTTCAGAATGCAGTGAGTTCCTGAGTGAATATTTGAATCCTGGTCTCTGTGAGTCCTAGTACAACTGTCAGGCCATGCTGGCTCCTATGGAACATGCTTACCTGTTTTAAATATGTGGAAATAAAAACGGGGGAGAGATAACAGCAGAAATCAAAACCACAAAGGAAACACAGCATTAGATCACTAGCCCATAGGAACTAGAAGTTTTAAACAGCTGTCACATAGTAGCTAATATTCCTTTTCTGGGAAGGGTGCTCAACCAGATGCTGCCAGCCAATTCCACACACTCTTGTGTTAAGCATGGCTTACATCCCACTTCCAGAGATGTACACCCCACTTCTAGAATTTTGATTCATCAGTGTGACCTTCCACAAGGGCAAAAGCACATTCGTCTCAAGAGAAGACAGCTGAATGCCTTGCTTTGCCCTGGAAAGCCTAAAGCTAAAAGCCAAAAAGGACACATTTCCCAGGAAAGGGAGACAATGGATGAAATGAAACCTTTGTATTTGCTGATTTTGAAACTTCCCTTCCTCAATCCCAAACCTTACACAGGTTGCTCAAGCTTTTAAAATCCAATCCGTTAAGAAACACATTTAGCATTTTCCAAACTTTTTGTCAAGACCAGGAAACTCATTGTGCAATCCATGAAGGCTCAGGATATCTATTGTTTCAACCCATGAAACATCCAATCCCCTCAGGTGTATTTGGAGGTATAAATATCACCCCTAAAATCTCCCTCAGGGCGCACATATTTCAGTTCCAGGGGACCCTCTGTCCCTCTGTGTGGCCACCCAAATTCCTCCATCCACTCTGCCGGATTGACTACACGACTGGTTGTATCACCCCCCAACAAATCCTCATGCTACCCTCTAAGTTTTCCCACTGTTTTTCTATAGCCTTGTGTGAATGCTTTTTCTGGGTGAATGTGTATGTGTCTGGTGTTATTTTATTTTGAACTCTTTAATAAAAACCATACTTAATTTTACATGTGTGTGTATTCCATCCAGACTAGTACTGGTAAACAAAGGTTTGCAATATTCCCTTGTTACCCCCTTTTGGATAGCTAAAGTCGAGTTGCTGCTAATTTCCCCAACATATTAGAAACTTGATATTTTCTTGGAATTTTCCAAGGAGCATTTTGGGTAACACTTGGATGAAACTCATTTGGATCAATTTCAAACAGGTTGCAGGGCTGGCTTTGGCACAGAAATTCCCTTACTTGCCTTGTGGGATGACTTTGGAAAGGAAAAAAATAGAGATGATTCTTTTAGATCCCTCTAAGGCTTTCAATACCTTTAAAAATAATGGAGAGGCTGTCTGAGGGTTTGTCTACACAGAGGGGAAAATGGATTGCCCCACAGTATTAGCAAGTCACAGCAGTTGTGACCTGTCTTAATGGTTTTAAGGCCCCCATAAACTTTGCATGCCTGTAACCCAGGCGGCAGCCATGAGTGGATGTTTTTAAATCTGCTGCTGCTGCCAAACTTTTTCTTTTAAAAAACCTATTTCTATGTTGCACACAAGCAATATTTCACCTTTCCAAAAAAAAAGAGAGAGAGAAAATTAACACAAATCCCCCATTTTATTGCCTTAGCAATCACTCACTAAAGTGAAAATCCAACATGGTGGCAGCACCTTGTAACCCAGCCCGGCCCCCTGCAGTCATCTGGCCAATCAGGTTTGCACTTCCTCTTGTTCAGGCAAGCAAATCAGATTGATTCATTTGTCCTAACGAGTGAAAATGCGAACACTTGTGTTGTTTTTTTAAAAGACAGGAAAAGCTGCAAAGGCTCTTCTGGTGAGGTTTTTGCTGGTTTTGGTCCCCCTCCTTCACAATATGGCGAAATCAGGCAGAATGCCATTAAAACAGGTAGGATTCTCCTCGCATTCTGTGAGGAGTTTTTCCATCATTTGGACAACCCCTGAGTGTGTCTCCAGATGCATGGCTTCCCATACTAGCAGTTGGATGGCCCAAAGCTACCTTACTTTCTCCATGCTAAGAAAAAAGGTGGAAGAACTGGTGGTGAAAGAAAGAGGAGTTGAAGGAAGGATGATGACATCAAGCCGCTGAGCCAGGACTAGGGTGTGCTAAAGGTTCATCTGGGACTGTCGTGTCTTGGAGGAACTGTTTTTCATTAGCTCACTCCTGGCTGAATGGCTGACATCAGAAGGTGATGTTTGTCATGTTCCAGTGCTCAAGCATGAAAAGGACACAGATGATGAAGAGGAAACTGTCAGAGCGTTACTGCTCTTCTCTTCAAATCATTTCAGGCTAGAGGACATCACTTTACTAGAGCCCTCAGATTCAGAAGACTTGCTCCTCTGGCACACCCTACCCTACTCATGACATGCCATAAGAACCAAAGGCTGAAGAGCAAGGTAATTGTCATTTAAAGCAAGGGGGGTCTGTGCCTCCCCCAGGTGTTGAGCTTCAACTCTCATGGCAATGGAAACTGCTAAGATTTGGAGTCCAGCAACAGCTGGAGGACCACAGTTTTCCCTCCTCTGATTTAAGGGCACAAGCAGCTGCTCCAATGGGATGGATCCAAAAGTATATGTGTTCTGGCCAGCCTTCCGAAGGCCATATTCAGAAAGCCTGTGCATCTCACTGAAAAAGCAGTTGCTGTTCCATTTTAGCTAACTTTCTCATAGTCTGGTCCAAGATCCTCACTGCCTTATCTAAACTGGACTCTGCTGTTATCTGGCTTGGCCTGATCTTAACCAGACGTCATTTCATCTTATCTTCCCTTACTTTGCCCTGCCATTCGGTGTCAATGTTAGAGCCTGCTTTGCCTATGACCTCGATACTTGGCCAGAACAAAATAGCTGCTGAATGGTTTCTGTTCTGCTTCTTGACATTTGTGGCTTGGGATCTTGCATGGTTCTATTTTATCCTTCATGCTATTTAGCATCTATATTCTAGATGAAACTTCTAAAGTGACATTATCCAAAGATCTAGAGCAAAATGTCACCAGTTTGCAGATGACACCGAGCTCTACTTTTCCTCTGCATTTAACGTGATCAGCAGGAGGGCTAAATCAGTTTTCAAACATGGTAATAATCTGGATGAAGGCCAATAAACTGAAGCCCAGTCCAAGCAAAATGAAAGTACAATGGAGGTATGTATTGTTAGTGAATGGTTCATCTGGCTAGATAAGTAGTGGCCACAGAATGGAGAGGTGCTCATAAAACTATGTTTGTAACCCTAGATTATTAACATTAGAAGGATTCAATGCAAGGTTTGGCTGGCATACCTATTTATGGCATAATAAAGCAACTGTCCAACCTTGCTGGCATACCTATTTATGACATAATAAAGCAACTGTCCATAAGGAATTCAAACATCATTACATCAGAGCTGCATTATTGAGAACTTGGACAAAATATAAAGGGAAGTTATATTATGAAAATACCATTATGGTTATCCAACCATGAAGCTTATTACAAAAAAGAAGATATACATAAAGGGGCATGGTTGACATACAGAGATAAATTGAAAAAAGAAGGAGATATATATAAAATGAAAACTCAAGAACTAAAACTGGAAAATAAGGAATGCCATTGGCTATTATATAAACAATTAATGGAAAAATTTAAAATAGACCAAAAACTTGTGGGAATAGAAACAGAAACATTGCAATTTGATGATTTAATTCAAAATTGTAAGAAGATGTTATCAAAGGTGTATAAAATAATATTGAATTTAAAGCTAGAACAAGAAACTATTAAGCCATTTATGTTAAAATGGGCGCAAGATCTGGGCCATGAAATATTATTGGAACATTGGGAAAGATTGTGGGGAAAGAGTTTATCTTTCACAAGAAGTTATAATATAAAGGAAAATATATATAAGGTAATGATGAGATGGCATTTAACACCAGTGAGATTATCTAAAATATACAGAAATATGTCAGACCAGTGCTGGAAATGCTAGAAAGCTTCAGGTACTTACTTTCATATATGGTGGAAATGTGAGAAGGCTGCAAAATTTTGGGATAAAATACATAGAACAATATTAAAAATATTCAATACAAACTACCCATGCGATCCAGAGATTCACCTATTAAATATGTTCCATAAAATAGATGAAAATTTGCAGAAAAGATATTGGAGGATCCTAGCTTATATGATGACAACAGCTAGAATACTTTATGCAAAATACTGGAAAACAGCAAATATACCAACGATTGAAGAATGGTTGGGTAAACTTCAAGAGATGGGTGATATTGACAAACTTATGATTTTGATAGATGAGAAAAAAACAATAAACGACTTGACAGTATGGGAAGTTCTGAAACCTTTATGGAAAGAGAAACGGGGAAGAGAATGGGAGATAATAACTTAATTTAAAATGTAAATAGAGCATCAATGTAATAAAAATGGAAAACAGAGAAACTGGGGATTATTAAATAAAAGGGGTAGAGTACCATGAACTGAGCAATATGGTCAGAAAAGAAATAAGGAGGTCACGTGGTATTTATGTATGTTTGGGTAAGAATGGATAAATGGATAAATGATGAAAGATAAATATGTTGGAGAATGGAGAAAGAATGAATAGTTAAGAATGTCAAGAAGTAAAAGAACAAGATATATAGAGAAAATACATTATGTAATGTATGAAATGTTTTGGTTTTAATGTATGTTTTTTCTTGAAAAATTCTGAATAAAAAATATATTAAAAAAATAAAACTATGTTTGTAAGTAGGGGCACAAGTATTCTCTGTGGTCTAGAGTGACAATTACAAGTTTGGCTAATAGTCTAATTATCATGCTAGTTAAAGAGGAATACCCTTACCTCAGTTAAGGTCTAGAAACCAAGCCTTATGAGGAATGACTGAATGTCAAACATGCTTTTGCTTATGCTGTCATGCTGGACAATGGGTGCAGCATACAACACCAATGGGGTGGAAAAGAATTGTTTATTTCCTTCTGCTCGGGCTACTGGGCAGATATCTGGGAAAATAAGTGAGCTACAAGTTTTCCAGCAGTGTGGCGAGGGACTCCTTAATCTTGGGTTTGACTCCGCCTCCAATCTTGACAGGCAGGGCAATCAACAAATAAAAACAGAACATACATTCCAGGAGGGAGAGCCTACCCCGACCCTTCCCAGTTCGGTCCTGCCTTGCCAGGGTATAGGTCAGAGTTTCTTTACTCCAGCAAATTCAGACATATATGCTCTGGGGGAGGATGGCTGTTTTCAACTGGAAGTTTCCCATTGTTGCAGACCTCTCCTCTGAGGAGGAGGCGGCTGCTTCAGATCTCGCTGTGCCGGCTGGCTAGAGCTCTGACCAGGAACTCTGGGGCCTCTAAGGGGGCTTCCTGTTCAGTGCCTTGGATGCTGCGGAGGCTGCGCAGGAGCATGATGGGGTCTCCTTTGTGGGGACAGACCATGCTGCAGCCACGAGGAGTTCGCCAACTGGCGCACTGGGACCAACCGCCATTCCAGGAGATTGACGCTGACACCATGGACCTTCCCCCACTGATTCTGGATGGTAAAGAACTTCCCCACAGCTTGCCAAGTGGATCGCTTTAGTTGCTCAGCATGCTGTGGTGGCAGGAGGTGGGGGAGGGGTCCCTGGGCAGCGTGCAATGGCCCTGGGCAATGTTTCCCATGCTTTTCTGACCCGGGCGGGGGTGGAGCTTCGGCCGGTCTTCCCACACTTCCCAAAGCCTAAGTGGCACAAAGCAGAAGGGGAAACTAGCACAGTCGGAGTCTCTGGCAGCTAAATCTCTGGCCTTGTTGCCTGAGATTGAGCAGCTCCTGATTCCTCTAGGAGAACAGGCAACTCCTTGCAAGAGGAACAAAGAGCAGGAACACTCCATTTTTACCTCCTGGGAGGAAGGGGATTCTGAGTGATCTATAGACATTCCTGCCAAGAAGGAGGAGGAGTTGTCCTCAGAGGAGGAGGAAGATGCCTTGTCTGAATATGTTTCCCTTAGGCTTTTTGAGACCAGTTCCTTTCGTCTCCTTTTACATAAGGTGGAAAAGACTTTGGGTCTCTCTTCCTCTAATCAGGCTTCAGGGAACCTACTCAGGACATTCCTGAACTTAGGTCCAAAGGAAGCTGGTCCCTAATGTGATCCCTTTCCCTGATATCTTCAAGGAGGTCTTGGAAGGAGAATGGGTTCACCCAGGCACATCTAGGGTTCCATTTGCAAGTGCCAAGGCATTTTTTAATGATATTATGGACAAGTTGAAATTGCCAGCCATTTATGCCCCTGGGACTGGGTAGGTTTCTGGTTTGCTCTTTCCTCAGGATGGCAATGATAATCTCAAGAGTCCTGAGGATAAGAGGATTGAGGCCTTTCTGCGCAAGGCTCATGAGGTGTCTGCATTGGCCACCAGGGCAGCTGCTGCTACTTCTCTTTTTGCCAGGATGGCTCTTAGGTGATCCAACTACTCTCTAGCTGGCTTACCTGATGGAGAAGTCAAATTTCGTGAGGGTATTAATTAAATGGAAAAGGCCTCGGCTTTCATAGCTGACATCAGCCTGGAAAATTTGCAAATTTTGGCATGGTCTTTGGCAGCCAATGTGGCAGCTAGACAGCAGTTATGGTTAAACAATTGGTATGCAGATAATAAGTCAAAAGCTGATCTTTCTGTCTGTGCCTTTAAGGGTGGCAAATTGTTTACTGAGATCTTGGATGAGCTCCTTGTGGAGACCAAAGACAAGAAAAGGGCCCTTCCATCCTTGCCCAAAAAAGAAGAGCATCAATTCTTTCATTCTTCTGCCCAGAATGTCCATGCCCAGAGCCTTTCAGAGGGACTTCTGATCCCCCAAAGATTCCTGGGCGTCTATGAAACACTTTGCTAAAGGTCACTCCGCTTCCTTTTCTAAGTCTTCTGTATCTCAAACCCCAATGTGGCAGCGGGGGGGGGCATGGGTAAGCCTGATCAGTTTTGTTTTTTTGTTTTTTACTATGTGTCATTTCAGGTGGGGGGCAGGCTGTTTTGCTCATATCTGGAAAGTTACATCCTCAGATGCTTGGGTGAGACGGATGGTCAGTCAGGGTTACACCATATATTTCCTATCAAAACATGCCTTTATCCAGTCATTTTGGACCAATTCTCTAACAAAACATCATCTCATGTTACAGGCCGTAAACCATCTATTGCAGATTTAGGTGTTAGTTGCTATCTCTGAGGTCAGAATTGTAGGAGTAATGAGTCTAAAAAATAAAACTGTATTAAAAATTCCAGGATCTAGTCCTTTTAAAAGCAACAAGAATTATCTCCTTTAAAAAGGGAGTTAAAAATCATTTATTTACTTTTAACTTCATGCAGAGTGCAACTTAAGAAGGCTGACTTAAGCTCAATTAACATTTAAAAGAAAAGTGTGTTCAGAGGTCTGGGATCACCCAGTTAAATTAGACTCATTACAAAACAAAGGAGTCAGTTTAAAAATGCAAATCAAAGTTTACTGAAGGTATATCAATCTCAATCTACATACTAAAACAAACTTTTAAAAAAAGAGGTTCCTAACTGACTAAGAGTAGGGTAGGAAAAACTCACTCAGCCTACAGTGGTAAGAGACTGGCTTGCGATGCATCATGGCATGGTTTAAGATGGCTAAAGACGTCCAAGATGTCTAAAGATGGCTCCAGCCTCATGGAGACTCAAACTTAAAGAGAACTTTACACACAGCAATAAAATTTAAATTAGGTCATGTGTGGAATGACCCAGCACTCCAGTCGGCTGGGAGTGCCCAGTGAAATAAGAGAAAGGGAATTTTGGGAGAACAAGAGCATGCAGGGAAAAACCCTAGACTTATCTTAGGATGTGAATGAGGTGTAAATAGCTGTTGCTTAAAACAATTTGTAAGCCGCTCTGATAGCCTTGTGGCTGAAGAGCGGGGTATAAATAAATAAATAAATAAATAAATTTACATTACAATGATTATTTCCCCACATACTACATGAATGAGTGGTCAGTCTCATGATGGTGAGGCTGGCCACTCCTTCTGACCTTGTGTGGACAAGCCCAATGACAAGTGATGCAGATTGAGGCTTTGGCCAGGTAAGGTGTGGTGCTTAAATCCAGGCCCAAGTAGTCTGAATTTCATCTGGATTTTTACCCCCAGTGTAGACAAGACATATGATTCTGTGATCTGTGCCATGGTCAACTTCCTATTCAGACTGAGATGTATGGTACTGTGAGGGGGGCTGCCTTTAAAAAGGTCTGAAAACTTTGTTTAGTTCAGACTATGGCTGTGAGACTGCTAATTGACATGGTAATATCTAAAAAAATATGAGCAACATTCTGCCAGTATACAGAGTTCTTTATTGGCCCCTCGTTTAATGGGCTAGCTTTAACTTCTAAAGTCCTTCATAGAATGAGACCACAACACTTGAAAGGCTATGTGCCTCCACATGCACTTGAAAGGACTTTGAAATCTTCTTTGGAAGCTTATGTCTATATGCTGCCACCAAGTAAGGTGCAGTCGGTGGCTAGAAGAGAGAGACCTTTTGGTTCCATGATGGCATCCCTGCTATGGAATGCAATTCTCAGAGTAGTTCACCTGACACATACTTTTCAGGCTGTTAAGTCTGTTTTAACATTAAGTTTATGCTCTCTAATGACCTGTTTTTATGGTGTTTTATACCGGATGTCCAAAAATTATCTTAACAATTTCAATTGTATATAGAATTGAAATTGTAAAGATAATTTTCATACACCCTGTACTTTTGTTGCTGGTCTTCAGTTGTTATTGAACTCTAAATTACAGTGGACCTCCAGATCCATGGACGCTGGGTCTGCGGATCTGACCAACCATAGATCATTACACGTCACACCTAAAATGGCAGTGATGTGCACACAGATGAGCTAATCGGTCCATGCACATGCCACTGCCATTTAATAATGCGGGACGCGACCATCCACAGGTTTGGCATCCATGGGGGCGGGGAGGCTTCCAGAACCAAACCCCCACAGATCCGAAGGGCCCACTGTACAGTATTTCTGCTTGTGAGCCACTCTTAGAACTCTGCCATAGGTCAGCCTGTAAATACAATAAATAAAATATTGTTACCGACTGATATCCACTCTCCAAGGTTTCACACATGAGTCAAACACGAAGAAGTGTGAATCTGGGACATTTTAACTTGTTGTATCACTAATAATAATAACAATAACACTAAACATTATTTACAATGCAAACAAAGGCATGCCTCTTCAAAAGTACATCCTGCTGTGTTCAGTGGATGCCTTATCACGCTACACTGTTGTAGTGCTGTATTCCACTTTAACAACATCCTGAGGAATGCTGGGGTTTGTAGTTTAATGAGGCCCAAGAGCTCTCTGGCTGAGAATTCTAAATGCTTCTGTCTAAACTGCAAATTCCAGGATTCAATAGGATGTCGCCATAGCAGTTACTCCCCACTGTGTCTATGGAGATTATCAGATGCTCTAAATATAGCGTTGTCATGATGCCTAGAGATCGCTAAAGGGCATCCTTTTCAGACAATGTTGTTTCCCTCTCGTAATGCTCCCATTCTGCTGCCGTTCCACCGGTGCTGCTTTTTATTGATAGGAGAACCTATCAATACATTCCCTGTTCTGTTCCTGTCATGGATTTGACAGCGTCTGAAAAGGTTCCCTGTTTCGCTGCCGAGATCCCAGCATCAATGGGAGGTCCCTGCCAGAACAGTTCCTGGTGAGATCGGGACATCAAGGTAAGTGACACACTTTTTAAAAACTTCCATGCTTTACTCAGGAGTTTTAAAGTGTGTTTTTCTGCTTGCTGTTATTTTTAGTGTTGTATTTTGCTTTTAATGTTACTCTTGTCTTTTGTGAGAACAGCCAGGATTTTGCTCCAGGAAGTGAAAGGAGCTCCATTAGAGCTCCATTCACTCCCGGGCTGCCCTGAAGACACGAATAAGGTAGGTCTGAAAAGTTTTTTTTTTCTGCTGGGACAGGGGCAGGAGATTGTGGGACAGGTCCACTTTTTTAGTTCCTCTCTGATAATCTCCTATATTTGTAGCCTAGCGCTGCAGTCTATGCCCACTTATCCGGGGGTAAGCCCCATTGAATTTAGTTAAATTGAGCTTATTCTTGACAAAACTCTTGACCTATTCTGTGTTTTAAAATCAATTCAGCCTGATTAATAAAACTATTACAATCTTATTTTCTACAGATCTTTTCTCTAGAGAGGCTGTCTCTTGATCTTCAGTACTGGCTCATATGTCAGCACTTTAAATCTTGTAAGGCAGAACATTATATGTGATACCCTCTCTTTCAGATCCTACCATAACATAAGGATTATTGTTTGCTTTTAATAAGTTAACATGTTTTATTTGCTGCTGTTGTTACGTACCTTCAACTCAGCTCCAACTTCTGAAGACACTATGAGAATGTGATCTGCCCAAGGTTACCGACTGGGTTTCCTTGGCTATGGATTTGAACCCTGGTCTCCTAGAATCCCAGTCCAGGCACTACACCATGTTGACTCTTTATGTTGACTTTATACCTGTTAGAAGTGCAACAACACTTAGCTCTAAAGAGTGAAGAATGCCTCAGACTTGGCAGTGGTATTAGGGTTAGATAGTTTGAGCGACCCAAAGTTCTCCCTGCTTGTCTCCCTAGCCTGCTCCCTCTGTGATGAAAACTGATACTCTTAGGGATGTTTCTACCTTTTCTCCTACCCAGAACTCTCTCAGCTCTCCCTAGAGATGTAGCTAGCTTAGGATAACACCCTGAGTAACTTTCCTATCTTAGAATGGAGTTCCTACAATAAAGCCTTAGTTTGTTCCTCTAAAAGCCATTAGTGTCTTTGCTCCTTAAGTCAGGATCTCTTAATTGACCACATTCTCTAGCAATACCCAACCCAGTTTTTCAGTTCTTTAGAACTGAAACATGCTCTTTGAAACAGATGCGAATGTACAAGGCTAAAATAGAGCTATTTCTTTTAGTACTTATGGCAGCAGCTAGTATTCCATATATGTTTGTATATATTTGTGTTTAAGGGCTTGTCTATACTGTCAAAATAATATGAACGGCATACAAACGGAAGGCGATCTGTTCATATGGACATTCACACAAACATATTTGGAAGGGTGGCAGCCAAATCCACCACAAAGTCCATGTGTATCGTGTCTGGGGCTTCATACAGATTTTTTTAAAAGTTCTGTATGACATGCAAATCTATGATCGTTTGAACACTCACATTTGCATAGATACAAACAGGAAGTGTAATCTGATTGGCTGGACAAGCAGAGTGGTGGCATGAGCAAACAGGGAAAGTGCCTGCGGCTGCCATGTTACATTTTCGGCTAACTGAGTCGATCAAATGACTATCTTATACTCTTTCTTTCTTTTGGAGCAGGGGAGAATATGAACTATTGCTTGTGCGCACCATGGAAACCTGTTTTTTTAAAAAAAAAAACATTGGTGACAGCAGATTTAAAATCTTAAGTTAATCACTCGCAGCAACCATCTTGGCTAGGGGGTCATGGAGAGTTTTTTTGGGGGGGGGCTCTTTTGACCGTGAAGACAGGTTGCATCGTTGTGAGTGCCTGCTTTTTCAGTCGGGTTCATATCGTCCCCCGTATAGACAAGACCACTGTGTCTGAAACTGCACTGTTTTTCTTTGTCTGATTTGTAAGAGAGAAACATTATATTATTTAAAAAGGCTGCTGAGCCTGTCAGCAGTTATAAAAATATGTATTCTAAAATATCTCCATTGTAACTTTGTCTGAAAAACTGTACTTGCTTGAAAAACTGTACAGGTACTTCAGATATCGTAAGTTACCATCTCTGATCATTCCTCTGCCTCTGGATGCCCTTCAGAACACTCTGCCTCAGAAAACTTTCAATTTCTTCTGCCAAGTGAAGCAGGATGTGAGTCACCTGGGAATATAACCAACACCAGAGCAGATGTTGGACCCTGTCTTCCGATGTACACTGACTCTTGCGCAACTAAATTATGTGTCAGAAAGTGAGTGAGCCTGGTTAAAGTCCACCAGGCTTTTTAACTGCACAGATCGCTTTATCAGTATGTCCAGTAACTGTTAGCTGATGCTGGGCAAAGTCCAGAAGCCTGCTGATTCAAACAACTGTTGTTTGCACAGACTGTCTGGTAAAATGCACCATATGCTGATGAGCATAGTCCACCAAAAGCATGTTGCATCTGTGTGAAAGAGTGTGAGTCACATGAGACCTTGACAGAGCAGAGTTGCATACCCAACTGATGCATTCAGAATGTATTTAAAACTACATTCAATTAAAAAAAATTTTTTTTTAATTTTTAATGTTTTGGGGTGGGAGGACTAAACTACTAAATAATGTACCACCCTAAAGTAGTCAGAGGGGTCTATAGTCAGAAGAGTCTGTACAGTGAGAAGCATATGTTCTCCTATGCTGAACCAAAGATTGTGAAGTTGTTCATCTCTAAGTGAGACAAAAATCCCAGTTCATGCTCAGGATTTTAGGCACCAGGGCCATCTCAAAAAGAATTGTAGCAAAAGGAAGTGAAATACAGTCAGAGTCCCATATCTGTGAGGGTTTGCTTCCCAGACTTACCACAGATACTAGAAACCACAGATAATAGCAAACCCTATTAAAATAAAAGGACTTTTGGTACAAATGTACCATAGAGTTGCATTGGAAGACCTAGAAGATGCCTAGAGAGGATGTAACTCTATGGTATGTATCCCTATTTTTTTCAGCCGCAGAGAACTAATAGTGGTTCCACAGAAATGGGAATCTGACTGTACTCCTGTTACTTTAACAAGCATCAGAAGGTCATCATCAACATCATTTCTTACCTGCCTCTCCCCATGGATTGAATAGGGGAATGGGAATAACCCAGCTGTGTGGATTCACAGAGACCACGAAGAAGATCAACAGATTTATACATAATGAATATTAGTTAAAATACATATCGATTAAAATACATTGATCCATTAAAACACATAATATCAGTTTAAAAAACAAATAAAACCAATCCATATTAAAATGCACAGCTTAAAGATCGTCTGGATAGGCCTGCCAGAAGAGACTGGTCTTTAATACTATTTTAAATTCAGACAATGTATTCAACTGTCATGGGACAGCTGAAGAAAAAGTCCTCTGGGTGACAGTTGTCAGCCTAGTCCGGGGTGACTGAAGTACTAGGAGAGATCATACTAGGAGAGAAACAGGAATAGGTGATTTACTGCTCCCTGCATCCTGAAATTTCTTAGCTTGTTATTTTGTAATCATTTATTATATGCATTTAAAAACATTAATGCATTATAGTTCCATGTGATCATGTTGAATAGACCATTACTAGAATAAACCTAAAAGCCAACTTAAAATTCCACAGAAGCTGGTAATGGCCAACAGAATCTCAGAATATGAAAGTTACCACTGGGTTTCCAAAACACGTCAAAAACCATGGAGGAGCAGGAGCTGGAAAGGAGGTCAATGTTACATTATGCTACTCAGTGTCTTTTTGTGTCCCCCTTCTTTCTTCTGTTTGTGCACATCAGGTGAACATATATCCATTTTCTCCTCCTATCCTATTCCATCCCATCCCCCTTTCTTCCCTCACTGGTTTGGTTAGGAATTTCAGCGTGGTACTTGATATAGGCTGAATCCACACCTGTGAAATAATTTGGCCTTACCTCAACCCCAGTCATGTTTGAACACACAACGTCCCTCTGGTTTTGAAGTGAAAGCAATTCTTTCACACACCTAAGGGCTTTAATGCATTTTTTTAAAAAAAATATATTTTTATTCAGCTATTTTTTGGGAAAACCAGTTTTTAGTAATGTGTGCTTTGCTCCTGAATTGGGATGGGGTGGAATCAGAGTGGGATTGGAGGGTGGGGCCAGGTTGGTGGGTGGTTACCTAGGCCAGGTGGTCACCTGATCATTCTCATCACAGAAGGTTATCTCTCTGGTTTGCATGCACATCCAGCAAGCGTGGTGTCACCATATTCTTTTAAAGTTCAGTGTTTGTATGTGGATATTCACATACAAAGCATAGTGCACCTTCACAGTTCAGCATTTAAACTCGCCCTACTCTTACAACTTCACTTTATAGAATGGCAGATGCCCTTTTGAGCTAAGGAAAAAGAGGGAGAGGTGTCTTGTGGAACACAGAAGAGACTAGTGACCTGATCATCATTTGGGGGGAAGAGAAGGTCCAAGAGCAACTGAAGGAAAGCCACAGAAACATCAATATCTTTGAGAACGTTGCTCGCGAGATGCAGAAAAGGGGCCACCAGCGGACTGAAGAAAAGTGCAGGATGAAAAGCAAGGTTCCCTGACAGTGCTACAGGGAAGTCCGTGGTCACAATTCATGGAGTGGCAGTGGCACAGCCACTATGCCCTTCTATGAGGAGTTGCCCCATGGAGATGCCACAATAGACCCAAAGTGCCTAGCTCACAGTATGCCCAGGTTCCGATAGGGCGGGCTCTCTGTGTGCAGCAAGTTTGTGCATTCTCCCCAAAAGAGGGCTTCGAGGAACTTTTCTCTGACTCCCTTGGTACCATGCATGAGATGGAGTTCAGAGCTGTAATCGATGGTGGAGCCTCAGGTAGGTGTTTGTGTTCTCCTCCCTGGAATTAGAAACATATTCCTTGAGTCCCAGGAAACCACCATGGCCATTGAGTGGGTGCTTACTTTGTTTTTAATCTATACATGATGCTGAGTTATCTGACTCCAAGGACCTTGACACCACTTTCATCACCAGAAGTACTGTTACCCAGTACAATAATACAGCATTAGGTGATGGGGGGATGCTTGCTCATCTTCCTGTGGAGGAAGCTGCTAACCATCATGTAATCCTTCATCAAGGATCTCTTTTCCAGGTAGAGCAACTGATGTTGGGAATGCATGTGAGGGGACAGCTGGAGCAAGAGAGACAAGTTGACCCTCCCTTTTTATAAAATGATAGAATACACGGATCTCTGACCATTCACATAATATCTGAACAATTCTATTGTATATGCTACAGATTCTTCTCTTTCATTCAACTATTTCTGCTTGCTTTGGTTTGTTAATCCACTGCACATCTCCTTAACTTTGTGGGAAATGCTCCAGCATCTTGTCCCTTTAACCCACTAGCCTAGAACTCTGATGGGATGGTCGAGTTCATAAATATTTGTGTGCATGCATGTGCTGTGTCTACATTCCTCAGAGCACCCTGGAGGCCTCAAGGAAATTTATCCTCCCAATTTTATACTGTCCTTCCCAAACATGCATTGCATTGGGGGGGGGGTTGCATGGACATGTGGGGGAGAACCTATGCATGAACATCACCTTCAGATCCCCATCCTCCCCTTCCCTACACTACACCAGAAATTTACCTCCTTGCTTTTGGTTCATTGCTGTGTGTGGCCCTTATCTCATATTGCTTTCTCTGGCAGACACTGGCATCTTCAACCATACAGTCATACTTCCTCAGGCAGTCCACCTGGCCAAGCAGAGGAACATGGGGAATGTTGTTGTTGTTGTTATTGTTGTTGTTGTTGTTTTTAATTTATTATTGTATTTATTTATTTATTTATTTATTTATACCCCACTCTTCAGCCACAAGGCTATCAGAGCAGCTTACAAATTGTTTTAAGCAATAGCAATTTACACATCTACCCTGCATTAAACAGTTTCCAATGTGTGTTAGCTAATTGCCCCCACAAGCCAGGTACTCATTTTACTGATCTACAAAAGGATGGAAGGTTGAGTGAACCTTGGAGCCCTCTGGAATCAAACTTGCAACGTGGTGACTTGCAGTACTGGCATTTAACCACGGCGCCACCAGGGCTCCTTCATTTATATTCATTTATATCCTGCCTTTCTCCTAATAATGGGAATCAAGGTAGCTAACAACATATTCAAAACAATACAAGTTAAAAACAATATAAAAGGAAAAAATAACAATCTAAATTTGAAATTTAAAAAAACAATGTATAAATTAAAACATTAAAAATATTAAAGTGCATTTTAAAACTCTATAAAAACCTTAAAAAATCTTAAACAGCACCACACATCCTTAGAAGCCTTTGTCAGTTTGTAAAAACCTGGTGGCACTAAATGTTTTAACCCATCATTTGATTGCACATTCTGCTGCTCAGATGAGGAAACTGATTAATTTTTTTGAGATGGAAGATAAAAAGTACCATGACCAGTGGGGATGGAGAATGAGTGTTCCAGAAGGGAGTGAGAAAGGCTAACCACGTGCATTGAGGAGCAGATTGCATTATTATCCAGCCTGTTCAAAAGCATGGAGGAATCACAGGATAGAGGCAAGGTAAAGTATGGTCATGACCAGCTGTCTAGGTGTAGGGTCTTGCCCCAGGGAGATGTTTCAGAATTGCCAGAGAACAGCCAGAACCTGGGAAATGATCCTGCCGCTGCCGCCGCCACCACCATCACCACCTTTGTGGCAGCATGGATAAGCAAGCTTCAAAGTCTGCTTGTTCTGGGCAAAACATCTCCACAACTTACACTGATCACTGGTTCCTGGAAGGGGAAGGCTTTAAGAGCAATCAGGTGTCCCACCTCATACTCCCCCTAATGTACATCTCACCATTCTATGTCCTTAATCTGAGCTATCTGCTAATGTGGCTATTTTTTATACATGTTTCTGTTCTTTCTGCTCTCAGGAGGCCAGGTTTTGAATCCACACTTAGCCATGGAAAGCCACTAGACAACTTTGGGCAAGTCAAATGACATATGCCTCAAAGAAAGGCAATGCCAGTCCACAACTGAACAAATATAACTAGGGGAACGGCTTCATAACTCCACATTAGGGTCACCATAAGTAAGTAATGACTGAAAGGTACGCAAGAAGAACAACAGTTTACAGAATCTTGGATGAGTTGGAGAGTTTGAGTATGGGGGCATACAAGACATTTGTCATAGCACCTGTTAGCTGGCTGTAGAATGGGAGGGCCAGGGGGCCTCCCTGTTGTAGACTTCCAGTGCCTTGAAAAACTGGACCTTCAGAAATGTAAACTTCATCCAGCACTACGTGGAAGTCCTGCTGAGGCCCCTTTGTCACAGGGCACAGGCAGCTGCTCAAAAAAAGTGCCAGTCCCTGTTGTTGGTGCTGCTCATCACATTGATAAGCAACACCAACCTCCAACAAGCAGTCCAGCAGGACGGTTGTCTCCTCAGCCTGCCAGTAGGCAATCCACTGGGCTCGATGATGAGCAGCCATCTCCAGCCCCACAGCTGAGAAACAGCTACTGTACAGATACAGTACAGTCATGGGTTATACAGTCAGTGGTTCTCACACATATTTTCCCATATAGATAAGACTTCATCCTTCACATGTCCTTCCCACACCTGTCTCCCAGATATAATTTAGATATGCTTGCCAGCTGCACTGAGCCTGCACATTGCTGGCCCCTGCAGGATGTAGCATATTAAACCATGCCAGCTCTTTACAATATAAATTTCCAGTGATTTTATATCCCATCACCTTAACAGTTCCCACCAGAATAGACAGTTATGCATAGTTTGAATGAGCAGGGCAAAGCTAACCAATGAGACAGGTTAGCCAATCCCCGCTAGCCAGAGAGTTGGGAGTAATTATGCCAGTCAAAAACACACACCACTTCAGCTTGAACATTCCCTCCCACAAATGCCAGTACAATACAAGATACCCACTCAAAATGGAGTCGATAAATGCTGAATCATTGTGTTTATGCGACTATCCGATGGAATAGAATCCCCCAGTTGGGACTAGTTGTCCCAACTGGTCAATTGAGAACACACACCTGCTTCAGGTAGAACATCTCTCCCTTCCCCAAATGCTGGTATGTACAAAATGCCAACTTGAAATAGCGATAATATACCTGATAATGGCAGCAAAGGTTTCTCATAGCACCTCTTTGTTTATGCAGATGTCTGAAGGGATGGAACACTGTGATTTGACACCCCATGTCTTCATGAAAAGAGGCAAATTATAAGCACACACAATAAACACTTCAAGTTAGAATTTTTATTTGGACACTTGTGGCAGCATAAAACAGAAATTAGGAACCAGCTGCATTGCACCCCCCACCCATCAGTGTTGAAGGCACAATATACCACAGGTTTTTAAAAAAGAATTCCAACAACTGGTAGCTCTTTAAAAATAAAGGAAAAAACACAGGTAACCCCTCTGCCACACAACCAAGCAACAGCAGAAGTGTCTTTATAATCCCACCCCCTGCAAAAGCAAACCAGATAGAGGAAAACCTCAGTCCACATCCTCCCAGTCCAAACAAAATTATACCAGTGCATCCTGAACAGACTCCCTTTCAAGTGTTTTCTTGTTTTCATCATTTTCCATTGGTGCTCTTAGAGTGTCCACCACATACTGGTGCACACACTCCAAAGTAGTTGCAAGTACCTGGCCCCTCGTCCGTCTCACAAATGTGCAAAATGACACACACAATCATTACAAAGGGGATATTATCTTCTGCACCCTTCAGCGATGCAGTCAGGCATTACCACCATGCTTTCAAACACCCAAATTTCCTTTCAACCAATTTCCTTGCAAGATTCAGGTGTATATGAAATTTTGCCTGTTTCTCTGTCATCATACCCAAATATGATTTCATCAGCCACTTTCCAATAAGATATGCCCAATCTGCAGTAGTAGTGGACCAACCTGCCATCCCCCTGCAGTTATCATTGGGTTTCTAGGATCAAAGACCCTTACCTGCATAGTTTCATGTATAGCAGAGTTACAGAAAATGTGGGAATCATGATTTTTCCCGCTCCACCCAATTTCCATGTCAATAAAGTGCCCTGTGTGGTCCATGGTCCCCTGTAAAAGAATGGAGTAGGTGTGCTCTCTGTTTATGAATTCTCTGTCTTGTCTCATTGGAGAAACAATCTGGCAATGGCACCCATCAACTTCCCCTGCCACCTACGGAAATCCCAAAAGAGAGAAGCAGTCCATTATCTGTAAAGAGAAAGGGGAGATGAAAAAGAACCCTCCCTGACAACTCATGCAAATATGTGAATCTATATAATTGAAATGGAAATGTTGCCCTTACAACACATCTCCCAAGTGTTTCCCAGGAAAATAGTGTGAGGCAGAACAACCAATTCCATAGCCAAGCATACTTCTATAAAAATTGCTGCAGCTGTTGAGTGAACGAGGCCAAACTGGTTGGCTGCAAGCCAATAAACACAACATCCAGCTGCTCACACTTCACAATAGCCTTTTGGAGTAAGCCAAAAACTGATAGGAACAACTCCAGTGTGATCTCCATTTCAATCCCACAAAAAGAGACAGTGAATGTGTCAGAAGATGATCAGGGCAATTACATCCACCATTACAAGGGGCAGAGGGAACATGTGTGAGGGCTAAGATAACTGCCCAGGATGGTTCTGGTAACCCCCCAGGTATATCCAATGAGAGTGCAGGTGGGAGGTAAGAATGACAGGAAAACAAGAAAGGTTATTGGTTTATGTGTATATGGCAGGAACAACAACATGTGTGTGCATGGCAGGAACAACAACAACAAAATCCCTATAGCTGCTATGGTTGTGTGACCTAAAATAATCTGATAGCGTGAACACATGAACATGGTAGAAACACACTTTTGTACTGATGTTACTTCAGGATGGGGGAACTATGTGGCTTTCAAGACTGGTTTGAGTTTGGATTAAAACAGGTGAATGTGGCACTAACAGGGTCAAACCAGGTCAGGATACTGCACACTGGAGCTGGGATACAGCTCCCGTGTAGACAGAACTATAGTAAGTGTGGATTGAGATTTGTAGAGAGGGACATGGTTAGCTAATTGCTGCAGTACTTTGCAGTGGTGTAGTGGTAAAGTTTGAAGTGCAGATACTCATCATGACATTCTGCAAGTCAGGCGTCCAGGACAGTCCAAAAATGCAGGCAGTTGTAATGATCCATGTGGATGAACACATGTGCACACAGATGTATATACAAGCCCTTTTCAGGCATTCCTCTGAATGTGTGGAAGGCTAAATGGTTGTTGGGGAGGTATGCAGCCCTGAAATACCTCCACCCATCCAACAGTATTGAGGACTATTGTGCATCTGTGTAGAATCACAGAGTTGGAATGAACTTCAAGGGGCCATCTAGTTCAACCGACTGTCATGCATGAATCCACAACTATAGCACTCCCAAGAGATGGCCACCCAACCTGTTTTAAAGCCTCCAATAAAGTTTAAAGCCTATGCCACTGTTCAATGGGTCTTGCTGTCAAGAGGTTATCCTAATGTTTAGTAGGAATCTCCTTTCTTGTTATACGAATCCAATAGTTCATGCCCTAGTCTCCAGAACAGCAGAAAAGGACAGGTTGCTTACCTGTAACCATAGATCTTCAAGTGGTCTTCTGTGAATTCACACAGTTGGGTTTATTCCTGTGCCTGCGCAGAGCATACAAAACCTTCTGGTATCGCTAGGCAGAATGTGCATTGATACATTTTTGGCGGTAACTCCACCCACACTAAAGGTCCCTTAAAAGGCGCTCCCACCTAATTCCCCTCAGTTCCTTGAATGATGCTGAGGGGAGGGGAGAGGCAGAGGGGACGGAGAGAAAGCATGAGACGGTCACGGGCTCATGGCCGGATCCTCCAAGCCATCAGGTGAAGTGTGTCGAGGTCATGATGCCTGAACTTCCCTTGTTGGATGGTGAGCAGATCAGTTCGGTCTGGAAGGTGGAGGAAGCACCGTCTGGACAGAAACAGCAGTGGCGCAAACCACGGTTGCCAGAGCCACCACGGGGTGATGAGGTCTAAACCTCCTCAATGAGGGGAGGGGAGGGCGGTGTGGCACAGACCCGACCTGTTGGGGGCAGTTCATCGAACTCGATCCAGTAACCATATCGTACAATCTGGAGTACCCAGCGGTCTGATGTTATCAAGGACCAGGCGTGCTGGAACAATGACAGACAGTCTCCAAACGGGGGGGTCTAAAAGAAAACGGAAACATCAATATAAAGAGAGGGCAATTCAAAACCTCCTCCTGCCTTGGTCTTTTGAATTTTGCTTGGAGAGAAGGCATTAGCGGGAGGTGGATCCCTGGCTCCTCACCGATGAGGAAGATGACATTGGTTGCTGGAACCTAGAGCATCTAGAGGATTGAGGGGTGTTTCCCCATCTAAAGGGCTGGCTGTAGGAGGATGTGTGCCAGCCAGACCGGTGCCTAGGACAGTAGACAGAAGATGAGGACAATGGCATACTGTACTTCCGTGCGGTGGTCTTCATCTTCTGTGTAAATTCAAGTTTCTTGTCCGTTGAACCATTGAAGAGGCCCGAGCTGTCAAAGGGCAGATCTTCAATGGCCGCAGCTTCTTGCGTGGATAGGCCTGATGACCGAAGCTACGCGTGGTGGTGTAAGGCAACAGAACCTGCCACGGTTGTGGTGGCACAGTCAGCAATGTGTTGTGCTGAATTCATCTGCTGGCCTGCAAGTAGTTGGGCCTCTGTCTGGATAGCCTCCACCATCCTTCTCCTCTCTTCCGGCAGATCCTGTATGACGGGCACCATCCTCTCCCATAGGACATGCTGGTACTCCCCCATACACACCGAGTAGTTGGCTATTTGAAAGCTGAGCCCAGCAGCCGAATATAGCTTTTTGCCAATGATGTCCAGCTTCCTTCCCTTGGTGTCAGAAGGGGTGGACTGCGCCCGGCATTGTCTCCTAGGCTGCGCTGCCTCAACAACCACAGAGTTGGGCTTCGGATGCTCCTGCAGCCATTCGATGCCATCCCCATCCACTTGATACAGGTGGTCGATCTGCTTCGAAGTTGACGGGATCGAAGATGGATTCTCCCACAAACCCTGTGTCAACTTCAGAAGGGACAGAAGGACCAGAATGCAGGCTGCCAGTGGAGCCTTCGATTTGATCCGATGATAGATGGGATCAACTGGGTCGGACTCCTTCTCGGTGACTTTGAGCTCCAGGGCATGCGACATGCATACCACCTGCTCTGAAAAGGAGCAGACATCATCAGTAGGAGAGGAGGAATCCTCATCCAGTAACTCAGGCTGAGGGGATGGCAGGTAATGGAGATATCTGTCAGAAGAGTCGGATGAGGTGGATGAATCCGACGATGGAGATGGGCTACGGTGGCGGCCTAGTAGCGAGGATGTATGAGGCGGCAGAGTGTGGGGCAATGGAGGAAGCAGACAGAACGGAGAGACTTGGCAGCCCGTATACTTCAGCATTGGCTTTGGTGAGTGTCTTGGAAGAGATGGAGCCTTGCCCAGCCCGTGGAATGAGAGACGGGGTGGAGTCATCGACAAAACATGACAGGTAGCCACCTCTTCTGTGAGGTAGAATACCCAGTCCGCATCATGATCAGTGCCTGGCGGTTTAGCCAAAGGCGCATTGAAAACAGACCTAGCCAGGTCGTAGGCCCCATATGCCTGAGCATTCTCCTGAATCTGAGAGGTGGATGGTTGGGGTTCATCATCCTGCTCTCGCACAGTAGAGGAGTCCCGCAGCAGTTCTGAGTGGGAGACCAACAGAGCGGGTGAGAGGCCACGAACCCATGGAAAGACCTCTGCCTCCTCACCCGACAGCTCGCACACTTCAACTTCCATGATCTCCAGGAGGGATTTGGGGTGGCAGCTCTGGATTGGGGCTGGTCGGTACCGGCGCCTCGGTCCCAAGGCGAGGGTTGAGGCTGTGGTACGGCAGGAGCAGGCTGTACAGGTGGAGCAGGAGTTGGCACCACGGAGACAGTGGGCTCAGTGCCCTTTTTAGCCTCCTTTGGTCTCTCCTCAGCATGGGTGCACTTAACCTTCTTCTTCTTAGGGGCTTTACCCTTAGAAGAAGCAGAAGACTCCCGGTCTTGGCCAGCATCCTTCATCCCAATCGATCCTTAGGCTTGTCTTTAGATCCGACAGCCGATGAATCTGAGGAGGCTCGAACCCCCGCCGGGGTCAGCCTGGTGGCATGTTTGTGCGAATGGAGCACAGCCTCAGGGTCGGATGCTACAGAATGGTGCCAAGAAGGGCTCCATGACCGGTGGTGCTTGGCTTGAGAGGACTTCGGCAAGGGGGATCGTCCTCTTTTTTGCGGAGATCCCATGGCAGGTATTGAGGCCGCAGAAGGGATCAAAGCCTTCTCGTAGAGGAAGGATTTGAAGCGGGACAATCGGTGTTTCCGTACCTGAGGTGTGAAAGCCTTGCAATGGACACAAGCATCCACATTGTGGGACTCACCCAGAGAGATGAGGCAGCGTGAGTGCCCATCAGAGCTGGGCAGTTTCGCCTGGCAGATGACGCATCGTTTGAAGCCAGTTTTAGCGGCCATAGCAAACAGAGCGGAGAGTGAGTCGTCGTCAAAAACAGTCCGGGTCAAGACAAAATCAGAGATCAAAACCAAGTCAAGAGGAGCACGAAAATCGTAGTCAGAAGTCCGAGTCAAGCCAAAAAGTTTTCAAAACACACAGAGACGAGGGCAAAGAGATAGAATCATCGTCAAAAATCCAGTCCGAGTCAAAACCAAAAGCGAAAGAAAGCTCCTTCACCCATTCCTCACAGAATATGGTTTCTATACTTTTCACCACCATGGTCTCCATTCTCTGGAAATATTTTAGCTTGTCAGTATCCTTCTTGAACTGTGGTAGCCAGATCTGAACACAATATTCCAAGTGAGGTTTGACCAAAGCAGAATAGAGTGGTACTTATTACTTCCCTTGATCTGGAATTATATGCCTGCGCATAGAATTATGGAATTATAGACATGGAAAGAACCCCAAGGGCCACCTAGTCTAACCCACTGCCATGTAGGAACCTACAGCTGAAGTACCTCCAGGGAAGGCCATTTTATAAAGGTCCTTGCATTGAGTACAAATGTCTACAAATGGCTTTGTAATGGCATTCTGCTGATTTCTCAGGATTTATGATCATGGGATCTCTGTAACTACCTTCAGCTAGATGACGTTACACAGCTCTCATTCTCAAGGCAATTTTTTAAATGCTATTGGGTGTATGGGGATGTTCAGACACTGGGATGTTCAGGCACTGGGGCTACATACATGCCTACATCTCTGCCACTCACACAGCCCTCCTTAGGTTCATGTAAATGCTCAAACAGGGTTACACACATATACATATGTATACATGGCTGCTCTGTGTTTCTGTATGTGGAGAGGGAGAAAGAGAAAAAGAGAGAAAATGAACAGGCAGAAAGCAATATAGTCCCCCAAATACTTTGTGGTGCCATTTACACGATGAAAATGTAGTGGGAAGAATTCGTGTCGAACCCTGGTTGTTTACACGTACATCGGGTCGGGCACGTGATTTTCGGAAGGGGGCCCACCTTTTATCCCTCAACCTGTGGGACTTCCAGTCCCGCGGTTTGTGCCGGTTTTTAAAAAAGTCACTGGAGGATTTGGAAAATCAGAAATGTAAACAGCCCGGGACACACTATCTCGGTACTAGGGGATGACCAGAAATGGTGACTGGGGGCGGGCTTAGAGATCAGCGACCAGAAAAGGAGGGGTCAGTCACCCGTTCAACAGATTCAGCCTCACCAGCTGAAAACCAAGGCATCCTTTCCAGCTGCACGAAGGTTTGTGTGTGTGTGCGCGCATGTACTAAATCACCTTTTTAAATGGATTTCTACACTGCAAACGATTCAGCTTTAACCTCTTCCTCAACTGCATGTTACAAAGAGATCGTGGTGGGCAACGGGTCACCCACCACCTCCCTTGATCACCTCCCTGGGTGTCAATAAAATATTCATCACCACCCTCCAGGCACAGTAAAATATCCCAGTGTCTGATCGGATGATCACACATTCATTCATCCCCCTCCCTCAAGGCACAGTATAAAATGCCAGCGTCTGGGTCTTTCAAAATGTGTCGTCACTTTATGATCGCCTGCACTGGATTGAAATCTTCACTCCACAGCTGCCTCTGCTTTAAGGGTTAACATTTTAAAGAGGCAAGGGCAATCGCAAGCCTCTTCCCCCCACCCCCCCGCACTCGGCTTGATTTCAAAAGGAAAGCACAGGGTTTAAACCTTATTGTTCCTGTCTCCTTCCAACTGCACGAAGGTTTGTGTAAAATATGCCAGCGTCTGAGCGAAAGATCACACATTCATTCATCCCCCTCCCTCAAGGCACAGTAAAAAATTAAAAACTGCCAGCGTCTGGGTCTTTCAAAATGCCTTGTGTGTCACTGGCTTGAAACCTCACTCCACAGCTGCCCCTGCTTAAAGGGTTAACATTTTAAAGAGACAGGACAAACGCAAGCCTCTGCCCCCTGATCTCTCCCCCCCCACCGAGCCAGCCAATAGCATCGCTTGTGGCGCAGAACTCTAAAGGAAGTACATCACCGAGGTTGTGAAAACACGAGTAATCGCATCCTTGCTTGACAGCAAAATATATATATATATATCCCGGTACGCTAAACATGTGTAAACAAGAAAAGCACGGGATATAACCGTGCGAGACCAATAAAAAGAAATGGAACTTTTGTCGTGTAAATATCAATCACGGGATCTTCTGGGATTTCCTAAAGAGTGACAAAAATCGTCTAAACAGCACGGGATGAATACGGGATCAGGAAGTCACGGTACACCCCGTGACAAAAAATGCCATGTAACTGACACCCCAGTTACAACAGAGATTGTTGTTGTTAACTACCATCAAGTCTACTTTGACTTATGGCTCACAATAATATATTGTTGCTGGGAAAATCCTCTCTCCCCAGCTGCTATGTGGATTGCAGCTATCCTCAGAGTGAACAAGGGAGCTGGAGAGGATCATGGAAGACAATTGTTCCTCCTAATCAAAAGGTCCAGGTGCTTTAACCTTGTCAGCCCTGGTTGTGTGACAGCATGGAATGTCATCAGCAGCTTTTCATGGGTGTCATGCTCCCTTCTAAGCTGATTTTTTATACTTCTTTCAAATGCCCCCCTCAGTTCCTCAGTCAGGAGAATACAGACTCAAAACACCATGAATGGTGAAGCTGCCCTCACCCAGTCCTGCTTTCATGGAGTACCTTCTCTCAGAAAGCTGTTCTGAGTATTCATTAAGGATGGCTAGACAATGCATTTCAATTGAGCTCTTGGAGGAAGGGTGGAATAAAAATGTGATGAATCAATACATAAATATAGAACTGATGGATTTCTATGCTACGCATTACCTGTAATGATGATAATAAGCTGATGAAATCACTAGTTCAGTGAGCCAACAATATTGGAATAAATGCCCAAATGCATTAAACTAGTGCATCAAGCAATCATTGCCTTAACCAGACTGTTGAATCAGTCTCTAGACTTTACCCCTTTTAGACCTTCCTTTTCTCTTCTTTAGCACTTGCCAAGGTCCTAAGGTCTCTTTATACTTCTCAGCCAACACTCATACATCCCTGTGGAAGATGAGAGAATATGCTAGATTTCAACTCTTTCTCTCAGTTATTTTTTAAAATCAATGGCTAGCTTAAACAAATAGTAAGAATGTAAGTATTCAGATAACATGCATATAATCCTTGACCTCTCTTGCATCTGATAAATAAAAGATAGCCAATATCTATGGCTAGGACTTAGTGAAATCCAGCAATATGCCTCTACCAACAATGCTGTCTTTTGTAACTGTCTAAGAGCCTGTAGTTTGCTGCAGAAACAAACATTGCGCATAGGTTCATCTGCAAACCATTCCTTCTGAAAACACTCAAGCGCTTGCTGTTGGAACAACAAAATGCATGGGCATGGGGTGGGGGTAAACTTCAAGCCTGAATTTGGTTCTTACTTCTGAGCTCTGTAGCTTCTCATTCAGTTTCCAAGTGCAGATGCTGCCTTAGATCACACTAGGTTTTATATCAACACTACCAGAAGGTTTTTATTCAAAAGAACAAGGATGTTTTGGCACACAAGGTGGCATTCCACAAACCCCTATGTCAGACCACTGGCAAAATGAATCAATTACAACATGTGATAAATAGAACAATGGTGTGATATCATGCTTGCTTCCATCACAGTGCTTGGTGTTCTCTTGGCTTCTCTGTCTCTCTCTTTCTCTCTCTCTTTTTTAAACTAAGCAGTGCTGCACCTATGTATTGCTTGCGCACATGTAGAATTTTCTGACTCTCTCCTAGGACTAGGGAAGGTGGCAGTGAGGCTGGGCATTGGGCTGGGAACAGGAGAATGAAAGTCCAAAGGACTGTTTTTATGTGGATGCCCCATTTCCCAGTTTGCACTCATGATCTTAAATGTGACTCAGTTTTCCCCTTCTGTGACATGGACTGATTACTGTGACACAGTCTCTGGTGACCTTTAAGCTTTGCCTCCACCAGCCTCAGTCAGCATGAGCCATCTCTGCCTACGCATTTGATGATGCCTATGGCAAAGGTCTGTTTGTACACTCTCAAGCAAAATGCCTCTCCACAAAAATCTTAATACAGAAGATGTCATACAGATAAGAGACTGCATTTAAATAAGTCTGTACCTCAACATAAGATCTGAACCAACCCAAATCATGTGTCCATATCAGCTTGAAGAAACTGTATGGTGAACAAGGGTGCAGCGAGGACTAGAAAGCACAACCAAGATCTAGGGTCCAGTAGCCCAGCCTCCTTCTCCTTGAATAATAGCCCAACCATTGGTAAGTGATGGGGCCAGTGGCAAGAAGGTCTGGCATCGACATCTGTACTGCTATGGGCTTGCCATGGTTCACCAGGACTTGTGATGATCACTGAAGCGTCCTTTCTTTCATATCATAATAACAATGGCACAGAACTGTTACCTGGCCTTACAGCCCCCTCCCTCCAATAATTCATAATTTGGCTTATCAGACAGTTCATGTGGTTTCAAGTAGACCAGGGCAACCCAAACGTAGGGGCTTGTAGGGGCTAGTGAAGGTCACTAGGACCTATGAAGATGTCTTGGAAATTCCCCAGAATCAAACACGCCCAGGACATGATTAAGCAAAGCCCCTCCCCCATTAGACAGTCATTAGGGAGGAATGTGCTAGTCTCTCCTGGCAGTGAGTCATACTCCAAAAACCAAACAGTGACCGGAATACCTATTCTCCCCAGTCATCCCAATAAATGTTTTTCCTTCACACCTTTCCTCATCCACAATACAGAGAAGGCCATAAACCCATCAACCTTAATGTTCTGACCATTAGCGGCAAGCAACGAAGCCAGAGCTTCCATTGTTTAATTCTGGGAAACGCACCCAAGCAATGTTTCATGCTCAAAACACCCCTTAAGGGTATAATATTGGGTATAAATATTACCCTAAAAATCATAGCCATAGGTGCACAGTTCCGCACACGCCATCATTCTGCCCAACTGCTGTGTGACCCTCAGGTCCAAGTCTGAGTTTTTCTCCGCTGCACGAATCTCTGCTCTCTGGATAGGTAATTATAGCCCATTCCCTGAATCTATTCCTCTGTCCAAATACTTCCTCCTGATTCTACATTAGCCTTCTATGATTGCTTGCAAGCATATGTGCATGTGTGAATGTTTTTGTGATTGTGAAGTTGAAGGCTTTCACAGTTTGTTTGTTTTTTTCTGGGCTGTGAGGCCGTGTTCTGGAATAGTTTCTTTCTGACGTTTTGCCTAGAAAATGCCTAGAGATGACCCAATCCTGGGTGATTGCTCTAGATCAGTGGTGCTCAACCTTTGGTCCTTCAAGTATTTTGGACTTCAACTCCCAGAATTCCTTAGCATTGGCCATACTGGCCAAACTGAGACTTCTGGGAGTTGATGTCCAAAACATTTGAAAGACAAAGGTTGAGAACCACTGAATGGTTTTCCAGGGAGCCCATGCTACTTGGGGGAGGGCCATAGTGAGGGAGTGGATAGTCAAAAAGCAAGCCAGGAAACTCCTCTTGGCTTGAGCCATGAAGAAACAGCTGTAGGGCCTTTTCAAGCAGCATCTTCTTCCTCTTTCCTTCTCCCCCGAGTCAGACAAGCTGGCCTCTGTGTGGCTGAAGCCAGGAGGAGTTTGCTGAGTTGCGTAGAATGGCCCACACTCTCTCACTCCCCTGCAGCATGGGCTCCCTGGAAAACCATCCAGAGTGATTACCTGAGATTGGGCCATGGAGGGGTGAGAGAGCAGATTGTCAAAAAGCTTCAGGGCCTTTCCAAGCAGCATCTTCTTCCTCCTTCCTTCTCCCCTGACCTGGGTGGGCTGGCTTCTGCATGGATCAAGCCAGGAGGAATTTCTAGATTGCTTTTCAATGATCCATTCCCTTGATTCCTCCCCCACACTCTTCACGGCCTGATCTGGGCTTGGCATCTTTTCCCACCTAGCTTGCATCATAAGCAGCGTGCGCACATACAAGTGGTCCAATGCCATTTTTAATAGGGACTTACAAGCCTCACCTCACATCCCCTCAAGTCTCGTGAGGCTTGCAGAGAGACTGGGAATGTGAGGCGACACTTATCAATCCCTGTGATCAGCTACATGACATTTTTTATTCTGGGAAGAAGCGAGAAATAGAGAACTCGAATCTGTCACTCACTCTACCCACGATTTGTCACAGGTAGCAAAAGTCTTGGGTTCTTTGGATGTGTTGCTTACACCTACCGAATTATGATTGGTCGGACCTTGGAGGGGGTGGGCTTTCAAGGGAAGCCTGGCAATTCAGGATCCGCCATTTTTAAATGTCCCTTGAGTTCAGTCCCCTGCTGCCTCCAAAGCCCAGCTGGGCTGTGTGTGTGTGTGTGTGTGTGTGAGAGAGAGAGAGAGAGAGAGAGAGAGAGAGAGAGAGAGAGAGAATTGTTGAAAGGGAAAAGATCTCTTGCTGCAAGGCAGCAGGTACGCGCGAGGGTTTTACGTGTGGGAGAGAGCGAGAAATCAACCAGGGCCAAAAGCAGGATGAGGAGCTGTTCTTGACATGCGAGGAAACCCACTGTGGAGCACTCAGGGCGATGCAAAAAAATGTCCCTCCTTTGCTGGCGCTTTGATGCAGGAGAGAGATCAACACTCCAGTTCTTGTAACATCAATCGGTCCACCTCTCCAATCCACCTGTGGTCCCAATTCATCCTCTTCCCTCCCTCCTCCTCATCACTGGCTCTCCTCTGGGCTTGCCCCAGCTCTCTGCCTCACTAGCCAGGTCTACCCAGTGCCCTCAGCCTCAGCCTCCGCTGCCAAGGCTGCCAATGGGGAAAAGGAGGGAGGAAGTAGGGAGAGGCAGCAGCTGGGGAAAGGGCAGGTGATGGGACTCTCAATCCCATCGCCCCCCTGTCCTCCACTGCTGCCTCTTCCTCCATCCCTCCCTTTTCCCTGTTGGCATCCTTGGCAGTGAAGGCTGAGGCTGAGGGCGCTGGGTGGACCTGGCTAGTGAGGCAGAGAGCTGGGGCAAGCCCAGAGGAGAGCCATTGACAAGGAGGAGGGAGGGAAGAGGATGAATCGGGACCACAGGTGGATTGGAGAGGTGGACCGAGTTGATGTTACAAGACTTGGAGTGTTGATCTCTCTCCTACACCCAAGCCCCAGCGAAGGAGGTATGGCTTTTTGCATTGCCCTGAGCACTCCACAATAGGATCCCTTGCGTGTCAAGAACACCTCCTCTTCCTCCTTTGCAGAGATGCTTTTGGCCCGGGTTGATTTCTTGCTCTCTCCCACATGTAAAACCCTCACATGCACCTGCTGCTTTGCAGCAAGAGATCTTTTCCTTTTCGACAATTCTCACTCTCTCACACACATACACAGAGCTCAGCTGGGCTTTGGAGGCAGCGGGGGACTGGACTCAAGGGACATTCAAAAATGGCGGATCCTGAATTGCCAGGCTTCCCTTGCAAGCCCGCCCCCTCCAAGGTCTGACCAATCATAATTCAGCTCTGCTGTGTGCTCCATATCTTGGGATGGTTGCTGATTGATCAGACAACCAATAGTGCATTTTTTCCCGGACTTTCTAAAAAAGTACAAGGAAAAGAGAGGAATGGAAAGTCACGGGTTTACTGTGTTTTTTGCTACCCCCTCCTTCCGAATAGCATGTGTCTGCCCCGATGAGTATGAAGCCCAATAGGGTTTGTTCCAATTTTTTCCCAGATAATTTTTGTCGTGTAGCTGACCCTCCTGTTAAAGATGGCTTAGGGCAGCCCCAGAGGTGATGGCAAATAATCCACAAATAATCAAATCCAGCAAGAAAGCTAAATGTGCAAATGTGGAGGGCCGACTGTAGTTGTATCATCATTCATAAACTTTCTCAGCATTAGTCTGCAAATAGAAGAGGGCAATACTATCTCAAATAAGTCTACATTTTTGACAGTGTTGACCACTAAAATTATAAGTTATCAATGCAGGCTGTCCACTGGTTGAGTTAATTTTTGGTACAGTGACTTGTAGCAAAATTTTCCACAAGCGTCTGCAATAAGTGGCCAGTGGTTCTGAAAATACCAGAAATAAACACTCCAGACAGAAGCACAGAATATTCCAATAACTTGCAGAAGCATTTTGTTCGCACTTCAGGTTTACTACAGACATTGTTTTCTCCAGCGTTGGTGCTAGCTCCCCACTCTGTGTCAGAGAATAGTTTCTCATTACAGTCAAACAAAAGCTCCTCACTGTGTATCCTTGGCATAAGAGTCTAAGGAATGCAACATTGTTTCACTGGATGACATAGGAGCTGCTACTTATGATTTACAGCCTACTAGAGCAGAATTCTAATGGAAAAGGGAAAGAAGCTATAGGGAATGAGACACCACAATGTGCAGAAAATATATTTTATTGTTTTTTCCAGAGAGACTGATGGTTTCTAATAACCCTAGGAATTAGCGTGTAATGTGTCTCTGTGTTCAACTGTTTCCATTCAATTCCACTAAAACTTCATTTTTCTAGTCTGTTTCAATGGCTGCCAGTTTAAATTTATAATTAAAAAAACTTTATTAGGTTGTTCTATCAGAATTTCACACAGGGCTTTTCTACACAAGAAGATATAATGTGGATTGCTGCACATTAATGCAAATTCTCAGCAGCATTCATTTGTCTCCATGGTCCTTTGGCAAAATCGCTGGTATGTGAAACTGTGTCTGAAGTGCACATGCAGCCATTCCTGTGAATCAAGATGGTGTCCGAAAGTGAATTACTTGCATTATTATTCTCCACAAGTTTTCACCGTTGCACAGTATTTTTTTTTAACTGTAAATCAAAGGTGTGCAAGTACAGCCTTCTGCTTTAAAAAGCTGTTTGGTCACCCCAGTGCAGCAAAAAAGTGCACAATTGATAATGTGAAACTCCAAAATAGAGCTTCTGGCCACTTCATTACTGGCAAGCCTGCCCCCCCCCCGTGCACATCTGACCAATCAGCTTTCCACTTCTGCCCTCGCCAAGAATGCACTGTGATGCAAATCGGATGTCCAAACAAGCAGTACTGCCCATTTCCATGCATTCCATGAAAAACCTTAGGAAAAGCCACAGAGGCTTTTCCTGTGTAGTAAATTGAGTTTTTGGCCCCCTCCTTCTGAAAACCACAAATCTTGGTCAGATCTTATTGGGACAGAAGGTATTATTCTTGAATTCTATGAGGAATATTTTCATTATCTATGTAGAGAACCCCATAGAGTCATAGAAAAACATAAGTGAAAAATACAATGTTGTACGTAATATACCGTAAAAGCAAAAAATGTAAATCACAAATTAATTGATTAAATTATATGTGTCAATTTGTGTCCACTGAATGTCCTAAGCTAGGACTGGGTCTCCATCTGGCACATACAACAGTCACTTTTAAAATATTTTGAATAAAAGAATAAACCCAACAGGTGTTAGGATTGCTAAGTTTCTGTTAGTGGCCTCTGTTCCTGTACACCCTTGAATTGTTTCTGCTGATCTTTCATTCCATCCTATGAAAAGCCTCGCCTCCTGTTTTCTGCAGATTTTCTGTGCCTCTCTTAAACGTACAGAGACAGACCAAGCTGTTGTTGTTTTTCGAGCTGGCATCTAGGCATGGCTTCTTTTTTGTACTGTAACACTATACGGTTGAAGTGTGGAGTTCTACATCTGTGCACTTTAAAGTACAGATGTCATATTGAATTTTAACCTGAAGACTTTTAAGAAAGGTGTAGTGAAAAGGCACCTCTGTTGTGGGATACTGTATTTTTTCCACACTCAAAATTAAATACCTGAATGCTAGGACATGACAGTTTCCCTTGCCCTATTGTCATTGCTAGTGTCTCTACAGTTGTTGTGCATGTTGTTGGTATACATTTGATAGTGTCAGTGGCATTAATGATAATGAGCAATATTGCTCTTGTCCTCTCATATCTACACAACTTTAAAAGCAATGTTTTGCTTCTAACATTTCCCCTACTGTTTTAAGAAAAAAGTGCTATTACTTGTGCCATCACAGCCACTGGCTTGTAATGTGGGAGAAGACGGCAGGAAGATAGACTATCTAGCAAGGCCAGCCTTTTCCTGATTAACCAAATATCCCACCAGTTAACTGTCTGACCACTTTGTTGTTTGAAAATTGTGTTCCCCTTCTTTCTTCCAGCTACTGAGTACCCTTTCAGACTGCTAATATGTTTTTTTCCAAATAGCAAAGAGCCTGCCACTCAAGAGCAAGGCAGCTCCTCAGAGATCAAGGCTACCTACTTGAAAAGCAAGGTTATTTCTATTACAAGGCAGCTGCAACTTGTGTAAAGGCC
Organism: Gambelia wislizenii; assembly: GCA_030847615.1. Classification (NCBI taxonomy): domain Eukaryota; kingdom Metazoa; phylum Chordata; class Lepidosauria; order Squamata; family Crotaphytidae; genus Gambelia; species Gambelia wislizenii. Next base: position 318,696,045 of record JAUMIR010000002.1, on the reverse strand, counting down.
TGTGCCTTCTCACTGGTATGAGAATAAATGACACTGTAGAACGAAGGATAGTTGGCTGGGGAAAGGTTCTAGAACAGTACTGGTTAATGAAAATGCAAGATGAGTTTGTTTCCCCACTACAAATAAGACTGCTAAGGGATCTCCTTACTATTAATAGTCTTGTTTAGAAAAGAAAATGGCAAAGCCTGTACAGTAGGACCCCTGTATCCGCAGAACCAACATCTGTGGTTTCGGTTATCCGCAGGACACAAAACAGCACACCCACCATTGAGTCTTCCTAGAAAATGCCTAGAGAGGCATCCTCTCTAGATGTTTTCTAGGTCCTCCAAGGCAACTCTATGGCATTTTAAACCAGAAGTCACATTATTTTCAATGGCATTCACTGTTATCCGCAGTTTTCAGTATAGAGTCTGTATTACTGTTATTTCAGCTTCACAGTCTATCAGGTGTTTCCAGTTAAAGCATTCAAATTCCATCCAAGAATCTAGGAATCACTGAGGTATCCTTGGATAATGTAGCATGTTCCAAGCAGTGTCACATTTTGTAATTGTGCTATTGTGATCCTATCTATGGCCATTTCATATAGATGTTTTGTCAGTCCATTTGGAATTGCTCCCAGAGCACCCATCACTTCTGGAACCACAGGTGATACAGTTATATTTGGGGGTTGTTTCTAATTTTGTTGGTTTTAAAACATTTTCATCTAAGTACTCATCCACCTTTTCTTCAATAAACCTCAAATGGAAGGACAACTAGGAGGACACTGTGAGATAGACCAAAAATGCATGGCAAAATGCAGCCTAGAGGATGATGGACCACAGATGGGGAAACTGAGGCCCTCCATATTTACACAAATACAACAAATCCCATTATTCTGGACTATTGGCTGGAGTCCAACATCTTGAAGGCCACATTTTCTTCACCCCTGCTTCAAAGATGGACTTTTGCAAGCTACTGTATGTGGCTCCAACCAGCAGCATTTCATCAATATTTTTTCTATATATAGTTTAACTTTGACTGTAACTCGAAATATGAGGGATAATATGGGTCTGCAATATGAATGGTGGCATGTTAAATCACTTGGGCTTGTGCTAGAATTGTCAAGTTTTCAAAATACCAATAAAAGATAGTTGAGATTCATGACATGCAGAGTTACCGTCAGGAGGTACTTATTAGTAAGTTTGTGTCCTACCAAAATGCCAAATTAAAAGTATCAATTTCAGTTCACTTATGTATTTTCTCTGTAAAATTAACATATTGCCCACATTCATAAATTACATGATGCACACATTTTTTTCTTTATGAAGAGCCTATACCCCCAAGTATGGGATTTTGGCATCTTGTTCTGTCTATATAAAAGGAAAAGTTTTCCAACCTTCAAATAGAAGATACCTCTTGTAATAAGTGACACCTACCAATCCTATAAGGGAACAAGCTTTCCAACCCTCAAACAGGGGCATTCCTTATAATAAGAGACACATGGCAACCCTAGTCTGTGCAACAACTGCCTCTCTACCCCAGAACCATCCCTCCTGCAATGAAAGCTTTCTATGCTTTCTGTGCATTAATTATAGAGTTTGAAGCTCCCCCCTGTGGTCAGAAGCAAAACAACATACCGTCAGGTCCTACAGCTGTCGGTCAAGATCATATAATCATAGAATCATAGAGCTGGAAGAGACCACAAGGGCCATCTAGTCCAACCACCTGCCCTGCAGGAATACACAATCAAAGCATTCCCGCCCAACCGCAATCAAGTATATCTGATGTGTAACTGCAATATGTATTGCTCAATGCGCAATTGTAATGTGCAAAGACAAGGCACAGAAGAACATGATGTCTACACAACTCTGCTTCCACTGCATTGTTGTGCAATGGCGACCCACATGTATGTGTCCCCACATGTGTGGGTCACACGAGGCTGAAATTGCACAATTACAACAGGACAGTAGCATGAACTGATTCCATTTCTCGCATGACGTCATCATCCTCTAGTGGTCTGTGTACACTCCACCCATTAATTATGCATAACTATTCAGTGACAAGCAAAACCCATCAATAGCCCTCAATATCACTCTTTTCGTGGTATTGATGAGTGTGCAAAATCACGTCCCACTGTAATTGCACGATTACAGTGTAAATGGGCAGTCCTCTTTCCTCCTCCCCTTCCCCAATGGGAACATATAATTAAACTTCCAGGGGAGAATGTGAAGAGGCCCAACAGGACACTGTTTTAATGAACTGTAGCCTTTGCTTGGTACATTTTTATGTTTGTTTAAGTGTTTATTTGTGAAGTTATTTTGTTATGTATTTGTTTTTAGTGTTTTAGAGCGAAGTCTCATGCCTTCTCACGAGAATAGCCAAAATCTCGCCCATGCAAAATCATGGAAGAGAATTTTTTTCTTCTTAAAGGCACATGTTCAGGCCAGCACGAAGCATTCATACTCTGTCATTAGAAGGCAATGCAAAGAGAAGTGTTACTATAGCGCAAGCTGAAATCATGTTTTCAAACTGCTAGTGATGGGTGTGCAATAATTCCGTGGCAGCAGTATCGCACGATTACAGCAATGTGCAATAATTACTGTAATCATGCCACTATGTTTCTGCATTCCCAAATTGTGGAATTACAGCATTTTTAGACGCTAGTCTGATAAAGTCCAGAGTTGTGTAGGATCATCGCTCGGTTAAAATCTTACTCTGTACTGCTGTAGTAAACTAATTATGTAGTACTGAGCACAAGATTTATACAGAGCAATAAGAGGTTCTTCCTTTTTCCTTCCTTCCCCAATAAGAAACATACATACTGTTTCACATTATGATTGTTAACAAGGGATAATTGTGTGGTGTCACTGTTAACTTTTCAGTTAATTTTATAGTTACAGGAGTTTGGTCTCATTAAATGGTGGAGGAGAAATATCAACATCCTTCCAGTACTGGCTTGTGCATTCCTCCACCTCAGAATGAATTATTTCTTTTGTATCATACTTTTTATTATTTTTTTGAACTTGGGCAATACAAGAATACAAAACATACCAAATATTCAAGAAAGAAAAAATGGGAAAAAGATGGAAGAGAGAAATAAAAAAAAAGAGAAAATACAAAAACATATATGATAACCCATATATAAAACTACAATTAAAACTAACCTAACGTGACACAAAGAATAATACAGCACACACCTTTTGCCTGATGAAGACGCCAATGAAGCTTTGAAAAATTACATATCTTACCCAAATGAAATGTAAAAAAATGCATTTTAACTTCTATATTCTAGAATTACTGTTCTAAGTTATAATATTTAGTGTATTAAAATGTACTTTTACAGAGGGTCTAGAAGCATAAACGGGTGTGTCCATGTTGCTTTTTCTTCAGTCTTCTATGTGCAAATGAAAAAGTACAGTAATGGCTTTTAAATCCCTGGACTATGAACTTGGGTGTGTCATATTCAAACACCTAATACAAGAACGTTATTACACTTGTGCACATTTAACTGGCTTTAATCTCTAGCATGCCATTTACTTTGAGTTATACAAGAAAAGCTGTTAAATTAATACATATTTATTTTCCTTTATTCTCTACAGACTGTTATTTACTATAGTCCTGTATTGAAACAGCCATCTGAAAGAGAGGGAGAGGAAGTACAGTATACTCAGACTCAGGAGTGTAGCAGAAGTGTTGCTTTTGCTGTGTACTGTATATGTGGGGAATTGAGAAGTTATCATGGTAGACCTGTCCATGATAGAGCCATAGGTCTGTAGGAGAGCCCATTATCCATTACATCCAAGAGTACCAATGTTCATTTCTAAGCATTTCCAAATAGAAGATCTCAAGTAATACAGCAGGTGGATGAATGGTTTGAGAAGTATGGAGCAGCTCCATATGGTGAGCCACATGTTTTAACATTTGTAAAAGTAGGCAATAAACTTTGGAAACTTTGGAATAGCTTTCTGACACCTTCCAGATATGTTGGATATATATCTCCAGCCACCATCACAAATGGCTCTGCTGGGATGATGGAGGTTGTAGTATAACACATTTGGAAAGTGTCAAATTGAGAAAGGCTGTCTAGAACAATTAAACTTTGCCCAGATAGTCTTTTGCATTGCCTTGAGGAAGGTCCTGTTATTACATCTAATATGACCCTGAATCCCACTGGTCACTCCTTATTGGGCTAGACTGATTGAATCATTTGTTGAACAGTGAGTCAACATGTAGGGAAATCCAGTCAATTCAGTGGGTCTACTCAACTGGAATTTGCAATAGGATTCAGGTCACAAATTCACGTTTTGAATGCTACTGACAGGATTATAGATAAAATGGAACCAATGATGAACAACAGGAAGGTATGAGAATCCTTAGTGGAACCCTAAGCATTAAAAAAAAGTATTTAAAACATAATAGGAAAATATTAAAAAAATAGTCCAGTGAAACCTAGACATACTCAATAGCCACACAATGTTGACTGAAAGATATGAAAAATTCCTTATGTGTGCACCCTGGTCCACAGAGGCCCTCTCCACAGAAATCTTCCAGTTCCTAGATTCTTCAGCTTTACTTTTTGCCTGATCAGCATTATGTTGCCTGTGTAATTCCATCTTTCAGTTTCGATGTTTCCCTTGGGTCCCTGCTTCTCAGAAAAGCACATGTATGGGCTATGCAGCTTCCAAATTGCTGGGAAAATGTACCTGTAGGGTAGTATAGTGCACCAGACAGGCCTATTCTTTTATTAATAGTCTTGAATAATATTAGCCCCCTTTGAACATGCCTTCATTACTATCACAAATACATTCCTATGGTGCAATCCAAAATGGCTGTGATGCATGTGTGAGTCCCAGAGGCATATGGATGGAGTCATAGAATCATAGAGTTGGAAGAGACTACAAGGGCCATCTAGCCCAACCCCCTGCCATGCAGGAACACACAATCAAAGCATGCCCAACAGATGGCCATCCAGCCTCTGTTTAAAAACCTCCAAAGAAGGAGATTCCACCACACTCCCAGGCAGCAATGGATTCCACTGTCCAACAGCTCTTACTGTCAGGAAGTTCTTCCTAATGTTTAGGTGGAATCTCTTTTCTGGTTGCTTGAGTCTATTGCTCCGTGCCCTACCCTCTGGAGCAGCAGAAAACAAGCTTGCCCCATCCTCAGCATGACATCCCTTCAAATATTGAAACATGGCTATCATTTCCCCTCTCAACCTTCTCTTCTCTTAGGGAGCTGGGACTAAACATGCCCAGCTCCCTAAGCCACTCCTCATAGGGCATGGTTTCCAGACCTCCCACCATCCTGGTCGCCCGCCTCTGGACCCATTCCAGCTTCTCCATATCCTTCCTGAATTGTGGTGCCCAGAACTGGACACAGTACTGTATTCCAGGTGAGGTGTGACCAAAGCAGAATAGAGTGGCACTATTACTTCCCTTCATCTAGACACCATACTCCTATTGAGACCATAGAATGGGTCTTTCCCAATTGACTATCATCTAACTGGGTGCAAAAAGAACAATCATACAAGAAAGACCCACCTGACTGTGCCCATTCACACCATTTCTACTATTCTGGGGTACAGCACTCCTGTATGGGATTACACTATGGAGAAGTGGCTCTAACATCTCTGCAGATGCATATGGAAGAGATCATCATGAGAGTCTGCACTACCTTCCACTATGACCATTTAAGGGAAATCTATGCTATCCTTAGAGACCTACTAACATATATATTTTGATTCATTTGGCTCAGCACTTCAGTACATTTCCAGGAGTGTAGGAGGCACTACTAGAAATGACATACAGGTATCTTGTCACTACATACGGTTACAAAAAGATACTGGCAGGGACCCTGCAACTGTTTTTAAAGTGGAGGGGGCTCAATACTGGCATGGAGGTCATTATGGATTTTGATTACACATTATGCAATATTGGCATGGAGGCCACTATGCATTTTGATTAGGCATGTTTTTACAAAACAATGAAAACACATACAGTAATATATTCCATTAAAACCATCATCATCAATATCAGCATCATTCAGCTGAAGCTGCTAACAATGTCAGTACCAAAGACTTGTCTGTATGGGCAATTTACCCTGTTTTGCCCCCATCTTGGATCCCTGCAGTCCTGACGACGCAGAGCTCCCCCCTCCATTTTGCCCCCAAGCAGTCATCACAACCCCCAGGGCAAAGATGGGGCTAAGGTGGAGGGGGAGATAGGGTAGGGCCCAATAGGATGTTTTAAAACTAATGCTGCTCCCATCGGCAAAAAAACCCAGTTCAGGCCCCGTTTGACTTCAGGAGCCCATTCCAGCATGCTGGTCTGTCGCTGTAGCTGCCCTCTGCCATTGCTCTTCCGCAGCAGAAAGCAGGCCTGCAGCATGTGACCAAGGCTGTTCACATGCAGGGGGCCTTGGTCACATGTTGTGGGCTGCTTCCTAGATCCAGACAGAGCAAGGGAGACAGCTGCGGCCGCGGCTGCAGCGATGGGCCACTGTGCCTGTATGGACTTCCTCTTGTTCCATGCACATAACGGGGGAGGAATGGGCCTGATTTGCAGGCAGGATACACTGGTGGGGAGTCAGTGTATTCTGGCCCATGTAGATGAGCCCCAGGAAAGCAATGGTACAGGCCTTCTACAATGTGCTGGATTTTCTATTTGTTATTTTTATTGTGTTGTGTTTTTTTAATGGCTTATGTTTTTAACTGGTTTAATTCTTTAAATAAGTTTAATCGCTTTTTGACTTTTGCATTTTGTGAATTTTTAACTATTTTTAAAATTGGTTATAAGGTGCCTTGAGTCTCAAACTAGAAAAAAAGACAGATTATAAATAAATATAACCACAAAAATGACACTTAGTACAATTTTGACTAATAATTCCTGAGGGGGCTCAGCTACATAGACTTCTTGTTTGTCTGCTTTTGCATGATCCTAGGGGAGAGGTAAGCCCCTCCCAGCCTAGTCGTGGGGGGGCTACAACCCTCCCACCCCCAGTTCTGGGGGTCATGGATACTTGAAAGCTGGATATGCAGTATGAATGGTGATGATCTTCCCTCCTCTATGTAGACAACTTTGATGACCTGCCATGCTGTATCTGATCTGTGAAATAAACATCCTTGGGAACTATTGCACTGCTCCCCTTTCTCTTCATCATGTTTATATCTGTTCACTGCCAAGGATTTATGTCTCCATGTCTTCCCTTTCTTGTTTGTAAAACAATATGACTCTAGGGAAAAATCAAGGAACATCCACTTTTCATATGTGTTTGAGTTATCTCAGACAGAGGAGGATACCTAGTCTATTCTCCTAAAAATAAATACACATGAAAGTTAAAGAAAGTTAGAAAATATTGTTTTAGGAACACATCATTGCCTCCACTGAAAAGCCAAATGTTTGTGGAAGATATCCCAGAAATATTTCTACTTATTCCATACTTTTTTCACCCAAAGTATTCTTTCCATATCTTTTTATACTAATAAACAAGAACCAGCAAGACTAAGCTAACAGAGCTAAATATATAATCAGATACCTTTGATCAGAATATTACTTTTGCTTCCTCACCCTGTTACAGGTTATGTACTCCCCATTACCTCCTTTCCTTGATAGTAAATAATAGCTGTGTTTACCAGGCTTGTGTATGTGCTATTTTGTTCTCATAATGCTATCTAAGCCCCTTCAGGCTGTCCTAAAACTTCAATTCGGCCAATATATATTCAGATTTCATAATGCTATCGAAAATAGCCAACGAGAGATCTGTTTGATGTCTTTGCTCACTATTGGCTCTGGAGACTTAGATGGGCACACCTTCTTTTTTAAAGGTATAGTGTTCCAAAAATCTTACTGTTCTCACATAAATGCCATAAATTCCCCTTCCCATCCAGAGTACAAAAAATATTTGTTTTTGAACATTGAACTAGGTCTCTGGGAGACCAGGATTTGAATCCACGCTTAGCCACGGAAACGCACTGGGTGACATTGGGCAAGTCACACTCTCTCAGCTCAGAGGAAGGTAAAGGCAAACTCCCTCTGAACAAATCTTGCCAAGAAAATCCCACAATAGGTTAGCCTTTGGGTCTCCATAAGTCGGAAACTACTTGAAGGCACACAAGAACAACAACTTGAAAAATAGAGGGTTTTTGCTACAATCTTTCCAGAAATAAAAATAGCCCATCTTTTAGGTAGGAATAAGATAGTTCCCTTTTTTCTCAGAACTGCTCTGGTTATTCCGTGAATTGTAAAACATTGTCTATTTGTTATTAAAAGCCAAAGCCTTCAAGAACTTGAGTGACAGCTCAAAGAAAAATTGGAACTTTTCCTTTGTTGATTTCCCCCTCTGTTTGTTAAGACGGTGGCATTAAAACATGTGAATCCTGTCTCTAGGATCAATTAAGCATCATGTCAACTGGACAAATATCTCTGGATATTGTATCCTAGTTGAAAATGTAGAGGGTTTCCTTCCCTTTGCTAACAATTTAAAATGTTTTTCAGAAAAAACTTGTCAGTTGACAGGATGGGTAATGTTCACCTTGAAGGATCTAACTGGACAGGGACTGAGCACCAGAAGAAGGGCATTAAATTCTATAGAGCAGTCTTCACCCCCTAGGAGTGCTTTTCAAAATCTCTGCTCATTTCTGACTTTACTGCATTCACCACACAGTTGTACTCTCACATGGCTTAAGCAATTGTAGTGTGACAAATGGTTAATCTATTTCAAACATCTCTTTGGAACCACTAGTAAAATAATCTTCAGTAACTCTCTGGTGATGTGCTAAATGTTCAGCACTGCTGACCTTCATCACTTGCATGACCCATATGAAGGATACCTCACAGACATACCTCCTCAGATTACCACAGTTTAGTCATGTCCCTTATTTCTGTGGTCATATGATGATCCTAAATCAAAAGTTGGAAGCATATGGCCCTCCAGTCCAGATACTGTTGGATTGCAGTTCTCAACAGCCCTAGCTGGAGTAGCTAATGGTGAATAGTGGTGGGAGTAATAGTAATGAGAGAGATTCAATACAGCTAATCCAATATTCCAGTCTTGAGATGGTAATATCTGTTCCCATGTCCTACTGTAAGTGCATCTAAGGATGTGCAAGAGAATATACCATATACTGGTTCCCTTTTAACTTCTGCCTCCCTTTCTTCTGATGTTTCCCTTCTCAGCCCCATTACATTTTAAACATCCTTTTGGCAAGGACTTCACAGCTGTACTAAATAAATTAATAAATAAATAAAACCACCATAACTTTTTGTATAATTCTAGAGGCAAATGCTACTACAGGTTGCCCCCTCCCCATATCTCTGGGGGGAATATGATCCTGGACTTACCATTTATAAGTGAAACCACAGATAATAGCAAACCCTATTAAAAGTTTGTACTGCCAGTACAAACATACCATAGAGTTGCGTTGGAGGATCTAGCGATTCCTAGAGAGGATACCTCTTTAGGCATTTTCCAGCACAACTATTTTTTTCAGCTGTAACTGAAACTGTGGATATGAGTTCCGTGGATGAGGGGAGCAACCTTTACAGTTGGCCCTCCGTATCCATGGATTCTACATCCATGGGTTTAATCAAACACAGCTTGAAAATATTCAACAAAACATTCCAAAAAGCAAACCTCGATTTTGCCATTTTATATAAGGGACACCATTTTATTATGCCATTATATATAATGGTACTTGAGCATCCATGGATATTGGTATCCACAGGGGGTCCTGGACCCAAACTACAGTGGATACCAAGGACCCACTGTACTTAATAACTGTAAAAAGAAAGGACCATTTCTCATCATTTTCCAGTTTATACTAACAAAGAATGTGGGGATTTCAAGTGGTTTTAATATTCCCAATACCAGGACGGTTCTACCATTAGGGAGAGTGAGGCATTCACCCGAGGTGATGACACTAAGAGGTGGCAGCAAGATGTTATATTGCACACTCCCTTATTAGCTTGCTGACTTCAAGTGCACCACTCCCCATCACCAGAGTTGAAGAAAGATACACCTGCTAGCCCAGTTGGCTTTTGTACAGGAATGAGAGGAGACATGATCTCATTCCTTGTTCCAGGGTGCAAAATATCTGGGACAAAATGTCTTCGACACATTTTTCAGTTTCTCTTTTGTCCAAGGGAGACCTTTACATTTAACCTAATTGTCTCGTCCAGTTGCAAAATAGTGGAGTGAGCTGTGTCCAAAACATGCCTTAGCACTGACACAAAATCCCTGATTTCTTTCTTTAAAAGTACTGTATAGCCCAAAGAAATGTCTTAGTGGTTCTTAACCTGTGGTCCTTAACCTGTGGTCCATGGACCTTCAGGGGTAGCACAATGTCCTCACAGAGAATCTGGAAAGGCTTGAAGAAATGTTATGAGCTTTTACAGTTAAAATAGAAAAAGAAAAAAAAGAACGCTATACAGACAGACATAAGTGCGTACACTGAACTCAAAGATCAGGAGTCTTTTGCCAGTGATAGACATCATTTGTACAAAATTTCATTACAATATCTCAAACTATTCAAAAGTTATGACAATAACTCTTTGAGAGCAAAAAAAGAAAAGAAAAAAAGAAAGTACTCAGCACTTGCTACTTTTGCATGCGGTGAGAACATGCAAGTGAATGATGCTGACTGGCTGAGAGAAAGCGCATGACATTGCTTGCTACCGCACATACAGCCAGAAGCTGCCTTCGTAGCTGCACAGAACTCTAATGTTGTCCACGTTGTACCACCACATTCTTGGAGCATCTATTGCTTCCCAGAATTCTGTAACTCTGTTGAGAATGTTCTCAAAGAAATTCATAAAAGGAAGATCGTGTTTGCGGGAAGAGAGTCGGAGTCAGTCAGTTTAAGTTGAAAACATAGAGTCAGAATTGACAATACAAGTTTCAGCTATTAAGCCCAATATAACAAGACTTGTAAGTGAAATGCAGCACCAGCCTTCTCATTAATTGATTAATTAATTAAAATTAGTAAGTAGTATTAGGCCATCATTTGGTGCTTAGTTGTTATTATTATTATTGTTGTTGTTGTTGTTTTAAATTTGTATGGAATCAGCCCAATAACATTATAATAGGAGTGTGTGCATTTACTTATTTCTCCCTTCTCTCCAAATTGGAAGATCCTGATGAACAACATTAAATAAATATTTCATGAACTTGTTGCATGCCCTTATACCCCCTTCCCTCTGGTATTTCATAAATTGGCAAGAATCCATAAATTGGCAATAACTGACAGCTCATGTAGGTCACGGTAGACCAGGCCATTCTCAGAAGGGTTCATGCAAAGGTCACCAGAGACCTAAACAAAGTTGTTTTAGAAATTCTCCAAAAACAGTCACTCCCAGGATTGATTATACAAACCCCCCTTAGACATCCATTAGGGAAGAATATGCTAATCTCCCCTCTTTGCACTTGGCAATGAGTCATACTCTAAAGCAAACAAGTGATCGGAACACCCATTATTCTGCAAAGGTCTTCCTTCACACCTCTCCTATCCAACAATACAAGGTTACCTCAGACCCATCAGTCTTAATGTTCCTGCCATTAACAGCCAGAGCTTCCATTGTTTCACTCTGGGAAACTCACTCAAACATTGTTCTCCACTCACAACACCTCCTTAAACGTGCAATATTGAGTATAAATATTACACCAAAACATGACCAAAGCACGCACAGCCCCCTCATCTCTTGTAACTCTGTCTGCTGTGTCACCTAATACACAGTTTTCCACACGCCATCACTCTGCCTGTATTTTGTGTGACCTTAGCATCAAGCCTGAGTATCCTTTGCTGCATGAACCTCTGCTCTTTGGACAGGTAAAGTATAACCCATCAGCCTCTCAATCTAGTCCTCTATCCCAATACTTCCTCCTGATTCTTCGCTAGCCTTGTGTGACTGCTTAAAATGTGAGAGCATGTGTGTGTGGTTCCATGGTTATTTTTCAATAAAAATCATTTTTATTTTACTTTTCGGCTTGGAATCTCATCAGTTAGTACCAGTATACACAGGTGCAAAGATTGTGTAGATACCCGGCCTCTTGCAGCCATATTTTGAGTTAATTAAAATTTCCCATATTAATATCAGGATTTGAGTAACACAAGCAGGTCCCACGGGCCCCACACAATTGGGTAACAAACTTTAGGGTTCTAAACCTTGAGTTATGTCTTTGTGATCCATGGAAACAAAAGATATTTAAATGTGTCCGTGGTAAAGAAGATGTTAAGAACTGCTATCCTTAATAACTTGGAAGCTTGCCTAGTGCATTTTGAACAGCAGTCAGGTCTAAATGAATTACTGTATAGAATTTGCTATTATTTTCTCTTTTGCATGCAGCCCAGTAAAATGGCAACAAAGGTTTTGATTTGTAACCTAAAGAGCAGTACAGCAGATAATTCCACAGCAAGCAAACAATACTTTAGATTTTTCATGGCTGTCCTTGAAAATCACTGCACAGTTAGCTCAGTTTATTTACTTTAAACGGAAGAGATGAAAGGCTGAATTATCATCAGTAGAATCTGAGATTATTCTGAGCTGTGTTTTTCATAGGGATGGGAGAACAGGTACAATTTGTGGAGGTCCTGTTTGCTTTTTTTGTTTTTGTTTTTGCTAAAACCATTCAATTAAAATAAAAACCTTCTCTTGAGTGGCTGTTAAATACAGATTCATATTTTTCTGAACCGATGCTATAACCATGCTTGCCACTGCCTTTATCAGGATTTCCAGAGGGGGGAACCCACACACACACATATACTGTACAGTTATATGACTTTAACTGCCATGGCAACATTCTGTGGATTTCTAGTTTAGTGACACCCAAGTTCTCTCTTGCTGAGAATTCTAAATGCCTCTCCCTAAACTGCAAATCCCAAGATTCCATTTCATGTTGTCATGGAATAATAGTGCTATAATGGTGCAGTGTGATAGGGCCCTGTGTTAGCTTCCTCTTTCCCGCCTAATTGTTGTGGCACCAGGGCTCACCTTCCACTCCGCTCTACATACACCTTCTGCCTAGAGCAAGTACACTAGGTTAAATGTTCCTTATTCCATCCCCCTAAATGCATGAAAAGAAATAATTCCCTTATTTCACTTTGTTCTGGGAGCAGCCCCTTTAGCTAAGATTTCTGTCTTACAGGCTTAGAGCTTGCCAAATTAAAGCAGCAGGGTAGCCAGAAGGTTCTGCTTTCCATGCTTCCCTATCGCATAATGTCATCATTCTTTTGGTGTTCTGCCATTCGGGTCCCGTGGGAGACCAAGGAAAACCACATCATTTCACTAAAGGGTTTTTCAGGTTAGCAAAAAGACCCAATTTTACCTCAGTCTCCCACGGGACCTGAACAGAAGAATGACAACGTCATGCAGTAAGGCAGCATGGAAGACAGAACTTTCCAGCTGCCCTGCTGCTTTAATTCAGCATACAATAAGCCTCTTAATTTGCAAATAGGAATACATGTCCTCTCTCTCTGCCTCTGTGTGTGTGTTTTTGAGTGACAAGTTGTGAGCAACTATGGTTGGTATTTAGTACTTAATGACATCACCAGAAGCCATCCCTAGGTTTTGGCCTGGAAACCGCAGGGCCTGGTGTGATCCTGACCTGGGAACCACTGATGTCTACTCAGAGAGAAGTGTCATTTGACTTCTAGGTAAGACCCATAGGATCAACTGAACTTCAAGTGTTGACTTACCAAGTTCCCATTGATTCAATGTGTCTATTCTAGTTGGGACGAACAATTGCATTTCAACCTATATGAATTACTAGAACCTCGATTCGTGTCCTTGTCTAAGAATGGAGAAGATTCACTGAATACAACTCTGGAACACACACAAGAATCAGACCTTCCTGTAAATCAATCACCTTAAATTGAGATTTTGCCAAAAAGGTTTTGGGGATTTTAAAATTATTTTTAAGGTTTCATTTTGATACGACTGTTTGTCTGTGTCCAAATTTGAAAGCTCAAGGGAAGAATGTTGTAACCTCAGAGACAGTTCCCGCAAGGACACCAGATGACAAAATATTTGGGACAGCACTGAGTACAAAGGTGATGGAGGCTATATCCACATTTCCTGTGTGTTTGTGGATGTTTATCAGTTCAGACAAACCAACTGGGGTGTTCTGCAGAATTCCTAGAGCTTGGATAGCCTCATACTAGTGGTGAGCCAGTATTTGCTCAAGTACTCCAAACGCTGGTGCCAGATCTGGATGTCAGTGGGTGTAAATAGAACCTCAGCCCTAAACCAGTTGTTAGTTCCAGCTAACATGCTCTATGTGGGGCTACTTTTGAAGAGTGTTCAAAACTTCCGTTGGTCCAAAGAGCTGCACCCGGATTGTTAACTGGAGCTACCTAGAGGGAGCACACAACCCCCTTATTGCAACAACTCCTCTGGCTACCAGCCCATTTCCCAGCACAATTCAAAGTGCTGGATATGACTTATAAAGTCCTATATGGCTCAGGTGTCAGTTCTCTGAAGGACTGTATTCTTCCATACAAATCTGCCCATGTTTTGAGATCTTCTGGAAAGACCCTTCTCTCTGCACCATTACCTTCATAGGTACACTTAGTGAGAACACAGGAGAGGGCTTTTTTTCTCCCAGGGCTCTGGAACTCCCTTCCTGGAGAGGCTAGCTTGGCATGCTCTTTACTATCTTTCTGCAGGCAGGTGATGACCTTTTTGTTTCAGCAGGCCTTTGAGGACTTATTGTTTAGGGGGAACAGGCCTTGCATAAAATGCTGTATTGTCTAGTTCATTGGCTCTTAACCTTTTCTTTACCAGGGACCTCCTTTAAATATATTTTATTGCCTCAGACCTCTAAGACTTAACTCAAGATTTAAAACCCTAATAACAACAACAATGATAATAATACATTGTTGGCCTCACATCAGGAGGCATGGAGACACACTATCCACAATGCTGCAGATTTGAGAGCTCACACCGAACAAGTCTTGAAGAAAAACGACAACGCAGAAAGAATCACAACCCGGAAACATCACCCAAGGAGACCTTCTGCTGTGCTTTCTGCAACCGGACTTGTTTATCTCGGATTGGCCTTTTTAGTCATCAGCGCGCTTGCAGTAAGTGCGGGATGAATCCTTCCTGAATCTTTGTTTGCGAAGAAAAGCCAGAGAGAGGGGGTGGGGATAATAATACAATTACACCATTCATTAACCATTCCCTCAGAGGCACTGGAGGGGGAGGGAAGACTTTCTCTTGCTTCTTCCTGTAAATTTGTGGCTGGAGTGGACTGAAGAGCAATATGGAGGCCAAGCCAGCCAGCCAGCCAGTCTTTGCCTTGGCTCCTGGCACATGGCTTTCGTGGACCCCCTGTGAGGACCCTGGGGGTACACAGACCACAGGTTATGAAACACTGGTCTAGTTGCTATTTTCTTTTTAACAGTTTATGTTCTTACCTGGTTTTAATCTTCGATAGTTTAATTACATTCTTAACTTTAAGTTGTGAATTTTTAACTTTTTTTTTAAGAAAAAGGATATCCTGGCTGATCATACCAAAATTTGCAGATAGGTCCAGCAGAATCAACAGGGGCATGCTCACTGTCCAGCTCCTGGTTTGCATTGCCCATCAAGGTGACCAATGCTATTTTCATCCCATAACTATGTCTGAAGCCAGCTGGAAATGGATTTAGCTAATCCCATCTCATCTAGGAACTCCTGAAGCTAGGAGGGCTACCACATGCCCCAATAGCTTGCCCAAGAATGGAATAATAGAAACTGGCTGGTAATTGTCAAGCAGAGTGGTGTTCAGGAAGAACTTTTCCAGCAGAGTTCTTAGCTCTCTGCCTCTTTGAGGCAGGCCAGAATGCTGCCTTTCTGTAAAAGAGGCATTCCCCATTCCCCTTATTCAGGAAGACTCCCACCACCTTGCATCCAACTGGTTTTTTTTAGCAGCAAAGATCCCAAACTCCTATGATGACTCTTATCTCTCCAAGAAGTCTGTCGACCTCCTCATGCTGCACAAAATGGAGTGCATCCAGTAACACAGGACACACAGGGACATCCACAGGACCTATGCCAACTATAACATCCAAGACAGAGAAAGATGGTACAATTTTATTTTGCCTGCAAAGTGTTGTGCAAATCTTTCACAGCAGGATGTTTAGTGCATTCTCTTCTTATGGACCTCCATTTATACGCTGCCTTTACAGAAAATGATATTATGTTCAAGGCAACTCTCAATATATAAAATAAAACAACAAAACAAAGCAAATAACAGTAGCAGATAAAAATAAATATCTATTAACATTTCAATAATATAATGTATTTTGAGACAAAATACCAACATTTCTGTAATATTACTATAACAATTGACAGAAAAATATTTCAGAGAAAACAATGAGAAGTAGATAAAACCTTTCTATGGGGGTACTCCACCTCAATTCTTACATTCTTCTCCGCTGAAGGAACTGAATCTGAAATCTCACACACTAAGCATCAATGTTGCTAATAAACCAATCTCCATCTCGATCAAACGATGACATGTCTTATTGCCAGTCAAAGAAAGGCATAAGGGACCAATTAGTGGTTGATCTTCCTTCAACCGGTCCCATTCCCAATAATACTGGCATGATAATTGACTCTGAGTGACTGGTGTATTTTTGTATATGATGAGTGTTAAGTGACATGTGAAATAACTCCCAGGGCCAAACAACAATTAATGTACCACTTGTTTTCTATTACAGTGCCTGTGGAGTCCATGCCATCTCTGTCACAACTTAACAACTAATAAATCAACAATGCAAAGAAAAACAAATCAGCTTGACATGATGTTCATACACAGCATTCATTTCTCTCAGCACTCTGTCTCAGTATGTGTTGGCTTTAGTATTTTTAGAAAACATGTTTCAGAAGCTGAAATAAGTTGTCATTTATCACATCAGTCAAGAGTGGTCTACAAACAATGAATGGCAAAATTCCAGTGCAGATGAAGGAAATGTTTGAATGAATGGCATCGTAGGTTGCAGTTTGACTAATTTTTCCAGACATCAGTCACAGCATGATGCTTTTGTAGTATATTTTCAACATTTAAAGCCAAGATTTTTAAATGGAGTTCCAAAAGATCTACCTTCAGCAAGAGGGTATGCTACAATTTGCTTCAAAGGGACTGTACAAGAACAAGCACAATCCAGCCAGATGGAAGGCTAAACATCAAAATGGAAACATGGCATTTCCAGTCCTGCGTTGCCTTCATACGGCTAATGTACAGGTCAGGGGGAGAGATTGTATATTTGCAGAAAGTCATAGTGGTAGGGTGCTAAACCCTTTTGTTACTTATTCTCTCCTACAAATGACCCCCCCCCCAATTTGAAAAACCAAGTCCAAAATTGGAAAAGAGCCCAGCCAAAGAAAACTTCACCAAGGGCTTGGTTACACGGTGAAAAAAAACCGTGAAGAATTCGCCAAGATTCCTAATTGTTTACATGCATTGCGGCACAAAGTCGCCTCTTTCAGAAGGAGGGGGGCACAAAACCCATTAGTAATGCAATAAAGGATTTCGGGACTTTTCCCGACTTTTTTGAAAAGTAGTACATTTTCGATAGTCTGAACAAGCATCACACTACGTGCTGAATGAATTACCAGCAATCTTTCGGATAAATTCACAGCAGAGCTTTGCCATGATTGGTTGAACTCATCAGGGAGGGGTTTGGACAAGGAAGGGATGGAGGAAAGATCCATGTTGTTTCCAGCCATGAAAGACTGTGTGCTAGCCTCCCATCGTGTGTGTCTTTCTCTCCCTCCCGCCTTGCTACTTTCAGTCTCAGTGTGTGTGATCTAATCTCCCATCCTGCGATCATCTCAACCCTTCTCCCTGTCTTGTGCTTAGTCACGAAAAAGACGTCTTTCTTTCTCTCCCTCCCGCCTTGCTATGTTGTGCCCAGCTGCTATAATCTGAAGAATTAAGCAAGCCTTTTCCAGTCTCTCTTGTGTGTGTGTGTGAATGTTCCTCTCAGGCATTCCTGTGGTAATCAGAGGATGTGCTGGGGAGGCCATGCCCCCGTCTCAGTCTGTGTGTGAATATCAAAGCAGAACACAGCTAAAAACTAAACCGATAGATCAATTAAGCCTTATATCATCTGAACTATGCACTACAGCTGCGAAACAGCGATAAAGCGCAAATTACCGCAATAAAAACTGTTGTTTAACTGAGACCCAAGAGTAGGCATTTGCAGGAGCAAAATGGCAGGCAAGAGTAGAATGGGTTAGATATCTCATCCATTTATCCTCACCTCCAACATCATTCTGCCCCCACATTCTCCACTAGCTTCGCAAATGTGGGTAGGGTTACCACCAGAATAACTATGTTTAACCTTTATACAGTTGCCCCTTGACATTCGCGGCTTTCACATTCGCGGTTTTGATTATTCGCGGTTTAGCCCCAGCCCCTTAGAGGAGGCTGCCGAGAGGCAGGGCAACCTCCTGCCTGCACCTTCTCCGACCTTCCAGAGGCGGCTCCGTGGCTTCAAAGCCCTGGAGTCTGCTCAGGAAGGTTGGGGGGTGGGGCGGGCAGCCTCCCTCCCTCCGACTTTCCCAGCCTTCCCAAAAGGGACTCTGAGGCTTCTAAGACCCGGAGTCCCCTCAGGAAGGCCGGGGAGAGTCCGGGCAGCTTCCCTCCCGCCCACCTGCTGCCTTCCCCGGCCTTCCAAAGCGGGCTCCGGGGCTCCAAACCCCAGAGTCTGCTCAGAAAGCCTCCTCCCCACCCACCCGCTGCCTTCCCCGGCCTTCCTGAGGGGACTCCAAGGCTTCTAAGCCCCGGAGTCCACTCAGGAAGGCTGGGGAGAGGAAGGCAGACACCCGCCCGCTGCCTTCCCCGGCATTTTTGAGCGGGCTCCGGGGCTCCAAAGCCCCGGTGTCCACTTCGGAAGGCCGGAGAGAGGCAGCGCAGCCTCCTCCCCACCCACCTGCCTGCTCACCCGCCCGCTGCCGTCCCAGCCTTCCTAAGTGGGCTCCGGGTATTCTAAGGCCCAGAGTCCCCTCAGGAAGGCTTGCGGAGAGGCCAGCCAGGCTGGCCAGACACCCTCCCGCCGCCTCCCTCCCTCGGGGGGGAGGGGTTGCGGGAGCAGTTGTTATTCGCGGTTTTTCCACATTTGCGGGGGTCTCAAGAACGTAACCCCCGCAAATGTGGAGGGACGACTGTATTCCATAATTTTAATGTGATAATTAAGCAAATTCTTGCAATCAGAAGGTTTTATAGCCCAGTCCTAAATCCCAGTGATCTCAAAAGGATGTGCATTGAAAAGGGAAAACCTTTACATCAGATTATGCTGGCTGGAAAAAAGATAGGATCACCACTAAAATCTTTTTAATTATTATTATGTCATTTACTTGCATTTCCAGATGCTGTGACCAGCAGTTTCAATCAGAAAACTTTATGGGCACAGATATCCAGAAAACATATCGTACAAGATTTTCCTTGGGTTTTTTTCCAGGCTGTGAGGCCGTGTTCTGGAATAGTTTCCTTGAGTGTAGCATTTCTTGGATTTTTCTGGTTGGTCTGAGATTGTTTGGAGGTTGTGTTTCCTCATCAGTTTCCCTATTCTATCTGTGACTCCTTTGATGTATGGTAAAAACACCTTCCCTTTTGGTGGCTGTTTTTCTTCTTCATTCATCTACAGACCAACCAGAAAATCCAAGAAATGCTACGCTCAGCAAAGGACAAAAGAGACCCTCTCACAGCTGCAGGAGTTTACCACATACCATGTGACTGTGGACAAGTTTACATAGGAACCACAAAACACAGTGTGCAAACATGAATCAAGGAACATGAGAGACACTGCAGACTGGGCCAACTAGAAAAATCAGCAGTAGCAGAACATATTATAAACCAACCTGGACACAAAATGCTATTTGAAAACAGAAATTCTAGACCAGGCCAACAACTATCATGTCATAATGCACAGAGAAGCTATTGAAATCCACAAACACCTGGACAACTTCAACAGGAAAGAAGAAACCTTAAAAGTAAACAAAATCTGGCTCCCAGTTTTGAAATACATTAGAATTAAAACTCAGTACAGTACTTACAAAGGAATTCCACCCAGGGACATGGGGATTCCCAGCAGATAATGGCCCATCAACCAACCGTCAGCCAAACAGACACTAATGAGCCTTGCATTTCTATACCCACAAACTAACCATTCAATTACACGAATTTACATATACTCACCGACAGGGGTTCACAGCATATAAACCCAGACACACTCTTACCCAACCATTCTCTGAGGATGCCAGCCACAGATGCAGGCGAAACATCAGAAAGAAACTATTCCAGAACATGGCCTCCAGCCCGGAAAAAAACCAAGGAAAATCTATGGATGCTGGCCGTGAAAGCCTTCGACTTCACGTATCATACAAGGTTATTGCTCAGAACTGAAACTTAAGAGGGCAGACAGCATACTAAAAACATATTGCAATCTATGGAATCTGGTGGGCTTCAATACTATTGGCTATCCATCATCCCCTGCTCTCCTCTTCCCATACAATGTGCATCCCATTTCCCCCAAGCCTATTTTCCCCAAGCAGCTGCAGGCTTATCTCTCCATTCCCATTAGCAACCCTTATATTCCCCTTCACCATTGCACTCCTTACCAAGCACAAAGAAATGAAAACACAATTAACAGCAAGGTAACAAAAGAACACTGAAAATGGCAGGAACAGGTCATGCCAGAGATTGATCCTGACATATTAAATGCATCTGTGTTCGAACAAATACAACAAATATGATAATGACATGATAAGAAATGTCACAATAATTAACTCCTGCACCGCAGCTAGATTTCTAGGTCCATTTGTGATGTGCTTCCACAGTATTCTTTTTCCAAATTCAGAAGGATGGTAACTTAATTTTTCATAAACTAAGCAATGTGTGCACGAGGGAGATCATAAGACATTTGCACCGTGTCAGCAATCATGACAGTTGCACCACAAAGCCTCTCATATGTCTCAGTACAAGTAAGCAGGCACTGATGGTTGGGTTGTCAAAGAAGGGCCTACATGTACTTTAATGGGAAAACTGTATGGGTGAATTGTGGGTGAATATCAAATGGGTGAATATTGAATGAAAGTCAAGGATTCTTGATAACACTGAGGACATTAAGCAGAGATTTGTGTGCAGATTTATGTGCAAACCAACATATTATGCTTGAGTAAAGTAGATACTGTTTATTTCATTTCCCTTGCCTGTTTGGCATTCCATTTATTTGTGTGTAACCTAATATGTCCACTGAAACAGAATTAAACTTACAGAACTGTCACTGCTCCCCCATACTACAGTTTAAATTGTGTAGTATTAAAGAGAAGGAAACTCTAATCAAACCTACGACCCGAGGACCTCGCTGCTACCGTCCATGCTTGCAAGGCCAGCAGACGAACCTTTGGTTTAAAGGGTGAGGCCAGTTCTGTGCATGCTGCGCTCCACCAGAAAAATCCATTGCACAGGCTCGAAGGACAAATCCAGTTCCAAAAAAGCCCTGGAGCGATAGGCGAGGGACGAAACGGCAGGTGTAAAGATGCACTGGAAGCCGCAGACCCAACCCTGCATGCAGGTGGTTCAGGACAGGTGACCCGGGAGATGACAGTCTTTTCGGGAGCATCCTGAATGACCAAGCAGCCTTTTTTAAGGAGAGCACTGCTTGCTCCATATGGAGAGGGGCCTAGAAAAGGTGGCCTAACGAAAGCTCATCCTCAACTACCTGGTTGGCTAGCCACGGCCAACGGGAATCTTCTGATGCGGTCAAACCAAGGCAAAGAAACAAAGGCACACACCGGCCTCCAAAGGTGTAAATAAACTGACACTTGCATGCTGGAACATCAGAACCATGCCAGACTCTGAAGATAGTAGATGGCCTGAGCGTCGTTCTGCCCTAATAGCCCATGAACTATCACGGCTTAATATTGACATCGCTGCTCTTAGTGAAGTTCGCTTCCATGAGGAAGGCAGCCTTAAAGAACATGGCACCAGCTACACACTTTACTGGTCTGGCAAACCCAAAACCGAAAAACATCTTTCAGGAGTAAGCTTTATGATTAAAAACTCCATTGCCTCCAAACTTGAAACCTTTCCAACAGGACACTCTGATCGCATTATTTCCTTACGCCTCCCACATGTTGTTCTCTTTAGTATATATGCCTCAACTATGCAAGCCGACCCTGTAGAGAAAGACAAATTCTACACAGACCTACGCCAACTCATACAAAAAGTCCCTGTGGAAGATAAAATTATTATCCTTGGTGACTTCAATGCCAGAATAGGAAATAACTCCGAAGCCTGGAAAGGTGTCTTAGGCAAGCATGGTGTTGGAAATTGCAATGATAACGGACGCCTCCTGCTAGAGTTCTGTGCAGAACAACAGCTGACTATTGCAAACACAATCTTTCAGCAGAAAGATAGCTTGAAGACAACCTGGATGCATTCCCGATCCAAACATTGGCACCTCATTGACTATGTTCTAGTCCGTCAGAGAGACATTCGTGATGTCCGTCATACCTGAGTGATGCCCAGTGCAGAATGCCAAACAGATCATCGCCTCGTCAGATGTAAACTAAATCTTCATCTTAAGTTCAAACCTAAGAGGGGTGGCATCTTAAAGAAGAGACCCCAAGTCAACAATCTTCAACAAGCTACCATGAGAGACAACTTCCAGGCAAATCTACAAACGAAACTTGAAGACCATCCTACAGATCCTTCTCCTACAGTGCTTTGGCAACATATCAAAAACAGTATCCTCCAGTCTGCAGAAGAATCCCTCAGGTTCTCCCACAAGAAAAATCAAGAATGGTTTGATGAAAACAACCAAGAGATCCAGGAGCTGTTGGCAAAGAAGAGAGCTGCTCACCAGGCATACCTCGCCCAGCCAACCTACCATGTAAGAAAAGCAGCTTTCCGCCTCACATGTAGTAAACAACAACAAAAACTCCGAGACATGCAGAACAAGTGGTGGATCAATATAGCAGAAAAGACACAATGCTGTGCAGATCTGGGTGATCATAGAGGATTTTATGAAGCTCTTAAAGCAGTGTTTGGACCTACTTATCGCAGTGTTTGGACCTACTTATCAGGTCCAAAGCTCCTTATACAGTACAGATGGTCAAACATTAATTACTGATAAAGCCTCCATCCTGAATCGATGGGCTGAACACTTTCAAAGTCTCTTTAGTGCCAATCAAGTAGTCCAAAGCTCAGCTATCCAACATATGATACAAAAACCGATGAAAAATGAATTGGACATAGCTCCCACTTTGGAAGAGACCCTTAAGGCCATACAGCAGATGAAAAACGGCAAGGCAGCTGGGATTGATGGAATCCTACCTGAAGTTTGGAAACACGGAGGTCATGCACTCCACGAAAAATTCCACAAATTCCTTGTGAATTGCTGGGAAAAAGGGGAACTGCCATCAGACCTCCAAGATGCAGTCATCATCACCCTGTACAAGACAAAAGGAGCAAAATCCGACTGCTCAAACTATCGAGGCATAACACTGCTCTCTATTGCTGGAAAAATCCTTGCAAGGATACTCCTGAACAGATTAGTTCCTGCTATTGCAGAAGAACTTCTCCCTGAAAGCCAACGTGGCTTCAGAGCCAATAGGAGTACTACAGACATGGTATTTGCCCTTAGACAACTGCAAGAAAAATGTAGGGAGCAGAACCAGGGTCTCTATGTAACATTTGTCGACCTCACCAAAGCCTTCGACACTGTAAGTAGAAAAGGTCTGTGGCAGATCCTGGAAAGACTAGGATGTCCCCCCAAATTCCTTAAAATGATTATCTTGCTACACGAGGGCCAGCGTGGTCAAGTCAGATATGGCGATGCTCTTTCAGAGCCCTTTCTAATAACTAATGGAGTGAAGCAAGGTTGTGTTCTTGCACCAACTTTATTTACAATCTTCTTTAGCATGATGCTCCAAAGGGCTATGGCAGAGCTTGAAGAAGACGACGGCATCTATATACGTTACCATACTGATGGTAGCTTGTTTAACTTAAGCCGTCTGAGGGCTCACACTAAGACTCTAAACTATCTAGTCCGTGAGCTGCTCTTCGTCGATGCTGCTGCCCTTGTTGCCCACACAGAAGCAGCTCTGCAGCGCCTAACATCCTGCTTTGCAACAGCTGCAGAGCTGTTTGGGCTGGAAGTCAACCTGAAGAAAACAGAAGTTCTTTACCAGCCTGCACCACAGGACGAACAGCACCATCCCCACACTGCCGTCGGCAAATCTGTGCTCAAATCCGTTCAGCAGTTCACCTACCTGGGAAGCATCATCTCCTCAGATGCCAAGATTGACAAAGAGATCGATCACAGATTAGCAAAGGCATATAGTGCATTTGGAAGACTTCACAAAAGAGTCTGGAGCAATAAACACCTGAGGCAAAGCACAAAAATCAGTGTGTATACAGCCATTGTACTGTCTATCCTCCTTTATGGATCTGAAACATGGGTCACCTATCGCCACCACCTACGACTCCTCGAGCACTTTCATCAGCGCTGTCTACGCACAATCCTAAATATACACTGGACTGACTATGGGATGAATCTTGCTGTCCTTGAGCAAGCAGGGATCACCAGTATTGAGGCCATGATATTGAGAACACAGCTGCGCTGGGCAGGGCACGTTTCTAGGATGGAGGACCATTGCCTCCCAAAAATACTACTCTATGGTGAACTCGCCACGAGTCAGCGTAAGAGGGGCGCTCCAAAAAAGCGATACAAAGACTCCCTGAAACAACATCTTAGGCTCGGCCAAATTGATCACCAACAGTGGTCCACCCTGGCCTCACATCGGGAGGCATGGAGACGCACTATCCACAATGCTGCAGCCTTATTTGAGAACTCACGCCGAACAAGTCTTGAAGAGAAATGACAACACAGAAAGGATCACAACCCAAAAACATCACCCAAGGAGACCTTCTGCTGTGCTTTCTGCAACCGGACTTGTTTATCTCGGATTGGCCTTTTTAGTCATCAGCGCGCTTGCAGAAAGCGCGGGATGAGTCCTTCCTGAATCTTTGTTTGCGAAGAAAAGCCAGAGGATTAAAGCACAAATACAGTAGGACCCCCGTATTCACTAATTCATTATCCACTGATTCAGTCATCCACGGGACACAAAACAGCACACCTAACATAGCCTTCCTAGAAAATGTGTCCTCTCTAGCCATTTTCTAGGTCTTCCAAGGCAACTCTATGGTATTTTAAACTGGAAGTCCCATTATTTTCAATGCCATTCGCTATTATCCCCAGTTTTCGGTATCCACGCCCCTCCCAGAACCAATCACCAGCGGATACGAACGTCCTACTGTAAGCGATAAACTTTTAAAACAGGATTTACACACGTTACCATTTACTACCTGAACATGAGGTTCTGTGAGAGGTTTAAGTTCTGTCTGTGTGCATCAATACTGACTGAATTTTGCTGTCTTAGGACTTTTTCGGACGTCTCAAATATACCACAAGCAGCCTCGTCGCGTTGCGAGGCTGCTGCGCTGCAGGGCGTCACTTTCGGATGATGCTCTCCCTTGCCGGTACTGTTGCGGTACCACAGGGACATTTGAGCCTTATATTTCGCCGGTTTTTAATCACGATCAACTTTCGTGCTTAAAATCTGGTCAAATAAAATGCTCAAATGTCCCTGCGGTACCGCAACAGTACCAGCAGGGGAGAGCGTCATCCGAAAGTGACGCCCTGCAGCATAGCAGCCTCGCAATGCGACAAGGCTGCTTGTGGTATATTTGAGACGTCCAAAAAAGTCCTTAGTTTCTTGTTTGGAATGAATAATGCAGTGTGGGTTCATTGGAGGCTATGCAGTTCACTGTATAATGTCCACATACTGTGTGACTTCTTGAAAAGTGATTTTACATTATAGGGTTCCCCCAGTTCTGTTAATTATCCACTCAACCATTTAATTTGGAAGTTCTGTGGCTCACTGCATTGTCCCAACCTACTGTTTTAAAGGCAGGAGTTCAGTCATTTGAATACCAGGCATAAACAATGCCTTTCATTTATTGTTAAATAAATAAAAAAATAAAGTCACAAAACTGTCGTTTCTAAATAAATACTGTTTTCCAGAGTTTTAACACATTCCTTGATTGATTGCTCAGGGGAAGATTCTCTAAAATGGCCGTTCTGTCTTTGGCATCCTTTTATGTAGTGCTATTCAAAAGCTGCTTGAAAGCATTTTTTAAAAAATCAAGCGGGGAGAGACCTTGCAGAAAGAGATTCCACCCTGCTTAGGTATTTGTTTGGTTGCGGTATTAGTCGTTAAAACCAAAAGTACTATTTCTCGTTTCCTGGCTTGTTTCTGTGGTAGATGCCTTATTGAAGGCTGGGTGCTTTGCAACTATAAAGTCAGAAGAAAAGCTCATCTCAGCTCACTTTTATTCTGTCTCATCTACCTTCTAACTTCTGGAAAGATTTTCTGTCTCCTGTCTGATACTGACTCTATGGCAACTCATGAGGTTTCTCTTTTTTTGCCCTGGCAGCTGATGAAAATTCCTGCAAGATTTATTGCTGATATTGCAGTTGATTGCTCTGGGGAATAACTTTATCTAATTTTAGTATTGTTGTTTATATCCAATGTATTTTGACTGTATTGAATTTTATCTTTTTTTTAAATACACACTATTTAGAGGATAGTTATTTTAGGTAGCACTTTTATAATGCACTTTGACATTGTTATATTGATATTTGATATTGAATGTCATTTGGTCAAAACATTAATAAAGCTTTAATGTCATTCCCCTCCCATACGGGTTTACTTGGAAGTCATTGCCTCTGGATCCAACCACTTGTGGCTGCCTCATTGGAGGAACTGGGTGCTTTGCAACTATAAAACAAGAAAAAATGCTCTGTGCAAAAGCTCCCTTCTTTATAGGTTTACTCGAAAGTTACTGCCTCTGGATCCAACCACTGGGTGTTTTGCAATTATAAAACAAGCAGAAAAGCTCCCTTCTTTATATGTTTACTCGGAAGTCACTGCCTCTGGATCCAACCACTGGGTGTTTTGCAATTATAAAACAAGCAGAAAAGCTCCCTTCTTTATATGTTTACTCGGAAGTCACCACCTCTGGATCCAACCACTGGGTGTTTTGCAATTATAAAACAAGCAGAAAAACTCCCTTCTTTATAGGTTTACTTGGAAGTCACTGCCTCTGGATCCAACCACTCCTGCCTTCCTTATTGAAGGCTGGGTGCTTTGCAACTATAAAGTAAGAAGAAAATTTCTGTGGAAAGGCTCTCTCTTTCTCTCCCATAGACGTTTACTCGGAAGTCACAGCCTCTGGATCCAGCCAGCCAACCAGTCAGTCCCAGTCGAGTGTAAATATTTATTTGTGCCATTTCTATACCGCCTTTCTCCCAAAATGGGAGCCAAGTGTCTACACAGCAGCTGCAAGGCCAAGCACCGCAAACTGGGAAAGTCGTGAGGGAGGAAAAAGGAGAGATATCTCCCCCCCCCCAAAAAAAAGCCGGTCTGGGCCGCAGCAAGGCTCTAAGTCTTAAAAGCAGGGCCCCTCTCGCCGCCCCTCAGAGCCATGGGCCGGAGGACCCCCAAGGCAAGGCCCGGCCTGCGAGGGGCTCCTGAGGGGCGGCCTACTCGAGCGCCCCCTTGCGTAGCACCGCTCGCCCGCCTCTTGGCGCCTGCCGCTCCCCTCAGGGCCTCCCTCCGAGGCCGCCGCTCTTGCTCTTGCTCCTGTCGCCGCCGCCGCCGCCGCCGCCGCCGCCTCCTCCTGGGCGGGCCCAGCTCCGCCTCCAGCCGCTTGCGGGGGTGAAAGGAACATGGTGGCGGCCGCCGCTTCCTCCCTCGCTCTCCCTCCTCGCTAGCAGCCAAGGGTCCGGGCGGTGGTCGGAGGGGACAAGCCGCGCAGGGACGCCTCGCCGCCGCCTCCTCCTCTCAGGAGCCGCGCGTTTCGTGGCCGCCGCCGCCTCAGGTGAGTCCCGGGCAGCCTGACAGGCAAAGAAGGCGCTGGGGCTGCTCCGTCCGCCCGCCCGCCGTGCGGCTCCCTCAGCTTCCCAGCCTCGCCGCCTAACTAGTTCGCATGCCGACGGGAGCATGGGGGAGAAACACAACGTTGACCGGAGGGGCCAAAGCCACACGACACGGTTTGAGGCTGGGCGTACTTGCCATGGCTCCTTCCCATCCAATCCTGGGATTTGTAGTTTTACAAGGCCTTTAGGCTTCTCTGCCCAAGAGTGCGGGTGCCTCACCAGACTACAAGTCCCAGGACTCCCATAGGAAGGAGCCATAGGGGCCATCCACACAAGAGAAATAATCCAGGTTGAAACTGGATTATTATTTGCCATGGCTCCTTCCCATCCAATCCTGGGATTTGTAGTTTTACAAGGCCTTTAGGCTTCTCTGCCCAAGAGTGCGGGTGCCTCACCAGACTACAGATCCCAGGATTCCCATAGGAAGGAGCCACAGGGGGCATCCACACGAGAGAAATAATCCAGGTTGAAACTGGATTATTATTTGCCATGGCTCCTTCCCATCCAATCCTGGGATTTGTAGTTTTACAAGGCCTTTAGCCTTTTCTGCTCAAGAGTGCTGGTGCCTCACCAGACTACAGGGTTCCGTAGGAAGGAGCCATGGCAAATAATGTAGTTTCAAACTGGACGATTTTGTGTAGTGTGGATGCACCCTTAACTGCTTCCCTTCCCCTCCCCAACTTTCTCCTCACCTTAATGTTGAGGTTTGCAAGAGCTATTAAGACATTTATCACACTACACTCTTACAGGGCTATTATTCCACTTTAGATGTTCCAGCTGCCTCCTGTAGAATCCTGGGATTTGCAGTTTAGGGAGGGGCATTTAGGGAGCTCTTAGGCCTCACCAAACTACAAATCCCAGGATTCCACAGGAGGCAGACAGAGCAGTTAAAGTGGAATAATAGTGCTATCAACAGTGTACAGTTATCCCTTCATATTTGCTGGGGTTTGGTCCAGGACCTCCCATGGATACCAACATTGGTGAATCCTCAAATCCCATTATCTGCAATGGCATAACAAAATGGTGTCCCTGATATAAAATGGCAAAAATCAAGGTTTGGTTTTTGGATTATTATTTTTTTAAGACTACAGTATTTTCAAGCCATGAATACTTAAATCCGTGGATACGGAGGGAAAACTGTAGTCGTGTGTTAAAGTCCCATGAAAAAAGTGAAACAATGTGTGGCGGTTGAGCAGGAGATGTTTTGAGCTGGAGGGCAGCCCTTTAATATAAAAGAGGGGGCATCCAGTAGTTATTCCGTGAGGGTGGGGGTGAGAAAGAAGCAGAGGCTTGCAGGGTTTAATCTCCTGTTTCCTCCTGTGAGTGGCTTTCTCCTCCCCACACGTGTCCTCACCTGCCCAGGTTTGCTGAATGGAGTTCACCTACCATGTTATGGCTAGGAAGGAGTATGGTGCTAGGGAGGCCCTGCTGTGCCATATCTTCTTTCTTTCATTGTGGATTTGAATGTGAATTTAGTGTTGTTAACTGACATCAAGGTGACTTATGGCGACCCCATGAATGAAAGACCTCCAAGTCACCCCTGTCTCGTTATTGGCACTTCCAGGACGTTTGGAAGAGCCAGCCTCCAACTTGCCTACCTTACCTGTTGGTGCAGTGCATGTTTGGTTTAGGCTTTAATCCTAAACCCATTTGCCAGGGAGTAAGCATCACCAAAGTCCATGGGGCTTGCTTCTGAACAGACATTCTAAGGATTGTGCTGCTAAGTATCTTTAAACAGTTTGTGTGATAGTGGGCTCATCTATACGAGGCAATAAAATGTGGATTGGATGCGCACTAATGCCAATTTGCAGCAGCATTCATTTGTCTCCATAGGTTTTTTTCAAGATTGCAGGCGTGCAAAGCCATACACATTTGATGTTCAAACGGGCATGCCAGCGAAACAGGATGGGAGGCACGAGTGAATTACTCGCATTTTTATTGTCACCAGTTGCCGCCGCCGAACAGTATTTTTTTTTTAAAGCAAAGCCAAGGTGTGGAAGTGCAATCTTCCACTTTAATAAACGGGGGGGGGGGGAGATCGCTATGGCAAAAATCCAACATGGCTGTTCCGGGCACTTGCCTTGCCAGCAAGCTCTGCCCCCTGCGCATGTCCAACCAAACAGCTTTCCACTTCTGCTCTTGTCGGGAATGCGCAGCAAAGTGAATCAGTTGTACCAATGAGCAGGAATGCACATTTCCTTTGGAGTTTAAAAAAAAATAGGAGAAAAGCTTTTCCCATGGAGTATTTGGAGTTTTTGCCTCCCCTCCTCCCAAATATGGCAAAATGATGCGGGATCCTGTTGGGACCAAAGTTATTCTCCTTGAACTCTATGAGGAGTATTTTCACCATATAGACAAGCCCAGTGACTGCAGGGTACTTTTTTGCCTGGATTATATATTAGCCTTACTTGTGAATAGCCTTTTGAGCAAAGGTTCTCCTAAAGGTTCTCCTTTTCATCTGACTGTGAAAAAGCCTTTTCAGCTGAATCTGAATTGGTAGTAAAATTCTTGCTTAGTATTATCTCAGTAGGCTTCCTCACAGTCTCCTCCTCTCCCCCCACCCCTTGCTTTGCTAGCTCTGGCTTCCTCTGTGCCTGGCAGATGGAGGATTAGTTAGTTCAAAGAACCCCCTTGAATGCCAGTACAAAGGATATGGAGGCCAGGTGTTGAGGTAAGACTCTGGGCACCTTCTACCTTATCTGCTTTCTTTCTGCTTCCCTGGCTCCTCCCTTGGACTCCTGTGAGATTTGACTTAACTCTTGCAGGAAATTGTGCAAGAAATCCTAAGCACTATTGCCCAGGAAACAAGGAAACAGACCATTTAGTAATTCTGAGTGCCAGAGTATTTGTTGCTCTGTGCTCAGAGCAGTGTAGCAATTTGACAAATAAGGACTGAAATGACATTAAGAAGAGCTGCTTTTTAACACAGTTTTAAGCTGTTGTTTACACATGTGTTACATGAGCTAATGCTCTCTAGTGTGCTTACGGGTACCTTTCAGCCTCGCTGTCGGTGTTGCAAAACAGCCCCATTCACTTTTGAACATGTTGGGTGTTGTTTTTATATTTTATCTAGCTGAACATAGGTGGGACTATCCTTTCATATGTAATGTTCTGTTGGAGTGATTCTGGATTGAGTGTTTTACTGTCTTTGTAGGCTGCTAGTGAATCATTAATGGTGTGTGATCAGTAACCCAGCTATGCTGTTGTCTCTCAGCTAGTAATATCAACTGCATGATTTCATGGCACTGTTTATTGACAATTCCTGGATCTTCAATAATATAGTATTTTGATTGCCACAACTTTGCAGTTATGAAACTCTTTTTGTACATAGGCAGCTCTGTGTGTTGAGAGGAGGGGAGAATGAACAGAGGAGTTAATACTGATTGTTCAGTTTTAGCTTTGTAATACGGTACTTTAGTACACATTAAACGTGTTCTTGTGCCTTCAAGTAGTTTCTAACTTATGGCAACTCTAAGGTAAACCTGTCATGGGGTTTTCTTGGCAAGATTTGTTGTGTGTGTGGGGGGGTGGATTTGCCTTTGCTTTTCTCTAAGGCCCAGAGAGTGTAACTTGCCCAAGGTCACCCAGTGGGTTTCCATGACTAAGCAAGGATTTGAACCCTGGTTTCAAAAGTCATATTCAAGTGCTCAAACCACTACACCATGCTGGCTTTCATGCATTAAACTAGGTATTTATTGGTTGGGGGTGCTGAATGTGATTCATTAATTATTTAATTATTTAGTATTTTGTGTTTTCTCCAGTCCTGGGACTCAAGGCAGTTTGCAAAAGTTAAAACACATACAGCTAAAAAGTACTTGTCATACAAAGGTTAAAATATAATTATCAGTAGAATTAAAAGCAATTACTGTACAAGCATGCCCATTAAAATTGGAAAAAATTGACAGTACAGCACATTATTAAAAGTCGCTTTTATATGAGTCTTCAAAGGCTGGCTGAAACAAAAAAAGATAGAGAAATTAACTATTGAAGCTTTAACTTGAAACTATAGATAAATTGTTTGCCATGATTCTGATTATCTTATGAAAGCTGGTTTTCTTCAATAGTTGCACTGTGACTTTAAGCAGAAACAGTGTCAGCTGCTCTCCATGTAAATAACCAAAGGAGACACATGATAGAGAAACGAAATTGAGATTTGTTTAAGTATGTGCTTTAAATTGGCTGTTACAAAATAATGCCAAAATGCAAATAATGAAAGGCTAGACTAGAGGTGATCATATCTGTGATTTGGAACAGTTCTATGTTTGGGCACATTAGGGGCTTATGGGGGCATTTTTAACTATAAAAATCACATAGATGGTGGGAATATTGACATTTCCTGTTGCTCATGGTTCTTGGGGAAGGGGCTGTAGGGTGAAAAGTGGTTGGTGTGTGTAGATTTTTACTCATTTATATTTTCCTGTCAAAAATCATACCTTTAAACACCCTCCCATATGTATATATGATTGGAGCAGTTCTGTGTCTTAAATGCCTTTGTCATATACTTTGGTTCTAATTTTTGTCTTTTCATGAATATTATTTATGCTTTTAATAAACACTGTGGTAGAAATTTAATTTATAAACATTGTAGTAGATTTTTCTTAAAAACAAAGTGTCTAAGGTTGTGTGTGATCCTATAGTCTTATAACTTGCAATGAAAGGTAGGTTTCATAGTGCAAATTTAACATTTTACAGCAAATGAATCACGTAAAACAGTACTGATGTACATACTGATGTACGTCAGAGTAGTCAACAACAAGAACAA
This sequence comes from Gambelia wislizenii, assembly GCA_030847615.1. Lineage (NCBI taxonomy): Eukaryota > Metazoa > Chordata > Lepidosauria > Squamata > Crotaphytidae > Gambelia > Gambelia wislizenii. Next base: position 318,663,316 of record JAUMIR010000002.1, on the reverse strand, counting down.
CAACAACAAATCAGCCAAAAAAAAAAAAAAAACCATATGGGAAAAGTCAGAGTGTTTGTGGCCAACTAGAAACAACATCTCAGGCTCGGCCAAATTGATCACCAACAATGGTCCGCCCTGGCCTCACATCGGGAGGCATGGAGACGCACTATCCACAATGCTGCAGCCTTATTTGAGAACTCACGACGAACAAGTCTTGAAGAGAAACGACAACGCAGAAAGAATCACGACCCAAAAACATCACCCAAGGAGACCTTCTGCTGTGCTTTTTGCAACCGGACTTGTTTATCTCAGATTGGCCTTTTTAGTCATCAGCACGCTTGCAGAAAGCGTGGGATGAGTCCTTCCTGAATCTTCGTTTGCGAAGAAAAGCCAGAGAGAGAGAGACAGTTTTGCTAGACCAAGAAAATGATGGCTCTAGCTTCTTCTCTTAGGAAAAGTAAATTTAGAATGGAACTTCTCTGAAATAGTGCCTAAAGGAATTTGTGTGATTTTACGTGTGCTTCTATTGTCTTGCAAACAGATTCATTCCCCCCCCTTGTCTAATCGTGTGATCAACTTATGATTTCATTTCAGCAGGAATATTTATCATGAACAAGCTGTCATTGCCAATCACTTGAATGTCTTGAGATAGCTGGACACTAATCTCTTTTGCACCTCCACTTTTTTTTTTCTTTTGCGGGACTTTCTTGCAGTCAAAAATTCGCATGAACACTTTGCCTCATGCATTATTTCATCTGCATGGTGGAAATAAGTGTGATGTTCCATCCTACTACCATGCAGTATGCCACATAGTGCAAATACTGAAGCTATGTAGTGATAACAATTATAAGAACATATCCACCCAATGGGACTTGGGCTAAACTTATCATTCCACTGGTACTCACAGCAGAACTTTCCCCCCTTCTCCCTTAGTTTTTTGTGCTGTCTGAAGACCAGCTCCAGTGGGTTTTCCAGGCCCCAGAGGCGGTTTTAGAATTGCATGGGAACTGCAGTGAGGAGGAGAAATTGTTCCCCTCTGCATTCTGTTGGATACTGTCTTCCTGCCAGTGGAATGCCAGTTAGATACTGTCTGAACTAACCTTTAAGTGTGACAGATCCCCTCTCCGGGCTGGTCCCACAGTTCCAACCCTTGGGCTCCTGTCACTCACCGTGCCCCCTCAAGATCCCTCCCTGAATCAAGGACTTTGGCCTCAAGGTGATCCCTATATGGACCAGTGGATGTGTTATTCATTGGGTTCACTCTGGTAAGTGTGACTGGATTCTCTATAAAACTTAACAGGAACAGCCAGAAACAGACACAAAATAAATAAATAAACAAGTACACAGTTAGATCTCACATTAGCGCCTGAACTATTTAATCATTCACAACTCCCCCAAAACCTATTCAGTTTTCCCCCAACCCTGGCTGACTGTCCTATCTCTATTATACCTTTTCCCTACCTTTGTGCCATCTTTTGCCTATCTTCCTTCAGTCTTATCCCTATCTGCCTTCTATCAAAGACAAGCCTCAGTTTTGTATCCTTTCTCCCCCATAGCCCCCCCTTTATAGCATTCCCTGAGCTGTGATTGGCTGGCTCTAACTAGGCTTGCCCAGCTCCTCCCTTCATGACTTCTTGTTGTTATTATTATGCGCCTTCAAATCATTTCTGACTTATGGTGACCTTAAGGTGAACTGAACCTATCACAGCATTTTCTTGACCAGATTTACTCAGAGGGAGTTTGTCATTGCCTTTGTCTGTGGCTGAGAGAGTGTGACTTGCCCAAAGCCACCCAGCGGGATTTCAACCCTGGTCTCCAAAGTTGTAGTCCAGTACTCAAACTATTACACTATGTTGGCCATCTTCCCTTTGCAACTAGTAATAGTTTTACAGTAGGCCACCATATCCTCGACTTCAGATGGCATCTCTCCTCTCAGTGATTGTCTTAAAGCAGTAATGGACTGGATGAGGAAAAACAAATTGAGACTGAATCCAGACAAAACGGAGGTACTAACAGTTACAGGCCCGAAACCAGGTCTGGGAATACAACTTCCAGTCCTGGATGGAACTACACTCTCCTCCAAAGACTGTGTTCGCAGTCTGGGGGTGCTCCTGGACCCGACGCTCCAGATGTCTAATCAGGTAAATGCGACGGTCAGGAGTGCCTGTTATCAACTTCGGCTGATACACCAGCTGCGCCCTTGCCTGGAAACTAGGGACCTCGAAACTGTGGTACATGCACTGGTAACCTCCCGTCTGGATTTCTGTAATGCGCTCTACATGGGGCTACCCTTGTGCTTAACTCGGAAACTTCAACTAGTTGAGAACATGGCAGCCAGGTTGATTTCTGGTGTTTCCAGAAGAGAGCATATAACACCTGTGCTAAAAGCTCTCCACTGGCTGCCTATTCGTTTCTGGGCACAGTACAAGGTGTTGGTTATAACCTTTAAAGCCCTGCATGGTTTGGGTCCAACTTATCTCCGGGACCGCCTCCTTCCGTACGACCCTCCCCGCGCACTTCGGTCCTCTGGGAGGAATCTGTTACAGCCTATGAAAACAAGGCTGTCGGTGACGTCCCAGAGGGCCTTCTCCGCTGCTGCTCCCAGATTATGGAATGGCCTGCCGGACGAGATCCGTCTTATTAACACCTTAGACGGCTTTAAAAAAGCTGTCAAGACGGATCTTTTCCGGCAGGCCTTTCCTGAATAACTATCCCGGCCCAAGACTCGGTTGTCCTCCCTGAGCTGTAATCATTTTTTTTTTAAACCTATTGTATGTTTTAATATTTTTCTAATTTATATATTTTTAATTTACTGTATGTTTTTAATCTTTTATAGTTTAATATTATTTTAAGGGGGGGTGGGCTAGGGTACTGGGACTATGGAGTTTTTATATTGTAAGCCACCCCGATTGCGTTGCAGAGGGGCGGGATAGAAATAAAATTCTATTATTATTATTATATTATTATCCACTAATTCATTATCCATGGGACACAAAACAGTACACCTACCATAGAGTCTTCCTAGAAAATGCACCCTCTTTAGCCATTTTCTAGGTCCTCCAAGGCAATTCTGTGGTATTTTAAACTGGAAGTCCCATTATTTTCAATGGTGTTTGCTGTTATCCACAGTTTTCGGTATCCACGTCCCCCCCCCCCCCCAGAACCAATCCCCAGCGGATATGGGGTTCCTACTGTATAGTGATTTAGTGCAGATGAATGCTCAGTGCTACCACCTTGGTCTTTTCAAAGTCTGTGTAGGAAGTGTAACATTGACAAATGGGCAGCTTACTTTTCATATCATTTCTGGTTTCTGTGAGCCAGCTTGATAACTTACACTTAATTTATTGATGAGGATTACATTCTGCCGTTGACATAATCATTGATTATAAATATACTTTTACAGAAAGTCAAGTACAATGTTAAAAAATGGCTTGGACATTTGTGAAACTGGCTGGTAGAGAACGGTGGAATCTTAGGAAAAATGGCTTGACAAACATTCCCTTTTTGATCTCAATTTTTCTTTCTTTCTTTTTAAAATTAAGACCTAGATCAGTGTACAAATTTAAGCAGTACACTGGCATTGAGAAAGTGGCATGTCTGGATATGTTTGGGATAGCTTTCTGACTTTCCTTGTCTTTCTTTTCTGTTCTGCCTAGTATTTTGCATCCAAAAAACTGAAAACATTTTATTCTTATGAACATCCCAGTGAGTTTTCTTGCTTTGGAAAACAGTTTCCAGTGTAATTTAATTCCTAAAGTCTTTTCCCTCCTGGTGGTCCCAGGGCAAATGCTATCTGAGCTAATCTGGAAGGCATCTGACTGGGGTAGGATGCTCTAAAGCAGTGGCTCTTAACCTTTTCTTTACCAGGGACCCCCTTTAAATATCTTTTGTGGCCACATACCCACAAGACTTAAGCTTTAAAACCCTAATCATAACTGATAATAATAATAATAATAATAATAATAATAATACACCATCCATTAAACCATCCAGAGGTACTGGAGGGGGAAGGCTTTTCTCCTGCTTCTTCCTGCAAGTTTGTGGCTGGAGCAGATTTAATGGCAATGCACAGGCTAAGCCAGCCAGCCTGTGCCTGGGCTCCTGTATGTGGATGAGCCACTGCAGGGAGGAGGCGGGCTGAGCAGCCTTCAAGCCTTTGTGGGGCCCTGTGAGGACATGGTGGCCCCCTGGGGTTTCCGGACCACAAGTTAAGAGCCACTACTCTAAAGCAATGTTTCCTAAGCTATCATTTGGGGGAGTGACAGGATTCACTGTCCCCCCCCCCACATTTGCCAGAGTATAGCTATTTCTTTCTTTCCTGGAAATAGCAGACAGTGGTCTGCAGGCCAACACCAGTTCATGAACCACCACTTTGAGTAGCACTGCTCTAAAGAAACTTCACAAAAAGGCAATAGCAACATATGCTATAATACTTCATGGCTTAAATGTAATTGTTAATTTCAACCCATTGAATCAATGTACCCCTATTGAACAAAGAGGGACTTGGTAAGTCAGCATTTACCTAGTCTATTTAGGACTAACATTTGAGTTTAAGCCTACAATCTTAATTATCACTTGTGTGTATTCTTATGGCATCAAGTTTACAGTATATCATGATAGATGTGCTATGGAGTAATCTTACATTTTGGAAGATGGATGATTGACCACTAGTCTGCTAGCATTGTTTGACTAAAATTTAGTGGCATAGTTTTTAAAAGGTTGAAACAGGAACTAGCTAAATTAAGTCATTTCATCCTTAGTACTACATCTGGAAAAGTAAATATTATTTGGAATTAAGTCTTATGAACTTCGTCATGATTAGACAGCTGATATGTACAAGTCTGTGTATATGCCCAGGGTGGACTAATAAATAAGATTGTTTGGATCAAATATTGCTTGGTTTGTGCCAACAAAATACCAGTCTGTTAGCAGGTTTTGCTTTAGATCAGAGTAAGTTGCTTGCTCAACAATGCCAGAAATACTTTATGAAACGGTAAGTTAGTTGGTGAGCCATCATGGTATAGTGGTTTGAGCGTTGGACTATGACTCTAGAGTTCATGGTTTGAATCTGCTCAGCAATGGAAACACACTGGGTGGCCTTGGGAAAGTCACACTCTCTCAGCTGCAGATGAGGGCAAAGGCAAGCCCCCTCTGAGCAGATCTGTCCAAGAAAACCCTGTGATAGGTTTGCCTTAGGGTTGCCATAAGTCAGAAACAACTTGAAGGCACACAACAAAAACAAACTTAGTTGACATATTCTTGCCTATAAAATGCATGGCATCCCTTGTAGGATTCCAGTGTATCTTTTAATCTTTGTCATGTATGTACTGTATGTTTAAAGTGTGCAGAGTTTTCATTAGCCATTGTATGATGAGTGGACAGGTATACTTGAAATGAAATACATTGCTTTGTTTGCTTGACTGCCATTTGGTTATTTTCATTTTGTGTTGGGTATAAGCTAAATCTTGGGCAAGGGTTAGTGTATATTGCCAAGTGTGTTACCTGGATGAATGCTGGGAAAAGGTACCAGTAGCTGGAAGGAATCAGTTGTAAAGTCCAACCCAGTTTGTAGTCTTAAGTGGCACTCCAGATAATGGTAGTGTTGAGGAGCAGTGGTTAATAGTTCCAGCTACTGAAAGCTGACATCCCTTTCTCCTCAGGCCAATTAATTATGTCTCCATCACTTGAAGATTAGATTGCAGGTATGGTTTATTGCAGTGTGCTCTCTTATGAGCAGAGGTTAATCAGTGATGAAAGCTGTCTTGGGAAGGTTCTGTTCATTGTATTGATTAATTATCTGGTTTGTACAAAAGCATATTGAGAGGTAATTGCAGTAATAAAATAGTCACTGAAGAGGCTTGTGTGAGTCTGTCTACCCTAAAGTAGCACTGTTTTAATTGGCCACAAGTGACATTGTTGGAGGTTTATTTTGTTTTTAATATAACGTTTTAAGTAGTCTTGTCTTTTTTGTACTATTCCCATCTTATAAGACTGAGGCAAAAACAGAAACTGTTTTTCTTTACTCTTCTGCTTTGGTTTGTTCTTGTCTTTATCTCCTAGAGAAATTCTACCTTTTCTTGCTGTTTTCTTTTAGATCAGGCATGGAAATTATGTAGCCCTTCAGATGTTGTTGGTCTGCAACTTCCAGCATTCCTCACCATTGTCTGTATGGCTAGGACTGCTGGTGTTTGCTGTCGTAAGAACATCTGGAGGGCCACATGATTTCCACTCCTAATTTCAACCATGCTAATTGCTGGCTGCTATGTTCTTGAAGTTTGGCCCTCCCACCCTTCCTACAGACAGAAAACCAGATCTTTCAGTCTTCTGGCTAGTGGAGACAATCTCTTACATAGCATGTAGACATGACTTCTGAAAAATCTGTTCTTTCCTGTGTATGTATAGGTATATCAGAAATACTGTAATATTTTCTTCTTTTATGTTTAGTCCAGTAATTTCCGAACCCTCTGCCATAGGAGGAATGCCATTGAGTAGCCAGGAACACATGAAATAAATGTTTCTTTGAATGTAAAGCTCCACAGGAAGGTCTGCCAGCTCATTTTCTCCCCAGTTTACTGTGTTGGCCCTTTCTCCTTCTGGTAAGACACCACAGGAGACTGATAGTGGTGCTGCATCTCTTCATCAGATGTGTCATGCTTAGAACAGTAACTGAAATAAAATTAGTTTTTTCCCCAAACTATACTTTTGTGTGTGGGAGGAGGTTTGCTGAGTGGGAATTTAATAATTCTTGCTTTTTTGGGGGGGGGGGCATATAAGTAAAATATGCATTTAAACTAATTTGGGGAAAAGAGCACCTCAGCTTTTTCACTGTTGATCAGCTTGCTTTCATTTCATTTTTGTGTTTCATTTTTCAGGAAGTGTTAATGTTAATGTTTTAACAGAAGTTTTCTGTTAATAGGAGACTGTAGAAGGAAAAGGAAAGCAGGTGGCTAAATTGGTGAAACAGGTTGTTCCATAGCAGTCACAAACAAATGGATCTGCTTGCTGGAAGGAAACGAGAGCAGTTTAAAGCCAAACAAAACAAGCGTCCAGTTAGATGGTGAGGCAGGACGTAGTCTTTTGTTCTGTGTTTTGCAGATCTGATTTCCAAAAGTTACCATATCTTGTTCTTTCCTAATAGTTTATTGACCTGCATGCAGTCTTGAGAAATTGGGCCAGTATGGAAAGCCTTTTGGACCACTATAAAAGCTAAACTCCAGGTTTCAAGTAGCCCCTTTAGAAATCAGAGACATAGTATAAGTTAATCTCTGAGATATACCAGGACTGAATAATTGAAATAAGCCCAAAACATAAATTGTATTCACTTTTAGAGCAGTACAGTTGGCCTGCTGTATCCACATGTTCTGTATCCACGGATTCAACCAACCACGGCTAAAAAATAGGGGGGGGGGATACCAAAAAACCAACCTTGCTGTTTGCCATTTTATATAAGGGACACCATTTGACTACACCATTGTATAGAATAGGACTTGAGCTTCCGTGGATTTTGGTATCCACAGGAGGAAAGGGATCCTGGAACCAAACACCAGAGGATACTGAGGGCCCACTGTAGTCTGCTAAACCTTTTATTGATTTAAGTGGTGGATCTGAGAGTTAAAGGTACATGTCAGGTTATTTTTGCTTTTGTTTTGTTTTTATGAAAAAGAAGATGGCCTTTTTATCTAACAGTGCTGTAACTTGAAATTTAACAAGCATGTTACTTTCCACTTTAGTATCACAAAAAATCAGTTTTGAGATTTATTTATATTTAATCAGGCTAATTAAATAAAAGGCAGATGATTAAGCCTGCTGTGGGCAGAAAATGGATCAAGATCCACTGACAGATTTCCAGTGATCTGCAGTAGGTCACCAGGCATTTCTAACCCCTATTTGTTTATGGTGCAGTCATGACAACAAAATAGAACAAAAAAATTAAGCTGTGCTGAAATCCAGAAACCTTGGTTGAAAGAAAGATGTTTTTTGTGTAAAAGGAGTTGTGCACATGTTCCACTTGTGGTACAGTACTGAAAATCAGTTCCTTAGAAGCACCTTCTTCTTCAGCCTTGTGTCCCTCTTCCTGCACTGTCTCTGGCTCCAGTTGGTGACTCTCAACAGTTATAGTGCAAAGCAAAGTTCATCCAGCCAGCCTGAACTTTTTGTAGAAGGTGGTATTTTAAGTTTCTATTTTCTTTAATGCAACATAAGGAACCTGAAACAGTGTACTCGATCCCTTCCCATTTGTTTAAGAGCATATAACCACCATGAAAGGACTTTATTTGAAAGGAAAGGAATCTTAGTCATTTTAGTGAATGGGTTGCTAAGCCTGCTTTTGAAGGAAGAAAACTCTGATGTGGAAAATGCATCAAGGGAATTGTCTTCTGTTGTCGTAAACAGCAAACATCAAGAAAAGCACTGCAGCCTCAATGTAGTTCTTGGCAGAGTCTCTGATAAAAAGATGAAAAACATCTTCCATATCCTTCTACATGAAAGCCAGACTTTTTGTGAGAGGTAGGGAGGTGTCTGTTACCTTTATATAGGCATGTCTCAGTTAATGAAAGCTCCTGACGATGGAAGCTTTTTAAATGTAGGCTTTCGGGCATAAATGGCTAGAAGCATCTTCCCATTCTTCCCACTTGGTGGAAGAGAAAAGCCTCCCAGTGCCACCAGCTCCCTCACCAGGCTTGAACCTGTAGTGATGAATCAGCTCCTTATTTGTATTGAGGGATTGGACAGGAGACTTAACTCTAGGTTGGTAACAAAGGTTTACTGGAACTAAAACATATATGTAGAGCAGATTAACTCTGTCTGTGCAGAGAGACAGAGATGGGAGCTGGCTGTAGGAGATTTCTAAAGCCCCCCTCCCAGTTCAGTAAGGTATAAGTTAACCCTTTGTGTTCTGGTTACTCAGCTTGAGATCTTCAACAGAGTCCTCAGAGAATTGTGTTTATTTAGGTTGCTACAAAAAAGAGCCAGCGCGGCTATAGTGGTTTGAGCATTGGACTGCGACTCTGGAGACCACAGTTCGAACCCCTGCTCTACCATGAAAACCCACTGGGTGACTTGGGGCAAATCATACTTTCTCCTCCTCAGAGGGGAGGGGAGAGGCAAACCCTCTCTGTATAAATCTTCTTGTGACAGGTTTGCCTTAGGGTCACCATGAGTCAGAAATGACTTGAAGGCACACAATAACAACAAGGTTGTTACAATGAGATGCTACATGATAAAAAAAGAAAAAGCCAAGGTAGATGTCCATGCATTTTGAAAGAACCCTTCAAGTGGTCTCAGGAAGGTTCAAAATGTTTTGGTTTACTTATGCAAGTCTTACTTGACCTGGTTATTTCATTTTGCATGTGTTTATTTTTAGTTTTGAATAAAAAGTTCCTGAAACATGTTGAATAGCTCTTCTTTTTTTGTAGTATGAGAACATATCCCTATTCTATCTTATTTCTGCCTCTGGTACCAAATTTTCTGTTGAAAGAAGTAATGTCCTGGAACACACCTACTTTGTTAACTGAATTATACCTGTATAATAAATCATCTAATTGTAAGGAAGTTATTTGAGTTTGTAGTCAAGTTAAGAACTCTCTTCATAGTACAGTATATTGATAACCTATGTGTTAATGAAACGTTGTGAACATTGTTTAAAACATAAGTTTTAATACAACCTCATTATTTTAACATACGTCAGTCAAAAACTTTGAAGCTTCTTGACCTCCAAAATACTTTTGCAAACATGGAAAAGATACTACATTGATTTAAATATTAATTTTGTCTGCTTATACACTTGAGACTAGGGTTTGGTCCCCCTCTTGGCCATGGAAACTTACTGGGTGACCTTGGGCAAGTCACACTCTCTCAGCCTCAGAGGAAAGCAAGGTCAAGCACCCTCTGAACAAATTTTACAAAGAAAACCCCATGATAGGTTTGTCTTATGATTGCCACAAGTCAGAAATTAATTGAAGGCACACAACACCAACAGTACACATGATATTATAGGTTGGGTCCTCTTGTATATATAAGATACCTTCTTCTTGTGGAAGGTTGGTCATTGGAACATTAGTTTTCATTACAACATTACATAGCACAAGTGAAACTAAATCCAGAGAGGATGATCTCTTGTGAGCAAATGTTTTTGGAAGCTTGAGAACTGTTATCCCAGTCTCCCAAGTTAAAGGATCAGGAAGCAGATAGCAGTAATAAATGACCAGTTCTAACTATGGAGGGAAAATAAGAAATGGGTTTGTCTGTGGTTCTGTGTTAGGATTGATGCTTTTTTACTGTTCACAAGTGAACTAGAGTTAACAGTGAGGTGGCTGAGTTTGTGGATGACACAAAATTATTGAATGTGGTAAAACTAAAAAGGAATTCTGAAGAGCTCCAAAAGGATCTCCAAACTGTGTAAAAGGCCATTAAAAAGGTAAATAAGGTTCAGGGTAAGCAAGTGTGAAGTGATGCACGTTGGGGCAGAAGCACCTGCAGTATTTTCAGATATATGTTGATGGGGTCTGAATAGGAAAGGGATGCTGAGATGTCTAAGTAGGAAAGGGATCTTAGAGTTGTTATGCATAATTCAATTAAAAGTTGATTGTGCTGCAGTGTGAAAACGTCAAATTACATGTTAGGGACCCCTAAGGAAGTGATCGAAAATAAAAATGCAATGTTATAGTGCCCTTTTTTTTAAATCTGTGCTGAGAGCACATTTGGACTATAACATACAGGTCTGGTCACCACATCTTAAAAAGAATTTTGTAAACCTGGAAACAATGCAGAAAGGGGCATCCGCCACTTGTGAAAGCAGGTGCACATGCTATTCTTTGAATTCAAGCCCTACTGTTTTCACATTGTTGTTCAGGCTTTTTATTTTCCCAAAACACAAAATTGTTCTCAGTTAACAGTGGCAGTATAAAGTGGATTTTCCATTTCTATTATATTACTGTAAAGAGCAGCAAGCTTATATTTTGGATTTTCATTCTGACTCTCTAAAAATGATCAAAATGAGTGCAATGTGTATAGCAATTTAACATCTATACCTGTCATCTAGAAAATATTTTTTTATTCATATTTCAGATTCTACAGTAATGTAGTAGTTCAACATATGGAGGATATATTTGCTGTTAAGCAGAATGTTTATCATAGAAACTGTCAAAGAAGTATGGTGAAATGTCTTTTCATCACCATCTGGAGCTTGATAAGGTTCCTTTGAAATTAAGCAGAAAATAGTGTCACGATGATTGCAATTGTATCATGTTGCCTTGGTATTATGTTACTTCCCTTTTATAAAGAAAGGAACAGAGTACTGTAACTTCTGTACTGTTTATTCTAGTGGCTTTACCATGTCACATAGCAAACACACAGAAAGAGTTTTTTGCATCTGGAGATTGCATATACAGTTGTCCCTCCGTATCCACGGATTTGATGTCCACAGATTTAAGTATTCACGGCTTGAAAATATTCTTTAAAAAATAATAATCCAAAAAGCAAACCTTGATTTTGCTATCTTATATAAGGGACACCATTTTGCTATGCCATTGCAGATAATGGGACTTGAAAATTCACGGATTTTGGTATCCATGGGGGGGTCCTGGAACCAAACCCCAGCAAATATGGAGGGACAACTGTATACATTTTGTTTCATAAATGTAGGAACCTTGAGTAGTTAAATTGGGGGGAAACTGGTATTAGCTCAGTTCTGCTCCCAAATAAAAACACATTTGCTCAAGGATATTATTATTATTAACCTGTAGGAAACATGAAGGTGAGAAATGTTTAGTCCAGTGGATATCTGAAGCAGAACATCTGCTACTCTTTGCCATACATGTGGACATTCCAATAAAATAGGAAAGTAATTTAGTATCAACCCTAATACCTGTATTGTAAGTGTTCTCCATATACATGTACGATGTACAGAAAGTCACCCGGCATCTGATTTAGATTTCTTCTTTCTGCCATAGTGTAGAGCTGTGAATATGGGATCAGTGAATAAAAAAAGAAATGGCTAAATTGAATTTAACCCACTGTCTGGTTTAATGGAGTTGGATATCCACTATTGTTAGAAACACTGGTCTGAAGTTTCAACTCTGAGGATGATCTCCAAATTGCAGTCTCTTTCTGCTCTCTTCTGTGTTATTTTTTAATAGTTAAATTACCCTGTCAACATAATGGTTAAGATGACAAGGTGGTTAGTATTGATTAAGCCCCTATAAGGGGAGTTGGCAATTAACCTGCAGTTGAACATGAGAAGCAGCTGTGTGTGTGAGCACAATACCAGAAGAAAGGAGAAACCCTCCACTGTCTTTTAAAAACTCATTTATGCTACCGTAGTTCCTTCATAGCCTGAATTCCCCCTAATTCTGTGTTGGTATCATACATATTATGTACTTCCATTACCACAGAAATCATATTGCTGGGACATTTTGTTGTTCTGCCTTTTGACTACCTCTGCCTCATTTGTTGGAGCTGAAAAATGTCTTTAAAAAAATTATTACCACTGTTGGATTACCATAACAATATATTCTGCAGTTCCAATTGCACAGTGTATAATGTAATCTGTTAATACATTTTAATCCAGCCCCATTTATATTCTTTAATACTTCTCTCTCCCCTTTCCTCCCTCCCTCCCATCCCCCAGGAAAAAAGTTTTAATTTCTAGTTCATTTTTTTTCATGTGGAAGGTAGTTTTGGCTGTCTCATTTACATTCTCGCACCCCTCTCTCTTAGCTGAAAACTGACTTTTGCTCTGTTTCAATGCAGGGATCAATTGTTAGATTTCTGAGCACTGCTGGAAATGGAAACTGTTTCTTGAGAGTGCTTGGTCACCAGAGAAAAGTGGAATGGAAGGAAATATGGAAAACATTGCTCTGGAGGCTACAAACTGCTGTTGCGCCTATATTACTATGATGTGAGGCTATCCATTAGAGATGCACATTTGCAAAACTGCTGAGGCAACTTGAGGATTTCCATGTGATGATTCAGTGGAAATGAATCTGACTCACATTGTAAGCATCTATTAAACTAGAACATATTAACAAGGAAAAATGAGACTAGATTCCACAGCTACCATTTATGGGTGGGAAAAAGTGCATTGGGAGGTTGACTATAGAATTACTCTAAATTAACTTTGAAAAATACATCTGAACTTTCTCACCATGCACAATGCCATTTTGTGTAGTTCATCCAGCTTGCTTTGCTCCCTAGAGTGATACATATGAATTCAAGATGCCTAAATAACATATTCCCCACTTTCATTTAATTTTGGGAGATTTTAAGTGTGTAAATTTTGTGTATGCATATTATGTTATGCACACTCATATACAGATAAACTGCCTTGCTTGACCCAAACAATCTTAAACACTTCTACTCAGAAGTAGGTTCCACTATGTTCATTGAGTTTTATTACCACCCCAATGACTACCAGGTGCTGGAGGCTATATTTCAGAGGAAGGAACTGGCAAAACCGCCTCTGAATTTTCCTTGCCTAAGAAAACACATTGAGATACATGGGGTTGTGACTTGAAGGCAGATGTGTGTACGCATGTGCATGCATGCACACACACATGCGAGAAGTGGAGGGAATGACAAACAAGCAGTCATTCGCTGAAACAAAACTTTGCTCACATGACGCCCTCGATGTGAGGGCGAACCAGCCATTATAAATTAGTCTTCCAAAATTTCATATGGTGCACAGGTAGGCCATGTGGCAATAAATCTTTGCTTGAAATAAAATAACACAGCAGTGACCTTGCCTTTTTATACTTCCCCTTTCCCACCCTTAGATTTTATGTCAGGTTCTCTGCTAATGCAGTGACCATCCCCTGCCACTTTATTTTGGGAACTGTCCACAGCCATTTCTGTATTTTATTATGCTGACTTTATTTTGGGAACTGCTCATGTAAGTTTGGCTCTTGGGATTGTAAAAATGTAGTAAACCAGTAGGGATCCACATTGTTATTCCACATAATGTTTGCTTTAATTTGCAACAACAGCAACTTTAACATGACAATCTGTTTAATTGTGTTTTAATATAACATTAATGCCATTCTAACTTCCTTTTTGGTTGTCACAAAGGTCAGAATTGTGTTCTGACTGCACAACAACTGAATGATCTGCAAAGTCCACCTTTTCATGGCGGCAGCCCCTTCCCCAACATGGCAGTTTCTGTGTCCATGTAGAGTGGGCAGAGCAGCAGAGAGGCAGCCAGCTATTTTCCTTTACCTGGACATACAGCAATGGCATCATCCTTAAGGACCTTTGGAGGACCCTCCCTGCAAAGTCCCTGAAGATGCCTGTCTCACTGTGTCCAGCACATAGTTCAACTTGTAGCATTGTAACTCACTATGTCAACCAATGTTACGGTATTACTTGAAACGTGATTAAGTAGCTTATCATATTAAAACAACTACCAAATTAAAGAAATTTAAAATGACACTTTGAAATTGTGGGGTTTTTTAAACAAAATTCTCACCAGCAAATGAAAGCAACTACTATGTGGAATAGCAATGTGCAAACGTGCTGGTTACCTATATAGCCAGGTGCATCTCTGTTGCTCCCCGCATTCTCCACCAGCATGTAAATGATGTTCAGGGGGGCTGTACTAGGAATCATATCATAGCTATGTGCTAGAGATGTTGCCAGATGCAGGAGTTCGGCTGTTACACATTTTACTGTCTGCTTTTTAATTCATGTGGTAGGTAGTCCTGAGTCCCAGGGCCTGTCTGTATGAGCCCCCCCAAAACAGATTGCTCCTCAATAATGTCAAATCACAGCAGCTGCAATTTGTCTTAAATGTGTGGTTTTTTTGCCCCCCATAATCTTTGCAGATGCGGGGAGGGGGAAGAGGAGGAGAGAGCCCTCCTCCCTTCCCCAATCCCTGTGATGATGGCACCAAAAGTGCCCCGGGGCGGGGGAAGAGGAGGAGGGAGCCATCCTCCTTTCCCTGATCCCTGTGACAGCAGCACTGAAAGCACCCATGTGGGGAGGAGGAGAGGAGGAGGGAGCCATCCATCCTCCCTTCCCAATCCCCATGACAGCAGCAGTGAAAGTGCCCATGCGGGGGAGAAGAGGAGGGAGCCATCCTCCTTTCCCCAATCCCTGCAACAGCAGCACTGAAAGCACCCATGGGGGTGGGGAGAGGACCCAATCTCCATGATGGCAGCTCTGAAAGTGCCCATGGGGGGGGGAAGAATAGGAGGGAACCATCCTCCCTTCCCTGATCCCCGTGATGGCAGCACCAAAAGCACCTGTGCGGGGGAGAGAGGAGGAGAGAGCCATCCTCCCTTCCCCGATCCCTGCAATGGCGGCATCAAGAATGCCTGCGGGAGGGGGGGCAAGAAGAGGAGAGAACCATCCTCCCTTCACCTCTTCCTCCTCCCTGGGGCTGCCCTCCGCCCTGTCAAAAAATTGTAAAGTGCAGATCATGCCTGTGCTCTTCCGACCAACCAGAGGGTCCTTTCTTTCCCCTCCAGACTGCGCAACAATTTGCGTGGTTGTCTTAATGGTCGGGGTGTGCATTTCCCTCAGTTTTTTTTAAACTCTGGGAAAAACCGCAAAGGCTTTTCCCTTGAACCTTTTGCCATTTTTGGCCCCCCTCCTTCACAATATGGCAAAACAACACGGATTGCCATTAGGAGAGGTCGTCTTCTCCTTGCATCCGTGAGAAGTATTTTTACCGTTTAGACAGCCTCCCAGTATTGAGAGAGATAATGTGATGCAAATTAAATATGTATATAACTTTGCTGGTGGGAAAATGCAGTTCCTTCCTCTAGCTACCACTATCCCTAATGTGCTTTGAGTTCTAAGTAGGTTCTGAGCCCTCATGAACAGAAGGGTTCCTTTCATTTACAGAAGGTATTGTGATCCAGTGGAAGATTCTGCTGGAGGAAGATCATGGAGTCCTCCCAATGTCACTTCTTGAGCCATTCCAGATGGACGATGACACCCCAGAGAAGCTTCTTTGGGCTGCAAAAGAGGGGAAGAATTGACCAAAACCGTCTCTATGTATCAGTGAAATCTTGATGAGCACCACTCTGGATCCAGTCCTTTGAGTGCTGGATGAATGTGATACTCCTCCAGTGAAAGTGCGCCCCTGAGGGCCTATGTGGGATTCTTGTGATAAAGGTATAATAACAGATCAGGTCTATCCCAGACTCTGAGATTTCTGGGCCAGAATCTAAAATCCAGTGCCACCAGTGCTGTTATTATTAAGCCTAATACATTAAGCATTAACAACTGTTTTGGAGAGTGTGTCATTCTAATAAAAACATCTTTTTTGTTTTTGTTTGGAACATGATAAGGAAAATGTATGTACACTCATTTTCAAAGCAGTGGTCTTATCCTAAAAAGAGGAGGTAGCCCCTGAGACCCTCAAGTGTGCATGACTGGCCAGTAAGTAATCCCCAGAAGAGGCACTTTAGTTGCCATTCAGGATAAGAGAACACCTAAGTAAAAGGGAGCAAAGGAAATAGTCCAAGTTTTTGTTGTTGACATCCCTTAGATTGTTAACATCAAGTTGACTTTCGACTTATGGCTATCCCACGAATGAGAGACCTTCAAGTCAACTTAACATCAACAGTCCTGCTCAGGTCTTGCAGACTCAGGGCTGTGGTTTCCTTGCTTGAGTCTATCCATCTGCAGTGCCATCTTCCTCTTTTCCTACTGCCTTCCACCTTGCCAAGCATTATTGCCTTTTCTACTGAGTTATGTCTTCTCATGATACGGCCAAAGTATGACAGTTTCAGTTTAGTCATCTTGACTTCCAGGGAGAAGCTTTATCTGCATTGGCTCAGGGACCTTGGAAGATCTTGAGGCCATAAATAAATGAATGAATGAATGATAAAAGGAGTAGTTGCTTTTTTAAGGGCTAAACCCTCAGAGTAACATACAAAGGAAGAAATAAACATAAACATTTCCATGTCAGCAACTGTTGCAGTACCCTTTCGGTGCTAAATGTTATTACCAGTTGCATATCCCTTATCTGAAATGCTTGGGACCAGAAGTGTTCTGTATTCCATATTTTTTTCTGATTTGGAATACTTGCATATACATAATCATAGAATTGTAGAGTTGGAAGAGACCACATGGGCCATCCAGTTCAACCCTCTGTCACGCAGGAAATCACGATCAAAGCATCCCTGACAGATGGCCATCCAGCCTCTGTTTAAAGACCTCCAAGGAAGGAGACCCCACCACGCTCTGAGGGAGTGTGTTCCACTGCCGAACAGCTCTTACTGTCAGAAAGTTCCTCCTAATGTTGAGGTGGAATCTCTGTTCCTGGATCTTGCATCCATTGCCCCGTGTTCTACTCTCTGAAGCAGCAGAAAACAAGCTTGCTCCATCCTTAATGTGACACCCCTTCAAATACTTAAACAGGGCTATCATATCGCCCCTTAACAGTCTTTTTTCCAGGCTAAACATACCCAGCTCCCTAAGTTTTCCTCATAAGGCATGATTTCCAGACCTTTCACCATTTTAGTCACCCTCTTCTGGACACACTCCAATTTGTCAATCCTTTTTGAATTGTGGTGCCCAGAACTGGACGCAGGATTCTAGGTGAGGCCTGACCAAGGCAGAATAGAGTAGCACTATTACTTCCCTTGATCTAGACACTATACTTCTATTGATGCAGCCCAAAATCGCATTGGCCTTTTTAGCTGCCGCATCACACTGTTGACTTATGTTCAACTTGTGGTCTGCTAGGACTCCTAGATCCCTTTTGCATGTAGGACTTTTTCGGACAAGCTAATTGTAACGCTAGCAGCCTCGCCACGTTGCGAGGCTGCAGCATTGCAGGGCGTCCCTTTCGGATGACGCCCGTCCCTGCCGGTACTGTTGCAGTACCGCAGGGACATTTGACTGTAATATTTTGGCGTGGCGAGGCTGCTAGCGCTACGTGGTGAGGCTGCTAGCGCTACAATTAGCTTGTCCGAAAAAGTCCATAGTCTCATTCAGCCAGGCCTCTCCCATCCTGTATCTATGCGTTTTGTTTTTCTGCCCTAAGTGCAGTACCTTTACATTTCTCCATATTGAATTTCATTTTGTTAGCTTTGGCCCAGCTCTCCAGTCTATCCAGGTCATTTTGAATTTTGATCCTGTCCTCTAGGGTATAATGAGACCTTGGAGATAGGACACAAGTCTAAACACAACATTCATTTATGCCTGATGTAGACATTATATACATAGCTTGAAGATAATTTTATGCACAATATTAATAATTTTGTACATGAAACAAAGTTTGTGTACATTGAACCATCAGAAAGCAAAGGCTATCTCTTCTGTTTTGAACAAAGCATAGTGACATCCAGAGTTGTGCTTTTTGGGTTCAGTTTAACTTGAAGACATTTGGTTTCATTTTTCAGAAAACACTTATGTACCTGCCTCCTTAAGAGTGCAGTTCTGGCATATGCTGAGTAATCTTGAGGGCAAAGGGATTGCTGAGAAATAAAGATCCAAACACCATTTCCCAGGATCTAATCCTTTAGCAGCAGGTGGGGCAGTAAGGGCTATATGAAAGCTTATATTGTCTATGTCAGAGGATCTTAATCATTTCTTTACCAAGGCCCCCCTTTAAATATCTCTTGTTGCCGTGGTCTACCAAGACGACTCAAGAATTTAAACAACAACAACAGTAATAATAAATAAAACACTGAACCATCAACAATTACACTGTTCATTAAACATTTCCCCAGAGGCACTTCTCCCACTTCTTCCAGCTAGTTTGCAGGTAGAGTGGATTGAATAGAAACACGCAGGCCTAGCCTGCTAGCCTTTGCCTTGGCTCCTGTCACCTGGCCACTGCTGTGGGAAGGAGGTGGGCTGAGCAGCCTATAAGTTGTCACGCCTTCAAGGACCCCTGTGAGGACACTGCGGACCCCTGGGGGTCCACAGACCACAGGTTAAGAACTATTGGTCTGTGTAATTCAGGGATATAGACATGCTATTGGAAAATTAAGTTATCCATATAGCATTTGCTAAGATAGATCTGCTACATAGTGGAGTGACAGAAGAAGCTAACCCAGATCCAAATACATCCTCTTAAATACATCCTACCAAACGAAACACCTTCTTCTTAGCTTGACAAAAATGCATGTATTTCACAGATCAAGCACTGTCTGTAAGAGCACCAACTTCACCTAAGTTGGAAAGATATATCAGACAGAACTAAACTGCAGTAGAAAAAGAAATTCAGCCCATATATTGATGAATAGTAGATGAGCAATTTAAGAAATAAATAAATCCAAAAGTAACCAGCTAGTCCGTGAGAGAAAATGAAATCCACTGTTGGCTAATACTTTTATTAGGACCAACCAAAATCCACAAAAGTATGCAAAAGTGTCTTAGTGGAAACTCTTCTGGAGTGATCCTCACAATTATGAAACATGTGCAAGAGAAAGGCAAATACAGTTGTTAGTTTGTTGTTATATGTTTGTAATGTAATAAACAGTTAATTATATAGACAAAAAACTTCATGATATACTGCAGATCCAGCTTTACTTAACAGTAAAAACCACATGAAAAGCAACTTTTTCTTCTTGAAGCAAAGCAAACTCCTCCTTAAAGCTAACTCAGCTGTTCTTGAATCCTTCTCAAAGTGAAATCGGTTATTCTTGAATCCTTGCCAAACCTTATTCAATCAGGTTGTGGGTGGTATAAAGGCACTGATCCTGTCTGATCTTGGAAGCTAAATAGCATCAGCCCCGGTTAGTACTTGTATGGGAGACTGCCAGGTGCTGTAGGCTGTATTTCAGAAGAAGAAACTTGCAAAACCACTTCTGAGTATTCCTTTCCTAAGAAAATCCTATGAAATTCATGGCGTCACCATAAGTCAAAAGACAACACACACACACATATACTGATCCCCTGTCTGTTGGAGGAGCTGTTGTTTACATTCTGCAGTGGGAGGGCAGTTTGCCACTATTTGCCATAATCTGCGGATTCTGTCCAATAGGCTTAATATCAGTTAGGTAACACGATGGATGAACAAAGTAATCTTTGCCAAACTTGTCTTTTATACACTTACTGGAATGTAAGTATTCTGAAGTCAACTGTGAGACCATCTGTCTGACAGCTGAAGCTTGGCCAAAATTGGGATAGTGATCCCAAGCACACCAACAAATCTACAACAGAATGGCTGAAGAAGAAAAGAATCAAGGTGTTGCAGTGGCCCAGTCAAAGTCCAAACCTCAATCCAGTTGAAATGCTGTGGTGGAACCTTAAGAGAGCTGTCTGTAAACAAATGCCCACAAACCTCAATGAACTGAAGCAACATTGTAAAGAAGAGTGGGCCAAAATTCCTCCACAACAATGTGAAAGACTGATAAATTCATACAGAAAACGATTACTTCAAGTTGTTGCTGCTAAAGGTGGTTCTGCAAGCTATTGAATCATAAGGTGTACTTAGTTTTTCACACATGGCTTCTCCATTTTGTCTTTAGTTTTGTTGAATAAATCATGACATGGTGTAATATGCCATGTGTTGTTGTTCATCTGAGGTTGTATTTACATAATTTTAAGACCTGCTAAGGAACAGATGATTATTATTATGTCCTGATATGTAAAACCATAGAATTCAAAGAAGGTGTGCTTTCTTTTTCACATGACTGTAGGTGAAAAGATCCCTGCAGTTACCCTCCTCTCTTAGGAATCTGTTTGAACTAATAATTTCCTCAGTTAATAATAGGTCACAGGTGGGTCTTTAAAGTGCCCCCCCACCTCTTAGGGTAACATCCTGTTTTTCATCTTTTTCATTTATTTCCTGCCTTTCTCTCAATAATGAGATTCAAGGTGGTTAACAGCATATTTAAAACAATGCAGATTAAAACTAATGCAGAACCTACAATAAAAGTATAAATATAAAATTATTTTTCAAACAATTTATAAACTAGAAAACATTAAAATTTAAAATTCATTAAAAGATTACATGCAGACCCTAAAATCAATACCACACAGTATTAAAAACCCACTCCCATCAGTTTCTAAAAATCTGATGGCATACAAATGATTTAATTTGCTAACAAGAGGAGAGCAAGGACAGGGCCATCCTGGCCTCCCTAGGGAGGGAGTCTCAAAGTCTGGGAACAGCTATCAAGAAGGCTCTCTCCCTTGTCCCCACCAAACATGCCTGAGAAGGTGGAGAGAAGGCAAGAAGGGAGATAGGGTCCTTCAAATAGCCTAGGCTCAAGCCATATATACGGTACTTCTTAATTCTCCACCGGTATTGGTGTATTTTTGTTGCAGTGGAGGTTAGATCATTTAGTAACAAAATTGGTAAGCCACTTGTTCAGCATTGTGCTGACAGGTAACACCTTGGTGCCAAGATTTGAAACCTGTCTTATGAGTCAGTGGTGTGTGCCTATAGCGCTGTTTATTGGCAAGAGATGTAAATCTCCTGCGAAATTTAAAAAATGACTGAGCTGAATTATCAGATGCTAAATAATCATGATAATAAAAATTCTGTCTATCACCTTCACCGGCCACTTCACAGAACATTTGATTTAGCAATTTTCCACATTTCCTGGAATATATTGTCCTGTCCTGTCACTTCCACTGTGATGGATTTGACATTGTAGAATCAGATAGGTTCCATTTGGCAGCCATGAAAGTAATTGTATAAACATTTGGCAAATAGTGAAATATTATACTGTGTGGGGATGCATGTAGGGATTAATTTTTAAATAAAGGGAATGTTGTATTACTGTGACCTTGCACACTCATTTCTTCATAATTTAGCAAACAGACTCTTATTTTGCTTGAGAGATTTATTCTGGTATCTTTTTGCTAAAATAAATCTTTTGGTGAGTGACTTGTACATTTTCTATCATCCTAAACTTTACTATCTATACTGTGTGATGGTTCTGTTATCTTTTTCTTAATGTGACTTTCACTATTGAAGTTTATCTACCGAATATGGATTACTGTTGTACTATCTATCAGGCTGTACTATCCTCACATCTCTGCCCCCCTCCCTGTGCCTTGGGCCTGAATGTTACTTCCTGCTTTTTGTTTGCTTTCCTTTATCTGTGTAGTAGTGATGCATGAATTGGGATATTCCATCACTATTAGAGAAAGGGATTAAAATATTTAGAGTGAAAGTAGGCCATGCTTTCAAATAACAGTGTGGTCATGAGGTTCACCTTTCACTTCTTACCACCATGCATAGAGGGATTTCACAATCTTGTCTCACAATGAGAAGAAGGTAAGAAGAAGTAACTTCTAAAGGTAAGCATCAGTACCGAATTTCTGTGTGTAGTAATCAGAGTTGTCCTGGTTAATACAATACAATACAATAATACAATACAATACAGTACAATACAATACAATACTATAATCTACATTCAACAGTATGCAAATGGACTTCTGCTTAATTAGTGGGCTCTTGATTATGTTCTGAAGCTTCCTGTGTGGCACCTAAATTTGCTGCTGAGGGTCCTCCAATCCTCTGAAGCAAATTTGGAGAGGTGGTGATTTGAGCTACGATTCTGGAGACTAGGGTTTGAACCCCTGCTCAGCCATGGAAATCCACTGGTGTGTCTGTTTGGCTGATGGTTGGTTAAGGGTCCATTATCTGCTAGCCAAACAGACACTAATCCTCTTTGCATATCTCCACCCAGAAACTACCTATTCAAATACACGAATTTACATATCCTTCCCAACAGGGGTTCACAGTATATAAACTCTACACGCACTCCTGCCCAACTATTCTCTGAAGATGCCAGCCGCAGATGCAGGCGAAACAACAGAAATAAACTCTTCCAGAACATGGCCTCACAGCCCGGATTGGGGAAAAAAAAAACCCAAGGAAAATCTGTGAATCAGTTCTGGTAATGGATGCTGTTCCATCAGTGGACAGGTGTCGTTCTCTTAGATGAACATTAATGCTGTCGGCCTGCCCAACCTTCCTCCTCTGTGCTTTGTTTTTTGTGGGTAGGATGAGGAAGCAACTTAGGTATAGGAAACTAGCAGAAGAAATGAGTTGTAAGTAACAAGTCACTTGTAATTATTTTGTTTAATGGCAAAGATACAGCCAAGTTATATTATGATTTTATTATTTTACTTAACAACAAATAACTTTTCTACCTTTGCTATGCAAATGTCAAGTTTTTTTAATGGGGGAGGCTTCATTAAATGGTGTGGGAAGAATCCACATGTTGTCTGAATAAGTGTTGGGAAAGAGAGATAGTGGCACACTGTAGAAATACTCTGGAGGGAACATTTTAAAAAAAATTGCTGTAAGTATAATACAGATACAATTCTGCTTGAAAGAAATATAGTGTTATAGAATATATTTATGTATCTGGTGTACCTGGACATGCTGACTTTTCTTGGTGTTGCAGCAACAACAGAAGGCCAACTGTTGAGAAGCAGAACTATACAGGCCTTTGGACTCTAAATTAAGCAACTTCATTATAATTATTCCCACTGTTAGCTTTTGGATGGAACCAGCGGAGCATTCTCTATATATAAAGTAATGACAAAACTTTTTTGTAAACTTTTTTTTTAATCACAAAAAAGGCTATTGTAAATAAATACAGCTGACTTTCTGAACACTTAAGCTTTCTAAGCCAATAGTTTATTAACAGACCCAATATAGTAAAGCAGTTTGAGGTCTGATCCCTGCTCAACCATGGAAACCCACTGGGTGATGCCCAGCCAGTCATACTCTCTCAGCCATAGAAGAAGGCCTTGAAAATTCTCCTCATAATAAAAGTCTTGCCATCAAAACTCTCAGAGTAGGTTGCCATAAGAGTCGACTTGAAGGCACATAACAGCAAGAAGGGAGCCCTGGTGGCGCAGTGGTTAAAATGCTGGTACTGCAGCCACAATATTGTGAGCTCGATCTTGCAGGGCTCCAAGATTGACTCAGCTTTCCACCCTTTCATAGGTTGGTAAAATGAGTACCCAGCTTGTGGGGGTAATTAGCTAACGCATTGTAAAATGCTCGGCTCAGAGCATGTCTTGTGCTATAAAGCAGTGTAGATGTGTAAGTGCTATTGCTAAAACAATTTGTAAGCCACTTCTGAGAGCCTTTGTGGCTGAAGAGCAGGGTATAAATACTCTGATAAATAAAGAAAAAAATAAAACACAAGTTAACTAACAACATCTTTATAGAATTAAAATTTGAAGGTTTTGTTCTAGACTAACAAATTTCTTTCATTCTTATAATTATAATTCTTATAACCCGTATCTTATTTTTGTTATATCCCTGTGTGCAAATATCAGAGCAATAACTGCTCTTAGTGGCCTTGGTTGTGTTTCATGTATGTAGGTGTGTACATTTGTGTGGGTGTGTATGGTTGTGGCCTACAATCAAATTATATGACTATAGCCATGCCATTTCTATGTAATTATGTGTAAAAGGGATTGTTGTTTGATCCATCAAGAATTTAGGAGTGGTAGTGTCAAGGGAATTCTGTTGGAACTGAAATAGTTCTTCTTAAGGAATGCTGTTATCTCCATTGAGGCAGCTTGGAGGCAGGAAAGTTTATTTTGGCAGGGTAATCCGTAACCAGTTGTATGCCCGGGTGTGCTTGAGAGTTACTCATTCTAATTTGCTGTGCCTTCATTTTATCAGGTGTTCTTTAGTTGTAGTGGGTTTTGTTGTTGTTGTTGTTGTTAATGACAGGGCTAAACAACTGATAGTCTGGGCGAAGAGAGCTCTTAACGTGATATTTATTCCTGTCTTTTGTTGTTATCCCAGGAATCCCAGACACAACTATGATAGAAGATAAAGGCCCAAGAGTTGTGGACTATTTTGTTGTGGCAGGACTCACTGATACATCAACACTTCTGGATCAAGAAATAAATCGCTCTGAAACAAAGTCTCTTGGTCCAAAGGCTCCAATCACAGATCTTGCTGTCATCATCAAGTCAGCGGGTGAAACTGTTCCTGAGGGATATACTTGTGTTGAATCAACCCCAACAGCACTTCAGGCCAACTTGAACTATGGGAGTCTTAAAAGTCCAGAGCTTTTTCTTTGCTACAAGAGGAGCAGGGACAAGCCACCTCTTACTGACATTGGGTGAGTTGGCTTCTAATTGGTCATGGGCAGCAGTCTTGTGGTGAGATGGAAAAGGGTCTGTGTTTGTGAGACAGACTTTGAAAATATCTTAATATTAGAATTTTGATCATGTCTTCTATCCAATATTGTAGGTGTTTGAAAGAAATGCTAGTGGTGGTTTTATATATTGAAAGGACCAATTTCTCAGTCTTTGAGATAGAAGGTACAATTCTATTTCAGTTTATTAGGGAGTAAGCCCCACTTAACTCAGTACAATTTATTGCTGAGTAATATGTATAAGATTGCACTGTATGTGAAAGACAGTCAAAGAGGAAGAACTGGAGAAAATGCCCTTACAGGTCTCCTGGTAGTTGACATAATCCAACATTTGCCTGTGGGGTCTTTTATGGGAAGCACTCTAAAAGAGATTATATTGTGCTCCCGGTGTTGTCAATTAGTGCTGAATTGGAGAAATAGATGCATGAAGTTCTGTGGAATGTTCTAATGGACACACTTTGTTGGCTGCAGTCTACAGTAATTAGTCAGAAAAGAAACAGCATGTCGGTCCTGAGGAATGATACTAGAACAGTATCCTGCGAGTGACATACATAGGTGTGAGTCCAACTTATACCTGCATATGCATTTTTTTTAGTCAGCATTTCTGGAAGAATTCAGCTTCGCTGGCCTTCCCTTACCTCTTCTCGTACCAGAGCACCTCCTTGGCCATTCAGTGGCAAGAAGATCATGGGTTTTGGTCAGGCAGTGGCTGGTTGTGCCTAACAAACCAGACACAGGAAGGTGATGTTACTTTCCTAGACCCCTAGAAAACCCTAGAGGCATTGGGAAGGCATCCTTTGTTGTTCTGTAGCCAGCTGCTAAAACACAGCTAACCGCTGCCTGGCCATCCCCTTGTCATCCCATGGCTGGGGTAGTCTGGTGACACCCCAGCAACAAGAGAGAGAGAGATACAAATGCAATGAACAAACAAACAAACCTGGTAGAGCTTTGTGCTCCACAGTGTGATGTAGGACCTTGGTCTATAGCTTCATGTCTCTTATCTTTTCCTTCTGCTCCCATGAAAGTTCTTGTAATTTAGAAGTGAGGAACATGTTCCCCTCCCATTATTGTTGAACAACCGTTCCCATTGCCTTGACCATTAGCCACACTGTCTGGAACTGATGGTATTGCAGCCTGACAATATGTGAAGGGGGACATGCTCAGTATCTAATCTGGTGTTCTATCACTGTAAGGCTGTATTTGAGGAAGAAGTGGCTTGTATATGAGTTTACAAAGAGCTCAGGGTGACATACAGAAAGTCTAGACAAAGACACGTCTTCTGGACCTCTGATGCTCTGATGCTTTTATGCTAAACAGAAACATTGAGATAGGCTTGATGTTTATGGATCACACTAGATTGTTAGTGTTGATTGGTGTTGCAGTGCCAGGATTTGGGGAATGGTGGTTTCTGCCTCTTAGAATGTTGTGCATAAATGACTATTTTTGGACCCTAGGCCATTAATGCAATGGTTCTATAGCAAACCCATGGCTAGCATGATAAAATTTTAATGTCCATCATGTTGTTCCAGGTTTGGGCTTCTTAGACCAATTTGATGTTTGCATGGGCTGGAATGGATATGCAAACTGGTACCCCCTCGGATGTTTTGGGCTACAGCTACCGTCAGCTCAAATCAGAATGGCTAGTGGTCAGGGACTGTGAAAACATTTAGTCCAAAACATTTGGAGGATACCAGGCTTCTTACCCCACCCTAAAAAATAAATTGACCCAGACAGATGCTCCTGCTGTATATTGTTCAAAAAGGTTTATGAAATTACAGTTGTTAACATCAAGTTTAACTGAAGTATTGAAGAACACAAAATCAATTATCACATCCATTGCCCTTTAATGTCTTTCAGTTTCCTTATCGCCACTACATTAAGATTGAGCAAAACTGCTACTGAATTGCATATGACATTTGCTGTAAGATAACAGCAAATGTTCTTTTAAAAAAAGCATCAGTAGATGATTTTTATGTTAATTAAAATGCTTGTAGTCATTGTCCATTTGGACTAGAGATGTAAAATTTCCAGAAATTTTGAAGCCATGGGGAAAAAAACATTTTCCTTGGTTTTTTTCTCAGGAAAAAATGGAAATTTGGGAGGAAATTGAAAAAAATCCAACACAAGCACATTTTACAGATTGAAACTACTTTAGGAACATAAACTATGACTATATACAATTTGATTTCGCATAAAATTATCACAATTGATATATTAAAAATACATATATTCAAATAATTATTGTATTCAAACAATTATATATGAACTTGTTGTCTTAAATATTTTATTCATCATGCTAAAACAAAACATTCCATAATCATTTTTTTCCTTTTTTTTTCAGTTTTTCAGAAAAAAAAAAGGCTTCAGGGAAAAAATCTTGTTGTTTTCTGAATTTTTCTGGTTTTTTTCCAGGCCTTTACATCTCTATCCATTCCATCTTAGAGTGTTGCTTTAGTTTAAAAAATAGATTGCAGGCCCAGCTACAAATGAGACCTTTTTGTTGTTGCCATTATTACTGGCATTTACCATATTTTCCAGCATATAAGACGACTGGTCGTATAAGACCCCCAACTTTTCCAGTTAAAACACAGAGTTTGGGATATACTCGCTGTATAAGACTACCCCTCTTTTACGGCAAGTGATATACCTTACCAGTAGTTGGCTGGTTGCTGTTTACAAAGCCTGCTTGGATTGGTCATCTCTCCCTGCCTGCCCGATCTTGCTCCTTTGGGAAGGGCGGAGGGGTGGCTGGCTGGTTGGTGGGGTTGGCTTGCCATCCACCTCCTGCGCTTCCCGAAGCCATGGTGGGGCTGGGGAGTCCCATCGTGGCTTCAGGAAGTGCGGGGGGTGACTGGCAAGCCTCCCCCCATCCAGTCAGCCACTCCTCTGCTTCCCCAACCCGCGATGGGGCTCGCCAGCCCCATCACAGATTGGGGAAGTGCTGGAGGTGGCTGGCAAGCCTCCCCCCCACCCAGCCAGCCAGCCCTCCACTTCCCCAATCTGCGATGGGGCTCACTAGCCCCATCACGGATTGGGGGAAGTGCAGGAGGTGGCTGGCAAGCCTCCCACCGTCCAGCCAGCCACCCCTCTGCCCTTCCCAAACCCACGATGGGCTCTCCAGCCCCATCATGGCTTCAGGAAGCACGGGAGGGGGCTGGCAAGCTTCCCCCCACCCAGCCAGCCACCCCTCCATGGTTCCTGAAGCCACAATGGGGCTCGCAAGTTTCAGCACCTGTCCTATCCGGCGTATAAGACGACCCCAGACTTTTGAGAAGATTTTCCTGGGTTAAAAAGTCGTCTTATATGCCAGAAAATACTCATCATGGTACTAGCTTCTTTGCTTCCATCCGTCTGTGTGTGTGTGTGTGTGTGTGTGAGAGAGAGAGAGAGAGAGAGAGAGAGAGAGAGAGAGAGAGTGTATATTATGGAGCATGGACTGAAAAATTCTAAAAGCAGTCAGCAGGAAGAGGGTTCGCAAAAACTTCATACAAAGGGATATACCCTCAAGTGCACTTAACTGCAATTTTGAAATCTCCTGTTTTAGGTCTCCTCTTGACTTTTGCAGGTATCAAACCTGCTTCACGGAGCAGTTAGCAGGCAGTTGGAATCGGATTGATCTTCTCCATTTTGAAAGCTGTTGTTCTGCATTTGTACAGAGAGATGTAATCGTATAGTGCATTGACAAATAAATCTGTTTATGTGTGTGAAATATTCATGTGTCCATTATTCCCTCCTGCTTCCAGAGTTTTATACGAAGGGAAGGAGCGTTTAATGCCAGGCTGTGAAGTGATCCAGGCTACTCCTTATGGTCGCTGTGCTAATGTCAATAACAGTTCCGCCACTTCTCAGCGAATCTTTATCACCTATCGGAGGGCTCTTCCAGTTCGATCCCAAAACTCCTTGGCTGTTACCGACATCTGTGTTATTGTAACCAGCAAAGGAGAAACCCCTCCTCATACTTTCTGCAAAGTTGATAAGAATCTAAATTGTGGCATGGTGAGAATAATATGTTGTTGTCTGAAACTTTGAAACAATAATGAAGTGGTGGGTTGGGGCAGAAACCCTTGGGTCTGGTTGCTGCTGTTGAAGACCTAAATTCAGTTCCAGTTGCTGAATGGAAAGCCAACACTTCCCTTTTGCTTTAGTGTGTCTTCTCTATTTGGATTAATACTTAAATTTAGACCTTTTTAAAAAGTCTACTGTGTTTCTGCCCAGCATACTTAACTTTGAGTACTATTTGCCTCACTTTAATTTTCTTAGCTCTATATTTCTTCCTTTCTTCACTGTTGCTGCCAGAATCATATCTGTGAGATAGCCAACTACTTTGTTTTCCTTCAAAGAACAGGGTGGGAATAAAAACAAGTATTAGATTTTGGAAGAGTGCAGATGTTGTAGTGATAAAAACTTGCTTCAGCCATGAATAAAAGCTGAGGTTATTTAAATGAAACTGAAAATAGATTTACTTTTTATACTTTTCTTTCCTGTCCTATTTATTTTGTTCAATGTGGATAATAAGTCAACTGCAAAAGCCACCAGTGACTTTCAGAATTTGTAGTGTTTGTACTAACCATAAAAGCAATAATCGCTTTTCAAAGTGGTTTTCTAAATAAAACCACTGGAGTTCAGGCACAGCAGACCTTGCGGTTCTGCAGCCATTGGCACATGGCATTTAATAAAATACAGAATCAGAACTGTATGGTATTTTGTTTTGTGATTACCCCTGTTTTTTCTGTGGTTTCATGACTTTAACAGCAGCAGTATTAAATAGTGGCTTGAAAGTTTTAATGAGCCGTGACAACAAAATAGAGAACTTTCATGTTCCTCTGCACACATTATGATGGTGTTCATTGTTGTTGTTCATAGATACCTTTTAAAAAATACTCTAAAAGCATCAATTGAAATACACAAAAATAAAAAACAGAAACAATTATATGTAGTGTGAAACTACATTTCCTCCTAAAACAACAAATCCAAAGGATAATCAATTAGTAATGCTGATCTTTAAGACAGTAGACAGTTCTCCATACAGTCAGTATACAGAAAATTTCACTAATTCACATGTGAACTAAATCTTATATAGATACCATTAGCACAAAACTGTAAAGCATTCTTGTTACTCATGCTCAATGTTTTCTGTGTCTGATTTTGATATTGACCTAATATGTTCTCTTATAGTGGGGTTCCAGTGTATACCTGTGTTATAAGAAGTCTGTTCCAGCTTCTAACTCAATTGCATATAAAGCTGGTAAGTTATTTATTTATATAAACTGCAGATATATGAGACATTTCAGAGACTGAAATATATTTTACAGTGTATTAAATTTGCTTGTTAATTAAATGAGTTGGAATTACAGTTGCCCCTCCACATTCGCGACTTTCACATTCGCGGTTTTGATCATTTGCGGAAAGCTGCCTGCGCCCCCCCCCTCAACACTCCACTTCCTTCCCAAGGCAGCCAGGGGCTTCTTAGGAAGCTCCTCGCTGCCTTGGGAAGGGGGTGGGTGGGAACCAGCTGGCGCGCTCGTGCTACACCCCACTCCCTTCCCAAGGCAGCCACGGGCTTCTCAGGAAGCTCCTCGCTGCCTTGGGAAGGGGGGGTGGGAACCAGCTGGCGCGCTCGTGCTACACCCCACTCCCTTCCCAAGGCAGCCAGGGGCTTCTCAAGAAGCTCCTCGCTGCCTTGGGAAGGGGGGTGGGAACCAGCTGGTGCGCTCCTGCTACACCCCACTCCCTTCCCAAGGAAGCCAGGAGCTTCTCAGGAAGCTCCTCGCTGCCTTGGGAAGGGACTGGGGTGGAAAACCACTCGCCAGCAGGCTCATTTCTTATTTGCGGTTTTTTAACATTCGCAGGGGTTGTCTGCCCCTAACTCCCGCGAATGTGAAGGGATGACTGTACTTGATTCCATCATTTCACTTTGGATGAATCTTATGTTTCATTATACAAAAACTTATTTGAGTATGCTTATTGTATCATTCTTCTCCAAACAGTTTGGAGCAGCATACATAGTGTCCTGCCATGCCCTTAATTTAATGTATATACTTATGTATAAGTCAAAACAGTTATGTCAAAAATCAACCCAAAAAACCTGGGCTGATTTATACATGGATCAGTCTTGTACTTCTGTCCACTGCTTCTGGCCTTTTGTAATGCCTGCTTGAAAAAATGCAGACGGAGGTGCTCACGGTAGCGGCCCCGAAACCAAGAATCGGGTTGCAATCTCCAGTCCTGGATGGGGTCACACTCTCCTCCAGTGACTGTGTTCGCAGTCTAGGGGTGCTCCTTGACTCGTCACTCCTGATGACAAATCAGGTAAATGCGACAGTCAGGAGCGCTTGCTATCAATCAGGAGTGCTTGCTATCAGCTTCGGCTGATACGCCAGCTGCACCCTTTTCTGGAAGTAAGGGATCTTGAGACCATTGTGCACGCGCTGGTAACCTCACGTCTTGATTTCTGTAATGCACTCTACATGGGGCTACCCTTGTGTTTAGTTTGGAAATTACAGCTGGTACAAAATATGGCAGCCAGGCTAGTTTCTGGGACATCTAGGAGGGACCACATTACTCCGGTTCTGAGGTCCCTCCACTGGCTGCCTATCAGCTTCCGGGCCCAGTACAAGGTGTTGGTTATCACCTTTAAAGCCCTAAATGGCTTGGGCCCAAGCTATCTCAGGGACCGCCTTCTCCCTTATAATCCTCCCCGCGCTCTCCGGTCCTCTGGGAGGAATTTGTTGCAGCCACAAAGACCTAGGCTGGCGACCACCTCCCAGAGGGCTTTCTCGGCTGTCGCCCCCAAATTGTGGAACGGCCTGCCGGATGAGATCCGCCTATTGACATCATTAGACAGCTTTAAAAAGGTTCTCTTCAGGCAGGCTTTTCCGGAATAGCTAACCCTGGCCTCAGGAACCCCCTCTGGAGGTTGCTTCTGGACCTCCAAACTGATGCTGCTTGCTCGAAAGGGTTTTTAATAAAATGTATTATATATTGATTTTAATTTGTATTAATTTAATAATGTTTTAAGGGGGGGATTTTGAGTTGTTTTATACTGTGTACTATTTTATTGTTGTAAGCTGCCCCGATTGCTCGCAGAGGGGCGGGATATAAATAAATTTTATTATTTATTATTATGTTGGTGACGGTGGCTATTTGGCACATCCATGCCGGAGCAAGGAGGTAGTGGGGGTTGAGAAAGCTGACAAAATCCCTGATCTCCTCTGCTTTCTCTGTTGTAGTTGCGGCTCTTTGATGCTTCCCCACTAGGGCAGGGAGGGTGGAGGGTTTGGGAGAAGCTGAAAAAAGCCCCCATCCCCCTGCAATGGTAGCAGCTCTTTGGCACTTTTCTGCCAGGGCAAGGAGAGTGGAGGGGCTCTGGAGAAACTGAAAAAAACCCCAATCTCCTCTGCTCTCTATATGGTGGTAGCAGCTCTTTGGCATTTTCCCACCAGGGCAGGGAGATTAGAGGGGATTGGAAGAAGCTGAAAAAAAGCTACAATCCCCTTTACTCTCCCTTCTGTGGCAGCATCTTTTTGACACTTCCCCGCCAGGGTGGGGAGAGTGGAGGGGGTTGGGAGAAGCTGAAAAAAGTCCTGATCTTCTCTGCTCTTCTTGCCACAGCGGCAGCTATTTGGCGCTTCCCTGCCAGGGCAGAGTGAGTGGAGTGGGTTGGGGCTTCTTTTAGGCTTTCCATGGACAGACTAAGTGCTCACCTTGAGAGTTTTGTCCATCTGTGGAGAACCTAAAAGAAGCACTGAACCCCTCTACTCTCTCTGGTGGCCTTTTGAAATGCCTGGGCAGGGAAATGGTGGTGGAGACGGCAGTCAAGGGTGTCTACCCCCCTGAGGCAGCACTGGTGTTTTTGCCTGCCTGCAGAATGGATCTGAAGACCCCTGTCCTGAGCCCCAAAGTTTTACCCCTGACTTATCCACAGATCATATCAAAATTCATAATTTTGGCCCCAAAACCTGCCCTCAACCTCTACGTGAGGTTGACTTATATATTGAGTACATACAGTATACTTTTTATCAGTTGAATGGAGGTTTGAACCTGTCTAACAGCCTGTTCACTGTATCACACTGGTTTTCAACTCAGTCAGAATGAACTGTGCAGAACCTGCACAATATATCTGTTAGAAATCCAGGCCCTGTTATGCCAGAATGGATTATGCTATCTAAAAACTATGTTTGTTGACCAAAAGACACTGATTCTCTTGACTTTAGATCAGAGTTTCTCACAAAGTGGTCAATCGAAGTGGATTAAGTAGGCATTCAGTCATTGAATCATACATTGTGATACTGAAGAATGCTACCTGAAATCACATTTTTTATGGGATTAGTAGTGAAAGCACAGGGACGGGCCACTTGCATATATCTGATAGGTAGACAGAATGATGGAATTTGTTTCTTAACAAATGTAGGAAAGGTATAGTTTTGAAGTGATTTACATCAGTGCATAAAGCCTGATAGCCTTTGTGGCTGAAGAGTGGAGAATAAATAAATAAAGCAGCTGAGCAGGTATAGATTTTGTTTTGATGTTTAAATGTGCCAAAATGGGCATTGGTGATAGCTCTGATCATAGAGGCTTTCTCTGGCCAGTTTTTAGAGATCCACACATCTCTCTTAGTCTCCAGTCCTACGGCCCATGCCTTCAGATATGAAGGACTGAGAATAATTAGCTTTCATCAGCCTCTTTATGAATACAGTAATGTAGATCACACTGAATGGATTCTAAATTTTGTTTCATATCATTGTCTCAGATCACATTACGTGGGATAGGTTAATAAGGTTTATCTCCTGAGATGACAAAGTTTTATTCATTTTTTTATTAGTTGCATTAGCCAAAAGCTTATGTTGTAATCTTGATAGAGAGTAAGATGATAAACATCCTTATATCTTTTCTTTTAAAAGGCTTAATATTCCGATATCCAGAAGATGACTACGAGTCCTTCCCCTTGTCAGAATCTGTACCTCTGTTTTGCCTTCCAATGGGAGCTACTATTGAATGCTGGGATTCCCAAACCAAATATCCACTACCTGTATTCTCAACGTTTGTTTTGACTGCTTCATCTGCAGAAAAGGTATGTTTGAGTAATGTAATAATCTATATTTTTATGTAGCATAAGAACAATTTATTTTTAATTTATTAAAATGAAACTTACATTGTTTCTTGAGTTTTGAAATAATGATATTTACATAGTGTTTAAAATACATAATATTCAGTTCAGACTTAGTCATACTTAAAATAGACCTAGTGAAGTCAATGGACCTTATTTTAGCCATTTCATATGGTGATCATAGATAGGTTTTGTAACTGTATTTTTAAAACTTGAAAGTACTACAGTCGAAAACCCCTTAAACTTATTGCGCAGGAGATTAACAATGGTGTGAGGAGTGATTCCTAGGAAGCATTTATCTCCCAGTGAATTTGTTAGCACAAACTGTTTAATATTTCTCTAAATATTTTTCTTGGTGTGGGAATAAAAACATAAAATAAATGTCAGCTTAAATGCTTTGTAACTGCTTAACCAAGCCGTTCAATCATGGCCCAAATAAAAATATGGTACTGTACAGCCTAAAAGATGCTTGTTTCTGGTTCTGGGACCCTCTTGGTTAACAAAGTAGCAGCAGAAGTAAAGAGAACTTTACTGAGACTGCCTTTCTTCATGTCTTCACCTCTATGATTCAGCACAGATAAATCAAACTGGGCCCAAGCTGTTGAGGACTCCATGGAAACTTTTACAGTACTTGCGCTCTGATTAAGCTAAAACATTTATTATGGGCAGTCTTGGAAAAGGGCAGAATAGAAAAAATATCCACTTCCTTCTTTTTTTAACATAATCAAGATAATCCTTCTCATCTTTTTAAATTGGGGGTGGGTGAAGTGCAGCCCTCCAAATGCTGTTTTCTCCCAGCTTTCCTCACTATTGGCTATGCTGCCTAGAACTGCTGGGTATTGCAGTCCAAATCACCTGGAGGGATGCACATTAACCACTCTTGTTCTAAATACTTGATGGCTGAATCTACACTACACAAATAATCCAGTTTAAAACTGGATTATTTGCCATGGTTCCTTCCTATGGAATCCTGGGATTTGTAGTTTGGTGAGGTGCCCGTACTCTTGGGCAAAGAAGGCTAAAGGCATTTTAAAACTACAAATCCCAGGATTCCATAGGAAGGAGCCATGACAAATAATCCAGTTTCAAACTGGATTATTTGTGTAGTATGGATTCAGCCGATGTTATTATTTCTGTGGCTTTGCCTCCATTCCCATCCTTTCTTTGTTACTCTAGGTGTATGGGGCTGCTATCCAGTTTTACGAGCCTTACTCACGAGACCTGCTAACGGAAAAGCAGCACTTGCAGCTGGGCCTCTTGACAGCAGTAGAGAGAAAAGTAGTTACTTCCAAATCCATAAATTCCAACAAATGTATCTGCCTTCTATCACACTGGCCTTTCTTTGATGCTTTTAGAAAATTCCTCATGTTCATCTATAAATTGTCTGTGTCTGGACCTCATCCTCTTCCAATTGAAAAGTAAGTATGATTCTCCAAGGCAGCTCTTTGTTTTCATGGCTACAGTTTGAAAAGTGAGAAACCATGATGTGGATATGCCTGTTCTGGCTGTCCTACTGGTAAAGCATGGTATGTGTTTTACACTGCCAAGCTATTACACCTTGAAGAGGCATTTGAATTTTATTCTGTCTGTTGCGATGCACACAAGAACTATCTGCACAGATGGTGTGTGGATTCGGGATGACACACACACAAAAATGGGGTGGTTAAGATTCTAGTTTTGAATTGTTTGTATGTAGAGCAAATCAACAACTTACTTAAAATTCAGAAGCAAAAGCAGTGTTGTTGGTACAAAGCTCATGATCTACCTTGTCCACTGTGCATTGACAGTTTAATTATGGAAGAAACAGGACTTCTTCCACTGTGGCCTTTTGCATTTTTTCTGCTGTTTCCTGTTAGCTTTGTGTTAAAGGGCAAAAGAGTACTGTTGCTGTCACAAGACAGATAAGATGCTCATTGCCATAGCAATGGCAGTATCAGTCCTCCACTCTTCACTGCAAACTTCATCCCCTTAGCTTTTCTACCACCATATCTACCACCACGGCAATCATGTACTGTCAGATGTAGATGAATAGCAGGAAATTGCTGTCCCTCATACATCAGCTGCAAGGTAGCTGCTAATCCTATTTCATACCGTTGTATGGCCATCTGGTCTTCTCATTATAACTAGAGCATTGGCTTGTAAACTACAGAGGTAATTGATAAGGATCTTGTGTGACTCATGCAATGTTTGAGCATTGGACTATGATTCTGGAGACCAGGGGGTTGTCTAAATAGCAAAAATACAGTCATCCCTTCACATTCGCGGGGGTTAGGTTCCCCAGACCCCCGCGAATGTGAAAAATCCGGAATAACAATTGCCCTCCCCCTTCCCCGCCAAAGCGACCACAGGGCCTCCAGAGGCCCTATAGTCGCTTTTCCCCGCCTCCGCCTCCCTCCCCAGGCCTTCATGGGGCCTCCGGAGCTCTCCGGAGGCCCCAGGATCGCCTCCCCAGCCCTCCCCACCGCGTCCCCCAGGCCTTTCTGGGGCCTCCGGAGCGTCTCCGGAGGCCCCAAGATCGCCTCCCTAGCCCTCCCCACCCCGTCCCCAGGATCGCCTCCCCAGCCCTCCCCACCCCATCCCCAGGCCTTCCTGGGGCCTCCGGAGCGTCTCCGGAGGCCCCAGGATCGCCTCCCCAGCCCTCCCCACCCCGTCCCCAGGCCTTCCTGGGGCCTCCGGAGCGTCCCCGGAGGCCCCAGGATCGCCTCCCCAGCCCTCCCCACCCCGTCCCCAGGCCTTCCTGGGGCCTCCGGAGCGTCTCCGGAGGCCCCAGGATCGCCTCCCCAGCCCTCCCCACCCCGTCCCCAGGCCTTTCTGGGGCCTCCGGAGCGTCTCCGGAGGCCCCAGGATCGCATCCCCAGCCCTCCCCACCTCGTCCTCAGGCCTTCCTGGGGCCTCCGGAGCGTCTCCGGAGGCCCCAGGATCGCCTCCCCAGCCCTCCCCACCCCGTCCCCAGGCCTTCCTGGGGCCTCCGGAGCGTCTCCGGAGGCCCCAGGATCGCCTCCACAGCCCTCCCCACCCCGTCCCCAGGCCTTTCTGGGGCCTCCGGAGCGTCTCCGGAGGCCCCAGGATCGCCTCCCCAGCCCTCCCCACCCCGTCCCCAGCCCTCCCCACCCCGTCCCCAGGCCTTCCTGGGGCCTCCGGAGCGTCTCCGGAGGCCCCAGGATCGCCTCCCCAGCCCTCCCCACCCCGTCCCCAGGCCTTTCTGGGGCCTCCGGAGCGTCTCCAGAGGCCCCAGGATCGCCTCCCCAGCCCTCCCCACCCTGTCCCCAGGCCTTTCTGGGGCCTCCGGAGCGTCTCCGGAGGCCCCAGGATCGCCTCCCCAGCCCTCCCCACCCCGTCCCCAGGCCTTCCTGGGGCCTCCGGAGCGTCTCCGGAGGTCCCAGGATCGCCTCCCCAGCCCTCCCCACCCCGTCCCCAGGATCGCCTCCCCAGCCCTCCCCACCCCATCCCCAGGCCTTCCTGGGGCCTCCGGAGCGTCTCCGGAGGCCCCAGGATCGCCTCCCCAGCCCTCCCCACCCCGTCCCCAGGCCTTCCTGGGGCCTCCGGAGCGTCTCCGGAGGCCCCAGGATCGCCTCCCCAGCCCTCCCCACCCCGTCCCCAGGCCTTCCTGGGGCCTCCGGAGCATCTCCGGAGGCCCCAGGATCGCCTCCCCAGCCCTCCCCACCCTGTCCCCAGGCCTTCCTGGGGCCTCCGGAGCGTCTCTGGAGGCCCCAGGATTGCCTCCTCAGCCCTCCCCACCCTGTCCCCAGGCCTTCCTGGGGCCTCCGGAGCGTCTCCGGAGGCCCCAGGATCGCCTCCTCAGCCCTCCCCACCCCGTCCCCAGGCCTTTCTGGGGCTCCGGAGCGTCTCCGGAGGCCCCAGGATCTCCTCCCCACCCCGTCCCCAGGCCTTCCTGGGGCCTCCGGAGCGTCTCCGGAGGCCCCAGGATCGCCTCCCCAGCCCTCCCCACCCCGTCCCCAGGCCTTTCTGGGGCCTCCGGAGCGTCTCCGGAAGCCCCAGGATCGCCTCCCCAGCCCTCCCCACCCCGTCCCCAGGCCTTCCTGGGGCCTCCGGAGCGTCTCCGGAGGTCCCAGGATCGCCTCCCCAGCCCTCCCCACCCCGTCCCCAGGCCTTCCTGGGGCCTCCGGAGCGTCTCCGGAGGTCCCAGGATCGCCTCCCCAGCCCTCCCCACCCCGTCCCCAGGATCGCCTCCCCAGCCCTCCCCACCCCATCCCCAGGCCTTCCTGGGGCCTCCGGAGCGTCTCCGGAGGCCCCAGGATCGCCTCCCCAGCCCTCCCCACCCCGTCCCCAGGCCTTCCTGGGGCCTCCGGAGCGTCTCCAGAGGCCCCAGGATCGCCTCCCCAGCCCTCCCCACCCCGTCCCCAGGCCTTCCTGGGGCCTCCGGAGCGTCTCCGGAGGCCCCAGGATCGCCTCCCCAGCCCTCCCCACCCCGTCCCCAGGCCTTTCCGGGGCCTCCGGAGCGTCTCCGGAGGCCCCAGGATCGCCTCCCCAGCC
The DNA here is from genome assembly GCA_030847615.1 of Gambelia wislizenii. NCBI lineage: Eukaryota > Metazoa > Chordata > Lepidosauria > Squamata > Crotaphytidae > Gambelia > Gambelia wislizenii. The sequence continues at coordinate 318,624,691 of JAUMIR010000002.1, read as the reverse complement.
CTCCCCACCCCGTCCCCAGGCCTTCCTGGGGCCTCCGGAGCGTCTCCAGAGGCCCCAGGATCGCCTCCCCAGCCCTCCCCACCCCGTCCCCAGGCCTTTCTGGGGCCTCCGGAGCGTCTCCGGAAGCCCCAGGATCGCCTCCCCAGCCCTCCCCACCCCGTCCCCAGGCCTTCCCGGGGCCTCCGGAGCGTCTCCGGAGGCCCCAGGATCGCCTCCCCAGCCCTCCCCACCCCGTCCCCAGGCCTTTCCGGGGCCTCCGGAGCGTCTCCGGAGGCCCCAGGATCGCCTCCCCAGCCCTCCCCACCCCGTCCCCAGGCCTTTCTGGGGCCTCCGGAGCGTCTCCGGAAGCCCCAGGATCGCCTCCCCAGCCCTCCCCACCCCGTCCCCAGGCCTTCCTGGGGCCTCCGGAGCGTCTCCGGAGGCCCCAGGATCGCCTCCCCAGCCCTCCCCACCCCGTCCCCAGGCCTTTCCGGGGCCTCCGGAGCGTCTCCGGAGGCCCCAGGATCGCCTCCCCAGCCCTCCCCACCCCGTCCCCAGGCCTTCCTGGGGCCTCCGGAGCGTCTCCAGAGGCCCCAGGATCGCCTCCCCAGCCCTCCCCACCCCGTCCCCAGGCCTTTCTGGGGCCTCCGGAGCGTCTCCGGAGGCCCCAGGATCGCCTCCCCAGCCCTCCCCACCCCTTCCCCAGCCCTCCCCACCCCGTCCCCAGGCCTTCCTGGGGCCTCCGGAGCGTCTCCGGAGGCCCCAGGATCGCCTCCCCAGCCCTCCCCAGGCCTTTCTGGGGCCACCGGAGCGTCTCCAGAGGCCCCAAGATCGCCTCCCCAGCCCTCCCCACCGCGTCCCCAGGCCTTCGTCATGCCTCCGGAGCGTCTCCGGGGGCCCCGTGAAGGACTCCCCGGCCCTCCCCCTCCCTCCCAAGGCCTTCGCGGGGCCTCCGGAGGGTCTCCGAAGGCCCCGCGGAGGCCTTCCCAGCCCTCCACCCTCCCTCCCAAGGCCTTTGCGGGGCCTTACAGGGCCCCGTGGAGGCCTCCCTGGTGCTCCCCAAGGCCTTCGCGGACCCTCCCAAGGCCCCCCGGTGGCCTTCCCCAGCCCTCCCCCCTCCCTTCCAAGGCCTTCGCGGGGCCTCCGGAGGGTCTCCGAAGGCCCCGTGGAGGTCTCCCTGGCCCTCCCCGCTCCCTCCCAGTGCTTTCACGGGGCCTCCGGTGGCCCCGTGTCGCGGTTTTGTGTTGGCCCGGGGGGACCCTCCCAAAACCGCGAATAATCAAAACCGCGAATCTCAAGTTCGCGAATGTGGAGGGGCGACTGTACTCCTCACGGAATATGAGGAGAAGATGACCTGTCCTAATGGCAATCCACGTTTCGCCATATTGTGAAGAAGGGAGGCCAAAAATGGCAAAAACTGCAGGAAAAGCCTTCACAGCTTTCCCCAGAATTTTTAAAAAACAGTGAGGGGAATGTGTATTCCTGCTCGTTGGGAAAAGCCATTCAATATGAATGGCTTTTCCATACGAGAGGAAGTTCAATCCTGGTTGGCTGGATGAGTGCGGAGGGGTGGGGCTTGCTAACAGGGCAAGCGCCTGCTGCCACCATGTTAGATTTCTTCCTTAGCAAGCAATCGCTAAAGTGATAAAACCTTTTTGTAAAGATAAAATATTGCTTATGCACACCATGGAAATAGTTGTTTTTTTTAAGTTCAACGGCAGCAGATTTAAAAATGTGAGTAATTCACTCGCGGCCTCCATCTTGGCTAGAGGGCATGTGAAGTTTATGGGGGCTGTAAAACCATTAAGACAAGTTGTAGCTGCAGTGTCTTGCTATTACTGCGGAGCAATCTGTTTCTTTTGGCCTCATATAGACAACCCCCAGGGTTCGAATCCCCACTCAGCCATGACTACCTACTGGGTGATCTTGGGCACTCTGTCTCAGCCTCAGAAGAAGGTGAAGGCAAACCACCTCTGAACAAATCTTGCCAAGAAAACCCTGTGAGAGTGTCGCCATAAGTTGGAAATGACTTGAAGGCACACAGCACAGTGGCTTGTATAGTCTTTTTGTGTTAAATATTCTTGGAAGTAACTGGCAAAACCACCTCTGAGGATTTCTTACCTAAGAAAACCCTATGAAATTCATGTTGTTGTCATAAGTCGACAGGTGATTTGAATGACTTAAATGGTCTGGTTTCTCATTATTTTTTTAAACAGTCAAACTGGAGGAAGAGCCAAGAAGCAGAGACAGAAGTGTTGGCTAGTAGGTCCAAGCTAAATGCAGTATTCATTAACTGTATTGACAATTCCAGTTTAAAGTAATGAATTTGATCTAGATGAATTGAAACACTTAAAACATTAAATCTTGCAGATAATTAAACATGGTTTAAACCCCTTCTAATGGAGACTAAGAAGGCTTACATTGTTGTCTTAATAACATGTATCTGGAAGTTAACGCCATTGTGTTTAATGGAACTTCCTCTTAGTATGTTTGTTATTGTTGTTTTATGCACTTTGGCTAGACAATGCGTCATCTTCAGAGCCTTTATAAATTAAAAGTGAGTTCCACTTTTGTTTCTTGCTTGTAGTTCACTTTTCCATGAATTCATGACTGGTGTTGCAATCTCGAGAAGATGAAAAATCTTTGTGAGTCTGACCCTCCCTTCTAGTGGCCAGAAATACCCTATTGCACCCCTTTCCCCCTCATGATCAAGAAACAGCATGGAGGGGAAATTTTCATGTCATTAGTTTCTTTCTGTTTTAGTTCATCAGGAGCTCAGTGATGCAGAATCTTAGCAGATGCTGGCTCAAAAACAGAAAAAGTAAGAGAAATTAGATGTATGAATGGCAGTGCACTGTTTCCTGTGAGTGATGAGGATGTGTGTTTGCTTGTGTTATGGTCACAACTACGTACCTTGCAATCTTTCTTGCGTACTCAAAATGTGTCAGAAACCTTATTTTGTGTAAATAGGCCTGTCATTTCATTTATGCTAGCTAAATAAATAAAAGTGAAAGCTCTGTTGCAACTTCAAAGATTTTTTTAAAAAAGTTTATGTTGCCAAGTTTTTTAGGCATGTTTTAGGTGTGAAATTTTTAAAATAGTTTTTCTTTTGAAATAGGCAAGAAAGCATTCCACCTTCAAATGTACATATTCTACTAAGTAGTGGCATGTTCTCCATTTCTCTCTGTTCTCCATCAACTTATCTCACAGTCTCAGATGCTCACCAGTAGTTACCTGAGGTGAGAAAACTGTTGAGAAAATATTCTCCAAAAGATTATCTAGATTTTTTGAGTGTTTCTTATTTTTTCTTTCCATAATATATTGTATCCAACTTTGAAGTCATTTCTGATTACTATAGAGCTTTTCTTTAGCATTCCAGAGGGCTTGAGAACATAATAGAATATTCTAGAATGTTGTAGAACTTTCACTGCCTCACTAAAACCTCTCCATCACCCTTGCCCCCTCCCCATTACAGCTGCCTTTCTCCATCACCCCTGCCACCACTGCTGCTGCATTCCTCATCTCTTCCCCTCCCTGTTCCCTGCTGCTCTTGCTTCACCTCCTCCTACTCTCCTTCTCTTCCTTCTTCCTTCCTTGGAAAATAAAGGAAGGGAGAATAAAGAAAACAATCCCCTCGCTACAGAGATGGCCTCTTCCTACCTGTGGGCTTTTACTGAGTTAAGGCAGGGCTGACTTGGGAAATCACCTGTGCTTCTGAGTCCACAGATGAATTTTGGGTATGGGTCCAAAATAACATGAATGTATAGATCTGTTGTTAAATGGTTCACACTGCTTGAAAAGCAAAGTTCCTGAATGTTTCAGAGAATAAAGCGGTCATTTTGAGAGGCGACTTTCCTGCAGTCCCTTTACCAGAAAAGAAGAACAGGATGTGATTAAAAGTTTCTTTAAAAGGAAAGATAATCTCAATTTCATTTTAGTAATTGGAAACTTTCATGGTTTTTAAAATTACATTGAAGAAACACGTTAATAAAGAGTAAAATTGTGTAAAATATATTTAACAAGTGTCAGAGAGAAGACTCTCAAAAACTATAGATTTTCCTTGGGTTTTTTCTAGGCTGTGAGGCCGTGTTCTGGAATAGTTTCTTTCTGACGTTTCGTCTGCATCCTGGCATCCTCAGAGAATGGTTGGGTAGGTGTGTGTGTGTGTGGAGTTTATATGCTATGAACCTCTGTTGGGGAGTATATGTAAATTTGTATAATTGAATGGTTAGTTTCTGGGTATAGAAATGCAAGGCTCATTAGTGTCTGTTTGGCTAATGGTTGGTTGATGGGCCATTATCTGCTGGAACTCCCCCTGTCCCTGGGTGGAATTCCTTTGTAAGTGTTGAGTTTTGATTCTAGTGTATTTCAAAACTGGGAGCCAGATTTTGTTTACTTTTAAGGTTTCTTCTTTCCTGTTGAAGTTGTCCAGCTGTTGGTGGATTTCAATAGCTTCTCTGTGCATTCTGACATGATAGTTGTTGGCCTGGTCTAGAATTTCTGTATTTTCAAATAGCATTTTGTGTCCAGGTTGGTTTATAACATGTTCTGCTACAGCTGATTTTTCTGGCTGGCCCAGTCTGCAGTGTCTCTCATGTTCCTTGATTCGTGTTTGCACACTGCGTTTAGTGGTCCCTATGTAAACTTGTCCACAGCTGCATGGTATGCGGTAAACTCTGTGAGCAGCTGTGAGAGGGTCTCTTTTGTCCTCCGCTGAGCGTAGCATTTCTTGGATTTTTCTGGTTGGTCTATAGATTGTGTGGAGGTTGTGCTTCCTCATCAATTTCCCTATTCTGTCTGTGACTCCTTTGATTTTTGTAAAAATACCTTCCCTTTCGGTGGCTGTTTTTCTTCTTCATTCCTGTGGTTTTTTGTGGCTCTGGCTGCTCTTGTGATGTCTGATCTGGAGTAACCATTAGCCTGTAGGGCCCAGTTTAGGTGTCTCAGTTAGTGGGGTTTGCAGATCCTTTTTGCACGGTCTACCAATGTTTTTATTGTGCTTCTTTTTTATCCTGGGTTATGATTGGAACACGGCCTCCCAGCCCAGCAAAAACCCAAGGAAAATCTATGGATACCGGCTGTGAAAGCCTTCGACTTCACTCTCAAAAACTCTTTATACTATTCAGTAGACATGGAATAAGAGGAGGCGGATGTGTTTTAGAAGCTTATGTGTATTTAGATAAAATAATAATCAATTAAATTTAACTAAGATTGTACTCCTGTATGTACAATAGACAGTAAAGCAGGGATCACCAGCATTGAGGCCATGATATTGAGAACACAGCTGCGCTGGGCAGGGCACGTTTCTATGATGGAGGACCATCGCCGCCCAAAAATAGTACTCTACTGTGAACTCGTCACGGGCCAGCATAAGAGGGACGCTCCAAAAAAACGATACAAGGACTCCCTGAAACAACATCTCAGGCTCGGCCAAATTGATCACCAACAATGGTCCACCCTGGCCTCACATCAGGAGGCATGGAGACGCACTATCCACAATACTGCAGCCTTATTTGAGAACTCACACCGAACAAGTCTTGAAGAGAAACGACAACGCAGAAAGAATCACAACCCAGAAACATCACCCAAGGAGACCTTTTGCTGTGCTTTCTGCAACCAGACTTGTTTATCTCGGATTGGCCTTTTTAGTCATCAGCGCGCTTGCAAAAAGCGCGGGATGAGTCCTTCTTGAATCTTCGTTTGCAAAGAAAAACCAGAGACAGTGCCACTGCTAGCGATGGGGATAGGTTGTGGTTTTGTGTCTCATGGTTCAGCATGTTGTTTTTTAATGTTAACTATTGTGATTATTAATAATGTACATAATAATGTCCTTCCTGAATCTTCGTTTGCGAAGAAAAGCCAGAGAGACTCCTATATGCACTTAATTGGTAGTAAATTCTGTCGAACTGTATAAGATTGTTCTGTGTGAAGACCCAACATCTATCTTGAGCAATCTTTACGGTGTCACCAGAAATTTCTGCTTTAGCTCTAGTTCCCTAATTACAAAGTTACCATTATGGAAGCCTGTCTATCTGGTCTTGCCATTTTGAACCAGGGCTCAAATACAGCAGTCTGTAGAAAATAATCTTGTTGACTCTTAAGGGCCACAGTGATACAGGGAACAGCGTTCCTAACGCTCCAGTATTCCTCTTGTTTGAGTTGAAGCATGTGAAGTGTCTTTAAATAATTGTGTCTGAGATGATAAGAAAATAGACAGTGTTTAAGGTTCACGCCTTATGCTTGGTCTGTATAGAAATTCTCCAGTGTCATAAGAAGTTGATCCTCTACCCCCCCCCTGTTTTTTTTTATTGTAATTTTCATCTGGGACTTTTTGCATGCAAAGCAGCTGTTCTACCCCTTGTAAAATCCAATTGAGGAAAAATGTGTTTTTAAAGATCAGAATGATTATCAAGTACTATGTAAGTCTCTTATCGTTAACAGATTACATACAAGACAGATAGTAGGTGCTTTTAATAATACCATAGATAGGGGAAAACAGGTTCATTCCCAGTCTTGCAGAGAAATACCTTCACAATCTCTGGTAGTTAAGCTATTAAAATCACAAAATCCAGCCATGTAGAATCCACTTTTTTAAAGCTTTCAAACAAGCCAAACCCTCCTCTTGTTCTTTGCCCTGACCCGTAGGCAAACTGGAATAATTTTGTTACATAATTAAAACATTGGGTCAGAGGGAAACTTAGTTCAAGCCAGAAATTTAAGCCAGAAGAGCCAATGCGACTGCTAGCTGAGTGCTTTATTAAAGTATATTTATTCATGGAGTTTGTGTTTGTTGCTGTCAGAATTCTAAGCTTTTCAGCTAGGAATGCTGTGCAGCAACCTCTCAGGAACCAAATTAAAAAGATGTTGACAACTTTGTGTTAACAGTTCCTTGTGCACTGGAGTTATTTCCAAAACCCAAATGGTCACAAAGGGTTTGAGATCAAAGGAAGTTGTACCCCAACCTTCTCATTAGATCAGAGCTATTCTTCCACTTTGTTTAAATTGGCTTCCTTGGAAATGGAGCATTCTCTAATTTATACTCTTTTCTAGTAATTTTAAACATGGCTTTTTCAAGAGGCACAATCAACCTTGAAATATGTGTGCTAAAGAAGGGAGACATTTTTATTTTTAAATATGTATAATTTAGCATCAAAAATATGCTCCAGGGTGACTGATGCTAATAAAATACAGTCTAAAAACATAAAATAAAGCACAATATAAGACCAAATTGATTAAAAACATATTTTAAAATATATAAACAACAGAAATCGCAGCCAACCAGTTAAAGACTTCATCATTAGACTGCCTTAGACGCTGATGCTGCTGGAAAAACAGCAGAGAGGGAGCCAACCAGATCTCTGTGGACAGAAAGCTCAAGAGCTTGGGAGTGGTCACTGAAAAGCTCTTGTGTCCCTACGAATCCTGCTTCCATTGGTGATGGAACTGAAGGTAGAGGATCCCCTGAAGATCTCAGAACCAGACAGGTTTTAATATAACAGAATATATATAGTCTGTCGTATAATCTGAAACAGTGTCATATAGGGCAATGGATCTTAACCTTTTCTTTACCAGGAACCCCTTTTAAATATTTTTTGTTGCTGTGGACCCCCAAGACTTTACTAAGATTTAAAACCCTGATGATGATGACGACGACAATGATAATGACAGTAATAATACAGTTGCTCCTCCGCTTTCGCGGCTTTCACATTCGCAGTTTCGACTAGTCACAGTTTGCTCAGGAAGCACACAAGGGAGAGGAGCCGATTTAAATGGACTGCTCCCTGACCAAACTGTGCTGCCTAACTCCCCACTCTCCAGGGGCTTGGCTCTGTTTGGAGTGGACAGCCACACCCCGAGAGAGCAGGGAGTTCGGGGCAGAGGCGCTTTTCAGCCACCGCCACCCCCCCCGCCCTTCCCAAAGCAGCGATGGGTTTCTCATGAAGCCCATTGCTGCCTTCGGAAGGGGTGTGTGAAGAGCCTCCCACCCACCCCTCCCTTCCCTTCCCAAGGCAGATCGTTGCCTTGGGAAGGGGTGGGTAAAAAACCTCCCTCCCTCCCACCCCTCCCTTCCCTTCTCAAGGCAGATCGCTGCCTTGGGAAGGGGTGTGTGAAAAACCTCCCTCCCACCCCTCCCTTCCCTTCCTAAGGCAGACCACTGCCTTGGGAAGGGGAGGGTAAAAAATCTCCCTCCCACCTCTCCCTTCCCTTCTCAAGGCAGATCGCTGCCTTGGGAAGGGGTGTGTGAAAAACCTCCCTCCCACCCCTCCCTTCCTAAGGCAGATCGCTGCCTTGGGAAGGGGGGGTAAAAAACCTCCCTCCCACCCCTCCCTTCCCTTCCTAAGGCAAACCGCTGCCTTGGGAAGGGGGGGGGTAAAAAATCTCCCTCCCACCTCTCCCTTCCCTTCCCAAGGTGGGGGTGAAAAGCCTCCCACCCCCCAGTTCATTTCTTATTTGCATTTTTTTCACATCCGCGGGGGTTGGCTGCCCGTAACCCCCGTGAATGTGAAGGGATGACTGTAATAATAATAATACCTGATGATGACGACGATGATGATACAGTTACACAATTCATTAAGCTTTCCCTTAGAGGCACTGGAGGGGGAGGGAAGACTTATCTCCTGCTTTTTTCCTACAAGTTAGTGGCTGGAGGAGATTGAATGGCAATGCGAAGGCCAAACCAGCCAGCCAGCCAGACTTTGCCTTGGCTCCTATCATGTGGCCACTCCACTGCAGGGAAGAGGTGGACCGAGCTGCCTTCAAGCCTTTGTGGACCCCCTGTAAGGACACTGCGGACCCCTGGGGGTCCCCGGACCACAGGTTAAGAACCACTGATATAGGGCTTTATAGGTCGTAATCAGCACTTTGAATTGTTCCTGGAAAGAGACAGGTGAAGCAGTTGTACCAAAGGAGTCATATGTACCAAAGGGGTCAAGTGGTTGTCCACACTAGTTTTTGAACAGTTTTCAAGTCAGTGTTACATAGAACATGCTACAAGAGTCCAGCTGGTATGAAACTAAGGCAAGTATCGCCATGCTTTCATCGGGCATCTCCAGGCATGTTTGGTGCAGTAGCCTTAGTTGTGCAAAGGTAGTCCTCAGCACCACTGAAACTTGGACATCTAGGTTCAGAACTGAATCTAGGACTGCACCCAGACTTTGTATCAGAATTTTCAGGGGGAGAGTGACCCCTTCCCACACAGGCTGAATCCCTAATTTCTGATCTGTCTTTCAACTAGTTATGACCACCTCTGTCTTCTTTGGATCACATGTGAATTTGTTTGCACTGTTTCAGTCCATTATTCATACGAGACACTAAGTTTGAACCAAAATAATTATCTCGATTATAGATAGAAGAGTAGAGTTCACTGTTATTAGGATATTGGTATCACTGAACCTGAAAAACTCCAGCAAAACTCTTCCAGCAGTTTCCAAACCCCCCCCCCATATTTTAAGTAGCCCGGGTGTATATGTTAAGATGTAACCCTTAGAAAAATTATAGGCCAGTGTCCACAGTATTGAACAGGAGTCCTCTGGTGCCACCTTTGGAAAGTGTCTTTCCAAGAAGGATTGGAATCAGCATAGTTTAGTGCCTCCAAACCATATACTGTAGATGCCTCAGAAGGATACAATGCTTCATTGTATCAAAACCCATTGAGGGGTCCCACAGAATTAGCAGGGACACACTCAACTGTCCTAATTTCTGGTGTAGATTGTCCATCAAGGCAATTTAAAAGTAGTCTGTGTCCCATAACAGGCCTGAAGACAGATTGAAATGGATATGAAGGTGGAGTCTCCCTTATCTGGAAATACGAAATATTCCAAAATCCAAAATTGTCCACATAGATGGCTGAAATAGTGACATCTTTGTTTTCTGATGCTTCAATGTAAACAAAGTTTGTTTCATGCCCAAAATTACTAAAAATATTGTGTGTAAAATTACCTTCAGGCTGTGTGTTTAAGGTATATATGACACATAAGTTAATTTCTTGTTTTGACTTGGGTCCCATCTCCAAGATACAGTAGTCCAAAATCTGAAATATTTCAAAATCCAAAATACTTCTGGTCTCAAGCATTTCAGAAGTTATTCATACAGTGAGATTCAAGGAGGGCTTTATAAAGCAGAGGGCTAACCTTTAGGGAAGATAAAATTGCACCTTGAACTAAAGAGGGCTCACTCAGCCTTTCTGTTTTGGCATTTTTGAACATCTAGGTTTGTGTTCTGGTTTCTTAAGGATACGTATGTATGTGTTGCCTCTTGAGTTATGGTGACCCCATGAATTTCATAGGGGTTTCTTAAGCAAAGAATACTCAAAGGTGGTTTTGCCAGCTCCTTCCTCTGAAATATAGCCTACAGTACTTTGTGTTCATTGGCTGTTTCCCATCCAAATACTAACCATGCTTGACCCTGCTTAGCTTCCAAGATCAGACATGATCTGCTCTTTAGGGTATTTAGGCCCTAAGGATACATATGCAGACTTAAATATTAAAGAAACCTAGTATTAGCAGTCTTGTATTCTCAAGTTATATGAGACCTTAACACAGTTGTGAACCTGTCAGTTGAGAATTTGATAGGACTTCTAGTTTACCAGTAATGAAAAGGCTGAGGAGCATTAGGATAGCATAGCAAAGTGTACTATATGTGAGTAGTTTTGCTTTGTTTCAAGTTGTTCTACCTTTTTTATAGCAGGCTAACACTAACCGTGTTTATTTTGGTAGAATTCAAAGATACAGCTATGTTAGCCTGGTTCCATATGTAAAGGGATGTTGTAGCACCTTTGAGACTGAGAGAAATCAGTTTGTAGCATAAGCTTTCGTAGACTGAGTCTGTTTCATCAGATGCATGTAGCGAAGTGCTTATAAACAAGAGGCTTATGCCCATGACTGAGCAGGGGTGTGTGTGAATAGTAATAGAAATGCAAAACTTTGGGTTAGGGTAATGAGGTAACAAAGTTGGGAGGAAAGATACTGCCTAAAGCCAAGATGAGTAGATAATATGAATGTGGGGGGGGGGTCTTGGAATGTGGTATGATGTTGGTTGGGAACCAGAAAGGAGTTGTGATAAAATGGGCAAGAGAGCCCTCACAAGGCTGGGGTGTTAACTAGTGTTATAATATGCATAGTGTGCCAGGAAACCATTGTCTTTGTTCAACCCACTGTTGATGGACTAGAGTTTGTGGATATATCCCAATTCTGCTGTTTCTCTTTCCAGTCTCCCTTTGAAGTTTTTTGTTGTTGAAGGACTGCTTTTCTGAGTTCCGAGATAAAATGTCCAGAAAGATTGCAGTGTTCTGCAACTGGTTTTTGTCTGATTCCTAACGCCTGGTTTAAGTCCATTTATCTTCTTGCCCAGAGACTGGCCTGTTTTCCCAATACAGAGTGCTGAAGGGCTTTGTTGACAGAAAATGACATATATTACATGAGAGGATGTGTAAGTGAAAGTACCTCTAACGTTGTGCGTGATGTGAATTAGATCCTGTGATGACATTTCCCAAGTAGATGTGTCGGCAGAGTTGGCATCTGGGGGACCATCTACACAAGGGGGTAAAATCTAAAATACCTCGTAGTATTGGCATCTCGCAGCAGCAACATGTCCAAACGATTTTTCTGGCCTCAGAAGCCCTCATAAGCCTCGCGTTCCAGATGGCAGCCACAAGTGATTTACTTGTGCTAGTTCTTCACAGCCAACATTTTTTAAAAATAAGTCATCTCAAGGTGCGCTTGTGAGATAGAGTGATTCTCCAATTTTATAAGAAAGCAAAACAAAATCTTGATCCTTTTAATCGCCTTAGAGAGAGATCACTAAGGCGAAAATCCAATATGGAAGCAGCAGACGCTTGCCTTCCTACCAAGCCCTGCCCCAGCTCTTGCCAGGCTAATCAGCTTTGTGCTTCCTTTTGAGTTTTTTATTGTGCTATAGTCCAAACAAGCAAAAATGCACACCCGCTTTGCATTTGTGAAAAAGTACGAGGAAATCTGTGAAGGCTTTTACCCTGTTGTTTTTGCTGTTTTGGACCCCCCCCCTTCCTTCTGAATAGTGTGGATTGATACATACAGAGGCAACAAGTACACACACTGATGTATGCTTTCTGATCACTCCTGCAATAAGGGGGAGCAGATCAATAGACCATGGACTTCCTGTCTGTGATATGTGTATTGTGGCATCAACCTGACAGCCTCTCTTGTCAGGTGAAAAATAAAACAGTGCTCACTTTGGAGGTTGTAATAAATACGGTAAGTGATAGAATGAAGGTATGTAGCTTGCTGAGCTTCTTTGCAGGTTTTTAAACAGAGGCTGGATGGCCATCTGTCGAGATTGCTTTGATTGGGTATTCCTGCATGGCAGGGGGTTGGACTGGATGGCCTGTGTGGTCTCTTCCAACTATGGTTCTATGATTCTATGATGCTGGATCCTCTTTAGACAGGTAGGATCCCCAGTGAATTCCATGAAGAGTACTTTCACCGTTTAGCTGGACCCTGGGTTTGTGACAAGGTCTTGTACTCATCTCCCTCCCCATGTTGTGTGCTCTTCTGTAAGTAACTGTTTGAAATTGGGAGGCTGGCTGAAGGCAAGTAAAGGCCTTTCACCCAGAGTGCTTGAGAAGGCATCATTATTGTCCAGACTAGGTTGTAGTTGATTGATGACACATCTGTGTGGTCTCATTTGGGAGCTGTACTTGACCACTAGTGGGGTTCTGCCATTTTCTGTCTTTCACCTTTTCTGTAATAGATTAATCCTTGGTACAAGGCTTGCCTTGTTTATTTGTTTTTTTGTTTTTTACTTTCTATGCTAGGTACTGTAGCTTGCTGTAATTCCATATGAGTGTGGCATCCCAGTCTTTTGGTTCTGAGCAGATGTGATTGTGGTTCTGAGCAGATGTAATTGTTAATATTAAACAATGTTTAATACTATGGCTGTATACTATGGATTTGGTTCCATGTCATCTCTGTGTGTCTTCTTATGGATGGGGGACAAGGGGCTGTCCTATAGCATTTTGTGCTCCATCCAAAACCTCCTCCCCACAGCTGTCAGCCCCCAGGAGGAGTTGCTGCTGCCACCACAGCTGCTGCTTACCAGTGGGGAGGTGAGAAAACAGTGAGTCAGTTCAAATGTTGATGAACCAGCTCATCTCAGCTTGGAGGGGGAAGGAAATGGGAGTGTACTTTCAGAAGGTGTGTACTGTCCTCCTCCTTCCTCCAGAGTGATGTAGTCTGAACTGCCCCCATGCTTCTTCCCTTCCCTCCTTGTAAGCAGGACTAGAAGCAGTGGCCACCTCTCTTGGGCACAGGGAGTTTTGGACATAAAAACCTATGGAATAGCATCTTAAACTCTGTCCAAAAACAGACTTATGCAAGCATAAGCCACACTTCCACATATAGGTAACTAACAGGATTCCTGCCAACATATTTTATTTTTCAGACCAAAGTTGTCTAAATTTTTAATAGGATGTTACAGGTCCATGTCATTTAATTCTTTCATCTTCTCTCTTGTAATCAGATATTTTCAGGATTATTCCTGGCTTCCGCTTTTCCCCCCTTTATGCGGTTGATTTATTTGTATTTCTTTCTGAGGACATAATTCCTTTCTTGTTGGACAAAAGTATACTTTGTAGACTTTGGAACCTCCTAGAAAGCTAATTTTCTCATTTAGTTGTGCTTCTAGATTAGTGTGTATGCATAGATTGTGCACAGAAGTAAGGAACATACAAGCTGAATAATTTTCAGTAATTGGCCACAGTTGTAACATTTGATGAATAGTGCATAAGACTGTTGTTCCTTTGTCTGAAACATTATTGCTTTAATGAAATAGCAAACAAGCACATGAATCCAGGTTCTCATGAGCTAGCAAAAGCCTAGCGATCAAAATTGCTTGCTCTCTGAGTATTTGTGCAAGCTCTTAAATGATTCTGTTCACTGAAAAAGCAAATTAGTATTCGATGGTTTCCTTATCCTCTGATTGAAACAAGCATTTCTTTTTAGAAACTTTCAAAAGACATTATAAAAAGTCAGTTGTGTTAGACATGTGGATAATAAATTACATGGAGTTTTTTCATTGTCATTCTTTAAAAAACTGTTTCAGAGTGTTTACTTTAAATTTTAAAATGCTAACATTGAGACAGCTAATACTTTTAAACATTTCTTAACAGGCACATATCCCACTTCATGCATAACATACCTTTCCCTTCTCCTCAAAGACCAAGAATCCTTGTGCAGGTAAGTGAAGTGTCTGATTAAACTTATTGCCACTGTCCTCTTCTCTAAATAAAGCCTGCTGCTAGCTTTCATATCCTATCTTAAGCCAGAGCTTGGAAAGTACTTTAAAAAAATTAATTAGTCTTTTTAAAAAAATAAAATAAAAAAAATTGACATCCACAACAGAATATGAAGCAGCAAAAAGAGGCACAGTGTGAACCAGCTCTTGAAGTCTGTGTTTTTCTTCCTTAATCAGTGAGGCCATACTGTGTACCCAGAAAAATAATTAAAAGTTAGTTACACTGCAAAAGGAATATCATTATCCTTTACTAAGTTACATTATAATCATACTATAATGTAGCCATATCATTGTTATACAAAGCGGGAATTAATCACAAGTAACTATTTACTTGTAATAGCTGGTCATTTCCAAGCTCCTTGCTAAGCATATACTGTATATTCAATGTTCCATTTACCTTTTTATATTATACATTTGCGAGAGGTTTCTATTATCCTCCATTCCCATGTTTGTAGGTTCTAAATGTACAATTCCAAGTTTTTGTCCGCATAGCAATGTGGAATAATCCCACAAAACAGCACATTAATACTCCTCAGTGGAGAACCAGTGTACTGCAGTGAGTTGCAAAGTAATCATGTGCATCTCTGCAAGTATCATTATTTTCAGTGAAGCTTACTCCCAGGTAAATGTGTATAGGGTTGCAACCTTACACTAAACCATGAACCAATAATTGTCCTAGTATATAAATTGCCCCTGGCAGTACGGCAGTAGTAATGCCTGATAGGCCTTTCGTAAGAATCATTAGAATAACGTGCATCAAGTTCTTTGAGTACTCTTGTGTGCTATAGAAGTACTGTCTTTGATAGCTATGCTGGTTGGGTTTACTATCCAGTCACCTATTTCTTTATCGTACAGTACTGTGTGACATCTACTTCAGGGCCCAACAGTTAAAATACATGATTGATTAGAATGCTTAAATGGCTTAAGCTTGTTTTCTGAAAGCTGTCAAATAACTAATATTTATGGAGGGCTTTTCTGTTTTGCAGCTCTCTGCACATGATGCATTAATACTGTCTCAACCAGTTGCCACACCCTTGCCACTCAGGTAATGATTATCAATATCTCTAATACTTTAAGAGTGGGAGCTGGGTAAAATATATAGATTTTCAGATTACTGAATCTTAATCCATAATATACTGCTCACTGCATAAAAACATGAACATAGTAAGTCTTCTATAACTGAGTCACAGCAGTGTCCCATTCTTTTTGTGTGGGAAAGCCTACTAAGGCTATAGTGATTTGTTTGAATAAGTGATAACTAGTTTCTGTCAATACAAGAATGTTTTTCATGGTGCTGATATTGCTAAGACAGAGAAACCTTTGAGCTTTATGGAAAAACTGACTATGTTCAATAAATGAAATCCTAGACTTAACTAATTCCTTCCTGGCAGATCAGAAAGCATTTTGCCTGCTTAATGGATTTTCAATAGGTTCAATAGCTACAAATCTGATAAATGGTTGTCAATTAACACAGCCTCTGATCAGTGGTGCAGCAGTATGTCAAGCATAAGGCTGAGTTCAGCAGTGCAAGTGCCAGAGCAAAGGAATCTCTGCTTCTCTTTCATTGAAAAACTGAATGTAAGGCAGTAGGGAAGACCATATGCAGTGTAGCCCTAACATAATTTTCTGTTGCCTGCACAACAAAGATGAACACAATTGTCAAAATCCCCCCCCCCTAAACTAGATATGTTTGCCTGCCTTACATAGGATGCAGCTTTTGTGTCCCACCAGCATTGAGGCCATGATATTGAGAACGCAGCTGCGCTGGGCAGGGCACATTTCTAGGATGGAGGACCATCGCCTCCCAAAAATAGTACTCTACGGTGAACTTGCTGTGGGTCAGCGTAAGAGGGGCGCTCCAAAAAAGCGATACAAAGACTCCCTGAAACAACATCTCAGGCTCGGCCAAATTGATCACCAACAGTGATCCGCCCTGGCCTTACATCTGGAGGCATGGAGACGCACTATCCACAATGCTGCAGCCTTATTTGAGAACTCACACCGAACAAGTCTTGAAGAGAAATGACAACGCAGAAAGAATCACAACCCGGAAACATCACCCAAGGAGACCTTCTGCTGTGCTTTCTGAAACTGGACTTGTTTATCTCAGATTGGCCTTTTTAGTCATCAGCGCACTTGCAGAAAGCGCGGGATGAGTCCTTCCTGAATCTTCGTTTGCGAAGAAAAGCCGGAGAGAGTGCCACTGCTAGCGATGGGGATAGGTTGTGGTTTTGTGTCTCATGGTTCAGCATGTTGTTTTTTAATGTTAACTGTTGTGATTATTAATAATGTACATTGCAATCCTGAGCTTTCTGATCTCATTCTAGTGGAGCAAACTTCAGCACTCTGCTAATGAATCTTGGACCGGAAAACTGTGCCACTTTGCTCCTCTTTGTGTTGCTCGAGGGCAAGATCTTGCTACACTCCCTCCGTCCAGCTGTGTTGACTGGTGTAGCTGAAGCTGTGGCTGCTGTAAGTATACTGTGTTGTTTTCAAAGATGCACCAGTTATATTTGCACAGATTGTGTAATGTCCTTTTCATTTCAGTAGACAGACCCATTCTGTTTGTGACCTAAGTTTACTTTGGCTAGAGTTTGAACAATGAAAATTTGTAAGTCTTTGCAAGTATTTTGAATTAGCAATGTGCTTTGTTCTGTTAAGCTACCTTGTGCCCTCCAGATGTTTTAGAGTACAGCTCTCATCAGCCTCAGGTAGTGTGGCCATGGCTGGGTTGGAAGCTGTAGTCTAAAACATCCAGAGGACACTGATTACATCTCCTATATTAAGCTATTCCTTGTTCTTTTGCCTTGTGCAGCTGAAGCTCTTATTTTTTTCCCCTAAATAATGCAATATCGACCATATAGTACATAGGTGGAAATCCTGTGGCCTTGTAGATGATGTTTATTTATTTATCTATTTGATTTATATGCTGCCTTTGCCCCAGAATGGGACCCAGCGAGGCTCACAAAAACATAAAAAACATAAAATACAACATGTAAACAATTAAAATATTGGATTGCAACTCCCAGCATTCCCTACCATGGTATATGCTAGCTAAGGCAGTTGGGACTTGCAGTGTAGTGATGTCCAGAGAGGAACCCCTGATTTAATAAAACGGAACAAATCGGCATGCTTATGAGGGAAATAAGTACAGAGTCAGATAGTGATAACTTTTACTGTTATTATAGGACTAGTTAAATAACACTTGCAGAAGTGTGTTGCTTCACTTTGCTCCCCTAGAAGAAAGAGTAACTTGCTTAATTAGTGGAGTTGTACTGGGCTAGCCAACAGCAATTTACCTTTAAGAAGTGGTTAAGCAGCAAAGGGACCAATGTATCAGAGCAATTGCTGGTGTTTTCCTTTGTGTGGGTTTTTGAGGTGAGGATAACACATTTTGAATATTTGAAAAACTGGATAGTAATCAAGCAGTGATAACTCAAACTGTACTTTAAAACTAGTTTCAAATACAACCTTTGTGGTGGTGGGGGGGGAGGTTCTATTATATCTTTATATTTTTATTTATGTATGGCCCCTTATATTTCATAGCTTTTTAAAAATACTACATTATTTTATAACTTGAATATTATAAGAAAAGATAGGGGATGGTAATGTCAGATTCCTTCTTCATTCCTTATGTTTCTTCTGTTAAATGGCTACTTGATGATGGTTAAATTTATTTTTTGGCTGTTCATCCACTGGGCACAATACAGTATACACAATTCAGACGAAAGTACCGATAAAACAATATAATACATCATAAAAATAAAATAAAACAGGTGCCAGAACATTCATCACAATAAAATCCAAAAATGGTGTTAGGCCTTTGGCAGGATTCTGTAATTTCTGCTATTACTGTGTACAGCATGTCACATACTTGCTTCCTTTACATCAAAGTGAAAGTTAACTTGAAGGGCTTACAAATACTATTCAGACTGATGAAGAATTCACAAATCTTATTGCTTGAATCTAAAATGACATACTTCCCAAGTGTGATATTAACTCCTGATTTTAATAATAGACCTGCAGGAACAGTTTTGAGTTGGTTATTATGTAGAGGTGGTAATCTTGTCCTGATGTTTCACATTTGCTAGTGCTGATTGACGTTACGGAGTTTCTGTTGACTTTTTAATACATGAGTTTCATTTCATTTTTCCTTCAGATGATCTTTCCATTTCAGTGGCAGTGTCCCTACATCCCCCTCTGTCCTTTGTCTCTGGCAACGGTGCTCAGTGCTCCTGTCCCATTTATTGTTGGAGTTGATTCACGATACTTTGATCTGTATGACCCACCACAGGATGTTGTTTGCATTGACTTAGACACAAATATGGTGTACATGTAAGTGTGTTTCTTTTCAGTTTTTGTTTATATCCCTTGTCTTTGTGTATGTGTGTTTTCAGGAATTAATGTAAATTTTGAATGTATTTATTTTATTCATTTTACCCAATCCTTGCAACTCAAAATAGATTAAAAGTTGATTAGGCTTGTTTAGGTATTCGCATTTGTACATTGGACTGCTCTGTTCTTTGTTCGTATTTTGTTCTTGTTTTCATTCCCTTGCCTGCATCATCAGTTGTATCATTATTTCAAGAGTTCGGGAAATACCTTGTCAAATGCCATAGCAGAGTGTTTTCAAATGTCAGGAAGGCAACAGGGGAGTTTCAGAAGCCTGTGTGTAATGTAGGGGAAGGAACCTGAAAGCCCTTTTAGACCTATAAATTGGAACAATTAGGTAC
This sequence comes from Gambelia wislizenii, assembly GCA_030847615.1. Classification (NCBI taxonomy): domain Eukaryota; kingdom Metazoa; phylum Chordata; class Lepidosauria; order Squamata; family Crotaphytidae; genus Gambelia; species Gambelia wislizenii. Next base: position 318,605,711 of record JAUMIR010000002.1, on the reverse strand, counting down.
AGTAGAAGTTACGTTGCAAATGACCAGCCAATGAAAAGCTGGCATTTGACCATATCGGGTGTAATGGAAAGGCCTTGTAGTGGTTCTGAAAGACCTATCCTAATGAAAAGAGGAAATGTAGAAGTTAAATTGTAAACAAGAGCTACATTTTAGTATTCAGTCTCTGATCGCACTGATAACATAGTCCTTTGCATAAGGGAGTACTCATTTTTTCCACGCTTTCTTCATTTTTCTTTTGTCATTCCCAGGTTTGGTACAATATGGACTTTGTTGTTCTGTGCTGGGTGGAGAGATTGTGATGTGGGAATAGAGGAACTGTCTGCATTTCATTTAGTTCAGTGAGTTTGTCATGGATAGATCACTGCCTGGTTGGGTTTAGACTTGCTGGGTCTCAGAACCTCTGAAGAAAAGGGGATAGATTAAGATGGTTGTCTCCAGGAGGCATATTGATCCAGATGGCTTCTTGATTGCTCTTGGGGTGATTCCTACTGCGTTGGTGATTCCTACTGTGATTTCATCAAAAGTCTGGTCAGCCTGTGTAATGGAGAAATGGCCAGAGAAGTGGACACAATCACTCCTGAGCAGCCTCTCTCATGGAGTGGAGTCAAACTGGTCCCCTGGTTTTCCAGGGATCTGGAGGCAATGAAATGATTGAGATGGTATCTAAAGTGCTGTTGGCAGAAAACTCAGAACAGATCTAATAGAGCACAGTCCAAAGCCCCTCCAAAGACCTGGTTGGTGGCAATCTGGGCATTAAAAAAACTTTTATGCTGCCATTGCATCTGCAAAGGGCCAGTATTGGAGCTGTTATAAGTGGTCTTGTACATGCTGGCCCATGAGAGGAGACTCTAGACCACTTGACATCTTGCTGTGAACAAGTTTCCTGGCAATTTGCAGATAAAATCACTTGGATCCACTCTGATTTGGATTCTACAATTAATACTGATCCAGCGGATGTAACTTTGGTCTCTGCTTGGATACTTGTAATAATGGATACTTTCTAGTTCATACAGTGTGAAAGTATGGACAGGATTCTTGGAGAGGTGAAGTTCACCAAATGTGTATTAAACCCTTGACTGCCCTGGTGGGCAACCTACAGTTGGAACTGGATGAGGAGTGTGTCCCTGTTGGTTTTGGTGGATCGCTCAGTGACTTTTGATATCATCAATCATAGTATTCTTATGGGCCACTTTGCTGGGATGGGACTTTTAGGCATTGTTTTACATTGGCTCCATTCCTTTTGGAGGGACCAACCGAGAAGTTGGTGCTAGGGGGCTCCTGCTCAGCTTCTTCGCCATTGGCCAGTGGTATCCCTCAGGGTTCAGTTTTGTCCCCCATACTATTTAACATATACATGAAACCAATGGGAATGGTCATCCTGAGTTTATTGGTACCAGTATGTGAAAGGCACCCAGATTTATTACTCCTTTACACCTCAATCAAAGGAAACTGTCCTGAGTCTAAACTGGTGCCTCTCATCAGTAATGTACTGGATGAGGATGAACAAATTCAAACTTAATCCAGGCAAAATAGAGGCACTCTTAGTTAGTCCAAAAGCAGATCAGGGAATAGGGATTCAGTCTGTGCTGGAGGGGGTTATACTCCCCCTGAAAAATGCAGGTTTGCTGCTTTGGTGTACTCCTAGATCCAACCCTGAACCTGGAAGCCCAGGTTTTTGTGGTGACCAGAAGTTTATTCATAGTTAAGCCTTGTGTACCAGCTGTGCCCATTCCTTGAGGTGGTGGGTCTGACTAGGGTGACACATCCTTAATTATATACCACTTGAATTACTGTAATGTGCTCTGTGTGGGTATGCCTTTGAAGAATGTTCAGAAACTTTAGCTGGTCTTACCAAATATTGTTGTCTTTTCTAGTGAGTCATGTCTTCTTATGATATGTCCAAAGTATGATAGTCTCCGTTTGGTCATCTTGGCTTCTAGGGAGAGTTCAGGCTTGGTTTGATCTAGGGCCCATTTAGTTGTCTTTTTAGCAATCCACAGTACCCATAGAACTCTTCTCTAGCACCACATTTCAAATTGATTTTCTTTTTATCAGCTTTCTTCACTGTCCAGCTTTCACAACCATACATAGAAATTGGAAATATGATGGCATGAACCATCCTAAATTTAGTATCCAATGGTATATCTTTACGCTTCAGGATCTTGTCTTGTTCCCTCATAGCTGCCCTTCCAAGTCCTAGTCTTCTAATTTCTTGATTGCAGTTTCTATTCTGATTAATGACTGGGTCAAGGTATGGAAAATCTTGAACTATTTCAATGTCTTCATTGTCTACTTTAAAGTTATCTCAGTCATCTGTGGTCATTATTTTTTTCTTAATGTTCAACTGTAAACCTGCCTTTTCACGTTCTTCCTTGACTTTTTTCAGTTGTTATTCTAAGTCTCTGTTATTAGTATGGTGTCATCTGCATATCTTAAATTGTTGACGTTATTTCTCCAGTTTTCATGTCTCCTTCCTCTGAGTCTAATTCTGCTTTACGTATGATATATTCAGCATACAACTTAAACAGGTAGGGTAATAAAATGCAGCCTTGCCTGCCCCCCTTGCCAATTGGAAACCATTCAGTGTTTCCGTATTCTGCCCTAAGAGTAGCCTCTTGTCCTGAGTACAGGTTAGGCATCAGGACAATCAAATGTTGTGGCACATCCATTTATTAAGAGCGATCCATAGTTTTTCATGATCTATACAATCAAAGGCATTGCTATACAGTAGGACCCCCGTGTCCACTGATTTCACCATCTGCTGATTCAGTTATCTGTGGTTGGCGATGGGCAAAGGGTGAATGGGGAAGGGAGAGGAGGAGGAGGAGAGAACTCGCCTCCCTTCTCTCATCCCTGTGAGGGCTGCGGTGGCAGCAGGGGTGAACGGGGAAAGGAGAGGAAGAAAGAAGAACTCACCTGCCCCTCATCCTCCTCCAGACTGGTTCCCTCCCCTCCCATCTACCTTACCCCGTGGTGCTGGGCCTGCTGGTTGAGGGCTCAGGCGAGGCCAGGAAGGTGAGGGCCCCAGATGCCTCACCCCCCCAACACCCCCACCTCCAGCCCAGGAGCCCCAGCAGGTTGAGCCCAGGCGCCAGAGGAGGGACGCCCTGAGCCTGGCCGGCCAGACCCCGCTTGGCTCTACAGCCGGAGTGAATACCCTACCCAGCCCCAGCTGCATCAGAAGCCTCAGGCAAACTGGAGGAAGCCAGGCTGAGACAGTGAGGAGCGAGGTGGTGAAGAGCAGCACCAGCACCACCCAGCCCAAGCCTGGCTCCAGCTCCGGCTCCATGGCTCTCTCTCAACAGCAGGAACCCACTGGGCTGCCTCACTATCTCGTTGCCTTCCTCTTCCTGCCTACCTCCCTTCATTCCTTTTCCTCCATAACTTTTCCTCCCCACTCCCACATTGCAGGGCATTCCCTACTATCTGCAGTTTTCAGTATCCACGGGGAACCCCGGAACCAATCAACTGCAGATACGGGAGTGCTACTGTAATCTTTAAAGCACGTCTTATTTTCTTTTGAAAATCTTTGGTGGGCTCCATTATCCAACATATGTTTGCTATATGTTTCCTAGTGCCTCTTCCTTTCCTTGGACATCTGGTATTTCTTGCTCCACATATGGTAAAAGTCTTTGTTGTAGAATTTTGAGCATCACTTAGCTTGCATGGGAAGTTAATGCAATGCTTCTGTGGTTACTGCAATCCCTAGTGTCCCCTTTCGTGGGGACTGGAACGTATATTGAGTAATAATAATAATAATAATAATAATAAAATGTATTTATACCCCACCCCTCTGCTAAAAACAATCGAGTATAATGCATTGGTCCAGTACCTGGAATGTATATCATGGGACTTTCTTTTGTTTTCCATATTTGTTAACAGATTTTAGTTAGAGCTAGAGTAGATGCTGTCTCTGTAGCTTGAAGCAGCTCTATTGGTATGACATCTGTTCCTGTTGATTTATTTCTCTCAAGTGTTCTTGAATGCAGCTTCCACTTCACTTTCTAGAACTGTAGGTTCATTTTTTCAAATGATTCTTCTTTGAATGGTTCTTCTCCTATAGATAGGCGAAAACCTTTTTTGTTTTGGCAGGCCTTAGAGGGCTGATTGCTCGTGGGGGAAATGGTCTTTTAGAATGTGCTGTACTGTTTATGTTCTCTTTAATGGTCATGCTTTTAACTGCTTTGAATTCTCTTGTTAGTTTGATTATATTTTTTTAACTTCTGTATACAGTAATGTGAATGGTGACTGGAAGTGACATCATCTTACTTTGGGTCTGCTGAAACTTGCTGCTGTGGCCTATCAGATGGGCAGAGGGAGGAAAAATGGTCCCTGTCCCCTTTGCCATTGCCTACTCCTGAGTTAAACCATGGGTGAGGAACGTATGGCTCTCCAGATGATGGTGGACTTCAGCTACCATCATCCTTCACCATAATGCCTGAGGTTGGTGTGAGCTGGAGTCCAACAACATCTAGATAGTGACAGATTTTCCATCTGTAATGTTTGCAGTATAAGCCACCCTTAATGTAAGTGTAAGGGAAACCACAATCTGTTTTCCTATTGATAAAAATTGTGAGACAAATATTGAAGGGAAAACATTGTAATGTATTCCTGGAATATTGCATTTATCAGTGCGCTTGGATATTACTATGCATGAGTAGATGCTGTATTATACTTCTATAGTTCCTTGCCTCCTACTCGACCCGGCAGACCTTTACACTTCTAAAAGCCACTCTTGGGTGTTGGGGGAGAGCTTGAACAGTGTAGGGCAGGGCACAGGGATCTGCAACAGGGATATTTTTTGGCAAAAGTTCAGATGTCGGGATAATTACTTTATTTAGACTGCAGCTTCCACAATGCCCCTCAGTTCCCCAAACAGCAAAAGTATTCCTTAATACTATTTTTTTTTTTGGGGGGGGTAATCTTGATTAGTCCTTTATTGTAGAGAGCAGTGTGGTATAGTGTATTGAGTGTTGGCCTTGGGCTCTAGGACATCAGAGTTCGAATCCCACTAAGCTATGGAAACCCACTGGGTGACCTTAGGCAAGTTCTGGAATCTGCTCCCACTATCACCCCAGCTATAGTTCAGTGATCAAATAAAACGTGTACAGACTCTAATATTATAAATAACCCCCCTCTTAGGGGTTTGCCTTTCCCTTTACACTTTCTGATGTAACCACTCTTTTCCTTGTCAAGTCCTCAGCTTGAAATAATGAAATTACCAGATATGCTTATGTATACGTTGACCTCTTGCATAAGTTGAGGGCAGGTTTCGGGGGCCAAAATTATGGATTTTGCTATGACGCATGGATAAATCGAGGGTAAAACCTAGGGTCATATAACAAAACAAATATTTTCCTCTCCTTTTAAAAATGCATAAAGGGAACATACTTAGGAAGAGCTAAAGAAAAGGAGAAGATCTGTTAATCTGAGGGGTTAAAATGGGGGGTATAAATTGTATTGCGAATCTTAAAATGTCTACATCTATATAAATACAGATAGCAAAAGGAATATAAATGAGATATAAGAATGAGAATGTGGCCTGAAGAAAAAAAGGGGAAGGAGAAGAGCAAGAAAAGCAGCCTGCCCCTACTAAGGGCCCAGCATGAAGGCAGTGATAAGACACAGAGGCAAGAAGCCCCTCTTGGCATGGCGGGGAGTGGAAACAATGTTCCCACCCTATTGCTTCTTCCTTGCCCCAATTGGAGAAAGAAGGGTAGCCTTCCCTCCTTACTCACCTTCTTTTTCAGCCCCAGTGGCATTCAGCAGCAATGTGGAGAAGCCCAAAGAATACAGCACGCCTGCCATTTTGGGTGATTGAGATAAAGCAGAGTGGCAGTGGCCGTTTTTAATAGGGGCTTACTATATAGTAAGCAGTGGCCATTTTTAATAAGATTCTTACTTTATAAACCTTCTGCAGAGAAATGGCAGTAGCCATTTTTAATAGGAGCTCAATGAACAGTACAGTTGTCCCTTCATATTCATAGAATCATAGAACTGTAGAGTTGGAAGGGATCACGAGGGCCATCTAGTCTGACCCCTTGCCATGCAGGAAATCACGATCAATGCATCCCTAACAGATGCCTCTGTTTGAAGACCTCCAAGGAAGGAGACCCCACCACAGTCAGAGGGAGTGTGTTCCACTGCCGAACAGCTCTTACTGTCAAAAAGTTCCTCCTAATGTTGAGGTGGAATCTCTGTTCCTGGAGCTTGCATCCATTGTTCCGTGTTCTAGTCTCCGAAGCAGCAGAAAACAAGCTTGCTCCATCCTCATTGTGACACCCCTTCAAATACTTAAACAGGGCTATCATATCGCCTCTTAACCGTCTTTTTTCCAGGCTAAACATATCCAACTCCCTAAGTCTCTCCTCATAAGGCATGGTTTCCAGATCTTTCACCATTTTAGTCGCCCTTCTCTGGACACACTCCAATTTGTCAATATCCTTTTGCTGGGTTTTGGTTCCAGGACCCGCCGTGGATAATACTCAACTTCCATTATCTGCAGTGGCATAGCAAAATGGTGTCCCTGATATAAGATGCCAAAATCAAGGTTTGCTTTTTGGATTATTATTTTTTAAAGAATATTTTCAAGCCATGAATACTTAAATCCGTGGATACGGAGGGACAACTATATTACAAATGGTGGCCATTTTTAAAATCAGCCCCTATTAGAAATGGCTGCTTTACCTCAAGTGCCCAAAATTGCAGGCTTCCCCATATTGCTGCTGGGGCCAAAAAAGAAGATGAGAGCAAAAGGAGGGCTGCCTTTCTTTGGTTTGGGCAAGAGGCAGATAATAGGGTGGGAGCGCAGCTTCCATTTCCCGCCATGCCAAAAGGGGCTTCTTCCCTCTGTGTCTTGTCATTTGCCTTTGCTTTGGGTCCCTGTTTCAATGTTGACCCATGTATAAGTCAACCCAGGATTTTGGGGTTATTCTCCCCCCAAAGATTTTTTGACATTATACACGAGTATACATGGTATTGTTGAATCAGGTTTGAACACTGTTTTTAGAAATACTTGCAGCAGCACTTGAAGACAGGATATTTTAAATAAGAAGCTTAGACTTCTATAGTAGAATATGGAACAGCAAGATTATTAGAACTACCTGTACAAGGACCCTGCAGAATGGGCAACAAAGCTTGGCCAGATTTCATGATAAAAGCATCATGAACCTGCCAAAGTTGGCAAATGTGTTTTTGGTCTCATGTTGTTTAATTGTCCTTCCATAACATCAACATGAGTTTTTCCCTCTTGTGTGTTTGGCTGATTTCCTTTCTTTGTGTCAGGTTTTCCTACAATGGCAAGAGAAAAAAGGGGAGGGAGAAAATAGGAAAATATTACTGTAGAGCTAGAAATGGCAGACAGGCCAAGTATGAGATACCAGTAAATGCATTTCATTTTGCTTTTTGTACAGTACTTTATTGCTTGGCAGTAATACAATTTATACATGCCTAAATAAATAGGGTGCATTTCAAATCAATATTTTTTTCACTTGATTTAGTGTGAATATTAATGTTTTGCAGCATCATGGAATTATGCTATATTCCTTTTCAGCTGGCTTTTTTGGGGGGGGGGACTCTGTATTTTAAAAACATCACTACTGTCTTTTGACTAGAGAGGGCAACCTTTGTGGTAAGGTGCTAGTATACCTCCTAAGGGCTGCTCAGAGTGCCATGCCATCTCTACATTTCTCACTTGTTTTTGTCTCTTTATCTAAAGCAAGCGACAACCATTCAGTGTTAAGTGATGTCTTGAGGCAGCTCTGGGGCAGCTTACTATGAAAAGCAAGAGCAGTTCTGCTTGACACGGATCCAGTAAACCCAGCCCTGAAATCTATATGCAGTAGGGTTGCAAAAAAATATTTGCCAATGGATTGTGTTCTGCGTACATGGCAAACACAACATTGTCCTTAATATGATCTCTCTTTCTTATTACACTCTTGTGGCATAACTGACAATGGCACTGTGGATCCTTAAAGGCACAGCTCCCATGCCTTCCTGTCCTTCTGGCTGCCATTGACTTTTTAGCAGAGGTTTTCTAGCTTTCCCAGAATGGCTGCAAACTACCTGTTAGAGGAGAGATGTTGCGGCCTTTAGAATTTAGAGCATTTAAATTTCCATGCAAATTCAAATATTGATTGGATCTCTTGTGTGTGTAACTAACTTCTAACTCCACTGCGGGTAACATTGGAGGTAGCATATGAGCCCAAATGCCATTTGCTGGGCTAATCTGGAGGCTCTTGCCTTGGAATCCCCAGATTTAGCTTCCCTCTAAGGGTAACCCTGAGCAGTCTCACTAAAGGGTGCTCCCTAGAGGCCAAAAATGCTGCCATCAGCCACTGAGATATTTATGACCAGTCCAGTGGGAGACTGGATAACCTGTGGAACTACTCGCCACTGTGGAACCGACCAACTCCTCCCTCCTACCCCCAGAGAGAGAAATATAGCAATGACCAAGGGTTAAGCATGTCAGCATCAGTGACAGAAGATAGGAAAAGCTTATTTTATTCAAGCAAGACTTAAAACATGCAAATCTCTCACGAAGAAAGCATCTCCTTCCTTCAGGTTCAGTTTAGAAGTTATAGAGAATAGTAAAAACAAAGCATTTTAGTTACACCCAGCCAAGTAGGAAAATAAATCATAAAATCCTAACACCTTCTATCTAAGACATTCCTTATTCTCTACGCACAACTGTGAAGTCCAGTGTGCAAGATTCAGTCTTTGAATTCCAAGGAGGTTGTCAGCTGGGCCATGTCAGACCTGGCTCAGCAGCTGCCTCCATTGCTCTCCTCTGGGCCTGGTGTTGCCTCCCAGACCCTCCTTTGTCTCTCCTCATGGTCTGACTCCCAGCCATGTGCTCAGAACAAAGAATTTATAGTCCTTCTTTCAAATTACCCCATGGCCTTCTGATTGGTCAGTTTGTCTCAGGTGATCTATGATGTCATTGATGATGCTGAATATCAGGAGATATCCCTGTACTTCCCACCTCTGTGGTTAACCGTTTGGTTACCTGATGTTACGTTTGCAAGACAGTTGCTGACTGCAGGATAATGGGAAGTGTAATCCTCCATTATCATATGCAGATGATAGGAACCAAAGTCCTTTGCAGGATGATGGGACTGCCATCATCACACCATTGTTGATCACTTCCTATGGGCAGCTAAAAGACTTGGGCTAGGGAAAAGGAAGAAATAGGGACTGGATATAGAGATGACCCACCAGAAGAAATATCGGTGATGCTCTGTACAACAGCACTCTGTCTAATGAGTTCAGTCACTGGGATCCAGACCGGCATGAGCAATTGCTCTGCTCAAGTAAAAGTTTTCACAGATTTGAGGGTTGCATGTAGCCTGCAAGCCATATTTTCTCCACTCCTGAACTGAACTATGGTCTAGCTTTACATCTGAATGCAGCCAGTTGCTGGTAGGTGGGTGAGGATTTAAAAAAAAATTAATTTATTTTTATAATTTTTTGCAGAGTACCCTCTGAATAGAACACACATTGCAGAACATCTTGGGGGGTGGGATGACAGGTTATGAAAGTTACAAGAGAAGAGCTAAGAGAACTTTGTTAGTGCCAAGACCCTGCTGGGTAGTTATGTTGATGAAAATAGCCCTGCCAGGATATTTAAGAGGAGGCAATTCCCTCCTTTTTGCTATGCAGCAGCCATATGTCCTCAGTAGCTGCTCTGTAGGGCTGGGAAACCCTCCAGGGCAGAGTTTCAAGTGGTGCAGAGAGGGTTGGGGAAGAAGGATAATGTCTTGTGTGTGTGCAGGGATTGCATGGGAAGGAAAATCATTTCATCCTAAATATGAAAACATACTTATTCCATCAGAGCTGGTACTGAATTGGATCCTGGCCTGTTGTTGTTACCACTGCCACCACCTTAAGCTTATTTTACAGCATCTTGTTTCTTCACAACAAATAATTATTGGAAGCATAAGGACAAACCTATTTGCGTAGCATTTGCAAATCTGTCAGTTAACATAAAATGCAGTTTTATACTGAGGATCCTTGGAAATGTTCCCATGTTTACATGTTTGTGAAGTCTAGAATATGAAACATGCAACTTTTTCTGCAAATAAGTCCTCTGAAGTTACTCATTGCAGGAACTAACAACTTCATAGACATTTGTATATGGCAGGGGTGAGCAAAGCATGGCCCACATGTGACCCCAAATCCTCTAGCACTCCATTTGTTTGTATTTTGATTTGTTTTGCAAAATGCCATCCCCCCAATCCCACAGAATATTGCAAAAACCCATTGATTTTTGATTGACTTTCCATTGCCAAAAATAGGCTGCTCCTGGGCCTAATATGGTCGCAGATGTGTGTGTGTGTGTGTGTGTGTGTGGTGAAACTGCATCCATACTCCCATCAGGGGTTAGAACATTGCAGAAAGGCTCAGCCGTCCAACATTCCATGTAGCACCAGTGTGGCCCCCCCAACCCCTGTTAGTTAACTGCCCCTCCTATATGGAAATAGGTCTGTCGGTAGCAATCTGAATTAGTTCTATGATATGAAGCTTTAACAGCATGGAAGACTGGTACAGTATAAAGAGATCCTGGGTATGTAAGCTTCTTTTTTTAAAAGGTAAGTGTTCATTTGAGCCTCTTTCAGTTGGAGGATAACTTACTATCAAGCACAATTGAATTGATTTAATTGCTGATTATTTGTGTTAGGTTGATTAGTATCCTCTCCATATTTCATATGTGGGGGGAGAAGTTGGGAGTGGGTGGTTTGCCTTAAATCACCTAATAAATTAAGGCTGTGATCTGAATAGGTGTGTGAAGTTGCCCTCGTACACAGTCGTTATCTCCGACTGTGTGCTATGCTAAACCTCAAACTTTGGCTTTTTAGAGATATTCTGTAAGAAATTCCAGCTAAGAAGAGTTGTGGATGTTGTAGTGCTGACCTGGTATTGTACACAAGTCTCTGTATTTGCTTTTAGACTGTAATGTGGCTTACGTGATTTTAAAAAGTTAGAGCTGCAAATGTGTATAATGTGCATCTCCCTATGTAGTAAAGTATGGTCACTTAAAATGCATAGATGTATATAGTTGCCTGGGTAATACAGATACTGGTCTAATAGATGCCCATTGCTTTGGGGAGTATGCTCTGCATATAAAGTAATGATTGCTAAGATGACATTAGATTAAGGAAGAGAGAGAACTGCACTTCTCAGAAAAGCAAATCGCTATCACAGACATGTTACACAGATAAGTGGGCCTTCTGTATTGAGTGCTAGTGGCTATGATATAGTATAGTGGTGGAAGTATTACAGCCTGCCAGAAAATTGTTGAATAGCTTTCATTCACCAGACATTCTCTTCATTGTTCCCCTTCAGTTGCTTTCAGAGTCTGTTAGCAGAATTGACAATGAAAGAGAAACTCTTAGTTCTTGGATCTGATTGGGATGGAATGTCAATCTTTAGCATGCTAGATTTTTGTTAGGAAGAGGTTGCTTATAGGTTAGTTGCAGGATTATCCTAAATATGTGGCTTGTTGTTAGGGCGTAGCAGCAATTCTCATACTTGCCTTGACACGTATTTGTAATCCTCTTCCCTGCCCCCTCCAAATCTTGCTTGACTCATGAATTTCCTGTTCTTTACCTGTAGAATAGGGAAGCGTGTGCTATCTCACCTTAGAAGTTTTAGTTCTAGATCCTCTCAGAAGCTTCTGATAATTTACAGATAGTAGCACACCATGTAAGTATTAGTAGGTAACATTACATTGGAAGAATTATTGAAAACCATCCAATGCTATTCATTTGTTTATTTTTTTTAAATCAACCATGCCAGTGCTTATTAACAATATTAAAATGGCCATATGCAATAAAACAAGATAGACAATGGCCGATACTGGCTGAACAGGTAAATACCTTGAATGCTGTGCTACATTCACTGCTGGGAAAATGTCTCCCCTGATTGCACTCTAGGGACATAGGAAGAAAGACTTAAAGTTATTAGAACTCCAGCTTGCCTCAATCAGTTTACTTCCATTTGAGAAACAGGAACATATTGCATGTACTGCCCTTTTAAACAGGACATGCCTTTTTTAACATCCATCTAATTTGTTTGCCAAGTCAGCTGCATGAGATTTGCACTGTGTGGTAAATTTTTAGCTGTTGACAATCACAGATGATGTAACTAAAAAACTGAAAATGGAAATTTACAAAGGTTACAACTCTGTTAGCAGTTGAGGTACTTTACCTCCAATTGAAGACTGGCTGCATGTCTACACACAATTCCTAAGTCAGCACTGATTCTTGATAGAGGAATCTATGTTCATTTGACTCAGACTTTCATAATCCTTTTTCTTACTCTTAAAAATGTGTATTTCCTCAAGTGAAGAACTGAATGGGTCAGGCTCTACATGTGAATATACATCTATGGTTTACTGATGTTATTCATTGCACCACAGGACTGTAAATGGAAGTCTTGATCCACAAATGTCCTTTTTGCTGATCCATTTTTTTCCTGCTCTCTCTTGCGGTCTCTGTACATCATACATGGGATCTGTGTTTGCACAGAGTGGTCAGTTGGAACCTTCCAAAGAGCTTAGATTTTGTTAGTAGTAATGCCCCTTTTCTGTTAAGCTCCTGTGTGAGATGCTGTCTTCTAAGTTCTTCATAATCTCCCACAATGGCAAATCTAATGAAGAACCTCTCCAGATTGAGCTAAGAGTTAGAGTATTTTTTTTCATTTTCTTCTTAGTCTTTTCTCTGTATTTTCAGTTGTAAGTACCATTTCTCCCCAGAGGCCTATGGCCTCATGGCCTCTCTTCAAAAACTGCATTGTTTCTAAATGGAAAGTTTCTCTTTTTGACAGACATGATAAATGCCTGTTGAGCTATTGGTGGGACTACCACCAAAATCTGACCTCCTAGAAGGTTTGACAGACTGCTCTGTATAGGTGCACAGCCAAATGTGTGAATGCACAGAAGACCACTTGAAGAACATCAGTTACACAGATAGCAACTTGTCTTTTATGAACTGTGCTTCCATTTTGTGTTATAGTACAGTTTCATTTCACTTAAGCACTGCAAACATATGTTCTCTGTGCCCCAAAAAAGAAGACATGCTGACTGTATTTTACCAGTCTGTCAGTTACGCATAGATGACCAATACCAACATGGGTTATAATCCATTAAATGAAAAATGTAAATGAGTGAGGTACAGCCCTCATAGTTCTGTAGTTTGGCTACAGCAGTTACCTCAACAGAAGACATCAAGTTTCCCTTTCCCTTACAGAAGACTTAAGCCTCATTTAAACTGTGGCTGTATTCTTGGCAGCTGGAAATGGCTGCAGAAAAATTGGAAAGCTGTGTGTTGTAGGTATACGTGCACATTTGTCCTTCAAGTATAATCCCTTCTTTAGATCTTGGCCTTCTTTCTCTATAGATGAACTGTTCACACGTTTACCCATATAGTTGTATGGATTTTGTGACAAGTCATAACATCCAGGTTGACTTGGCTCCTGCTATGTTAGGGCCTGTTTCTATAGTACTTTTTCCCAAGATAATGATTAAAGCTTGTTTTTTTTTTTATTTGTAGCTGACAGTGCATTCCCAGTATGTGAGCCCCTGATTAAAAACAAAGCTGCTGCACTGAAATGTATAATTTCTAACACTAATTACATGTCAGAAAAAGGAACATACAGATCTATCACTGCATTGGATCTGTGTGTTTTCAGTTTTCCAGTATATTTATTAAGTTTTCAAGGCATGGAAATCATTGGGCACTTGAAAAGTTATAACATTTGAAACAGTATGAACATACTAAATGCTTTTGTATTCAAGACTTATTAAAATTTAAAAATTCAGAAACAGTATGAAATTTTATGCTTGCCATATCTAATTGCATCTGAGTAAATAGATTTTTTTGTTGGAACAATAGTTCTAATTAAAAGGTAGAAAATAGTTTTTTTAAATGCAGCATTGAAATATAAGTCTAGTAAGTCTCAATATCAGAAAAATGTCTTAAACCCACTGAAAAGTCAGTGTACAGTAATGAGATTAGATCAAAATTCAGTTGAGAAACTTTTGTTGCTTTGTGCTGAAATGAACTACCAGATGTTACACTTTAGAAAGGAAAGAAGGTGTCCTAGAGGAGCATGGGGGCTTCTGAATCTCCTTACTTGTTCGAGGAAACTCGAGAATGAAGCAATACATTTACTACCTTTAGACACTTACCAATTTTCATTTGGTGTGTACTTGTCTCAATCACATAGCTCTGATGACAAGAAGAGCATGAACTGGAAACAGATTCCTAAGAAACCATGCAAGAACCTTCTCAGCGCTTTAAAGAAACTGCATCCACAACTGGCATTAGGTAAGGCATGGGAGAGGGTGAAAAGCTGAGCTAAGCAAAAGAAGAAAATTATAATGTTGGGAAGACTTTGAAGCTTAAGGGTTTGTTTCCCTATAACTTAGTTTGAAAGTCCTTCCTCTATAATGCTATTTATTGTAGAATAGCAGGTGTTCTTTGAGCACTTAAAAGTGCAGGGCCTTCCATTAAATTTTCCCTTCTCTGCTGCTGCATCTCTCTTTAATACGAAGGGTACTATCTAATTAACTCATCTGCCAACCGAAGAGGTAACATCAGCAGAACAAGGAAGGGCTGATTCCCACTCCTCACATACCTTCAAAATCTGCTCCAGATGTTTAGGAGCAGATTATGAGGGCTGCAGTGGAAAGGGGGCTAGGGGAACATTTCATTCTGGGAGCAGAGATCTACTTGCTTGACACTGGTTGTCATCCAAAGCTAATATCAACCTAGTTCTGCCTGGAATCTGTTATAAGGACTGAAGTTAAAAATGGAGGAATGAAAACCATTTATAATGGAGCAAGATTATTTTTATTTATCATTTATCATTTTATTTCTTCTTTTCCTTCCTCCAAGATTCTCAGAGTGGATTATGTCCTCTTGTTCTCCTCTGCCACTGTTTTAATCATAATAATCCTGTAGTGCAGGTTAGACATTAACATATAAAGGATTAAATTATGACTGCCTGTCCATTTTGTTGCAGAATCAATGGGGCAAATGTACTTTTTGTTCTGGGGGTCCTTACCTCTTGTCAATTTAGTTCCAAATTAAACTGGAAAGCTCAATGGGAAAAAAACATCATGCTGTTTTCAAACTGAAGCCCTTCTATGCAGATCTCTCACACTATGGTAAAAATTGCATGGTTCTAAAGAAGATTTCCTTTTGCTACAGGATTAGGAAAGAAAGCTTTATTTATTTATTTATTGCTTTTAGTTTTGATGCATAATGCAAACTGCAGTATCAATAACCAAACTGACATAGCAAACGTCATTCTTTCACCTTTGTTAGGAATGCTGTTAAAGAATATAGCATAATAGCTTGAGATGGATGAAGCCTAAAACTGTTAATAAAGCTGATGTTCATAGCAGGAAGAACAATTCTCAAATTCCAACCTGCTTGTGTGAACTATACTGTTCTAATTTTTGAATCTTCATACATTCCTTAAGGATCAACCTTTTCAAAAATGTCCCTTAGTTTTTCTTGGATAACTATTTTTGTGTGTGGGAGGGGGAAAGATTGATTCAATGTGAAGTGGAAGGCTTTCACGGCTGGCATCCATAGATTTTCCTTGGGGTTTTTCCAGGCTGTGAGGCCGTGTTCTGGAATAGTTTCTTTCTGACGTTTCGCCTGCATCTGTGGCTGGCATCCTCAGAGAATGGTTGGGTAGGTGTGTGTGTGGAGTTTACATGCTGTGAACCCCTGTTGGGGAGTATATATAAATTTGTGTAATTGAATGGTTAGTTTCTGGGTATAGAAATGCAAGGCTCATTAGTGTCTGATTGGCTAATTTTTCTGGGCCAGCCAGAAAAATCAGCAGAAGCAGAACATGTTATAAACCAACCTGGACACAAAATGCTATTTAAAAACACAGAAATTCTGGACCAGGCCAACAGCTATCATGTCAAAATGCACAGAGAAGCTGTTGAAATCCACAAACACCTGGAGGACTTCAACAGGAAAGAAGAAACCTTAAAAGTAAACAAAATCTGGTTCCCAGTTTTGAATAACAATAGAATCAAAACTCAACATTTACAAAGGAATTCCACCCAGGGACAGGGGGAATCCCAGCAGATAATGGCCCATCAATCAACCATTAGCCAGTCATATACTAACAAGTCTTGCATTTCTATACCCAGAAACTAACCATTCAATTACACAATTTTACATATCCTCCCCAACAGGGGTTAACAGCATGTAAACTCCACATACACTCCTACCCAACAATTCTCTGAAGATGCCAACCACAGATGCAGGCAAAACGTCAGAAAGAAACTATTCCAGAACAAGGCCTCACAGCCCAGAAAAAACCCAAGGAAAATCTAAAGATTGATTCAGCTTGTCTTCTTGTACCCTCTGCACCAGTTCACAGAAAGGCTCAAGAAGGCTCTGCAGTCGAGATGACACCTATAGAGGCAGACTTCTCTTGGCAGAAAAAGATGACGCAGTTTGAAATGGAGATTCAAGAAGCCTTTCTACGTTTCATGGCATCTATTTTAAAGGGCTACAGAACATTTCTTAAACCAATCACACAAGCACCTTCAAATAAAGCCACTGCTGCAGATTCCTTGTTTGACCTTCAAGGTGAGTTTGAGAAATCGATGGTACTGGCTGAAATCATAGAATCATAGAGTTGGAAGAGACCACAAGAGCCATCCAGTCCAACCCCTACCCTGCAGGAATATACAATCAAATACTGGTAGTAGTTAGCAAATATCCAGGGTAGGTCCATGCCTCTATATGATGGAGAAAGAAGTCTGGAAGGGATTTAAATGGAATGGAGTAGAGATACTATATGTTTGATGTAGCTCTGTATCTAATGCTGTGTATTGTGTATAGGGCTTCAGTGTTGGATAGTGATACCTAACAATACTACATGTCCATACCATATACTGTTTTATGTGTGAATAGGCCTGAAAATTGAGAACTTCTAGAATAGAATGGAGAAATTCTGTTTGCTACAGTAAAAATAGAACACAATGAGAGAATTGTGAACAGTTTATTTGCCACAAATTTTTTAAGCAATTGTTTTGTATGTTTTTAACCAGGATTTTTAAAAAGTAGAGACCGTGCTTATACAAAATTCTACACAGTCTTAACAAAGACACAGATATTTAGCCGCTTCATAGAAGAATGCAGTTTTGTGAGTGACAAAGATACCGGCTTGGCATTTTTTGATGACTGTGTAGAAAAGGTAAAGATTCATTTTTCTTTTCTAAATAAATTTAAGAGTGTAAATGCAAATGTAACATCAGTCCACTTTTACAAAATTCATGTGCTAGAATGAACTGGACAGGAGTAGTAGTAACATGCATGTGGCACTTTCACAGCCTGTTTTGATGGTGTACCTACTGCTGACATTCCCCATATGATGGGATGGGGAGCAAAACGCCAACTGGGAACCAGAAGCAGGTGAAAGACTACAAACAGAAAATCAAAAAGTGTGAATATGACAGTAAATAGTATTGTGAAAAACAGAAACCTATAGGCAATACAATACACAGGCATACCTCAGTTAACAAAGCCTCTGACAAAGAACCTCCTTTTTACAGGAGCCCAGCCCCCCGATTTCTTCACTTCTGTCTAGCTAGAAGTTTTTTTTTTTTTTTGCTGCATTGGCATAGGGAGGGGGAAAGACTTTTAATGTTGGGTTGCAACAGCATTTCTACAGTAAACAATGCAATAAAGATCTGGGAAAGTATGGGATTCTACTTTAGGTCATCCTGTGGTAGCTGTGTGTGCTTACAAAGAGTGGGCAAGGTAAACAGCTGCCTCCAGAATCACTTATTGAGCATTTGTGAAGAGCAAAACAGAAAGAAAAGGGGAAAGCAGATTAGCCTGCCTCACCAGCTACCCTGGCATCCTGAAAAACCATACTGTAGATCTCTAAGTTTTGCCACCAAAATTGAAATCATAACAAAGGTAGAGGCCATTGAAAGAATAAAATCATCTTGGGATGCATTTTGGAACAAACTTCCAAGTGATTTCTAGAAGATTCAAACTGTTTTTGTTTACTTAGGCAAGGCTTACCTGCCCTGGTTGTTTCAGTTCTCATGTGCATAATGTTAGTTCTACCTTTGGAATCAAAGTTTCTGTTAAAGCTATAAAGCCTAGGAACACATCCACTTTGTTAAGAGAGGTATACCTGTGACTGATATCAATCTATATCATACAATACAAAGTAATATAAAACAGTATAATTCAAAACAATGAAAATTGATATGAGACAAGGGCAGCTGAGATGAAGGACACGGACCAACCAAAGCCTATAGGCAATACAATGTAGCTGAATATCAACCAGTATAATACAGTACAATATTACAGTATAAATGCAAAACAGTGGCTGCTGCATTGTAGAAAAACAGTTCAACCCAAAATTTGGAAGTCCATAATGAACCACGGAGTCACATCGACATCTAGGTCCATTCAAGCTTGCATATGACTAGGATAACTAAATATAGTCCACAAGCTGTATACCATCGAAAGGCTGTAATGACTATTCCTGGACATGTGGAGCTGTTTCAATGAATTTTCATCAGTAGTTAAATAAGAATAGAGTTTTGCAAAATAATCCAGTGGTCACAGATACTGGACTCCAAGTAATATAGAACTTAATTATATTAACAGTATAATGAAAACAAAAGCTAAATGCGAAGCAGAAAAGTAGTAAATTTCCCACCTCACTAATGAAGCAACCAGTATCAACACTTGTAAGATCTTTTTTCCTATGGTAAATTATTTATTTTTAATTTTTAACACAATCTAATTTACAGTCAGAATTAACGTGATATACATTCAAAGTCCAAAAGAAAATGAAAAAAGAAAATAGCTAATATTATCTTAAGAAAAGTCTCTGCTTATCTCTAACCCAAATTCATAAAAGAACCTTTCTAATACAATGGTTTATAAATTTTGCCTGTGCCTTGACTTTATCATATCAAAGATAACCATGCCACCAAAATCTGAAGTCATGACTTTCAAGTTCCAGAAGTATCTCATCTCTAAGCAATATCTATTCCTTCAACTGTAAAATGCTACAGGCTTCATAATCTAGGGATTCCTAGATCACCGCTTTCTTTAGCATCACACAGTGTTTTAGATTTTATTTTGGGTTTCCTTGTCTGCCAAAGAAATCTGGGCAACACTTGTTAGGATCATGATGGGGAGCAGTCCATGGCCTTGCATGCTTCCATCTCTATTCTCCTTGCCATTATTTAAATGGGATTACCCATGGCTCTGTGAATCTTCCTTACTCTGGATAGTATCTCTTTGGCTCATTGCCAGGGTACCCGGTTTTACAGCTTTCAGAGCCTTGTGTGGAAATATCTCACTGGGGCAGGATAGAAAAATATGAGTCATGCACTAGTAAATTGCATTATGCTCATTTTAAAAATGATTCTTCTTGTATTTTTATGCCTTTTCTAGCTTTTTCCTGAGAAGGGATCAGAAAAAGGAGATAAGGTATGCATTTATTTCACATTGGGACATCTTAAGTTTCTGGTAGTTAAGCTTGTATGATAATAAAATGGGTGTGAAAAACATGATTTTTCAAATGCTAGTTTTGAAATCTTCGATATGTTGGTTCAGTGCATCTGACATTTTCAGTTTGCATGAATTGCATGCTTGCCCTGAGTTGATCTTCTAATAGTCCTCATAACAGGCTCAGCACGTGGTTGGGAGGTGCGATACATGGCTGTCCACCCATCTTATCCTGCTACTGCTTCGTGTAGCTATAGTTACAGGCTAAAAACCAAACTGTTTTTACCTAAAAGTGGAATACGCTGTATTTGCAGGTTGACGTCGACTCTGCAGAGGAAACTCGGTTGATTGAGCTTGACGAATCACAGAAAAGTGAACACACAGTATTTATAATGCCACCAGAGCCGCCTCCTGAAGATGAACAAGAGAGGTTGCCAAAGTACAGGTATTCTCTAATGCAGGAGTGGGCAACTGTGGCAGGGTTGAGGATCCCTTTTCAATTGGCCAAGTATTCCTTCCCTTTTTAAAATGTTTCAAATTCTTTTAGAGATCAATCTGTGTTTTTAGATCATGTTACTTGCCAGGGTAAGCAATTGGTTCTGTTGCTCCTATTAGCCATTCCCAGAGCCCTTGCTCTTTCCAGCTCTCTTAGGGATAGCTTTTCCTTATCCTGCTTCTCCTCAGTGTGCCAGTTACTCACACACTGCAACCATACATTGGCAAAGAAGACAGCCAAAGGCAGGTGGCAGGTGAGGAACATGATGGGCAGGTTGGACAAAACTCCAGTTCTGCATGCCAGGCTCAGAAAGAGGAGCCAGGCTGTCTGAGGTGGTGAGTGAGGAAGCTAGGCAAACCAGCTATTATCCTCCCCTCCAGCTCCAGCATTAACTCTTTCTTAACTCTGAATAGACAGCAAGAATGAGGAGGAGAAGGGGCTGCAAATATTTGCAAGTACAAGGCAGGCATCTGTTGCTTGTCACAACAATTTTGCTTTCCCTCTTTTGTGATGAGCAGTGACTGCCCCCTCCCCTTGTGTCTGTGAAGCTTTGTGGCACTGACACCTTCTTTTTAATGCTGGTGCCAGAGAACTGAATGATGGAGTTACTGCTGGAGCTGGAGGGAGCAGCAAAGTGGCCATGGCAGTCAGAGCAGTGAGCAGTGTGCCCACAAATCCTTGACATAAGTAGCAGTGGCAGTGTGATGTAGCAATAAACAAGCAACTACCCCCTCATGTACCTCCTCCTCCACCACCACCTTGTTCTCCTCCTTAGATGTTGCAATTTGCTGCTGATTTTTGGAGGCAGGGCTTTTTTTAAAAATCCCAGGGAAGCTTGGGGGTGAAGCAAAGGTGCATGCCTACACCAATGGAAGTGCAATGGATTTTATTTGTATAAAGATTGTTTTCCCCACCATACTTATTGTATTTCCTTGCTAATTTTCAAGGTTGCTACTTTCATTTTAGCCTGTTACCATATTCTGATGGTGCTGCAGCCATGTTGCCCAGTGTTTTCTGCCACTTTCCCTACCAAGTTTTGTTAACACACTGCATGACATGGATATTAGTTATCTAGAAATCCATTGGGTGTTCCTGAGTTTGAAAATGACTTGTAGAAATGATCGATTTGCTATTGTATGTCAAAGTTCTTAATCTGAAAGAAAGAGCATAGCCTAGTACTCTAGACATAAGTAAATTCACAAAATATTATGGCTTGGATCCCAATAATAATGTAACTGGTGTGAAGGGGCTGTGTGGCTATGTTGAAGAGAAACTAGGACCTGTAGTTCTCTGATAGAATCTCCCTTCGCTGCTGCTACTTGGCAAAATTCTTCGGAAGTTGAGTGGCTCTCAAAACCAGTATGTGATAATGATACCTGTGTCTGCCAGTCACAGAAAGTGTCAATTGAACAAGCTCAGGTCAGCATTCTGTGTGTGTGTGTGTGTGTGTGTGTGTGTGTAAAACAATTATTGAGATATCTGTTAGTTAAAAGTTTACTGGGAGGGGTAGTATAAATCACTAGCATCTCCCAAAGCAGTCACTTGACAATAACCTATCAAGTCCCCACAGGCTGAATTTAATATTATTCACATACATTCATCCCTCTCTTAGATATATGGTTAACAGTTTGGTAAGAAACAGCTCCTGTTTCATACTGGGGTAGTGGTGGGGATGCCTTAGGCTAAGTGCTGTATATTGTGCTTTGAGAAATGGAAGGCTGGTTTACAGACTTTTGATTTTGTCTCTCTCTTTTCCAGCTATAAAACCTTCCCTAGGCTAGAGTTGAAGCTTTTTGACAGACCACAGGAGCTCAGGCTTTCATTCAGGAGGCACCCAGTTGGAGGCAACGTTTTGAACAGTCCAGCACTCATGGCAAAGAGGACAAAACAGGTTCTTAAAAATGTCTTATGAACAGATATACAGATTAATAAACATTATGTCTTTTAGGCTGTTAACCAAAGGCTGGGGGCTGTCTTCTGTTGATCTGTGAGCTGCTCTAGGAGCCTTTTTACTGAAGATCAGGATAAAAATTATTTTAATTAATTAATAACCTTATTAGTTAACATAAAAGAAAGCCTGTATTACTTTGGGTACAGTTAAATATCCAAGTCTAAGAATTCAGAACTGAGATAAGGTCTTGAACATTGATATGCATGAAAACTGTACACCCTGTCTTCCATGTTGCATATCGTTAAAGGAATATGGGGTGTGATGTGCCAACTCATCACTGTTAATATTTTGTTTACTTTTGTGTTTTTCAGGAGATAAAAGCAGCCCACAAATTAGCTAAGAAATACTACACCAGTCCTCCACAATGGGCCAAGTGTCTCTTCAGCCATTGTTATAGCTTATGGTTCATCTGCCTCCCAGCCTATGTTAGAGTATCCCATCCCAAGATCAAAGCTTTACAGCAAGCATATGACATCCTTATCAAAATGAAGAAAACTGATGTAGAACCACTGGATGAAGTAAGTTAAAAAATGCAATACTACATGAAATAGATACAGGTATATATTTAATCTGTACATAATATTTATGTTACTGCTTCCAAAAAAATGCAGGCTTCTTCAGCTTTGGACTTCATGCTCTTCAGGTTACTTTTTGATGTGAACAAGGCAAACAGACAATAGTGTGTTAGATATGCAAGACAAAAAGTACTTTAATGACTTAAAATCTTACCTTACTTTGCCAGCTTGAAGGGGGAAAAATATTCGGTGAATCGTTTTGAATTCCACCAGTTCTCAGAACTATTGATAGCAGCACTTCAGATCTTTTCAAAATAACAACTCAGACATTAATACTTGTCCTTCACCAGTATGGTTTCTGAGTTAGATCTAAAAGCAGAAAGCCAACATGAATTTTTTAGGCATAGTTCATTCTTCTTTCTCATATCTAGGTATTTTCAGCAAACTTGCTCAGAAAGATAAAGTGCCTAATTCCACTGTCAGGCGGTTCAACCCATTGTGAAGAAGAAAGGTGAATTATCCCATTTTTCTCCTTGACATCCCACCCAGGAAAAAAACAAGATTAATAGCTAGATCAGTGGTTCCTAACCTGTGGTCTGCAGACCCCCAGGGGGGCATGATGTCCTCACAGGGTCTGCAAAGGCTTGAAGGCTGCTCAGCCCATGTGACAGGAGCTAAAGCAAAGGCTGGCTAGCTTGGCCTGTGCATTGCTATTCAGTCTGCTCCAGAATCAGGAGAAAAGCCTCCCCTCCCCTCCAGTGCCTCTGAGGGAAAGTTTAATGAATGGTGTAATTGTATTATTATTATTATTATTATTTGTTTTTCTTAGGGCTTTAAATCTTGAGCTACGTCTTTAGGGTCCATGGCAACAATTTTTTAAAAAAGGGGTCCCTGGTAAAGAAAACATTAAGAGCCACTGAACTAGATGATAATCTAAACATTTATTAGGAGGAAGAAAATCATTAATATAAGTGGCACTGGCAGCTCCTGGGAGCAGAAAAGAGGGATTGTTTCAAGTAGTTCATCTTAAACCATCTGCAAACTTTAAAAGCTTATTCTGAAACTGTTTGCCTTCTCTTCCACTTGGACTATAATGAGGAATTCAGTAATCTTGGCGGTAATGCATCATCAAGGGTTGAGTTGGCTCCCTCTCGTGCTGAGAGTTTCCCTTTTTAAATCTGGCCTCATCCTGTTTTGAATGGAAAAATCAGAGGATGTATCTAGGGATATTGACTAAATTTCATACATATATGTACTATATATGTGTATATATTGTATGTGTGTGGTTCATAGTGTCAAATTTGACACGTTGGGAAATAATTGAACAGTGCTGTTGTTGCTGAATCAGTTCTACTGAAGTATTCTGCCCAAACCTGAAACAAGGCCCTGTAAATTCCATTAGTCATAGTGTGCTTTTGAAGCTGTTGTTTCAGAGTTTTATGAGAACATGGTCTGAAGAGAATGTTTTACTTATTTTTCTCTTTCAAACAAATAAATCATCTTGTTGTCAGCTTATAGAACATAGATTTAAAAGGGTTTTTTCCCCCTGATTTTCAGTTATGTATGTTGATGGGAGTGTTCCATGATCCTTATCCTTATAACTTTATTATAATATAAATATTAATTGTGTCATGCTTCAGGTAGCTATCTTGAGAAAGCATTGTGATAGTTGTCAAATGTAATGGTAAACAGCTCTTGTATTTTCTTGTCTGGTACAGTCTTGGTGTAATATATTGTTCTGCTCAAGGAAATTCTTTTCTTATACTAAGTCATTGATGTGAACTTTTTCTTTTTTACAACATGTAATATCAACAGCCTTCA
Organism: Gambelia wislizenii; assembly: GCA_030847615.1. Classification (NCBI taxonomy): domain Eukaryota; kingdom Metazoa; phylum Chordata; class Lepidosauria; order Squamata; family Crotaphytidae; genus Gambelia; species Gambelia wislizenii. The sequence goes on along the minus strand of JAUMIR010000002.1, from coordinate 318,581,411 downwards.
CTCTTTGTAGTGCTGGGATTGTCAACATTCATGTACAAATGTTGATATTTTTCTCACTTCATGCATTCACTGTGACACTCTTCTTTATCTACTGCATCTGCTATCAAATTAGCTTTATCTACTGTGTCTGCTATCAAATCAACAGCCTTCTTATAGTGTAGGGATTGTCAACATTAATGTGCAAATGTTATTTTTCTCACTGCATGCATTCACTGTGACAGGTCTAAAGAACTCTGCTTTATCTACTGTGTCTACTATCAAATCAGATTTATGTTAGTACCAGTTAAAACTGGTTGTTGCTTTATCATTTGCAAAATGACACTTGTAGTGGCCTCACTTCACTCCATATCAGTTATTGTCTGTGATTTAGACTACATCCCATCTCTCATATCTGATAGGATGCTGTAGTGCTGAATTGGAAGTCAGTAGCAGGTAGTCAGTTATATGTGTCATAATGCTGTATGCCACATTAGTGACACTCCCAGTGCTAGAAATCTAGGGACAGATCCAGGTCCCACCACAACCCAGAGGGCTCTCAGATTACAGGGGCACTTTCTTCTGCTTTTAAGAAAAAGAATTTTTTGAAGGGTGAGCACTCTTACAGAGTGAAGATCCATTAATAGTACTGCCTTCTTCATTTCCTAATCCCAGAGCACTTCTTTGACCCACCCAGAGTGTACATTTGTTCTACAGGAGTATGTCCATGCTGCCATACTGGGAACACACACACACACATGGAAAAATAGGAATAGAAAAAGAAGACATTTGTGTCCTGGTCACTCTTGGACACCATCATCAAGAGCCAGCATGTCCAACAACCTATAAGCAGAGTTCTAAATGGAAAACATAGCAGGGCCACTTTATCCCCTTGGTTTTGCTTGGTTAATGTGTATGTATTGGGGAAGGGAAGGGAAGGAGGTCCCTTTTTCTTTCCTTGGTTAAAACAAAGAAAACCACGCCTGTTTGTTCACTTCTCCTTCCCTCACAAACCCATTCCTTTTCCTTAGTAATTTAAAAGGGTGTGTAAGGAGCTGGCAAGAGACCAGGTGGCATGAGAGGAGGAGGAGGGTACACGGGTATCTTGCCTAGGGTCTCCTGCGTCTTGCAGCATCACAGATGCCATAGTTGTTGTTGTTTTTGCTGTTGTTGTTGTTTTGGATCAGTCATCTTTAACCCTCACTACTATTTTCAGTGCAGGAGATCATAGATACAAATCAGCGGCTACTTACCAGGACAGGGTGTTAAAAATCCCATATTGTTCAGGTTTATGTTGTGAAGCAGATGGCAAGCATCTTGGCTTGTGTGCTCACCAACTGCTGAGCTGTGTTTCAGAATGATTTGCTGGCTGAGCTGCTTCTCCCTCTACTGGTTGCTGAGGCACATGCAGAGTCATTTCCCATCTTCTGTAGGCACACTTACTTCTGATGCATAAGTGACTTCATGTCTAGTAATATGAGTTTTTATCTTCATCAGGTTTGCTATAGAGTTGTAATGCTGCTCTGTGGCCTTTGGGGCCATCCTGTTCTGGCTGTGCGGGTTCTCTTTGAAATGAAAAGTGCTGGCATACAACCAAATGCAATCACTTATGGTTACTACAACAAGGTAAGCAGGCAATGAAAAATAAATCAAGTAAACAGTATTACACCATGTTTATTATAATTTTTATTTTCCATTTTGACCTTGGCTGACCTTCCTCCTTAAGCTTGTTGTTTTTGCATATTGCCAGTGTTGAAACACAAGAATTAGAACCTGTTCTCATGGCCTGCCACAGCATATATTGCAAGGCTTTCAGGCTTAGGAATCTGTTCTTAGAGAATGGGGGTCAGAAAGTGAAATGTGTTTGTGTGGGCACAGTAACTAGTGATGTTGCTGATAACAAAGGGGTATTTGAGTTGGTTTAAGATGATTGGATGGGTTTCATGAGAAGTTAGATCAGTGGTAGGACTTCTAAAGTTTTATTTATTTATTTATACCCTGCTCTTCAGCCACAAGGCTATAAGAGCGGATTACAAATTGTTTTAAGCAATAGCAGTTTACACATTTACACTGCAATAAGCAGCTTCCAGTGTGTGTTAGCTAATTGCCCCCACAAGCTGGGTACTCATTTTACCGACCTACGAAAGGATGGAAGGCTGAGTGAACCTTGGAGCCCGCTGGAATCGAACTTGCAACGTTGTGGCTGCTGTATTGGCATTTAACCACTGCACCACCAGGGCTCCTTCTTCTAAAAGAACTGGTGCTGTGACTCAAACCTGCTTGGAAAGCTATGCCTCTGGCTTTGAGTCTCCACTTCCTTAGTCCAGATATATGAAAACATGTTGAGTTCAGTAAAGGTAGTGTCTGTTGTTCCTCATGAGTATTCCCCCCTCCACCTTCCAGGCACTTATTGAATGGGAAATTTAAGACAGTTCTGAGTTTGACATGTCTCAGGTGTGGCCTTACTATTCATTGTGTCCATTACAATTGTGCTATTATCTATTAAACAGTCTGGCATCAGGAAAATACTGGCAGCTATACCAACTTGAATCTGAATCTGTCATACCTGGGACATGTTCTGTTTCATATGGTATATCTTAGTCACCAGCAGAACTAGCCCTACCATTCAAGACAGTGAGTCAGCCTGAGGTACCATTATTTTGTCAGTTAGTTAGCTCACATGTACTGCCAGTGAGGACGTGAGCAAACTGAGTTGTACTTTGGGATTTCCTGCCTCCTGCACCAAAACATATTTTGTAAAAGAGAGTGAGTGGAAAAGTAAATCACTTTCCCTGAAAAAGTTCTGATCTGTAACAATATGTTGCTTTCCTTTAGAGAATTCTATTCAGCTTCTCCCTCCCCACACTAGTGTCCGTTTTGTTTTCCAATGGACTTTCTCTGTCCTCCCTAGGCCTGTGGCTTTTTTGACTCCCTTATTCTTTTTTTAAGAAAGGTGTTTTGGTACTTCAGAAAAATCTCAGGGTATATTCAAGCATTCCTCTTGCTTCTCAATGGCCCCATTTTGGCTTTTCTCACTTTACAAGAAAGCCTAGAGATTAACTTAATTTGGGGAATTCCCAGTGGAGAGCTCACATAACCAGATATATTGCTTTCTTGCACACTTTTTGGGAAACTCGTTGCCTGGCTGGGAGGTAATTTTCAAGGGGTAGTAACATACAGAGAGTGTTCACTCTTTCCCTCCTTAGATAATTAACCACATGGAGGAAGGAGACTGAAGGAGACGGGCCACGTTCAATCCATGATTTGGAGATTCCTTGTCACTTTTATAGAATTCTATGCTCAAACAGCACAGGAAATTGATTTCATGTTGCTATATGTAACTAGTACCCACCTTAGCAGCTATCTCCAGCAATTGACTTGCCTAGCTAAAGTTACAGTTACTACATGTGCAATGTATACACATCTGTAGGCTCATTTCAAAGAGGGAACCCACTGACACATTTGTATTGAGACTGGGGTCCCAGAGAATGAGTCAGCTGTGTGTTTGCTTATGAAATAGAGCATTTTACTTTATGAAAGAAATGTACTTAATAATTTCACTTTTTCAGGCAGTTTTGGAGAGCCCATGGCCTAGCAGTAATCGCAGTGGTATATTTCTCTGGACAAAGTTGCGGAATGTGGTACACAGCATGGCACAATTTAAGCAGTGTCTCAAAAAGTCTACATGCAGTTCACAGGTTGCTTCAATACCAGGTAACTCAATTAGACCTAGCTGCAACAGAATGAGATGCTGTTCCAAAGTCACCGATCCTCTGCATTATGGTTGATGGCTTTTCGGTTGAATGGGGGAATTTTGTCAAAGATCCATACTGGAAATATAATTTTAGAAGTGTAATACTGTATCTTGAGAAAATACTGTAGTAGATAGAATTATCTTTTTCACTGTATGGTGGTATTGTAAGCTGTAAGAACTGTCTTTTCAGTATTCACATTTTTGTAACTAAAGCACTGTTGTTCATATCCTCAGCTCCTCGGATGGTCACGGGTGGAAGTGATGGGGACACGGTGAGCCATGGTAGTGTGGATAGTTCTAATGATGCTAACAGTGGGGAGCACACACTCTTCGTCAGAGACTTAGTCAGGCTTGATTCCATTGGTAATCACTCTAGCACAGGTACTAGATATGTTGGGTTTCACTAACTTCACACCTTCTTTCTAATATGTTGCTGACTTTGTTTTCCTGAATACTGTTCTCTGTTACAAAGATTGTGTACACAGTGATACATTGGAAACTATGTTATGAGGAAAAGACAATCCCACGAATAATGGGATCCAAGTTATAATTCATAATGTCACCAGGAAGTAAATATATAAACTACTTACTGGATGCATGTATCTATATGTATTCAGCCATAAATCTCTCACTGGCATTATCCTGTATTTTGTGTTGTAGGTTGTAAGGGAGGAATAATTAATAGCAATATTAGCAGGAAGGGGCAGAGTGAGATGGTAAATGATTGTGTTATTGTTTCATAATAAATGTGGTTTTGTGTTGACTTGGAGTTTGTGTCCACTCCCCCAACAACAAGTGCCAGTGGGTAGACATGATGAAAATTCTTGTACAGGCATGTAGTCTGTCTGATAATAGTACATTTCAAATTACAAGTTGGCTAGTAACCTGTTGGCAGGAAGTACATTGTGCTATAATCCTGAATTATAATTGCGTATTTGAACTTGGCTAAGGTTTTACTAAGGAAAAAGGTAAAAATGACCAAGAATCAACTGTATTCTGAGTATGGAATATAGTGTTTCACATCTCTCTGGCTTTTCTTGCAAACGAAGATTCAGGAAGGACTCATCCCGTGCTTTCTGCAAGTGTGCTGATGACTAAAAAGGCCAATCCGAGATAAACAAGTCCGGTTGCAGAAAGCACAGCAGAAGGTCTCCTTGGGTGATGTTTCTGGGTTGTGATTCTTTCTGCGTTGTCGTTTCTCTTCAACACTTATTCGGCATGAGTTCTCAAATAAGGCTGCAGCATTGTGGATAGTGCGTCTCCATGCCTCCCAATGCAAGGCCAGGGCGGACCATTGTTGGTGATCAATTTGGCCAAGCCTGAGATGTTGTTTCAGGGAGTCCTTGTGAACTGATAATAACTTGCATTACATGGAAATATATTGGACAAATACATTGGGTGGCCGGAGATGAATTGGCAGTGAGTTTAGCATATTTTTCTGAATATTTTAAAAACATTTCCTGTCATTTCACTCAGTCTTTCAAATGATTTAGGCTATGTATTTTTAAAAAAGAAAAAAAAATCAGGACACACCCCACTTAAAACTAACAGAAGCACTGCCATACACATCTTCCTCATGGCCGTAAATGTTTTTCTTCTTCTCTCACTTTCTCTACTAAACTTTCTGACATCTTTTTTTAAAAGGTTGTAGTCTCCTATGTAGATGGCTTGCCGTATTTGTCTAGTAGATGACTAAACATTCCTTCTCTCTGATCTTTGTTGCTCTGCTTCTTGCTCTGTGCTGTCTCTTGGTGCTGCATTTGTCCTTGGCTGTCATGGTGTGGGGTACAGACTTGTGTGGCTCGAAGCCTTGGAGGCACATGTGCGTTAATTCTGCCTTTGAATGTTAACCACTCCAGGTAATCTCCCCGTTTATCAGTGGATTTATTTGTTAATTTGATACACAAGGAGTGGGAGTAGTTATTTTAAAGTAAAATTATAAATAATGGCCAGATACTTTGACACATATAGATGGCGTCCTTTGGTAGATGTTGGGTACATGATGTTGCACCTTTCAGATGAGCAAAAAACAGATCTAGTTTGTTGTTTAGCAGCTTAAACTAGTAAGGAGCTATGGTTCTTTGGTTTCACTATCATTTACATTATATGCTTTTTTGCTCCTTACTATCTTTGTGTATGTAGTGGGTTGAACAAAGGAAGCCATAGTGGAGAGCTGTTGAGTTTTCTTAAGCTCTGCAAACAATCGGGGGCTGTTAGATTTGGTCACAATTGATATCCCTGCTTCTGTTGACCCTAAAGGAAGAGCAGCAGCACAGTGAGAAACTGAAGGTAGCTGTACAGGCAGTAACACAAAGAAACACCTGGAGCAAAGACATAGCAGAGGTTGTGACAGAATCATTCAGAAGGGGGTTGCGCTTGTATGTCTCATACAGTCAAGTAACTAACAGTTAAATAACTAACCTCTCTGAGAAAAGAGAATACGCATTCTCATTGGGTACATAAAGTTGGAGTGATTTTTTTTATTCCCCCTGTGATAATGGCGTTTCCATCATACTCCCATAGAGAGTTAGTTACCTTTCTTCAGTTTTTGTACCATCCTACTAAAAATACTGTCTGCAAATCAGACCTCCAGCAAGCATTTTCACTGCATCTTTGCTGCTGTTCTTTCCCTATCATATTTCCAATAGTCTCTGTGTGTATCTCTATGTATTAGATGCTGGCAGTTTTGCTTTGTTTTTTGCTTTAAAGAAAAATGTAAACCTGCAACATAAATAGAGCCATTTTATAATTAAAAATATCAGTTGCTGACAGTGCAGTTTTGGGGAGAAACAGCTAGACTATGTGTTGCATTCTGTTCTGCAGGTGGTCAGTCTGATCAAGGCTATGGCTCTAAAGATGAACTTATAAAGGATGATGGAGATAGTGTTCATTCAACAGACCTACTTGTAAAGAAAGAGCTTGTTACTAAAGATGAAGATTTAACTGGAGGTAGATTATTTTTGATCATTTCATCTTTATTTTTAAATGTGCTTTAGTAAGTATCAGTGATGGACCTGGTACTTTTTTCCATTTGTTGAAGGAATTTTGATGCAGATACAGTACGTATACTACACAGCTGCCTAGTTCACTTTGAAACATTAAAAGGTAGTTTGCTGATAAATAAATAATACGCTACAGCTGGAATCTAAATAAATAATATATAGTACAGCTACAACTACTCTGGAGACTGGGGTTCAAATTCCTGCTCAGCCATGAAAACCCACTGGGTGACCTTGGGCAAGTCACATACTCTTAGCTTCAGAGAACCTCGTGATAGGCTTGCCTTACAGTTGCCATAATTCAAAACTGACTTGAAAGCACATAACAACAACAGCTAGAGTCTAATAAAACACAGCCAGATCAAGGTGGGTGACTTCTGGGTTGTAATAAACTATATTGGAGCATCTAGAACCTACCACATAATGAGATTTACTGTGTTGATAGCAACAAAACCACTTTTTATGTGTGTGTTGGAGGGGTGTTAATCAAACAGGAAAGCCACACTGGAAGTCTGAGTCACCTTTTAAAAAGGATGCAGTCTTTGTATGCTTTGTTGGCCAATGAGTGGAGTTGTATGGCTGGCCTTCTTCAACTGCAGTGCCTAGGTTCTAGTACAACACTGGTGACCTCACTGCTAGCTCTTTTTTTTTTTTTTTCCATGTACAGGTAAATCAACAAATACATTTGGGCCTTTGGATCAGTTGAGAAAGACTCCCATGTAAGGAGTTTTATTTTGGGGTGCTATCTGTCCCCTGCCCAGCATCATTTTTCAAAGTGTTTCTTCTAAATTTGTAAGCATCTGTGTTGCTATAATAGCCTTTGTCATTAAATGGAAAGGTAGTTTAGTTTAAATTGCACTTACTAGAATAACAGATAGGATGATACATTTGCTATTTCACATCAGCTTCTGTCTCACTTGTACCAAAGTTAACTAATTCTCTCTTGCCTTTTCTCTTGTAAAGAATTTTGTGGTGCCAGTGAGTCTCTTGAAAAGCAGCATCCTAATGCAGAACTTCATGGTTCAGTGGAAGTGCCGCTGCACCCTTCAAGTAGTATTGTGAAGGTTCCCTCTGGTATTTTCGACAGCACCGGCAGGAAGAATAGTGGTGGTAAGTAAAGAAAATACTTGGCTTAATGGAGCTATAACACTGTATACCAATAATTTTTCAAGGCAATGGTTGCCAGTGTGTCAAGGCTTTGGCATGTGTAAAGCAGCAATAAATGAGAGTATTTATTAATACATTCAGATTGTCCTTTCCCTCAGTTACTAAAAGCGGTGGGTGGGAGGATGAGTGGGGACACATCCAGCTATTTTTCTGTAGGTGGACAAACTACAGCAGGCATCTGCAGTGACCTCTAGTGGGGGGGGTGAGTATTTGTGAGTTCACTGCAGATGATATCCTTGCAGCACTTCCAGCTACAAGAGAATACCTGCATATTTCCCCACTCATCCCCTGCTCGCTCTCTGACAACACAGAAATGGCCACTACTTACAAGGTGTAAGTGGCACTACTTACAAGGTGAGTTGGTGGGGGATTTTGGTCATGCCAAGTGAATGGAGAATGTGCCAGTAGCATGGAGTCCCCAGGATATTGCCCCAAAATGCTGTGCTGCAGAACATGGGAGTCAGTTTCATCATGTTCCTCCCAACTGCCCCCACACTTCTAGGGGACATGGGGAGGGCAAAAATTCAGTTGGCAGATAGGGGTGTTCCTCCAAGGTACCCTGGGGGGCGGGAGGCAATGTGGCACCCAAATATCCAATATTTGCCAACCCTGTGCTAAGTGAAAGTTCTTCTCTCAGCCTGAATTCATCGATGAAATGACATGTATTTTTGATCTAATATTTTACCGAGCTGTAATAAATTTGCTGGGCTTTTTGTTTTGTTTTTGCAGCATCATCAACAATGGTACAGTGACACAGTTGCATGCCTGTTTTTATTTAGAGGCAAGGGCCAGAATCCTCCATCACAGTGTACATTATGTAACTTTACATATACTTAGCTACGCAGTTGATGTGCTAAGAAACCGTTAGTGAACTGTGAAATGCACAACATGACACTGGCAAGAGTGTCCTGAGGCACATTGGCATACCATAATCGGTGTCCCAGTGCACAGCAGGACTGATGTGCATTGGTCGTGATGCTCATCAGGGCTGTTGTACATCAGCCCCAGCGCACATTGGTCCCTTTGCAGGCTCTACATAGTAACATAACAGCAGCTCTTTACTTGATATGGATGTCACAGAACTGCCCAATTCTAATTCCCCTCAGATGTAAGTCTCCTTATGATGACATAAGTCCCCAACACGATTCCAGCCAAAGGGAAAAGCTGAATTGTAATGAGTTTGTAGTTGCCAATTTACATATTTCTACAAATGTATAAAAGCCAAAAGTCTTTATTTTTCCAGGCAGTAGTAATTTTTAAAATCCTGTTGGGTCTTGTCTAAAAAAATGTGGATCTAACAGATGTAGTTAGATCTAACAGATGTAGTTAGATCTAACAGATATAGTTAGATCTAACAGATCTAACATGATCTATATTTTATTGTATTTGGAATCCATATACAACTTTAATACAAATGGAAAACAGCCTGAATATATAGAGGCCCACAGGTTTACTTTTCCCTTAAAGTAATAGTGGCTAGTTTAAGCATGCTTTTTTAAAAGTCCAACAGACATTAGGTACAGTTTATTGAATGATTCTTCATCTTTTTAACATAAATGTTTTTGAGATACCTCTTTTAGAAATGTGCTTTTTTTTTGCATGTAGGACTCTCTACTTTATGTGAATGGATTTCCTGTGCCTAATGTGCTGCTGTTGTCCTGTATTTTCTTACTTTGTTTTTTTCTGTGAAAGGTACTGCATCCAGCCCACTGTTCATAGCTCAAGATTCAGTTGAAGATTCAGTGTTTGATTACAATGCAACTTCTCCCAAGAGAACAAGTGAAAAAGGAAAGAAAAGGCAGAAGCTTTTTTCAGAAAGGAGTTGTAGCTTTAGCACTGAAAGCAGAGCAGGCATGTTGCTGAAGAAAAGCAGCTTGGATTCTAATTCCAGTGAGGCAGCAATCATGATGGGTGCAGATGCAAAGATCCTCACAGCAGCTTTGTCAGTAGCAAAAACATCACCATCCCACATGAGCAGATCACACAGTTTTGACATTGCAGGTAGTGCACAGTTCTTCTGTGGTACAGATACTGCAAGGACTCGTGTGAATGAAAATGTTTGGGACTCAGATTCCAGGTCATCACCTGTTCTGGAGGAACCTGAGGAAGGTCAGGAACAGCTCAGGAATGGTCATGACATCAGTGCAGTGGAATCAGAGGGTATGAACTCAAATCATCTTGATGCTGCTCAGTGCAAGCCTGAAAAAACTGAATCCAAAGAAGCAGTGAATAAGAGAAATAGTTTCTATGGGGTGGCCAAGCCTGTTGAAAGGGAAGATGTTCAGGTGGGGTTGGACCCTTTATCATTGCTGGCAACTGAGACAGTAGAGCCCAAACCTTGTGAAGAAGAAAAAATGTTATCACCAGTTGTAGCCCGCAATCTGGCTGATGAAATTGAAAGCTACATGAACCTGAAAAGTCCTCTGGGCAGCAAATCATCCAGCATGGAGCTGCATAGGAAAGATAGCAGCCAAGAGGCAGTCTCCCCAGGTTCATTAGGACATTCTCTAGAGAGGAGGTCAAGCTTGCCTTCAGATTCCACTCCACCATCTCAAGTTCAACATGCTGCTCGAAAAAGCCCAGCTGTTTCCAGGTCCAAAACCTTTACTGGAAGACCAAAGCAACTAGCTCTTTCACGTGTCCAGAAAGAACGGTCTATATCTTTAACAGGGCTGGGTCGTTCTTCACCACAGGCTTCATTGGGTGCAGTAGTTACAACTCTGTCAGGCCTGAAACTAGACCACATATTATCTGGTCCTAAAATAGATGTCCTGAAGTCTGGCATGAAACAAGCTGCTAATGTAGCCAGCAAGATGTGGGGAGCGGTGTCCTCAGCATACAATTATTCAGATGATGAGGTGAGTGTGTGCGTGTTTTGTTTCAAAATATGTTTCCCAAGGGTCAAGTGATGGCTTGCTTTCAGCCACTTTTCTCCATTCAGTGTGGGAGGGTAGACAAGAATGAACCAGAGGTTTACACATTTCACCTATAGTTATGAAAGCAATGCCCAGATAGTGTGCTTTTGTATGTGGCTGAGGTTAATGAGCTCTTGCTTAAGTGGATTATTCCCACAAGTGGAGAAAGCATTTGAAGCACAAGATTTAATGGGCAACACACAGCCTCATGCATTGGGGTTTAGGGGAGTGTGTGATGATGGTGGTGGTCCAATTGTGTATTTTCTGTTAATTGACAGTTTCAGATTTCACTCACATAGTGCTGTTATATTTATAATTCATATTTGTAAAATACTTTAAACTACAATTTTAAAATAAACCAATCATCCAATAAAATAACAAGCTCTAAAAACACAATAGAAAAGCAATACAATAAAAAAAACCAAGGCAAACATGTTGAAAATATACCGTATATTCCGGCGTATAAGACGAGGTTTGAGCTCTGAAATATAGGCTCCAAAATCAGGGCTCGTCTTATATGCCGGATACACTTTGCTTCACCCCGCCATCTGAACTCCTGCCTCTTTGCTCCCTTCGCAAATGGAGCAAAGAGGCAGGAGATCAGGTAGGGGGGTGAGGCAAAGTGCTTATGGTTCATTTGCCCCCCCCCCGCCTTCTCCCCCTTTGGGGAGCAACCGAGGACAGAGGAGGGGGACGAATGTTGCTGGAAAGCCCCCCCCTTCCAGCCACCCTTCCACCCTCCCCGAAGCCGCGATCTGGCTCCCGATCGTGGCTTCAGGGAGGGGGTGGGTGGCTGCGAAGCCCCCTCCCTCCAGCCACCCTTCCACCCTCCCTGAAGCCCCCTCCCTCCAGCGTCCTCCCTTCAGACATCCCCCCTCCCCAAAGCCGCGATCCCGCTCAAGATCGCTGCTTCGGGGAAGGGGTGGGTGGCTGCGAAGCCTCCTCCCTCCAGCCATCTTTCCACCGTCTCCGAAGCCCCCTCACTCCAGTGTCCTCCCTCCAGCCACCCCCCTCCCCAAAGCCACGATCAGGCTCGAGATCACGGCTTCGAGGAGGGGGTGGGTGGCTGCGAAGCCCCCTCCCTCCAGCCACCCTTCCACCCTCCCTGAAGCCCCCTCCCTCCAGCGTCCTCCCTCCAGCCACCCCCCTCCCCAAAGCTGCGATCCCACTCGAGATCATGGCTTCAGGGAGGGGTGGGTGGCTGCGAAGCCCCCTCCCTCCAGCCACCCTTCCACCCTCCCCGAAGGCCCCTCCCTCCAGCGTCCTTCCTCCACCCCCCCCTCCCCAAAGCCGCGATCCCACTCGAGATTGCGGTTTCAGGGAAGGGGTGGGTGGCTGAGAAGCCCCCTCCATCCAGCCACCCTTCCACCCTCCCCGAAGCCCCTCCCTCCAGCCCCCCAGCCAGCTGGCCATCCCACATTCCCCAACCCACGAGGAGGCTGGGCAGCCTCCTGTGGGTTGGGGAATTGCAGGAGGAGGGAGCCCAGAAGGAGGGATCGGGGCTGTGCAGCCAAACGGGGCATCGTTGCCCCTTCTCCCCACCTTCCTTGAAGGTGGGGAGAGCGAGTGAAGAGGGCCTGTTTAACTCTACAGCCCCAATGCCTTCTTCTGGGCTCCCTTGCAAAGGGAGCCCAGAAGGAGGCATCGGAGCTGTGGAGTTAAACCCCTAGATTCGCTCCCTCTTCCTTGAAGGTGGGGAGAGGGGGCGAATCCTGAGGTTTGGCTTCACGGCCCCGCGTCCTCCTTCTGGGCTCCCTTCAGAAGGGAGCCCAGAAAGAGGAATCGGGGCTGTGGAGCCAAACGGGGCATGTTCGCCCCTTCTCCCCACCTTCCTTTAAGGTGGGGAGAGGGGGCGAATTTAGGGGTTTGCCGCGGCCGCCCCCGCTTCCCCCACCTTGGTCCCCTTTGGAAGAGCCAAGACGGAGGGAAGGGGGCTGCTGAGGCAAACTGGGCATTTTCGTCCCTTTCCTCCACCTTCGAGTCAAGTTTGACTGGAAGGTTGAAGAGGGGGGCGAATGTTACAGCTGGCTGGCTGGGGGAGCCCTGCCAGCTGATCCTGTTCGCTTTCCCAAATCACGAGGAGATCCTTGTGAGTTGGGAAACAAAGAGGATCAGCTGGCAAGGCTCCCCCAGCCAGCCAGCCAAATTGGGGGTGGTGGTGGTCTTATATGGCAAATATATGCCTAAACCTAGATTTTTGGCTGGAAATTGGGGGGGGGGTCTTATACGCCCAGTCGTCTTATACGCCGCAATATACGGTAGTTTAAAATATGTTATACAATTTGCTAGACAGGATATCCCTGATAGTTATGCTGATGTTTCCCTTTTTATCTGATGTGTGTCCTTCCTTCTTGCATTCTGCATTGCTTTCCACTTGTAACTTTCAATCTCTCTATTACCAGCTTTCTTCTATGAGCATCTCTATGTCATTTGTCACCTGCAAGATTCTTTACAATGGTCCTCTTTTCCTTTCACCTTCGCTTGCTGTTTTGCCTTGCATCAGACCATTGCCTGTGCCATATTTAGTATCAGACTACTTACTTATTATTTAGTGAAAACATCCTTTCCTGCTTATAAGTCAAAACAGGTTCCCAGAGCAACTTACAAATATTAATGTTTGTGGGGATGGGTAGAGATGCTGCACAAAAGGAAACAGAATTGGAAGGTTGGAAAAAGGAAAAAAGGAAACACAAGCAGTAGAGCTTAGTTATAACACCTGTAAGATGTTATTTCTGGCGCAAAGGAGAAAGCAAGCTCCCTGCAGCTATTCTTTACCTTGCTGATGTATTGTGCCAGGTGAACTCCCCCACCTCTTCCAAGAGGATCAACTTAGGAGGCAGGGAGTATATCTTCCCAGTGGCAAAGGGTGCTCAGCAGTGGCTCCTCTTCGTCTTGGAAAGATGGGACCAGTGGGGTGCCACAGGGTTCTGTCCTGGGCCCAGTGCTATTCAACATCTTTATCAATGACTTGGATGATGGAATTAGGGGCATACTTATCAAATTGGCAGATGACACCAAATTAGGAGTAGCTAATACCCTAGAGGACAGGATCGAAATTCAAAATGACCTGGAGAGACTGGAGAGCTGGGCCAAAGCTAACAAAATGAAATTCAATACGGAGAAATGTAAGGTACTGCACTTAGGGTGAACAAATGAAATGCATAGATATAGGATGGGGGACACCTGGCTGAATGAGACTACGTGCGAAAGGGATCTAGGAGTCCTAGTAGACCACAAGTTGAACATGAGTCAACAGTGTGATGCAGCAGCTAAAAAGGCCAGTAAGATTTTGGACTGCATCAATAGAAGTATAGTGTCTAGATCAAGTGAAGTAATAGTGCAGCTCTATTCTGCCTTGGTCAGACCTCACCTAGAATACTGTGTCCATTTCTGGGCACCACAATTCAAAAAGGATATTGACAAATTGGAGTGTGTCCAGAAGAGGGCGACTAAAATGGTGAAAGATCTGGAAACCATGCCTTATGAGGAAAACTTAGGGAGCTGGGTATGTTTAGCCTGGAAAAAAGACGGTTAAGAGGCGATATGATAGCCCTGTTTAAGTATTTGAAGGGGTGTCACGTTGAGGATGGAGCAAGCTTGTTTTCTGCTGCTCCAGAGACTGGAACACAGAGCAATGGATGTAAGCTCCAGGAACAGAGATTCCACTTCAACATTAGGAGGAACTTTCTGACAGTCAGAGCTGTTCGGCAGTGGAACACACTCCCTCAGAGCGTGGTGGGGTCTCCTTCCTTGGAGGTCTTTAAACAGAGGCTGGATGGCCATCTGTCAGGGATGCTTTGATCGTGATTTCCTGCTTGGCAGGGGGTTGGACTGGATGGCCCTCGTGGTCTCTTCCAACTCTACAATTCTATGATCCTGGTTAATGGATAAGGCTATTATGTGCTGCCCACCATCTTTACAGTCCTGGGGCAACAACGTTCTGTTGGAGTTGAACATTTTAAGCTCTCTCCAATTGTTTCCCATCTGATGGATGTGTGTGGCTTTTCCTTTTGCCTACTCTAGAATACCTTCTTAAAAATTAAATTTCTGTAAATTTGCTGGACCATGTTTGTTCTACATGTTTTATTATCCACCATACATTTGTAACTCTTTTCTATTGTAGTGATAAACCCTGCAAGCTTCTTTTAAATGTAAAAATGGCAAATTAGATGAGGAATAATTTCCATCTCTGCTGCCCTTTATATCCTTCTTCCTGGACTTGTTACTCTCCAGATGTTAGTATACAACTCCCAAGGTGCCAGTTTGGGGAAGATTGGCTTATGTTTAACATTAAAAAGCAGTTCAATACTGTTTTTTAAAACAAACAAACAAAAAACCCCGTGATACTTTAAGAACTAACTTACTGTACCTTGCGTTTTTGAAAGAGGTTCCCTTATTTGGATTGTTTTGGGGACCAGCATTCTGAGGCCTATTTCATATAAAATGGCTGCCATATGGAGGCTTCTTGAAACTGTATTAGGTGTTCAACATGTGAAACTTTTCAAACTCACCATATAGGTTGGCAGTTTCAACACAGTTTACTCTAAGCTGCTGCAAAATGTTCCCATTGGTGCTTTACAGGCAAATAAAATGGTATCATAGCAACTCACTCAATCATAAATGTCTCTCTGGATGTAGTGCAGTCATCAGTTCAGTTAAGTTTCAAACAGTCTCCAGGTAGAGCCATTTGTGTGTGAACTAAACTTTTGTTATGCTTTGTTTTGTAAAATTAGAAGGAAAGAAAAAGGACTGGACCAGGGCTGAGTGAAAATGACAGAAGCATGCTTTCTCAGAACTAATAATCGTAAAACGATCAGTGCAAAATATGGGACTGTTTTTTCCCCCTTGATACAACTTTCACTGGGATTTTTGGACTTGATAGTATTGTCCATTTGTAAATAGCATGGCACTGTCACCATACTCTATTGTACTTTCACGTATTCATGTGCACTATGTCGGAAGACTTACAGCAGCTTCTGCACTTGTTCTCGCTGCTCTCTTGTCCATTAGGGATAGGATGGCTTAGACAGAGAGATTAGGAACTTGACTATCCTTTTCTGCCTACTTGCTTCCTCTGTCAACCACCTATCCCAAGGCATTATGAGCAGATTACATCATCTGGTTCAGCCAAGGTTACTTAAGTGATTGCCCTCTGTTGTAAAGAAAAGGAACTAACCCAGGCTGGACTCTCTCTATCTTGTTTTTCTGGCCTCTGCTGTCTGTTCTCCCCTTCATAATGAAGGAGGACATGTTGTAACAAGTCTGCCGGCCATCCTTATGTCTTTTAGAGTAGTTTAGAAAGGATCAGGCTGTTTCTATCTGAAGAATGTATTTCTGTAATAAATATTCCACCTGTTGAGGATTTAAAACTTATTTTCTGGTTTTTCTAAATTTATCCTCTGAAGATGGGCACTTCCACTGTAGCTGGAGTAAAAGTTCTAGCAGGCCTTTCTTTCTGGTAATAATCTCTCTGCATATATTCCCCTATAACATACTATGTTGTTGTTGTGTACTTTCAAGTCATTTCTGACTTATGGCGACCCTGTCACAGGGTTTTCTTGGCAAGATTTGTTTGGGACAGGGTTGCCTTTGTTCTCCTCTGGGGCTGATTTGCCCAAGGCGGCCCAGTGGGTTTTCATGGCTGAATAGGAATTTGAACCCTGCTCTCTGGAGTTGTAGTCCAACACTTAGGCCACTACACCACACTAGCTCACCTAACACACTATACACCTCTATTAATCATGCAGATATTGCCTGTATGAGTTGCTTGTCTGCATAAGAAATGTGGATTTTGAAATAATAGCCCTAACAGTACATGGTAAACATTTAAAAAAAACTGAAGTAGGGAGATTTGAAAAGCAATTTGTTCTGTGTCAAAGACCAGCTATCCAAAAATTATACTGGCTGTGCTGAAACCTAGACAGGTGCCTAAAATAGCTTTCTGGTTCCTGGTCAAATTATGATGTGTCTTTCCAAATCCCTTCTGGAAATTCTTTTCTACCTGATAAGCTATAAGAAAATTAATAACTACACACACTTTCAGGCAAGGACTCAATTTGCACTTCCTTCTAAAAATAAAAGAAGGCCAGGAGGCAGGAAAGACAATAGATGAGCTTGAAGCCTGTTCCTGATGTCTCACTTGCACTGCTTTTTTAGAGCAGTAACTAAGTGTCAAGGAAACAATATGACTTGGAATTACTAAGAAGTGCCAAAATTGTTTTCCCTTTCTTTTCAACTGAAGGAAGAAAACAGCCAACCTGATTTTACCTTTCCTGCTGGGTTTGAAGATCACATTTTAGGTGTCTGTCAATCGCCAAAAACAGGATTCACAGGGTTTGCAGCCAGTGAACTTGCCCAAAGTACTACTAGCCTGGGAAGCAGCAGCAGCAGTGGAGACACAGGAAAGCCACCCTATCAAACAGGTATGAACTTCCCTTCATAATTAAAGGGGATTGTCCATTATTTGAAGCCAAGATATTGAAAACTGCCTGTGCTCAGGAGAGTTTATGCAAACCATTACAAGGTCTCTTGGTCATGTGTTTGTAGCATTTTGCATTGAGGAGGCCAGAAGGTAGGAAAGACACTAGATGAGTGTGACGCCTGCTCTTGATCTCTCTTTTTGGAGAAAGCAAACAGGCCCATAGATTCCCTAGTGCATCACACTTTTGCTTTTCCAAACACTCAACTATGTGAAAATTGCAAGTGAGATATAAGCTCTACTGAAACATGATCCTAATTATAGATGGCTAATTTGCATGTTACATTGGGGCTGCTTTTTTCTGTCAGCTTGAGTAAGCAGCCTGTGTAAACTAGTAATCGCTGATGGAATGAATCATTATAGGAATACCCATGTTCCAGGGCTCCAGAATGCAACTCACAGCCACATCTGCATATGAGAACTACCAACAGTCAGCTTGCAGGTTATGCAAATAGGGACAGGTCCTTTGACTAAAGAAGGCAATGCAATATAGCAGGACATTAAATGGCAAAAATCTGCTTCCCAGTTTAACAGGCATAAGAACATCCAAAAATGCAACTTTATTTAAGAGTAATGGTGAGTTCACATAGCTGAGATGAATAGATATCTCTTTGAGAAAGCTGCACAGGTATTTCTATAAAAGAAACTCTTAGCAAGACTAATATATTAACAGTTTCCTCCCAATTGGTGAAAAATTCTGAGGCTTTCACAAGGATGCTAGTTTCAGTTGTTTCAATGTTGTAGCATTTTTATTTGCCTTAGCCTCATCCCTGAATATAATCATATTTCTTTTTATACAGGTGAAGTTCTGTTCCCAAGAGGTATGAAGGCTCCAGATTCTGATAAGTCAGAACATGGCTCTTCACACAATACCAGTTTGTCCAGCATCTTCCAAAATTGTGCAATGGAGGTAAGAGAGGTTGCTCATTTGCTGAAAAGGACATTTATTTTGATGGATTGACTAGACAGCATTTCATGGTTTTTATAAATCTTTTAGTACCTTGTAGTACCTTGTTTTGCTTTAAACAGATTAAACTCTTACAAACAAGCACAGAAAATAGGTTTTTTTAAAAAATCAAGGAAAATAATGTAATATAAGGATTCAGGATTATTTTAAAAGTTTATCTGGAGAATGTTCATTATATTGGACAATGTTCTGTATGAATGTTCTGAAACGCCCTGAACAGCTCAGGTCCAGATTATCTGAAGGTTGCCCATATTTTGAGATCCACAGAAAAGTGATTGGAAGCCACATAATCCACATCTGAGGCCTAGCTGTATAGATTCCGTGGGCTCTTTAGATATTGCTTACCCACAATCAAAACAATTTTATACCACATATACAATAACAGAAAGTGTTGCAAGACAAAAATGGTTATTGATGTAAGCAGTGATGTGAAATTAAGACACTAAAGACAAACTGTTCATGAAATTTAACAACAGCAGTGTCCTCTTGCATTCCTATCTTGTTTGCAAGGTTTCTATAGGCATCTGGTTGGCTGCTATGAAAATATTGGGCCATGCAGGCCTTACTGTATGCTCTTTATAGAACACCCTTATATTCTTAATTTTAAAAGAGATATCTTATAGGTATCCTAGAGTGGATACCTATGTATAGATGAAGGGAATGCTGTGGATATCGCATACCTTGATTTCAGTAAGGCCTTTGACAAGGTTCCACATGACATTCTTCAAACAAGCTTGTAAAATGTGGGCTAGACAAGTTAACTGTTCAATGGATTTGTAATTGGTTGACTGGTCGAACCCAGAGGGTGCTCAGCAGTGGCTCCTCTTCGTCTTGGAAAGATGTGACCGGTGGGATGCCACAGGGTTCTGTCCTGGGCCCAGTGCTATTCAACATCTTTATCAATGACTTGGATGACGGGATTAGGAGCATACTTACCAAATTTGCAGATGACACCAAATTAGGAGGAGTAGCTAATACCCTAGAGGACAGGATCAAAATTCAAAATGACCTGGAGAGACTAGAGAGCTGGGCCAAAGCTAACAAAATGACATTCAATACGGAGAAATGTAAGGTACTGCACTTAGGGCGAACAAATGAAATGCATAGATATAGGATGGGAGACACCTGGCTGAATGAGACTACGTGCGAAAGGGATCTAGGAGTCCTAGTAGACCACAAGTTGAACATGAGTCAACAGTGTGATGCGGCAGCTAAAAAGGCCAATGCGATTTTGGGCTGCATCAATAGAAGTATAGTGTCTAGATCAAGGGAAGTAATAGTGCCACTCTATTCTGCCTTGGTCAGACCTCACCTGGAATACTGTGTCCAGTTCTGGGCACCACAATTCAGAAAGGATATTGACAAATTGGAGCGTGTCCAGAGAAGGGCAACTAAAATGGTGAAAGGTCTGGAAACCATGCCTTATGAGGAGAGACTTAGGGAGCTGGGTATGTTTAGCCTGGAAAAAAGACGGTTAAGGGGTGATATAAGAGCCCTGTTTAAGTATTTGAAGAGGTGTCACATTGAGGGTGGAGCAAGCTTGTTTTCTGCTGCTCCAGAGACTGGAACACGGAGCAATGGATGCAAGCTCCAGGAACAGAGATTCCACCTCAACATTAGGAGGAACTTTCTGACAGTCAGAGCTGTTCGGCAGTGGAACACACTCCCTCGGAGAGTGGTGGGGTCTCCTTCCTTGGAGGTCTTCAAACAGAGGCTGGATGGCCATCTGTCAGGGATGCTTTGATCGTGATTTCCTGCGTGGCAGGGGGTCAGACTGGATGGCCCTTGTGGTCTCTTGCAACTCTGCAATTCTATGATTCTATGATTTATTCGATTTTGTTTTATTTGGACAGGTCTTAATGTCAAGTTGTTCCCAATGTCGAGCCTGTGGAGCACTAGTTTATGATGAAGAAATCATGGCAGGATGGACTGCAGATGACTCCAATCTGAATACTACATGCCCATTTTGCAAAAGCACTTTCTTACCTCTTCTTAATGTGGAGTTTAAAGACTTGCGTGGTCTTGCAAGGTTGGTAGATTTTCTATATGTGACGCCTTTGTTGTTACATGTTTATCAGACATTCTTAGGCAGCTAATGGCGAATTAAATTTGACATAACTAGAACAAAGGACTGAACCTTTGAATGCTAATTAAATTGTCCCTTGGTTACTTCTTAAGTTCAGCCTTTCCTTTTGTTTTCTTTTTGTTCCTGTTCCTTACCTAGCCTGCTTTTGAAACCAAGTACCTCTGGCGACAGTTTACACAGCAGTAACATTCCATTAACCACTGATTCCTTGGAGCAGAAGCCTGTTTCCAGCCCTGCCACTGACTTGATGAGTTTTTCAGAAACGTCAAATGCCAATCAGACCATCACTGAAGAAAGCGGCACCACAGCAGTGCAGAGGTATAGCATGGAGAGAGGCAGAGCAATAAAGCACATTCCTTTGGGCCTCTTGAAAAGCAATCACAGGGCAGTATCCATCCAGTGCTGGACTTTCACTGCTAGAACTGTGGATCCAAGCACAACTGGGAGAGGGTTGATCTTTCCTAGTGCAGTCCAGCTGCGCCCTTTCCTGGAAGTTGGGGATCTTGAGACCGTGGTACATGCTCTGGTAACCTCCCGTCTTGATTTCTGTAATGCACTCTACATAGGGCTACCCTTGTGCTTGGGCCAGAAACTTCAGCTTGTATAGAATATGGCAGTCAGACTGGTCTTGGGTACATCTAGAAGAGACCGTATAACACCGATCTTAAGATCACTCCACTGGCTGCCCATTAGTTTCCAGGCCCAGTACAAAGTGTTGGTTATTACCTTTAAAGCCCTAAATGGCTTGGGTCCAGCCTGTCTTTGGGACCGACTCCTTCCAGATAATCTTTCCAAGACGAAGAAGAGCCACTACTGAGCACCCTTTGGGTTCAGCCGGTCAACCAATTACAAATCCATTTAACAGTTAACTTGTCTAGCCCACATTTTACAAGCTTGTTTGCAAGAATGTCATGGGGAACCCTCTGGGAGGAATTTGTTACAACCTTTAAAAACTAGGCTTTCCCCGAACTCCCGGAGGGCCTTTTCGGCTGTTGCTCCCAGATTATGGAACAGCCTGCTGGATGAGATCCGTCATATTACCACCCTAAATAGGCTCTTAAGACGGATCTCTTCCAGCAGGCCTTTCCTGAATAGATGGCTGGCCATAAAAAAAAAAAAAAAAGGTAATCTAGCTTGTCCCGATCTCGCTATGGCCATGGTTCCTTGTTTATTTTTATTTTTTATTTTTTGTATTTTTTGTATTTTTAAATTATGTTTTAATTCTTAAATCATTTAATTGTATTTTAAGGGGGGGTGGGATTGAGGGCATGGATGTATATTTTAATTGTTGTAAGCCGCCCCTATTGCGTTTCATATAGGGGCGGGATATAAATAAAATTTTATTTATTATTATTATTGTTCCTGTGCACCCCAAAAATCCTGCTCTGCAAAATGAAATCATCCACAGCCAGTTTGTGGGAGGCTCTGAGGGCTACAGGAGGGAGGACATGGGAAGGTGGTTCCATTGTGCTTGGATTTAAACCATCTTTTTTAAAAACAACATTTGGTTCTAAACATGTTTTGTGTACTTGTTAAAGGCACAGTTCTGGGCACAAGAAACCCATATTCATTTATTAAGTACAGGAGAGACCAAGACAAGTTGCAGTATGGGAGGGCTGAGGCCCTCCCTTCATGACATTTCCTATATAATGAGATAAGTAGAAATGTTCTTAACAGAATTATTGTGATAACAAGCAAGATAGATTTCAAAGCACTTTGCGCTTTGAAAGTACTACAGTTGTCCCTTCACATTTGCTGGGGTTTGCTTCCAGGACCCCCCATGAATACCCAAATCCATGAATACTCAAATCCCATTATATGCAGTGCCATAGCAAAATGGTGTCCCTGATATAGGATGGCAAAATCAAGGTTTGCTTTTTGGATTATTATTTTTTAAAGAATATTTTCAAACCGTGAATACTTAAAACCGTGAATGCCAAATCCATGAATGTGGAGGGACAACTGTATAGAAATCCCTCCAAGTAAATGTTGATAGGATTGTAACCAAAATGGAGCCACTAAGAAATGAAGAAATTATTGGCCTACTTGGGAAATTCCCAAGGATTACAAAGGTATAAAAAATCTTTTGGGTAAAAGTAAAAAAGAAAGAGAGGAAGATTGCACCAAGTGGATAGACTCAATCAAGGAAGACAGAGGCCTTAACCTGCAAGACTTAAGTATGGTGGTTGAGGACAGGAGTCTTGGAGATGTCTCATCCATGGGGTCGCCATGAGTCGAAGGCAACTCAAGGGCAGTTAACAACAGCAACCTAAATGCAGTTAACAACAGCAGCCTAATTCCTCTTCCAAGCAAACCCAGACCAGTGAAGATTGAGCTTACTAGTGGGCCACATGACAATTTGTCTGTCTGTGGGAAGAGATACAGAAGAGGGAGAGTAATAGAATGAAATGTTATGGAAGGCAACATGATGGCCTGAAACACTAAACAGGAGCACACTGGAACATTTTGTTGCAAGTCCTCATGTATTCAAGGTCATTGACTAGTTGTATTGTGTTTTAAAGCACTGGCATAGAGGAAGAAGAGGATAGAGACCTCAAAGGCGCACAGCCATCCGTTACAAGCAACACATCCAAACGAGGAACTTCTCTGACTCGAAGCCACAGTGTTGGTGGCCCCTTGCAAAATATTGATCTCCTGCAGAGGCCATTTCATGGCACTTCAACTGTTAGCCTGCCTAACAGTTTGCAGGAGGCTGTGGTAAGTTCTTTGCTTGTTAAACTAACTCACTGTTGGCAGTAGACGTGCCTTGAGATCATGTGTGTGTTATAGAGCATCTTGAGCCCCACTTTCTTCACTTTCTTGTTATGTGTAAGAAATAAAGATGTATGTGAAGAAATTCCTTTTCTTTTCTCAGTACATTTCATCTCAAGTTGTATTATAGTTTCCAAACATACTATGGAAGTTTCCTTTAGCAAGTACAGCGGTCTTGCCCGTAATAAAGAAAGCTATAGAAAAATAGCAATGTATTATTTCAAATTAATTTTGCATATTTGTGTTGACACCATCCCCAGAATAATACAGCTTGAGGACTTCTTGCAGCTTTTCTTTTTGATAGAAGATGTGTAAACTGATCCAAAGTTGTTTGAAAACTAACCATCACTTATTTTTTTTCAGGATCCCATACCAAAAAGGGCAAATCCTTTACCTCTGTCTGTGCCCTATTTGAGTCCATTGGTTCTTCGGAAAGAATTAGAATCTTTGTTGGAGAATGAGGGAGAACAAGTGATTCATACCTCAACGTTCATCAATCAGCATCCTATTATTTTCTGGAATCTAGTGTGGTATTTCCGGCGTCTGGACCTCCCAAGTAATTTGCCAGGACTCATCCTAACATCAGAACACTGTAATGAGGGTGTGCAGGTAGGTCCTGGAATGTGTAATGTATATTTCTGTGAATTTTTCTTTCTTGTGAAGATGAGAGCAGGATAATACACTGGCTGATTTTGCACCAATATCCTCTCTGTATTCATTCTGGAGATTGAAACAAATACAGTTGTCCCTTCATATTCACCAGGGTTTGGTTCCAGGACCCCCACCCCCCGTGGATACCAAAATCCATGAATACTCAAGTCCCATTATATGCAGCGGCATAGCAAAATGGTGTCCCTTATCTAAGATGGCAAAATCAAGGTTTGCTTTTTGGAGTATTATTTTTTAAAGAATATTTTCAAGCCATGAATACTTAAATCCATGAATACCAAATCTGTGGATATGGAGGGACATCTGGACTGACAGTATAGAATGGCAGTGTTGAAGTAGAGTAATACTTGCAACTTAAAGTCTGCTCAAAGTCTGTTGATAGGGTTAATTGTAGTGAATGTTGCTGATAATGGCAACCATCAGAAAGTAGCTAGTTCTTTTTCCCTTCAAGTTTTGAGGGGAAAATACTTAAGAGCCCAAAATACTTAGAGCCCAAGTTAGGGACACGTCCCATGGGTTTCAGTGGAAACAAGTTAAACACTATTAGTTGTTCAATAAAAATAACAGATTTAAAACTGTTTACCTTTGTGTTGTATTTGTAAACCTTTAAATGCTGGCACATAGAGAAAGAGAAATAGTTTTAGAATGTGACAGCGTAGTCATTTCAGAAATGACATTATTTGCCTGGGAATGAGCTTTAAAGATTGAAGGCAGATAATTTACCAGATCATGCTCATTATATAAGGCATTTCAGTTTATAGATGTAATCATATGAGGTGTCCCTTGTTGCTGTGGAAATCCTGTCCTCCACGTAAATATTCCTAAGTAAATGGTTTTTCCCACCCCACCTTATAAGCAAAATCTTGCATGTTGCGGATATGATGCAAATCCTTTTCTGTTTCTGAATTTGGCTCGATATAAATCACACAAGCTGTTTTAGTGAGCAACTCCCAGTTCATTCACGAACGCAGCCAGCACAGAGTGAGATTAGCATTGTGTACTTGGCATGGCAAAACTATTGGCAGAGATCTCTGTCTGTGGGAAAGTGATAAGCAAGTGTGTTTCCTTCATATTTAGCTTCCTCTGTCAAACCTGTCTCAAGACAGCAAGTTAGTGTATATCCAGCTACTGTGGGACAACATCAATCTTCATCAAGAACCTGGAGAGCCCCTGTACATCTCTTGGAGAAATCTCAGTGAGTAAAGTGGACATTTCAAAATAGTGTCTAGAAAATATGTAAGGTGTTTGCTTTTTTGAAAACTGTCTCTCTTCATTGTGCCTGAAGTAATTCTATTTTCCAAATTTCCACCTGCTGCAAGTTTTGCATTTTGTTTGTTCAGTTGCTGCAGATCAAACAAGGTTGTGTTCTTGCTCCAACTTTATTTACAATCTTCTTCAGCACGGTGCTCCAAAGGGCTACAGCAGAGCTCGAAGAAGAAGACGGCATCTATATACGTTACCGTACTGATGGTAGCTTGTTTAACTTAAGCCGTCTGAGGGCTCACACTAAGACTCTAAACTATCTAGTCCATGAGCTGCTCTTCGCTGACAATGCTGCCCTTGTTGCCCACACAGAAGCAGCTCTGCACCGCCTAACATCCTGCTTCGCAACAGCTGCAGAGCTGTTTGGGCTGGAAGTCAACCTGAAGAAAACAGAAGTTCTTTACCAGCCTGCACCACAGGACGAACACCATCATCCCCACATTGCCATCGGCAAATCCGTGCTTAAGTCCATTCAGCAGTTCACCTACTGGGGAAGCATCATCTCCTCAGATGCCAAGATTGACAAAGAGATCGATCACAGATTAGCAAAGGCATATAGTGCATTTCGAAGACTTCACAAAAGAGTCTGGAGTAATAAACACCTGAGGCGAAGCACAAAAATCAGTGTGTATAGAGCCATTGTACTGTCTATTCTACTTTAGAATAGACAGTACAATGTCTATTCTAAACATGAAACATGGGTCACCTATCACCACCACTTGGTCTGAAACATGGGTCACCTATCACCACCACTTACAACTCCTCGAACGCTTTCATCAACACTGTCTACGCACAATCCTAAATATACACTGGACTGACTATGTGATGAATGTTGCTGTCCTTGAGCAAGCAGGGATCACCAGCATTGAGGCCATGATATTGAGAACACAGCTGCGCTGGGCAGAGCACGTTTCTAGGATGGAGGAACATCACCTCCCAAAAATAGTACTCTACGGTGAACTCGCCATGGGTCAGCGTAAGAGGGGCGCTCCAAAAAAGCGATACAAAGACTCCCTGAAACTACATCTCAGGTTCAGCCAAATTGATCACCAACAATGGTCCGCCCTGGCCTCACATCTGGAGGCATGGAGACGCACTATCCACAGTGCTGCAGCCTTATTTGAGAACTCACGCCGAACAAGTCTTGAAGAGAAACGACAACGCAGAAAGAATCACAACCCGGAAACATCACCCAAGGAGACCTTCTGCTGTGCTTTCTGCAACCGGACTTGTTTATCTCGGATTGGCCTTTTTAGTCATCAGCGTGCTTGCAGAAAGCGCGGGATGAGTCCTTCCTGAATCTTGGTTTGCGAAGAAAAGCCAGAGAGAGAGTGCTGCAGATCATAAGTGCCTCAAGTCTGGTTGATTCAGGTCAGAAGACATATTGGACACTAGCTTCTTGGACACTAGCTTCTACAACTTAATATCTGCAAAAGACAACAGGCAGTTGTTGCCTTGTTGTCAGTGATCAATGGTACAATTTTTTGGTACCTTTTAGGGACCAGGTTGGAAGAATTGTTAGAATTGTTCTCACTGTTTGAAAGTCAAAAAGATTTAGCCTCAGAATTTATTCAAGTAAACATTTTGGACTTAGGCCTGTAAGACAGTGGCTAATCAAGGAATTCAAATCCTTGGCTCTCCTGGTATAAAACTATTAACAGTAAGACCAACTGTAAGAAGCATTTCTTCTGATTTCACTTCAGATAACTGAACCCAAATAAGTGCTTCAGCCTCATCTTGCTATCTGCTGCACTTAATAAAGGAATATGGATCTCTTGTGCATGTCATCATCTGTGCACTATGACAAGCACACATACTTAGAAGCAAATACCATTTTAAAAAATAGTTTCATTGTAATGTTGCATTGGACAAAATATAAAGAACAAAATACAAACAAAACAACTGGCAGTCATACAGCTCCATCCAGTATGTCAAAATAATCGTGGGAATATGTCAACATGTCAAAACTTTTCATTTCTTCTTCTTTCCTGCCAACATTTGCACTCCTTTCTTCCTCTTCCAGTACTGTTTCTTGGTCTCCCACTTCCATCTTTTTTATCCTGTTTCCCTCTTCTTCTTCTATCTTACTTCTTCATTCCTAATTTCCTCCTTTCCTTACTTCTGCTTCTTCTCTTCTTGTTATCCTCATTACATAGCAAACATTTAACGATTTGCATTTCGTATTTTCAATTTATTGTTTTTCTAGATTCTACTGAGAAAAAACCCTCAGTGAATTCAGAAGACCAACAAGCAATAAGCACTTTAGTTGACAATATCAAACTGAGTATTCAGCACAATGACGTCATTAAACCGATAAACCTCCTTGTAGAGAAAATTAAACAGGATGGAAAACGACAAAGGTAAATAAAGGGTAGAGCCACATAATGTTTCTAGATATGAAAACAAGAGGTGACTGCTTTCTTGGAAGTTCCTCCCATCCTTAAGCTCTGGATGTGCATCGGAACATTCAGCTGTCTGGAGAAGGCTTTTTGCTGCATTGAGAGACATGTAGATGCTTACATGTGAATTTTGTTTTATGTGTACTGATGTTTTTCACTTGAGGAAGTTAGCCTAAGGGATGGGACAGCTTACTGTGTCAGACCCCCATATCCACAGGGGTTTGGTTCCCAGACTTACCATTGATACCAGAATCTGCGGATAACAGCGAACCCTATTAAAATGAAGGATTTCTGGTAAAAACATACTGTAGACTTGTGTTGGAGAACCTAGAGGATGCCTAGAGAGGACATTTAGGTATTTTCCAGCACAACTCTAAGGATAACTGAAACCGCAGATATTAGTTCTGTGGATACGGGGGTCTGGTTATATTCCAAAATCCAAAATAGTCCACATGGGTGGCTGAGATAGTGACTCTTTGCTTTCTGATGGTTCAATGTACACAAACTTTATTTCATGCACAAAATTATTAAAAATTATTTTAAAATATTGTGTAAGGTATATATGAAACATAAATGAATTGCATGTTTAAACTTGGGACCCATCTCTAAGATATCTCATGTATATGCAAGTATTACAAAATCCGAAATATTCCAAAATACTTCTGGTCCCAGGCATTTCAGATAAGGGAGACTCAACCTGTATAAGTCATTCTTAGGAAGCAGCTATATATATATTTATTTTTTAAGTCTGTGGCCAAGCACAATAAAAACAGTTCAAACTCTAGCAAAGTCAATTGCCTGGAGTCTCTAGAGAGCACTTCCTTGTTACCCATAGATCAGCGGAGGGTGTTTTGCTTGCTAGCACAGTGCAGATTAGTTAGCATTGAAGCTGCACTGTAAATGGTATCTTAAAAAGACCAGTGACTATTTAGCCCATAAAATTCCTTAACGAGAATTGCCAGTGGAAATCTAATTCACATTCATTCCGTGGAAGGTAGTATAACTTACTGGCAGCATGACAGGAAGAGGTGAACTTGCCTTAATGTTGAAATATGTTTTTATAAGACTAAACTTTGCCCTAATATCCACATTTATTTTTAATAGGAGTTTTTACAGAGAAATCCTTTTCCTGTCTCTGGTGTCCCTTGGGAGAGAGAATATTGACATTGGTAAGAAATCATGGGTGGTGTGTGTAATTTTTTCTGTATGTTGTGAAGGAAATGCTTCTCATTCTTTGTACTGTATCGAGGAACAACTCCTACATAGATTTCCAGAAGTTACTAGGTTTATTGTGGGCAGAGACATCCTGCATACATAAGTAATAGATAGGGAGCACTGGTGGTGTAGTGGTTAAATGCCAGTACTGCAAGTCACCACGTTGCAAGTTCGATTCCAGCGGGCTCCAAGGTTCACTCAGCCTTCCATCCTTTCGTAGGTCGGTAAAATGAGTACTCAGCTTGTGGGGGCAATTAGCTAACACACGTTGGAAACTGCTTAATGCAATGTAGCTGTGTAAATTGCTATTGCTTAAAACAATTTGTAAGCCGCTCTGATAGCCTTGTGGTTGAAGAGCGGGGTATAAATACCTAAATAATAATAAATAAAAAATAATAGATGGCACCCTTAAAATCAAGATGTTTGAAGTAATAGCTCTGAATTTCATGTTTTTTAAAATGGGGTCAACTTGTTTTTTCCCTATTCCAGAAGCACCTAGGAAAGGGAGTCTTTGTTCTCTTTCTCCTCCTTAGTGCTGAATGGAAGGTTTATTGTAAGGAGTTAAAAGACTTAAGGAAAAGTAAACTTCCACAAATTCTGTGCCCATTCAAAACTGATTTTCTTCTTTGCAGAGGCCTTTGACAATGAATACAGAGCTGCATATAAAAGCCTTCCAACAGAAGTGCTTGAAAAGATGCAGAAGATAGATGCTCCACCCAGCAGCAGTGTTGAGTGGTGCAGGAAATGCTTTGGAGCACCAGTCATTTAAACTCCACAAAGATGCCATAGAGTATGCTGAGAAACAAAGGAGGAAGCAAAACTGGGAATGTATAGATCTGGATCCAGGCTCCACAACCTGAGGTAAAGTGGTTATGCCCAGTCCATTTCAGGAGCAAATGTAGCACTCTTCTGTGACAGTTCGATAGTCATACTAACTAGCCCATGACTTCTAGTACTAAGAATCTCTGGCTTTTGAATTGACTGTTAATTGTACATAACATTCTATCTATTCCATCCTTTTCTGCCTCATGTCTAGAAGAGAAGAATGACAGTGGAGACTGACATTTATTTGGTGTCTTCCTTTTAAAGACTTGAAATGTTAGAATATTTCATTTTATCTGCCCACTAGCTCAAGAGCACATTAAATTAATCTCTTTATCCGTGTTTATGTACGTATATACTGTATGTTTGGATTGTGAATTGCAGTTCTTTCCCCTTGGGTTACAATATCAAACTGTCAGTTTAGTTAGTACCCATTATCTTGAAATCAGTCATTATCCTAGTCCATAGTTAAAATGTAGCCTTGATTTTGGCTCTTGTAAAGCTTTATATTTACTCTTTTCATAGTATACTACTTTAAATAATTTTTAAACTGTATATACAATTATTCTTTTCTCCCAAACAATGATGGGTTTCTACCCTGAGTGATTCTAAGGCAGTTGCCTTTGTGTAAAAGAAAGTGGAGAGTAAATGAATCTAGGGTACATAAAAGGGTATGGAATATTGACCATATACATTTTTAGGATTCCTGTCAAAGAAAGTATAAATATATGTGTGTGTGTATGGGGAAGGGGCAAAGCTTCAGGTGCACTAACGCCTCATCCATACTCATCTTTCTAACCTGTGGGACAATATATATTTTTTGCACTGTCCAAGTTAAATTCTTTTATCATAAATGTATTTATACTCACACACTTGAACATGTGTTTACTGAGGGGGGGGGAACTATTTGTAAATGTTCTTAAAATTTTTAATATCCCTGATTAACTGCTAGTTGGTCTTGGAGGGGGGATTACTTGGATTCACGCCGCACATTTCTTGATAGTCTTTGGATATTTATCACCAACATCTGATGGCATTTGTGTCTAGTTGTCCTGCTTCTGGTCAGCTCAGAGGACGGAATAACCCTTAGGAATGTTCATGGATTGCTTTATGAAGTAAATCCACTGGGAGGAATTTGTGGGTAATGATTAAAGCACAAGCTGATTGTGATTATGAGTACATTCTGGCCATAGTACTTTATCTTTCACAGTTCTGTGGTACTAGCACAGAAATACAGTGCAAAGCTGGGCAGGGATTGTGAACATTCTAATTATAGCACAGTCATCCAACAAAGCAGTGAGAATTTTGCACTTGTCAGAACAGTTTAGCACTTTAGGTTCAAATATATCTTCTGCTGTTTATGATAAGCAACGTTCCAGAATATATTTGCTGAGAATGTTTTTAATGAGCCCTTCAAAAAAGCATAGTACATTAGCAATGCCTCTTGTGTCCTTGCTGTACTTTTTTGAAAATGTGGATCAGTGTCTTAAACTTGCCTGTAGAATTGGTTGGTAGTTACGGTATTTTTATCTCTTACACCCCTTCCCTAAATACTATGAACTTTCACATACAAATTATTGTTAATAAAATAAACCCTTACAAAATACATTTTTGTATGTTCATATTTCCATTAGGATCAGTTAGTATAAACAACCAGCACCATTGAACTTTTTCTTGTTTTGTTTCTGAAGATAATTTTCCACTTCTCTTTTGCTGTTCCTGGGTAATAGGCTATAAGACACCTGGAGCAAACCACACTGTTGATAGCATGCAAAAGTAGTTGTGCTTCCTTTGATTCTTCTGTAACAAGTTACAGAAACTTAAAACCATTGCCTTTGAACTGTTGACATGGTGGCTGTGCTTGAATGCAGAACAGTTGATGACGCATCAAAGGCATGGTTTCTTAATTACTGTGAGACCATGGGAAATCCAGGGCTCATCTAGATGAGGCAATATAATGTATATTGCTACGCATTAATGCAAAAGCACAGCAGCGTTCATTTATGTCCACGTTTTTTTGCAAAATTGCTGGTATGCAACATTATTAGTGTTTGAAGTTCATACACAGCCATGCCTATGATGGTGTGATGGCCAAGATGGTAGCCAGGAGTGAATTACTCACATTATTCA
This sequence comes from Gambelia wislizenii, assembly GCA_030847615.1. Taxonomy (NCBI): domain Eukaryota; kingdom Metazoa; phylum Chordata; class Lepidosauria; order Squamata; family Crotaphytidae; genus Gambelia; species Gambelia wislizenii. Next base: position 318,549,799 of record JAUMIR010000002.1, on the reverse strand, counting down.
AGTTGCCACCACTGCACAGGTGGTTTAAAAAAAAACCCAAAAAACTTTACATCTAAGGTACAGAAGTGCGATCTTGTGCTTGAAAAAGCTGTTTAGTTGCTTCATAGCTGCAAAAATGCACACGATCACTACTGCAAAACTCCAAAGTGGTGCTTCTGGCTACTTTGTGGCCAGCAAGCCCCCCCCCCCGCATGTCCAACCAATCAGTTTTCTACTTCTGGGGTGTGCTGTGAATCAGTTGTCCAAATGGGCAGTAATGCACATTTAAAAAAAAAAAAAACTTCAGGAAAAGCCACGAAGACTTTTCTCGTGCAGCTTTTGCCCGCCCCCTTTCAAAAATGGTTAATTATTGCAGGATCTCATTAGAATAAAAGGTATTCTCTTCAAATTCTATGAGTTTTTCCACTGTCTAGACAACACCCGTCTCCCAAACTGAGATTGGCATGGGGAGGAGCTGTAGCATGGAATCCTTCCATGCAACCCAACACTTCTGACATTTCAGCGGCAGTGCTGGAAAACCCCAAGTGCTAAGCTCTTCTCTTAGGGGATTTAATGCTGTGTTTTGGACCAATACTAAACCACTCTTTTCTAACTGTTTTTTTTAATGTATCATCTTTTACCTTTTTACTTTTTATAATTATAGTTAGATGAAAGTAATATTCAGTGTTTATTTCAGCCACATCTTGAAGGGTAGAACATGTCACATTCAGCTTATGCCCAAATAGTAGAAACATACAGGCTTGGATTCAGCTATGCTACCCATTTGACACCTGTAGAAATATTTTTTTTCTACAATGTGTTGCTGCTTTTGGATTGGAATGTAAAAAAAAAAGCCAAAGATAGTTATTTTGGGTATCCAAGTCATGTGACCTCATGCTATAGTTCACAAATATAGTACCTACTATCTTAGCCTCAAATTTGTGGGACTAATTTGACCTAAGTTTTTAAAATGTCTATTGTTGATTTACCTTCTAACATTTTAGAAAACATTAAATCCATCAAAGCAACTGACTAATGAGAGATAAAGGCAAATACTGTACTTAGGACCTGTTTTATATCAAGCAAAAAAACCAGGATTGTTCTACAGCAACTGTGATTTGTCTTGATGGCTTTTTGGCCCCCAAAAGCTTTGCATTCCCACCAGTCAAGATGGCAGCTGGAAGTGAATTACTCACGTTTGGCAGCCTGCCAATTTTTTTAAAAAAAATCCTGTGTGATAGTGATATTTTGCCTTTACACAAAAGAAAAACCAACTCCCAATTTTATTGCCTTACTGTTCGCTTGCTGAGGCGAAAATCCAACATGGCAGCTCCAGGCACTTGTCTTGTTAGAAAGCCCCACCCTCTACATTCATCCAGCCAATTAGCTTTGTGCTTCCATTCATATGGGAAAGTGATTCAAAGCAAGTCACTTACCCAGCAAGCAGAAACGCACATTCCCCTCGCTGTTTTTTAAAAATTCCTGGGGGGGGGGAAGCTGCAAAGGCTTTTCCTTCTGAGTTTTTGATGTTTTTTGCCTCCCTCCTTCCAAATACAGCATAACATGAGATTCCATTAAGACAGATAGGATTCTCCTCGCATTCTGTGAGGAGTATTTTCACCGTTTAGACAGCCCCATACATTCAAGCAAGACTGATTGTGGGCAGGAGCCTGAATGAGAAAGTAGAACAAAGACTCTTCAGGAATGCAAACATCAGTGAAATGTGTACAACCAGATTCTAGGCATATTTGTTTGGAAGTAAGCAGCATTACGTTCTGTGGTGTTAGCTTTAAATTGTGCCTCAAAAAACAGCATTCAAGCACAATCCTCTAGGGAGCATGACTTAATATAGCAAGCAAATACCATCTGAAATTTCAATTTATTTTTGGCAACACATCTCATTTAAAGGGCTCTATCTTGGCATCTATAGTGACAATTTTTGAATTTTGAAGGGTAAAAATCTTTTGGAACTGTACATGTCTCACCAACTTTTTCTTACTGAAGTCAGCCTGGAAAGTCTATAGTAGCGCCATGAACTGTAACACAAGAGTAATCAAATTCCTCTTCAGTGTCATCTGGACTAAAAATTAAGAGAATAACTGTAATGTGTAGCTATATCCCTTTTTCAATTCCATTTTTAAAGTGTGTATTTTTATGGAAACAGATTATTAAAAGGGTCTTTAAATTTACTGTGCTCTCATACAACTAAAATTTGTGTGTCCAGCTACAAGTTACTTCTCTGTGTGTTAACCTAATGGCCTATTTATAAAAAGTGTAAAAAAATGCTTATATACTTGGTTTGGGCTAGCCATTAATCAAAGACCACACTTGTAACTCTTAGCCACTAAGCTCTTACGTTTCTTCAGTGCAATAACTAGAAAGCGTTCAGCCTGTGCCAATGTAGAAATGAAGATTTCTTAACACATGTTCAAGCCTTAATGTTCTTATCTTATGGAGCACATTGTGCTGTTCAGATTTGTGCAGTTCTGATCCTATTCTGCTATGCATTCATTGTACTCCATGTTAGAAAAGGATAGACTGCAAAAACAATCACGTACCACAGTTTAATTACAAAAGGGATTATTTTGTCTTTTTACCATTGAAAGCAACACCAGTTACTCTGTGGACCTTAAACTGTTTATATTCATTGTCTGGTCAGAGAGGAAAGACTGAATAAAATGATTTCAGATGGGAAATTTTCTAATATTAACAAAATAAACATTGTATAGAATTCAGTTATTTGAATTGTTCAAATGTGGCATCAATTCACTGTGCTCACTGTAATCGAACTCATATCTAGGGGTTTTTTGTAGATAAGTTTAAAAGGGCACTCATATCTCCTGCTGACCTTTGTATAGGTACCCTAGGTGATTTAGAAACCACTTGTTAATGTTATCTTGAAAATTAAAGTATACATGTCCAACTTTTCTTGCAGTGCTCTTTTTTAAAAAATTAAAGCTAAAGATATGCAAAACCTTACTGAAGAAATTGCAAGTTATGCTAAGGGAAGTCCTGCACTGAACAATTCAGGTGTGTTAACATAAAAGATGATATGGTTGCTATTCCAAACAGCCTTACCAAAATCTCTATAGCAAGAATGGGCAACTGGAACATGTCCAGAACTAGTTCTCTGGCCCTGGAAATCTCTGTTGGAGGGAGGGAGCAAATGTAATGTCAGAAATGGGGAAGAAGAAAAAAAACAGTGATAAAAACAGCCTCAGGGCTGTACTTTGTTCACCCCTTCCATAAGGCAAGTCTTGACAGTGAGGCCGATTTCATAGTAATTCCGCTCTACAAATTAACTATTTAATAAGAAACATTCTTTTCACAGAGCAGTGTCCCTCTGCTATTTAACATCAAATTATATGGAACAGAAAGAGAGTATTTCCCCAACCACTATCCAGAAGGATGTAAAATATGGCTTGATGTACATGGGGCATAAAATCCTGACTTAATTTGTCCTGATAGGATCTTGTTCTAGCTATGACATGAAAATCTGAACACTGCAGTGAACAATTCCATAAAAATTGATCCAGTGTGGAATTATGAAAGTCAAGCTACATGTTGAAGTTTGAGATTTAACTGCTACTATTAATGTATTTCCATAAATGTATGGCACAACTACATTTTGTACAGTAGAACAAGCAAGCATGGGGTCCCCTAGATGTTTTGGGCAACAACTCCCACCTGTCATCACTAGCCATGCTAGCTGAGACTAACTGGAGTTGCAGCTCAGGACACCGGGGGCCCACCTATACAAGGGAGGAAAAATCCCAAATACCTCATACTATTGGCATCTCGCAGCAGCAATGGCATGTCCAAACAGTTTTTCTGGCCTTGGAAGCACCCATAAGCCTTGCATACCTGATGGCAGCTGCAAGTGATTTACTCGCATTAGTTCTTCACTGCCACTGGGTTTATATTTTAAAGTCAACCCAAGGTACAATAAAGCAATTCTCCAAAGCAAAACAGAAAATATTGATCCTTTTTATCAGCTTAGCGAGTGCTAAGGCGAAAATCCAACATGGCAGCAGTGGGCTCTTGCCCTCCTAGCAAGCCTTGCCTCCACTTTCATCTGACCAATCAGCTTTGTGCTTCCCTTCGCGTTTTGTATTGTTCTACAGGCCAAATGAGCAAAAATGCACACCTGCCTCAGTTTATGAAAAAGTACAGGGAAATCTGAGGAGGTTTTCACCCCGTTCTTTTTGCCATTTTGTCCCCCCCCCCTCCAAACAGTGTGGATTGGCACTGGATCCCATTTAGACCCAGCAAATTCTGTGTAGGATTCCCAGCAAATTCTGTGAGGGTTATTTTCACTGTTCAGACGAGCCCCAGGTTGCTACCTTCTGGTTACCCAGTCTCATGGTGGAGCTGGAGAACAACTAACTGAAAGTGAAGTGCATAGAAAACCATTCAATAAATACTCCCAAACAAATATTTATGAATAGCATTGGTAAAAATGAGTCATTCAGCTGTCCTGAATCTACTGCTAAAACAGGTATTTCTCAGCATATATCCTCTGTATCCATGGATTTGGCATCTATGGATTCCACTACCCACGGCTTTAAAATATTCCCCCAAAAATAAATCCGAAGAAGCAGACCTTGATTTTGCCATTTTATATACAAGGGACACCATTTTACTATGCCATTGTATAAAATGGGATTTGAGCATCCATGGATTTTGGTATCCATGAGGGAGGGGGGTCCTGTAACCAAAGACTGTCAAAGCAAATTAATTGTACAAAAACAACACTCTAGTTTCTCCTCTCCCATTTAGCTGTTGTAAAGGGTCACTAAAACACTGTGTAACTGCCCTACAGTCAGGTAGTTCACCTTAATTTTAATCCAAATAATATGCTGATGTCTTTCACAAGCTTCAGGGAGAATAAAAGTTGCCCAAGAACAATTGGAAAACACAGAAACTTAAGATGCCCCACCCTACCCTGTTAAGAACGAGGTCTGCCCCAACCATCAATTTATTTGGCATCCTATCCCATCAATAGAGTAAGAGTATTAAACATTTTTTAAAAGCAATATGAAAACAGTTCATTCTCAAATTTAGAGTTTTATTTAATGTTATGAACACAGTTCATTGTTTACTTCTGGCTTGATTCAGATTTAGATGTGGAGGCTCTCAAAGAAGAAAGTCTACGCCTCTTGGCTATTTGCTCTTGACGTTTTTCCTTTGCCTCCTAAAAAAAGATGGAAATGCACCACAGGTCACCACAAAACAGCATGATGATTGACTATAACATGCTACTATATCTTATAAGCATGGGTCCTTCAGATATTGCTGGACTGTAATCCCCATCATTCCACACCATGAGCTATGCAGGCTATGGCTGATGGTAGATGCAGTCTGACAACAACTACAAATTGCCCACCCTGTTATAGTCACGTATACAAGTTTTTCCCATTTTCTTAAGACAATGTAATTTCTTATTTTGATTTTGCATAAAGTTCTCAATACAATTTTATCAGAAAGACCTTAGGCAATGAACTGGCTGAAATAACTTGTGAACTTATGTAAGCCTTAAGCAAGTCACACACTGAGCCTCAGTTCCTCATTTGCAACTGATTAGTGAGATGATGTATATGAAATGCTTTGAATGCTTAATTAGTGCTGTCCTTGTTCCCCAAGAGGCAAATCAAAATGCTTCATAAAAGTGTCATAAAAGCTATTTTTAGTTGAATGTACGAAAAGGGAAGCAAGATAAATTTAGTGTCTGTACAGGAATTGCATCAACATTGATGTATTCATTTTTATACACTGGTCTTTCACAAAGGAGACCAGGACAGCATACATGATTCCCCCACAACTCATTCTATCTTCATATCAGCTCTGGGAAGCAAATAAACCCATGTCTAGCCCAAGATCAGGAAGTGACCTAACTGCCCCTGGGTTTCTCCAATTCTAGTCTGCACCATACTGACTGAACCTATGTTGTACAGAAAGAAACATACCTTCATTCTCTTGGCCAGAAGCTTGGCATACTCTGCAGCTTCTTCCTTGTTCTTTTGAGTACGTTGCTTTTTAAGAGCAATACGCCTGCGCTTATGTTGCAGGACTCTGGGAGTTACCAAACGCTGGATCTTGGGTGCTTTGGTCCTAGGCTTCTTGCCTAAACATGCAATGACAGTGTGAATAACAAGATGGCTATCCTGAAGTTTAAGAAAAGAATTTACAATTGCATAGCTGATTGATCTATTCTGTTTTATTTATTTATACCTCGCTCTTCAACCACAAGTCTATCAGAGCGGCTTACAAATTGTTTTAAGCAATAGCAAGTTACACATCTACACTGCATTAAGCAGATTCCAGTGTGTATTAGCTAATTGCCCCCACAAGCCAGGTACTCATTTTACCGACCTACGAAAGGATGGAAGGCTGAGTGAACCTTGGAGCCTGCTGGAATCGAACTTGCAATGTGATGACTTGCAGTACTGGCATTTAACCACTGTGCCACCAGGGCTGCTTTACCACTGAAACAGTTTCCAAAACAGTACCTATGTTCATTGCTACAGCACAAAGAGTCCTGTGGCAGCTTAAGGACTTATTGCATTTAATAATTCCCTGGCCTCACCATCCGCAAGCATGTGTGTGGTATTTATAACCTGAAGTTCTAGATACCACTCCCTGTATTGAATGAAGTGGGCCATGAAACAAAACCTCACACATTCATAATTTTTTGTCTTTAAAGTGACATAGAACTTTTCATTTTTCTTATCATGGATGAAAAATCTCACCTGTATTATGTACCTACAGGTCCAAAGCAGGACCTGTACATTCTACACTTATTTATTCTCCCCTCATCCAGAGACAGGAGAAAAACCTGTGAAAAACCTTTCTGAAGAGAATGAGAGCATGCATTCTCACATGCACTATGACAAACAGGACATACACTGGCCACTGCACATCCTGTCTTGCCAACTGCAGAGGTATCATTAAGCCCCAAAGGGGGTTCAGATGCCTCTGAGCACTTAAAGACCATGTAAGCCTGCCACAAAGCCACAGAGGTTAGGCTTGCACCCTGCCATGCATTCAGCTGCTGTGTGTAAAGGGGCTGTAAGCATATACTGAAGTGTGCACATAAAGCTTACACATTGAGCCAGGATTCTCCTGCATGCAAAACACTATGTGCATGCAATGCTTCGTGCGTACAGCCCCTTCTGATGCATTCTCAACATGTGATTAGTGGGAAACCATGGTTAGCCTGCACAACCATATGACTGAATTATTTTTTCAATGCAACAAGGAGTTTTCTGAACTCCTTTTTCCAATATAACCCTAAAGTCATGGATTTCCAACTTGATGCATTCACACACTTTTGTTTAAGCCAAGGTTTAACGGCATCGGACTATTCCTGTCTTTATTCTGGTTATCAGTTACAGTGGCACTAGTGTGACATGTTCTGGAGAAGCCCCTCAGAACCACTGTATAAAATCACTGAAGGCAAGGACTGCTCTGAAGTACACAGAAAAACACATATCTACAACCTTGTAATGTAACTATAATTCACCTGAAGCCTTCAGGTATATGCAAGGACCTCTATGTGCTAACCTGGTCAATATATATCCCAAGGAAAAAAATCTGGCTAGAGCTGATGAGGTCAAATGGGAACACCTTATGGCCTTCCATTTGATAAGCTTAAAGCCTCTATAGAGCAGCCAACAGTCATGATGCAATGCTTTCTTTCTAAACCTTCCTTGCCCATTGTCCCCCCCACACACACACACATAAGGACTTATCACAAGAATAGCAATTTTGCTTTCAGCAAACAAGTTAGTTGGTTAAAGAAAAGCACTGCCCATCTGACACTAGCTTATCAAAACGGTTGGTGCAGATACATATGCACCTATATACAAACAAGTATCATGATAATTTTACTGTTAAAATACTGTGATAACAGCTACTAGAAAATTAAGCCAGCTGCTTCTTCCACCGTCCAGTTTTCTTCCACCCCAAAATCAATCTGCTCCCATTTGTGTGAAGTGACACTGCATAGCCTAAGTATCGGACCACCATCAAGATTTACCGCATGGATTCACTGTAAGAAAATATAAACATTTTTTCTGTTATGTTTTCCTACCTTCCTTGTTCAATGGTTTTCTCACAACATACTGACGAACATCATCTTCTTTAGACAGATTAAACAGCTTTCGGATTTTGCTGGCTCTCTTGGGACCAAGTCGACGAGGCACAGTGGTGTCAGTCAGTCCAGGAATATCTTTTTCACCTTGATATGTTGCCAGACAAACCCAGTATTATTCTTAGCAAGAACCACATTCAAAATCCAAACTCTATTGTACATTTGAAACTCTAGCCTTTTGGATGCTATGCATTATAAAATTAAGTGTCTCAAGGAAAGGCAAACGGAAACTTGAGCCTCCCAGTTCCTTCACTACTCTCATTATCTTCTAGATTCTAGGGTAGACAATAACATATACAGAATTTCCTACAACCTAATTTCTCTCCCTCACTTCACAGGCAGCAAATACCATCATTTCGATTCAGAGAACCTAGTCAATGAAAGTTTTATTATGTACATCAGTAGCCATGTTGCCCCTAAGATCAGTGATTTTCAATCTTTAGTCCTGCAGGTATTTTGGCTATTTGCTCCAAAACACTTGTGTAAGACTGTGGAGGCCCACATGAACTACCCTGTTTTAAGGCATTTGCAACTGCTCCTCTTTGTATAGCTTTGACATTCACACAGTAAGAAAAGCAAAATTGATAAAAGCTGCTGTCTAGCTATCAAGGGCAGTTTCAAGAGATGCACTGTTGGTGGCAACCTCAAAGCTGGATTACAAATGACCAAGATCCACTATCAGAAAAGAAGACAGTATCTGAAATGGTGAGAGAAGCCACTGGCTACAACCCGAGAACATCAGATAGCATGCACTTCAACAGGCAAAATTAGTTCCACACTGCAAACCTTATGAGGTAAATGGAGTCTCTTTGTTTCTAATGTTTCTTCTCAAATCCTCTTGTTAGCAAGTTTATAAGAACAAGTTACTACCAAGCATTTCTACTCTGGCTAATTAAAACACGCAAGTTTGATGATACAAATGGATGAACACATTTCACAATTGTCACTACAAAGCTGTTCACTATGCAGTACACCAGATTATTACCTAGAAACAGGGTGAAGATCATGTAACCTGAAGTACTGTTTTTTTTTTATTTAGTTATTTATACCCCACTCTTCAGCCACAAGGCTATCAGAGTGGCTTACAAATGTTTTTTTAAGCAACAGCTATTTACGAATCTACACTGCATTAAACAGTTTCCAATGTGTGTTAGCTAATTGCCCCCACAAGCTGGGTACTCAGTTTACCAACCTACAAAAGGATGGAAGGCTGAGTGAACCTTGGAGCCCGCTGGAATCAAACTTGCAACATGGTGACTTGCAGGACTGGCACTGTGATTGTGCCAAAGACCACTAGTTCTTCTCCTATTTTAAATATATTAGCATGAATTCTTGAACTAATAAACTGCAGCTTAACAGCTGTATTTCATTTGTTTTCTCTACCACTGTAAAGATTTAATTATCACTTCCACGTATAAGGAACTTTCACTCATACTACACTTGTCCATACTTTAGTTGTCCCTCCGTATTCACGGATTTGGTATCCACGGATTTAAGTATTCACAGCTTGAAAATATTCTTTAAAAAATAATAATCCAAAAAGCAAACCTTGATTTTGCCATCTTAATTTTGCTATGCTACTGCCTATAATGGGACTTGAGTATTCACAGATTTTGGTATCCACGGGGTCCTGGAACCAAGCCACAGCAAACATGAAGGGACAACTGTACTGTGTAAAATACCAAATTGTTACTCTGATATGGAAACAATAATAGCCAAGCCAATTCCAACAAAGATTCATGGGTAAACTCGGTGTCTCCACTTGGAAGGAGAAGGCACAATTTCAAAGTGACCACTGAAAGTAATGTTTGTAATTCTAACAGATTTGTCCAGAACAGATTTTAACTAGTCACATGTTGCCACTTCATATAGAAAAACTCACCTTTCTTTACAATCACCAGATTCAAGACACTTAAGTTAGCATCAACAATGCAACCCCGAACAGATTTGCGTTTCCGTTCTCCAGTTCTCCTGGGACGATAACATGAGTGGCCCTTACTGAGTAGCAAGCGGACACGTCCATGAGTCAGGACCCCTTGTTTCATGGGGAAGCCCTGCTTGTCATTGCCTCCACTGATGCGGACAACATAGCCCTGAAACAAAAAGAAGCTTGAACTTCATTGTCAAGAATACTTTCATACATATAACTACATTTTCTTATTTGCCCAATATGCAGATAATCTACTTCCTAAATATCATTTAAGTTACATGGGCAAAAGCCATCTTTACCTGCTTTTTTTGAACATCAAGCACTGGAAGACCGCTGGACTTCATTCCCCAAATGTTCTAACCAGGTCCAATACTGTTGCAACATTAGTTTGTTATTATCAGAAATACATGTCATTCCCCCATCCACAGTTGCAGTTATCTGAGGGACACAAAATAGGGGACGCATACCACAGAGTTGCAGTGGAAAATGCCTAGAGAGGCATCCTCTCTAGGCATCTTCCAGGTCCTCCAATGCAACTCTAAGCTAATTCACATTATTTCAGAAAAGACTCATTTTCAACACTTCTCCAGAAGACCTCACCAGTTTCTCCCTGTCTCATGTACTTATTTGGAATTTAATCAATGATAATTTTATCTGTAATCTATTAAACATCCAGCTTTAGTGAAAAAGGTTTCCCCCACAAAAAAAACTACCTACACATTACATATTCCAAATGTGTCCAGGACTGACACCACATTTGTCACTCATTGGCTACAATTGTTTCTTTCCTGGAAACTTGTCATGGAAACAGCAGTCAACAGCTGGTGGACCTGAACCCATCCGTCACTTTGATTAACACTGCTCTAGAACACAGCAGCCAATATGCTCTACAAGCACTGCAAGTGAAGCTCGGGAGTGGCAAGCAAGCCAACTTTCAGGACACAAAACTACAACTGTTCCTCATTACACCAGATGAATACTCAATATGTTTTAAAGATCTGAGAATTCCCTTCAATCAAGTTTTAAACCCACTACCACCATGTGCCTCTGGTTTAATTTAAGCGGGGGAGGGGGGAGATCAAATTTTTGGTCAATGCAATTTTGGGCTTCATCAATAGAAGTATATTGTCTAGATCAAGGGAAATAATAATGCCGCTCTATACTGCCTTGGTCAGGCCTTACCTAGAATACTGTGTCCAGTTCTGGGCACCACAATTCAAAAAGGATATTGACAAATTGGAGCGTGTCTAGAGGAGGGTGACTAAAATGGCGAAAGGTCTGGAAAGCATGCCTTATGAGGAGAGACTTAGGGAGCTGGGTATGTTTAGCCTGGAAAAAAGGCCGTTAAGAGGCGATATGATAGCCCTGCTTAAGTATTTGAAGGGGTGTCACATTGAGGCTGGAGCAGGCTTGTTTTCTGCTGCTCCAGAGACTGGAACACGGAACAATGGATGCAAGCTCCAGGAACAGAGATTCCACCTCAACATTAGGAGGAACTTTTTGACAGCAAGAGCTGTTTGTCAGTGGAACACACTCCCTCAGAGCGTGGTAGGGTCTCCTTCCTTGGAGGTCTTTAAACAGAGGCTGGATGGCCATCTGTCAGGGATGCTTTGATCATGATTCATGTGTGGCAGGAGGTTGGACTGGATGGCCCTTGTTGTCTCTTCCAACTCTAAAATTCTATGATTTTTTTGCAAGTGGGTATGCATACGTTCAATACAAAACTCCTCCATTAGCACCAAACTGCTAGTCATAACAAAACTACAAATGATCCATCAGTAGGTTCTCTGCATTCCACAAGCTACTTAAGTTAGTACTGTGACACCGATGTTCAAAAAGTCACAAGTTCTGTCAACCCCATGCACACATCTTTTTCAAGCTTTGAAATACTTGTCTCCCCAAATAACTTTCCCAGCAGTGTTCTGAGCTTGTTCTCACCCACCTACCCATTCCAAGTTTACTGCACCTTCCAGGTGCTTGGACCAACTTAGGAGCAAACATATGGCTGAACAGAGATCTTTCCATGCAGTTACATGCCTAAGAAATTGGTGTTTCACAGAAAGATTTCTGTTACTGGGACAATATTCTATTGTTACATTTATCTCCTCCAGTGAAACAAAGGCAGCATACATGGTTCCCCTCTTTCCCATTTTATATTCACAGCAATCAGGAGAAGTAAGCCAAGCTGAGAATGAAAGATTGACTCCACATAGCTCAGTGAGTCTGCATGGTCTGCATCTTGACTCTCCCAAGTCCCAGTCCATTACACAAACAATGGCACCTCACTGGCCTAAGGGCGCCATAAGAGGAGAGGAAGCACATCTTTGGCTTTTCTTAACAGCCTCCAAACCTTAACTTGGCCAAACCTGGTGGGGAGGGGCAGGAGAGAAGGGCCACACTCAATGGTACAATTCCTACATGCAGCCCCTTATACAACCAGACACAGCTGGGAAAGAGTTCGGCCTAAACTCTGCAAACACACTGCCAGCCAGCAATACTGAGCTAGACAGAGCAAGTAAACTTGGTTCTCTCCACTCGCTGGACAACAAAGCTTTCTCAACCCAACTCTTCTTCCAAGCGGGAACTCAAGATGACCACGAGTACTGCGCATTTTGTAATGGCAGGGCCTGGGTGCCCTAAATCAAAGAAGAAACCTATGGGCCTTACCTTCCACTCCTCGCCCAGAGCATCTGCGGAGACTTCCGCCGTCATCCGCTTCTCGTAGAATGTGCGGAGCTTACGCTCATCATCCACTTCAATGAGTTTCTGGCAGCCAGTGGCTGGGAAGGAGATGTTCAGCTAAAAAAAAGCAAGCACCAGCCAGGAAGACAAATGACAAAAGAAAATTCAGCAGGTCCCCAACACTATAACAGGGGCTCTTAACCTTTTCTTTTCCAGGGATCCCCTTTAAATGTCTTTTGTTGCCATGGTCCCTCAAAACTTGAAACTCAAGATTTAAAACCGTAATAAAAACAATAATACCTGATGATGATGATACAATTACACCATCCATTAAGCCTTCCCTCAGAGCAGTGTTTCTCAACCAGGGTTGCCCCAAGAGGTTACTAGGGGTTCCTCAAGAGATTGTGATTGGAGGGAAAGCAATAGCAGTAGCATATAGAATGCTTAAGCAGGGATTCCCTGAGAGACCTGAAATTTATTTCAAGGGTTCCTCTAGGATAAAAAGATTGAGAAAGACACTGGAGGAGGAGGGAAGACTTTTCTTCTGTTTCTTCCTGCAAGTCTGTGGCTGGAGCAGATTCATATAATCATAGAATCACAGAGTTGGAAGAGACCAGGAGGGCCATCCAGTCCAACCCCATTCTGCCATGCAGGAATACACAATCAAATCATTCCAGACAGATGGCCATCCAGCCTCTGCTTAAAAACCTCCAAAGGAGACTCCACCAGAATGAATGGCAATGTGCAGGCCAAGCCAGCCTTTGCCTTAGCTCCTGTCATGTGGCCACTCCACTGCAGGGAGGAGGTGGGCCAACAGCTTTCAAGCCTTAGAGGAGCCCCTGTGAGGACACCGCCGACCCCTGGGGGTCCCCAGACCACAGAACCACTGCAAATATAATCTTTTGTGAGCCACCTTGGGTCTTGGAGAAAGACGACACATATATTATACAGTTGTCCCTTCATATTCGCTGGGGGTTGGTTCCACGACCCCCCGCGTGGATACTAAAATCCGTGGATACTCCAGTCCCATTATATGCAATGGCATAGCAAAATGATGTCTCTGATATAAGAGGGCAAAATCAAGGCTTGCTTTTGGGATTTTTTTTAAAGTATATTTTCAAGCCGTGCATACTTGAATCCGTGGATACGGAGGGACAACTGTAAATCAGAAACCCACGCCAAGGGCGCTGGCAGCAACCCGGTCCTCCAGCTGTAAAGCCCGACACCGCAGAGGCCGCTCCCGCACAGGCATGGGGCGACGATGGCAGGCAGTGACCTGGCTGGCGCACGCGCTCTCCTGGCTGGCTAGCTGGCTGACTGCGCGCGGCTGTGGAGGAAAGGGGAAGGCGGCCCCATCTTCCCTTCCCGACTCCCTTCTCCCGAATCCGTCTCCATCCGTTCCCGGGGCGGCTTTTCCTCGACCAAGTCCTGCCCCGCCGCCTGCTGGCCAAAGCCCCTGACTCAGCCGCGCCATTATTTCTGGAGCCCCCCAAAAGAAAAAACATCCAACCCCGCTCCCTTCTTTTACCTTCATGGCACCGATGCGCCCTCTCGCTTCGGATCCGCCACGGGAAAGAGGCCGCACTTCCGCTCAACAGCCGGAAGTCAGAGAGGCTCGGTGGACTCTCGCGAGACTGGAGGAGAGAAGCGCGGTAAGCCCTTTCACTTCTGTTCCTGGAGAAAGGATAGAGATAGGAAAAGTGTAGAGTGATAAGTACTCTTGTCTTTGATAGCCAATGTGCCAGTCCTTCATCACACTACACTGTTATGGTGCTGTTATACCACTTTAACTGCTCTGGCTGCCTCCTGCGGAATTCTGAATTTTGTAGTTTAGTGAGGACTAAGAGCTCTCTGGCTGAGAATTGTAAATTCTCCTCCCTAAACTGCAAATCCCAAGATTCCACAGGAGGCAGCCATAGCAGTTAAAGTGGAATAATTACAGTTTAGGTGGGATAAAAGTGGAATAGTGTAGTGACAAATCGGATAAATTTATAATTTTAATGTAGCTCAGCTTGGACAGGCACACTATAACAACATCAACAACATTTATTTCTTACCCGCCTCATAACAACAACAACAACAATAAAATGTATTTCTTACCAACCTCATAATAACAACAATAATAATATTTATTTATTTACCCGCTTGTCCCCATGGATTGAGGCAGGGAACCACACATCCACACAAAACAATTAATATCAATTAAAATGCATCTTAGTTAAAAATACATAAATACAATCAAAACACACAATATCAGTTTAAAAGAACAAATAAAACCAGTACATATTAAAACAGTTTAAAATTCACAGTTTAAAAGTCATCTGGCTAGGCCACTAGAACTCCAGCTGTGAAGAATGTGTTTCCTGAGAAAAATAATGTGCCCTGAGAGGAAAGTGGGTAAAGGGGACGAGGTTTTAATTTTTTAGTAACGGATTGCCGTTATAACACCTTGAGTTGCTGGCCTGTAATAGAGGGCATACCCAAGTAGTGAGGTCGCTAACCGTGGAAGTAATATAATATACATTTGTCCCTTCACATTCGCTGGGGTTTGGTTCCAGGACCCCTGTGGATACCAAAATCTATGAATACTCAAGTCCCATTATATGCAATGGCATAGCAAAATGGTGTCCCTGATATAAGATGGCAAAATCAAGGTTTGCTTTTTGGATTATTATTTTTTAAATAATATTTTCAAGCCATGAATACTTAAATCCATGCATACCAAATCCATGGATACGGAGGGACAACTGTATATTTATTGCTTAGTCCAAAGACCATTGCAAAGAACTAAAATAAAATAAAATAGTACAAAACATTAAAGCTTTCATACAATTACAAGATCATAATTAAAATTAACTAAATAAAATATATGCCTAAACTTGAAGTAAATAACATATATTATAAAACAAGTCACATTACAGTAACAAGTGAAGACTAACATTTAACCTTTAGTGTCATACAAAGGCATTTTATATTCTTAATATCTTCTGGTTCCTATGACAGTTAGCCAAAATGGACTCCAAGAATCTTTCTCTGCATCTGGAAGTAACTTGAAACTGTTATACTGGCAAGAGTGTGGCTACCAGGGTATGTGTGTACAAAATGAACACCCCCAAATAATAAATAATCCTGCCCCACCAAGTGAAATGGTTCTTCTGTTCCCAAATTTCTAGCATTTGAAATAGGAAAGAATTACTACTTGGGTGGGGCATTTTGCTCCCCAGTAGCTACATCCCTGGTGACTGCAGATGAGGAAAGGGAAAGCTGAACATAGCCTGGACTTTTAAGAAAGCTAATTTTAATAAGTTTAAGGATATACTGAACAATTATTTTAAGGTCAGAAGACTTACTAGAGAAGGGAATTCACAATGGATGGGAATTTCTCACCACTACAAACAATTCCAATGAGAAAGAAAAGTGGAAAGCATCTAAAAAGAACCAGAGTACAGTAGGACCACTGTATCCACTGGGGATTGGTTCTGGGGAGGGCCTGTGGATACCAAAAACCGTGGATTATAGCAAACGACATTGAAAATAATGGGATTTCTAGTTTAAAATACCATAGAGTTGCTTTGGAGGATGTAGAAAATGGCTAGAGAGGACACATTTTCTAGAAGACTCTATGGTAGGTGTGCTGTTTTGTGTCCCTTGAATAAGTGAATCAGTGGATAATTAATCAGTGGATATGGGGGTCCTACTGTAGTTGCATAAGGAGCTTTTGGATGAGCTGAGAATTTTAAAGGGCTGGTGTGAGAAATAGAGGAAAGGGGAAATCACCAAAGATGGGTTCCACTAATAGCCAGTATTTGTAGGGGAAAAGTCAGGACTGCTCAAAATGAGCTCAGGCTAGCAAGTGAAAAAAAAAAGTGTTGGGTTTTTTTGGGGGGGGGGAACCATGTTTGGAGCAAGAGGAGCAACAAGGAAATAGCATGTGTGCTGCATGGAGAGGCTAGGGGAATGCTGGCAGGTGACAGAAAAGGTGGAACTGCTCAGTTCCTGCTTTGCCTCCATTTTCTCCCAAAAATAAAACAGTGTTCAACAGTGGTGAACATGGAAGAAATGCAGTGAGGTAGCTGCAGCCCATGATAGGTAAATAAGTGGTGTAGGAACACTTAGGAATTTGTTGATGTAATCTCAGAGCCTTTGCCTATAATCTGAAAAATACTGGAGAATAGGTGAGGGCCTGTGATATTAAAAACAGGTAGATGTTGTTCCCCAAATCTTTTTGGCTTCAAAACTGTGATGGCAGGGTTTGGGTGTGGGTGGGAGAGAAAGAGGACCTGGGCAACTACCAACAGTCAACTTTAGGCTGATAATAAGAAAAATTCTTGATCATATCATTAAACAGTCTGTGAACAATTAGGATAGAATGCAGTGATTACTAATGGCCAGCATGGAGTACTAAAAAACAATTACAGTAATACCAGACTGATCTTACCTCTCTTTTTAAAAATTCAGTTACAAGTTTGATGAATCAGGGAAAATGCTGTGGAAATAGTCACTTGACTTCAGCAAGGCTTTTGGCAAGGTCCCCCATAATACTTTCTTTTAACAAGATAATAAAATGTGGGCTAGAAGATGCTACTGTTAAGTGGATTTGTAAATGGTTGAGAAACTGTATCCGGGGTGTGCATACCAATGGTTCTTCGTTATCCTGGAGAAAGGTGACTAGTGAGGTGTCACAGTGTGTTCTGGGTTCAACATCTTTATACCATAAATGACTTAGATGTAGGAACAGAGAAGGTATAATCAAATCTGCAGATGAACAGAAGAGGGTAATTAAGAAGATCACAGAAGACAAAGTCAAGATTCAAAATGACCTTAGCAGATGAGAGAATGAGCCAAAGCAAAGCAAAATAAATTTCAACAGGAATAAATGTAAAGTTCTGCATTTAGGAAGGAAAAATCTGATGCACAAATATAGGATGGATGATCCCCCGCTTGACAGCAATACATATGGAAAGGACCTAGTAGACCATAAGCTCAACATTAGCTGAGTGTTTGATCTAGTAGGGGGGAGGGGGGGAAGAGAGCCAATGCAGTTCCAGGCTACATTAATAGAAGTATAGTGTCTGGATCAGGCGAAAGAATAGTACCACTATGTTCTGCATAGGTCAGACATCTCCTGTGTCCATTTCTGGGTACCAAAGTTTAAGAAGGGGATCGATAAACTGGAATATGTCCAGATGAGAGCAACAAAGATGGTGAAGGGGTCAGGAAACTGCTGTCTTGTGATAAACAGCTGAGGGAGCTGATTATGTTTAGCCTGGAAAATAGAAGAATGAGAAATGAGAGGCTAGCTTTCTTCAATTATTTGAAGGCCTGTCATGCCCAAGATGGAGCAAACTTGTTTGCTGGTGTGTTTTAAAATAGAGGTTGGATGACATGCCCTCCAACATTTCACAGATGAAAACTGGGACACATGTGGTCAAGCAACATCAGAGTGTGGTCAAGATGGCAAAGGTTATTAATGAGGAAGAACTCACAAGCTAAGAGAGGCAGCAGGAGTTTGCTTTTGCCTAATACCCTAAAGGCACCAGATCCTGTCTGATCATGGAAGCTTAGCAGTGTCAGCCCTGGTTAGTACTTGGATGGGAGACCGCCAAGGAATATCAGGTACAGCAGGCTATATTTCAGAGGAAGGGACTGGCAAAACCACTTCTGAGTCTTTCTTGCCTAAGAAAATCCTAGGAAATTCATGGGATCACCATAAATCAATAGATGATTTGAAGGCACATAGATACTGTACATGCACACTGAGAAGGTCAAGATTCCATCTCCTCTCCTCTCCCCCGTTGAGTTACCTGAATACAAACTACTTTTGCACTTTGAATTCTGTTTGCTGCAACTGAAGTAAGCTGAGGATAAAAGGAGAAAATGAGAGAAGGAGAGAGATCAGCTTAAAAAGTGGGATGACAGTGGATTGATCAGGACTGTCTCTGCTAAATTGAGATAGTTGGAAGGCATAGCCATTTCTTAGGGATTCTTAGCTGAGGATTTCCTGCGTTGGTAATGGACTGGACTGTTGGGTTCCCTTTCTTGCAATTCTACAATTCTATGACTATGATTCTAGTCATAATGCTTAGGTAACAGGTAATGGAAAGGGCCTAAGACTTTGGAGCATGACAGACAGAGTAGACAATCCTAAGCTGGATAGTATTGATATGAGGCAGCTTCCTGTACAGTAGAACCCCCGTATAAGCTGGGGATTGGTTCTGGGGGGGCCCATGGATACCGAAAATAATGAATAATAGCGACCGCCATTGAAAATAATGGGACTTCTGGTTTAAAATACCATAGAGTTGCCTTGGAGGACATAGAAAAATGGCTAGAGAGGACACATTTCTAGGAAGACTTCACGGGAGGTGTTCTGTTTTGTGTCCTGTGGTTAATTGAATCAGTGGATAATTTATCAATGGATACAGGGATCCTACTGTATATTGCACATTGTGATAATTATTTGTTTACTCTTGCAAATGCAACCACTTCTGTTATTGTTATGAACTGTTCCATATCTCTCCTCCTTTGATAGCTTAGTAAGACTCACTGTGCCTGCCAATATTTGGGAAGATATATTCTAGGTTTAGAGAGCCAATGTGGTGTAGTGGTTTGAGCATCAGACTACAACTCTGGAGACCAGAGTTCGAATTCCCACTCAGCCATAGAAACCCATTGGGTAAGTCACCTACTCTCAGCCTCAGAGGAAAGCAAAGGCAAACCTCCTCTAGACAAATCTTGCCAACAAAACCCTGTGATAGGTTTGCCTTAGAGTCTCCGTAAGTCAGAAACCACTTGGAAGTACATGACAACAACATTCTAGGTTTAGTACACTCAGGTAATTCCATATAGATGACTTCTCACACAAGCAACTAGAGGGCATTGTGTAGAGATATTCTACCTTAACAGATTTCCCATGAAATGAAGAAGAGGGAAAAGCTAGGAAAACACAGGAGGGCTATAAGTAGAGGACAGTCCACAGTCTCTGTAAAATTCAGTGAATAAGGTAGGGAGAATGCATGCTAAAAGCTTTGCTTGGAATAACAACCAGAGTAGTATTTGACAAACTATCAGTACTGATCTAAAAACTGTTGCAGTACATTATTTACATCAATATTTCTGGTTTCCTTTGCAATGATCTCATTCATTTGACTCTGTCCTGACATTTTCCATCTTCTAGACAGCTCCTTCCCAGAAGTACTTCCTGTAGATTACTTGTACAGCTAATCATCCAAAAGAAACATAACCCTGCAGGCAACAGGAAGTGCCCCTCTGTTTAGTCTATTTGTCCAGCAAGTACAGTGACTTCTTCTTTGCCAGGAACATGTCATAACTATTAAGAAAAATGCCTTCTTCAAAGTTGGATCATATTGATGTATTTCCATGGCACAGGCCATTCCCTTCCATTATTCCTGTTCACAGCTTTACGTGGCATTTATTTCTTGTAGTTCCCATAAAATATTGAAATAGGGTGAATATACCATTCTACATAAATTGTGAACTATATTTTGAAAGTAGCAGGTTGGTTGAACGTTAGAAGGTAGATGGGAAGACATGTTGGCCGGGATCCCATTGTCTCAAACTGCTTGCCAAATGGATTTGTCTGTCTCATTTATTTATTTATTTATTTATTTCCTGCCTTTTTTTCTATGGTGGGACCCAAGATGGCTAACAACCTTTTAAAAACAACAATAGCTAAAAACATAGTACAATAAATAAGAATTAAAAGAGATTAAACTACTATATAACTAAAATTCCACATAAGTGATAAAACATAAACTCAATAAAAAATAAAATGTAGTGAGATATCCAGGGCATAGTTGAAGTCCCTTTGTCCCTATACCAGTCTCTGTGGGTACAACAGCAAGCTGCAGTAATATAGCATATATGTACCTTTGGAGCTTTTCTCTAATGACATTCAGTGGGATCTGAAAAATTCTTCAAATTCTGAAAAACTGTCTCATTTAATTTTTTTGTGTTTATTTATAACCATAGAGTTCTGTTTAATATCAAGAATGCTGGACTGTTGTTGCTATTGTTGTCTGCCTTCAAGTGGTTTCTGACTTACGGTAACCCTGAGCCTATCATGGAGTTTTCTTGACAAGATTTGTTCAGGGGAGGGGGGGGTGCCTTTGTCTTCCTCTGAGGCTGAGAGAGTATGACTCATCCAAGATCACCCAGTGGTTTTCCAAGGCCAAGCAGGGATTTGAACCCTGTTCTCCAGAGTCACAATCCAATGCTCAAACCACTACAGCATGCTGGGCTCTTGTTGGATAATTAGACAGATCTAATTCCTACGAATTCTTTCTGTAATAGTGTGAGGTGTGCCACCATTCTCCTCCCCTTAGAGCTCCTGTGCCTTTCAGAAATGCACAAGAATCCGAAACGCAACAGGAACACCTGTAAATATGACCATACTTCTCTGCAATGTGCAGATGAACTGTAAAAGGCCCTGAAATAATCACAAGGAGTTATTCCTTGTTTCTGTGCCCAAACAATTCTACTATTCACTAAAACCTGTGATTTGCTAATTTCTGTCTTTGTTGTTTAGGTTAGGGGCTGGGAACACTTTTCATCCCATTCATTGGGTGGGTGGACGGGAGAGGTATTTCTACCACAACACCCCTTAAGGGCTGGCAGTCTGAATCTTTCTCCTGAAGCACAGGTGAAGAGGGTTCTGAACAGCTCAATGCACACCATGACCCTTGTCCTATTCATTAGAAATGTGATTAAAGCAAGCCACAGTGCTGTTGTGGGTTGGGTGGGAACAGCATACCAAAATCTGATGGGTGGTGGTGGAAACAGACATGGGATTCAGATGTACCTCCCACTGAGATACCAGCCCAGTCACAGTACTACTTCCTCCGACTTTGTACTTTTCATTCTCCCTTGTCTACATAACTTCGTTCACCAAAGCTTTCCCCCTATATCCAGACATTCCTATGGATGCAGTGGTCTACACATTGTATGGAATCTCGTTTGGGGCCCTACAGCAGGACTTGAGCTATAAATCAGAAATAGTGGAAACATTTAGCCGTAACATCTTTCGATTAGCAGTTTTAACCAACTATGGATTCCAAATATTAATTAAAAAATACAGGAGATCTAATAAAACAAGCACCCTAACATATGGAGGGGAGAACCCAAATTGCCATTGCCCTGTGATTCTCACTTCCACAGTCCGGCTGAGCTTTAGGACAAAGCCTACCATGCACACGCAGCACAACCAGGCCGAGAAGCAGTCCCAAGGAAGCAGTGGAGGTGGCGGCAAGTAGCAACTGCCAGTGCACATTCTTCAGACTCCCCCACTTCTGGGGAGCCCTCCAGACACCCGCGTCCACCTTCGAGTAGCTTCTGCAGGGATATGGTGACTGGCAGTGGTGCTCCAGAGTGCTGACGCTGCCAATCACCATGTCTCTGCGGAAGCTGCTTGCTGCCCTGCGACTGGAGGCAGCAATGGTGCTCCTGACTGTTGACTCATGAAGAATGAGCAGGAATGCCGTCGCTACTTGGTGGGCTCCCTGGAGGTAGGGGAGCCGCAAGAATTCACACCTGGTGGCCAGATCTTGCCACCACCTCTGCTGCTGCCCTACAACATGTGCTTCAGCATCTGCATTTTTTGGTATCCACACAGGGTCCTAGAACCAACCCCCCCCTCCCCGGATACTGAGGGCCCACTGTATTCAATGAAATATCTTTACACATCAGATCTGGTCTTGTTCCTTCATAGCTGCCATTCCAAGTGCTAGTCTTCTTCTGATTTCTTGATTGCAGTTCTTCACTCTGATTAATGACTTGAGACAGGATATAGAAAAACTTGAACGATTTCAATGTCTTCATTGTCTACTTTGAAGTTATATAAATAATCTATGGTCATTATTTTTGTTTTCTTAAAGTTCAACTGTAAGCCTGCCTTTGTACTTTCTGGCTTGACTTTCTTTAGTAATCATTTGAAGTCTTTGTTTTTTTCTGCTAGTAGTATGGTGTCATCTGCATATCTTACATTGTTGATGTTCCTTCCTCCAATTTTCACACCTCTTTCCTCTGACTTTAATCCAGCTTTACATGTGATATGTCAAGCATACAAGTTAAACAGAGTGATAAAATGCAGCCATGCCTGACTCCCTTGCCAATGGGAAACCATTTTGTTTCTCCACATTCTGACAATAGCCTCTAGTCCAGAGTACAGGTTCCACATCAGGACAACCAAATGTTGTGGCACACCCATTTCTTTAAGAGCAATTCATAGTTTTTCATGACCTACACAAATCAAAGATTTTGCTATGATCTGCACAGGCTGATTTTGTTCTGAAATTCTTTGGTGCATTTCATTATCCAACATATGTTTTCAATATGATCTCTAGTGGCTCTTCCTTTCCTGAACCTAGTTTGGGCATATCTGCCATTTCTTCTCCATATCTAGTAAAAGTTTGTGTTGTAGAATTTTGAGCATCACTTTGCTTGCATTGGAGAGTAATGTAATGGTCCTGTGGTTACTGCAATCCCTTGTGTCCCCTTTCTTGGAATGTATATTGAGCATTTCCCATCAACTAGTTGGACCTGGCATACTATACACCGTTAAAAAACTCCAAAAAATGCCTGGTAGATCTCACAATACCCTGTAAGGTAGGCCAGTGGATTTGAATTCCTCCTCCCTCTTCTCAGCATTCCACACTTTCCCCAGAATTGCTGAGGGTAACTCACTCTGTTGCCTTGCCTCCACTGCTGCCAGTTGACTGCCTGGGTCCGATCACAGTGGCAGAACGAGGGTCCCGCCAACAACAACAAACCATTAATAATTACACCATCCATGAAACCTTTCCTCAGAGGCATTGGAGGGGAAGACTTTTCTCCTGCCTTTTCCTGCAAGTTTGTGGCTGGAGCGGATTGAATGGCAATGTGTAGGCCAAGCCAGCCAGTCTTTGCCCCATCATGTGGCCACTTTATGTGGGGAGGGGGTGGGCCGAGCAGCCTTCAAGCCTTCGTGGACCCCTTGCGAGGACATTGCGGACCCCTGGGAGACCACGGACCACAGGTTAAGAACCCCTGTTTTACAGTACTGTCAATTGTGAGTGATAGTTGTGTTTTGCCATCTCCCTCAGACAGCTAAACATTTTCAACAGACCAAGGGGGAATCCACATGACACATATAATCCAGTTTGAAACTAGATTATTTGTCATGCCCCCTTCCTATGGAATCCTGGGGTTTGTAGTTTTACAAGCTGTTTAGCCTTCTCTGACAAAGAGTGCTGGTGCCTCACCAAACTACAGATCCCAGGATTCCATAAGAAGGAGCCATGGCAAAGAGTCTAGTTTCAACCTGAATTATTTCTCTAGTGTGGATGCCCCCCTAAGAAAACTGTGGCAATTCCTTCTAAGGAAGGAGTGTTAGACCTGGGGCCCATCTACATGAGGGGGGGGGGAAATCCAAAGTACCTCGTAGTATTGGCATCTCACAGCAGCAGTGACATGTCCAAATGATTTTTCTGGCTTCGGAAGCCCCCATAAACCTTGCATTTCTTATGGTGGCTGTGAGTGATTTACTTGTGTTAGTTCTTCACCACTGTTTTTTTTTTTAAAGTCATCCCAAGGTGTGCTGGCGTGATTGAGTGATTTTCCAATTTTGTAAGAAAGCAAACAGAAAATTTTCATCATGTTTTATCGCCCTAGTGAGCAATTGTGAAGGCGAAAATCCAACATGGTGGCAGTGGGTGCTTGCCCTGCTAGCAAGCCATGCCCTGCTCTTGCCTGGCCAATCAACTTTGTGTTTTCCTTTGATTTTGTTGTTGTTGTCTGATACTCTAAATGAGCAGCAATGTGCACTCCCCCTCGTGGTTTGTGGAAAAGTACAGGAAAATCGGTGAAGGCTTTTAGTACGTTGTTTTTGCCATTTTGGCCTCCCCCTCCTTCTGAATAGTGTGGATTGGCACTGGATCCCATTTAGACAGTAGGATTCCCAGCGAATTCTATGAGGGGTATTTTCACCATTTAGATGGGCCCCCAGAAAGCAATGTAATGCTAGGATTTACTCTACTCCTAACTAAAAACAGGTGTTTGTCTTTTCCTAAGTACTGTACAGTTGTCCTTCCACATTCACGGATTTGGCATTCATGGTTTTAAGTATTAATGGCTTGAAAATATTCTTTAAAAAAATAATAATCCAAAAAGCAATCCTTGATTTTGCCATCTTATATAAGGGACACCATTTTGCTATGCCATTGCATATAATGGGACTTGAGTATTCACGGATTTGGGTATTCATGGGGGGTCCTGGAACCAAACCCCAGCGAATGTGAAGAAACAACTGTTATCAAATTGTGCTTCCCACTCCAGCATATTAATTATACTATCCCATGCCAATAAAAATTAGCTAACAGTACAGCTTTCAGAGCCAGCATGGTGCAATGGTTTGAGTGTTGGGCTAGGATACTGGGAGACCAGGGTTCGAATCCCTACATGGCCATGGAAACCCACCCACTGTGGGTGGTGGTCATGGTGGCCTGGGGCAACTAGTCACACTCTCTCAGCCTCAGAGGCAGGCGACAAAAAGGCTAAACCCCCTGTGAACAAATGGGGCCAAGAAAACCCAATGATAGGTTAGACTCGAGGGCACACGACAACAACAACAAAAGAAGAAGAAGAAGCCAAGGCAGGCATGCCTTTGAAAAGGGGCTGATAGCAGTTTCTACAAGTTATCCCTTCATATTTGCTGTGGTTTGGTTCCAGGAACCCCTGTGGATACCAAAATCCATGGATACTCCAGTCCCATTATCTGCAATGGCATACCAAAATGGTGTCCCTGATATAAGATGGCCAAATCAAGCTTTGCTTTTTGGATTATTATTTTTTAAGACTATTTTCGAGCCGTGCATACTTAAATCCATGGATGCCAAATCCGTGAATGCTCAAGTCCCATTATCTCCAATGGCATAGCAAAATGGTGTCCCTGATATAAGATGGCCAAATCAAGGTTGGCTTTTTGGATTATTAGTTTTTAAGACTATTTTCAAGCCATGAATACTTAAATCCGTGGATACCAAAATCCGTGGATACTCCAGTCCCATGATATGCAATGACATAGCAAAATGGTGTCCCTGATATAAGAGGGCAACATCAAGCTTTGCTTTTTGGATTATTAGTTTTTAAAACTACTGTATTTTCAAGCCATGAATACAGTACTTAAATCCGTGGATACCAAATCCGTGGATACGGAGGGACAACTGTACACTGTAGCCTGGGCGATGGGGAGGGAGGGAGCGGAAAGAAGAGGGAGCAAATGTGCGCAGGCGCAAGGAGGGAGCGAGCGAGTGGGGCGGCCTGGCCCAGAGGCGGCCAGGGGAGAGGCGTTCCCTGGCGGCGGGGCTGGAGCTGAGGTGCTGTGGAGCTGGGCGGCCTCCCTCGCCCCGGATTCCGCTCGCCGCCGCCTGGCTGGCTCTGGAGCGCGGACTCCCCCGTCGGCTGGGCTGCTGGCCATGAGCACCCTCCACTTGTGGGACCACCTGAAGGCGGGCAGCTCCGAGCTGGACTGGTGCGAGGACAACTACACCATCGTGCCCGCCATCGCCGAGTTCTACAACACGGTGAGTCCGTAGCCAGTCCGCCCTTTAAAGAATGGGGGGCAGCAGCATCGGCAGCCCAACCAAAGGAGCCGCCGCTGGGAAATGGGATTCTTGGCCAAGGCTCCCTCTTTCCCTCCTTCCTACCTTCCTATGGGATCCTGGGGTTTTGGAGGTGCCAGCCCTCTTTGGGGGGGATTAGGATTTTTTTATTTTATTGGAATAAGACCATTCTATTGAAAAATACACCCTACCGCAAAAGGCCATAACAATAATGCCATAAATTAAATTAAAAACAAAATAATGTTTTTTAAATATAATATTTAATATAATATGTTTTAAACATTTTTAATAAGAAATTTTAATAAGAATTTTAATAATTAGCTAACACACATTGGAAACTGTTCAATGCAGTGTAGATGTGTAAATAGCTATTGCTTAAAACAGTTTGTAAGCCGCTCTGATAGCCTTGTGGCTAAGAGCGGGGTATAAATAACTAAATTAATATATACATATATATATTATTTTAATAAAATAAAATAAATAAATGTTTTCCTTTTTTCTTATTAATACAAAAATAGAACTATCTATTCTAACACACATTGGAAACTGCTTAATGCAGTGTAGATGTGTAAATTGCTATTGCTTAAAACAAATTGTAAGCTGCTCTGATAGCCTTTGTGGCTGAAGAGCAGGGTATAAATACTTAAATAAATAAAAAATAAATAAACACTAAGACATTTTTCCTCTTACTCTAAACACATTATAATCAACTCTTTTTCCTTTTCCAATGAACATTATGTTTACACATTATATACAGCACACTTTTTGGGGTAGGAAAAGCCAAAGACCTTGGGGGTATCCATACTAGAGAAATAATAAGCCAGGTTGAAACTGGATTATTATGTGCCATGGCTTCTTCTCCTGGGATTTGTAGTTTGGTGAGGCACCAGCAGTCCTTGGCAGAGAAGGCTAAAGAGCTTGTAAAACTACAAACCCCAGGATTCCCATAGGAAGGAACTTGGTGACAAAGAAGCTGGTTTCAAACTGGATGATTGGTGTGGTGTGGGGTTAGGCTTGTTTGTGTGTTTGTGCACACAAAAATCATCATCATCATTATTATTTTATGTACAGTATTTCTATTCCACCCTTCTCCCACCAAGGGGACTCAAGGCAGCTCAGAAATTATCATCATAAAAACAATACAAGCTTTAAAACAGTGCAGAGTTAAAATCACATTATAAATGTAAAATTAATAATATTATCAATATAAAATTATAAATATAAACTTTGAAAACAGAAACAATTTACAAGTTAAAAACATTACAGTAAAAAAATAAAATACCCTTAAAAAAACAACAACACCACACCACACCGCCTTACTAGCCCAGCCCTTGTTGGTTCATAAAAACCTGGCAGCATAAAAATGTTGCAGAAAGGAGAGCAAGGACAGGGCCATCCTGGCCTCTTTGGGGAGGGAGTTCCACAGTCTGGGAGCAGCCTCGGAGAAGACCCTTGTTCCCACCAATGGAGCCTGAGATCTCCAGAAGATCTTCGAGCTCTACTGGGCTCATACCAGGAGATGTGGTCCTTCAAATAACCTGGACCCATGCTGTACAGGGCTTGTGTTCAATGCACAGGAATGTTCGGCTTGTCCTGAACATATCCACCTCCCCACTCTCCATTTTCACCTCTCCTCCTGTTATTATTACAATTTGATCTGACATATTGCAAGTACTGACTGGTGAAGTGAGGTCCCACCTGTAGTTTGACTTGTCACGGGATCTTGGAGGAATTCAGCCTGTGCATCCATAGTCCCTGATTTTTGACGCAAGAAGCTGTCCCCTGGTTGTGTGTCAGGGCATCAGTTTCTTGCTAGTCAAAACACCGGCAAGGGGCGGGGAGGAGGAGACCCACATTTTGCCAACTGGAAATAAGATATCCATATTGATAATACGGAGAGCATGATGTAGTGGTTTGAGTGTTGGACTAGGATTCTGGAGACCGGGATTCGAATCCCTGCTCAGCCATGGAAACCTGTTGGGTGACCTTGGGTAGGCCACACTCTCTCAGCCTCAGAAGGTAGCAAAGGCCATCCTCTGAACAACAACCCTTCTGAACAGCCCTTCTGAACAAATCTTGCCAAGAAAACCCCATGATATGTTCACTTTAGAGTGGCCATAAGTCAGAAACTGACTTGAAGGTACAACAACAACCTATTGATAATGCAGCTCCTTGTTAAGGCAACAGTCCTGTCTGTACATTTTGGCTGAAGTGTGTTTGTCAACTTTCTTCTAGCAAATGCACAGAAGGCCGTATTGTATGCACTTGTATTCAGAAGTTAAATGGTCTTCATTTTAAAAAAAGTTAAAGTGAATATTCTCTTAATATTCTTCTTACTGCTAGGGTTATGCATGGGCTATATCACTGGGTACAGTTGTTGGTTCCTCTTGGGTTTTTTTCTAGCACAGGTTCTCTAAAACTTAAAAATGAGAGGCAGGCTCCAAGTTCTGCATGTATATATTTGTGCATATATTTTTAAAAAATTGGGAAAAATCTACAGCCTTTTTAAAGTCAGCATCATCTCTGACAGAAGCTGGAGTGGACTGTCAGTTGCCTAATGTTCAAACTGGACAATAAAGCTTAAATCGAGGGCATTAGATTAATGGAGCAAAACACTGATTTTAATCTTTCATACTTTTCATAATTTTGCTCCAGAAAACAGGTTCCTCTACTGCAATTCAGCTGTTTTCAGGGCAGATACACCCTAACAAATTCCTTTGTAGGTTTACTTTGACTTGAAGTTTTGTTTTCCTGCATACTGCATGTAGGCCTCTCTCCACATGTTGAGGATGTGTATAAATGACTATGGATATATATTGATTAATGTACATGTAAATGATACATGTAAATTACAGTACAGTACATCATGAATGGACATCATTGCATAGTACACTCTACATAAGGGTACTATGTTGATTTAGTTTTGCAGAAAAGCCTCTAATAATACTACTTTGCATGCATTTTTCCTTCCCTCTTGCCCAAGTGTATCTTTATTTGTCATTTCTGCATATGTACCTCGAATGAAATTAACAGCTCTCATCCAGTTCACAGTTTCTCTGCTTGGCCAGCTGGTTAACCTCATTGTATGTGGTAGCTCAGAAACTAGCAATAGGAATGTAATAGACCTTTATTCCAACTTCTGTACACTCTCCTGTGTCCCTTCTGTTTTATTTACTGGAAAATCTTTATGAGCTGTCTTTCCATTGTAAGGTACACGGCAATTTAACAGTCCAAAATAAAACAATGTCAGATTAAAGTCCACGTGGATTATTTTTGTGTTAAATGCAGGAGGTATCTACCAGCTGCATAAGAGACAGGCAACAAATCTTGTTTGCCAAAAGCATGAGAAGATTTTACTTGACAGCTAAGGACAGAAAGTTAGGCACCAAATCAAGGGCAATGAACTCCCAGTGGGGTGTGTCATGAAGAGAAGGCCCTGTGTCCACTAACCACCTACTTCAAAATATGAGACCACGTGGAGTTGAGTGATGGTGAACATAAAGCAGGGGCATATTCATTTCTTCTCTGAATGAGAATAGAACATGTTTGTGTCATCATGGCAGCGATGGTGCTTCAGTACTTTCAAGATTATTTCTGTCACTCCAAACATATGGTAATTCTGTCATGAGTGTGAGCAACTGTAGTATGAGTTGTCAACTTATATCTGGCTATTAGTAATGTCAAGCTTCTTTGTTGGGTGCAATAGACACGGAAGGTTTACAGTTAAACATTAAGAAAACAAAATTAATGACCACAGATGATTTACATAACTTTAAAGCAGATTATGAAGTTGAAAGATTCTCCATATCTTGGCTCAGTCATTAATCAGAATGGTGACTGCAGCCAATAAATCAGAAGAAGGCTAGGACTTGGAAGGGCAGCTATGAAAGAACTAGACAAGATCCTGAAGTGTCAAGACATATCATTGAATACTAAAGTGAAGGCGGTCCATGCCATCATATTTCCGATTTCCATGTGATGGTTGTTGTGAAAGCTGGATGGACAGTGAAGAAAGCTGATAGAAAGAAAATCAATTTATTTGAAATGTACTGGAGAACAGGCTATCTGTACCCATTTCACTAAAATGGCCTTAAATGTGTTAAATGATGACCTACTTCAGGAGAAGGACAGGGGGAGTGCTATCCTGTTGATCTTGCTGGATCATAGAATCATAGAATTGTAGAATTGGAAGAGATCACGAGGGCCATCCAGTCCAACCCCCTGACATGCAGGAATACACAATCAAAGCATCCCTGACAGATGGCCATCCAGCCTCTGTTTAAAGACCTCCAAGGAAGGAGACCCTGCCACACTCTGAGGGAGTGTGTTCCACTGCCAGACAGCTCTGACTGTCAGAAAGTTCCTTCTAATGTTGAGGTGGAATCTCTGTTCCTGGAGCTTGCATCCATTGCTCCGTGTTCTAGTCTCTGGAGCAGCAGAAAACAAGCTTGCTCCATCCTCAATGTGACACCCCTTCAAATACTTAAACAGGGCTATCATATCGCTCCTTAACCGTCTTTTTTCCAGGCTAAACATACCCAGCTCCCTGGACGGGCTCTGTGGGATGGGGGTAGGAGGCACTGCTCTGCAATGGTTCCATTCCTATCTAGAGGGCCGGTTCCAGAGAGTAGCATTGGAGGATTCCTGATCAGATGCATAGCTGTTAAGCTGTTGGGTGCCACAGAATTCCATCTTATCCCCCATGCTGTTCAGTATCGACATGAAGCTGCTGGGGGAGGTAATAAGGGGGGCTTGGAGTAGAGTGCCATCAGTATGCTGAAGACACTCCTCTCTATTTCTCTTTGTCATCAGAGTCATCTAGGGCTGTGCAGGTGGTGGACCAGTGCTTGGATGTTGTAATGGGCAGAATGAGGGCCAATAAACTCAAACTGAATTCCGATAAGACAGAGGCTCTGTGGATTGGGGGTTCTTGGGTCCAGGGATTGGGTAAACAGCCTGTCCTGGATGGGGTTGCACTCCCCCTGAAGGAACAGATACGTAGTTTGGGAATGCTCCTAGATCCAGCCTTGTCACTAGAGGCCCAAGTGGACTCTGTGGCTTGGAATGCTTGGCACCAGTTTCAACTGATGTGCCAGCGATGGCCTTTCTAGACAAAGATAACCTAGCCACAGTAGTCCATGCACTGGGAGCCTGCTGGTTAGACTACTGTAAAGCGCTCTACATGGTGCCGACCTTGAAGAAGATTCAGAAGCTGCAGCTAGTGCAAAATGCAGCAACTCAGCTGCTGAGCAGAGTACCATATAGACAGCATATCATTCCAATCTTAAAAGGATTGCACTGGCTGCCAGTATGTTTCCAGTCTGAATTGAAGGTGCTTGTGATGGATGACATTTAAAGCCCTAAACAGCTTGGGACCTCAAAACTTGAGGAAATGCCTCTCCCCATATGTGCCTGCCTGAGGATTAAACTCTGCTGGAGGGGATCTCCTCTGTGTTCCACAAGTAAGACCGATACACTTTGTTGGGACATAGGAGAGGACCTTCTCAGCTTGTGGAGTGCCCTCTCTCTGGAGGCCCTACTGGCACCAACACTCATGTCATTTAGGTGCAAAGTTAAAACTTGGCTGTTCACCAAAGCCTTTGGGCCTCATTAACTCATCCCAAATATGGTGTACGTAGTTTTAAAAATGGTTTAAATCTTTAAAATCTGTTTTTAACTTATTACTGCAGTTTAATATGTTTTTAGTTTGTTTAATTATTTTACAGGTGTTATTTTAAATTGTGTAACTTGTTGTAATGCTTTTTGTAAGCTGCCCTGAGATCTTTGATATAGGGCAGGGCATAAATATTTTAATAAATGAATGAATAAATAAATAAATATAAAAAGACCAATAAATGGGTCCTAAGCAAATCAAACATGAACTCTCTCTAGAAGCCAAGATGACTGAACTGAGACTGTCGTACTTTGGGCATATAATGAGAAGAGATGACTCACTAGAAAAGGCAGTAATGCTTTGTAAGGTAGAAGGCAGTAGAAAAGAGGAAGACTGCATTCCAGATGGATAGACTCAACCAAGGAAGCCACAGCCCTGACCCTGCAAGACCTCAGCAGGGCTGTTGAGGATAGGGTGACTTGGAAGGCTCTCATTCATTGGGTCTCCATAAATTAAAGCCAACTTGATGGTAGTTAACAACAACATCTGGAGGGCTGCACAATTCTCACCTCCAGTGTAGATGCCCTAAACAGTTTGTTTGAACATAATATGGAAATTGTATTGTGTTTTATTGTATTATAACATTTTGTTGTTTGCTATGGCTTTGTGGAAGCCAGTGTGGTCTAGTGAGCTAGGTTTCCAGGAGACCAGGATTTGAATCCTTGCTTCGCCATAGAAACCCACTGGGTGACCTTGGGCAGGTCACACTCTCTCAGCCTCAGAGGAAGGCTACGATAAACCCCCTCTGAATAAATCTTGCCAAGCAAATCTCATAATAAGGTAATCATAAGTCATATAAATGACCTGAAAGCAAACTATTTATTTATTTCCTGCCTATTTCCTAGTCTGGGATTCAAGACTGCTTACAGCAGTTAAAAGAAACATAGCTAAAAACATATTTGTTGTTGTTGTGCGCAATCAAGTAGTTTCCGACTTATGACAACCCTAAGGTGACCCCATCATGGGCTTTTCTGAGGCTGAGTGTGTGTGAGTTGCCCAAGATCACCCAGTGGCTGAGTTGGGATTCGAAGCCTGGTTTTGAGAGTTGTAGTCTAACACTGAAATCATTACGCCACACTGACTCCTCTAAAAAAAGACAAAAAACAAATACAAAAGTTAAAAATATCATTAAACTAGCCATAAATTAAAACCAGTTAAAGACATAGCTGTTAAAAAGAACACATAAACAAAACACAGATACAGTACAGCAAAATTCTGCAAGGCCAGTCCCCACGAATAGACAATCTTTAAAAGTCTGCCAAAATTAAAAAACAGAAGAAGTATTAATCTGCCTTTGGAAAGATAGCAAGGAAGGTGCCAGGCTAACCTCTCTCAGGAGACAATTCCCACAAAAACAACATGGCTTTGTGCTAAAACAATAAAATTGAAATTAGTTGAATTGAAGACTACCAATGTAGGCACCAAGAAAGCATTTCTGGAGAGGGCATTCGCCTGATAGGATGCCACCCCCCCAAAGGTCCTCTGCCATATTAGCCATTTGCCTCACCTGATTAGCCAGGGGCATATAAAGGAGGGCCTTGGATGAGTCCCCCTTTCATGAAATCCTGTCAAGCTTCCAACTTTCGATATTGGTGGAAGACATTTTGCTATTTAAAGGGTAGTCAATTTGTTCCTTCCATCACAGCTAGTTGAAGAATCTTTTCTACCACCCAGACATCAGTTTTTGTCCTCATGGTACAAATTGGTTTACCTAGCTGCAAGGCAAGCTTGGTATAAGGTTGTTGTTTATATCCCATTAAAGTTAATGTCAGCTTCTCCAACACAGTCCAGAGATGTTCATGTATCTCAAAGATGGCTGTCTCTTTCCACTGAATCATAATTACTGTACCTTAAAGAAGTAGTTAGTTGCACTGTAGGTCACTTTGAACCAGGAACTACAAGTGAATGTGTGAACGCTTCAGGAGAAACGACTACATTTTTGTGGAAATATTTTGTGGAACTATATCCTCTTTTTTGCTCAGGGTATGCTGTTTGTGATGTGTTTTCCAGTTAAAATATCTGTTTACGCATAAGATAAAAAGAGATTAGGGAGACAGGTCACAGGGATATGGTGATGCATGCCAAAATTCTTGCTTGTCTAAAGATAAGTGATGATAAATCCGATTTCTATAATTTTGGATTTAAAATTGTGTAATGTTTTGGAGAGTTACACAAGATTTATATAACTGTTAATAAAGAGAAAGAGAAAAAGAGAGAGATGTACAGAGTCGCTGTTAAAATACAATATTTGGTATGGTACCTTTAGCTAGTTAAAAGCACCATACTAAAGTTTAATGTTTAGATAGCTTAGCTTATCTGTTTAAAGTTTTATTCTGAAGCTTGTCACATAAGCAATTTTTTTAAATAACCCCCAAAATCTCAGAAACCTATAATACTGTATTAACAGAAAATTCTAAGAAAAAGAAAAAAAGAAGGCAAATGATAGCAAATAAATAAGTCTCAGGCTTATTTTTAAGGTTGTAAGAAAGAAACTTAAACTTAGGAAAGGAGAAGAAACCTTTTGCAATGGCCAAGAGTCCAACCCCCTGAAAATGGGACTTTAAAAACCATCCAAGCAAAACAGTGGCTAGTATTTCTCATCAGCTCCCTCCACGTAAAGGTTTTGCCGTTATGGTTTTGTGACGACAATTACAAATATTGTACTACAACTGCATTTGTATTCCAAAATTGTCCCTGTCAGAATTGTGTATATGTTGTTTGGGGCAAACCAACTGGCTTAGAAATCTGCATGTTGAAAGCTACTGGGAAAAGTTTATTTCTCCAAATGAACTAAACGAATGCCTTACAGTTCTACATCACCCATCATATTATATACTACAGTGAGCCTGCTGTATTGGCAGGTTAGCCATCCGTAGATTGGAATGTCTGTGGATGGCCACAGCCCATATTATTCAGTGGTGGTGCGTGCATGCTTGTGCATCAGTGTGCGGCTGTTTGCATGGGCTGCCATTGATTAATATAGGGCTTGAGTGTCTGCATTTTTTTCCTGTCTGTGGGGGGTGGGTGGAACCAAACCCCTGCGGATGGGAAAGGCCCACTGTTCTAAATTTAGGCCCATAACCTGAAAGCACCAGATCTTGTCAGATCTTGAAAGCTAAGAAGGATCAGGCCTGGTTAGTACTGTACTTGGAAGAGAGATCAGCAGGGAATACCATGTGCTGAAGGCTGTATCCAGAGGAAGACAATGGCAAACCTCTGAATAAATCTTGCCATGAAAACCCTATGATAGGGTTGACATAAGTTGGAGTCAACTTGAAAGCACATAGTGACAATAAAAAAAAGCACGCCCATTCTGCAGAGTTTCTAATGGTGGATTCCTTGTTAGGAACTAATAATTATTAATGGACCATTCATATATTATTGTTTGGAAACTTACATAAGGTTTTTAACTGTTGGATGTTGAATAGTTTCCCAGAGACAAAAAGAACCCCCCCCCCAGGATACATTCATAAGTAATATCTTGATTTCTGTTGATGTCTCAGTTGTAGTTATGGGGTTGTGATAGAATGATGCCCCCTTTTCATGTTTGTTTACCCATTTAAAAACATGTACAGTACAGTATATCTTTTTACTAACAAGCCTTGAGGACAGCTAATTTCAAGATAATGGTTTCAAGATAGCTTTCAAACAGTATAAAATGCATATGTCAGTCAGTCCTCAAATAGTGTTCTATATTTTTCCAAGCAATAGGCCACTCTGTAAATAAGGTGAATTGGTTGATCTTTTATGCAGTTAGGGTGTGCCTTTCAGAATTCAATCCTCGTACTCACTAACTACATCTATATGTAAATGCTGTGTCTGTTATATTTAGTCACCACTCTGTATGTAATGCTCAGTGTGGATAATTCACCAACACCAATCTTACACCAGTTTGTTTATATGGAGTAAACTGAAGTGACCCATTATTATCCCCATTTTACTGATGAATAACTGAGTCTGAGTGACTGAAATGAGAGCTGCAAGGGTAGAATCTTAATTATCCTCACCTCACCTTCATCTTCACACCTATGTGTGAATGCAGAATTTGCACATACTGTGTGCTTTCATCCACTATAAATTATGAGGCACAGGAAGTGGTTCAACTTTAGTCAGTCAAGCTGCCCTTATTTTGAAAGCTATGCTGTGAGCCAGGCAACTATTTGTTTCCCAGTGCATCTCTTGAAGGGTAATTTCTACCCATATTGAATACTCCTTGCATTCCCTGTAGCTAGAAATGAACACTTGTTTACCGTATATTCCGCCGTATAAGACGACCGGTCGTATAAGACCCCCCCCCAATTTTTAAGTTAAAATATAGAGTTTGGGATATATTTGCCGTATAAGACGACTCCCTATCGTCTTATATGATTTCAATATGGATGCGGAGTTTATAGAGTGATTCATAAAATCTGGAGTGTTGCCACTGGAGTAATAGTATCAGGAGTACAATGTGATTGGAGTTTAAAAGTGGAATCCTAATGAAATGACAGGAAAAACACTTGAATAATAACGTAACAGTGGAATGTTAGCATTTGGTGAAAATGGCTGTGTGAAGAATAATATCATGAATGGAATAATTACGCCTGGTCCACAGTGACTACTGAACTCCAGGATCCAGAAAATAATGGCAATAGAATGTGAAAAAGCAGTAATGGGATAAATGTAGAGGAAGGCAAAATTAAACAACAGAATCTATAGCAAAATCTTATGTCTGTCAAACAGTGTCATTTACTCTGGTTCTTCAATTCAGAGTTCAGTTGCAGGGGAATATTAGCTGCATCCTAAATGAAATTATAGCCATTATGGAACTTAGACATCTAGTCTTACAGTTCCCAAATATTCTGTTTTCCTACTGCACAAGAAGAATAAAAGAAAAGGTTCCTTAATCTGGATTTTCAGTTCCCAGATTGTTTTATCATATTATGGTAAAAATCAAGCAATGGTAATACAATGAATAAAAAATGGCACCCCTTCCTCTTCCCTGTAATAATCGATCTTCCCAGACAACTTCTCTAGAAAGTTGAGGTATGAGAGTGGAGAATTGCCACCTGCTATCTGCCCTGCCATCAAACCTTCATAGCCTTCTTGTTGTGTGGCTTCAAGTTGTTTCCAGCTTATGGTGACCCTAAGCTGAATCTATAATGGGGTTTTCTTAGCAAGATTTGTTAAGAGGGGGGTTGCCTTTGTCTTCTCCTGAGGTTGAGAGTGTGTGACTAGGATGTGGTCTAGTGGGTTTCCATGGATAAGCGGAGATTTGAACCTTGGTCTCCAGAGTCATAGTCCAAAACTCAACCTACTAAACCATGCTGGCTCCACTCATAGCCTTCCAAAGTAAAAGTATGATGTACAGTGAGCCTGCAGTATTGGAGGGATAGCCATTCACTGACTGGAGCTTCCGCAAATTGCCACACACCATATTCCGCAAATTGCCACACGCCAATGGCAGCACAGGCACATCAGGACGCGGCTGCATACACGCACTACCATTGATTAATATGGGGCCATCTGCAGGGTGGGGCAGGGGCTGGAACTGAACCCCACAGATGAGACGGGCCCACTGTATATTTTCGCTACTGTGGGAAAAAGAACATGCAGCTCTGTGAAGAAATGGCTGAAATAATCAATAAAAATACAGAAAAATGAAAAAGATTAGGAAATATAATAAGATAAAATAATATAAAAAGTATCCTTTTCCAGTGATTTCTTTCTGCCTTGTCAAAACCAGTTGGGAGAGGGGGCGAATCGCGGGTTTGGCCGCATAGCCTCCGCATCCCCCTCCTGCGCTCCCCTCCAGGAAGGAGCGCAGGAGGAGGATGTGGAGGCTGTGCAGCCAAACGGGGCACGTTCGCCCCTTCTCCCCACCTTCCTTGAAGGTGGGGAGAGGGGGCGAATCGCGAGTTTGGCTGCATAGCCTCCGCATCCCCTCCTGCGCTCCCTTCGGAAGGGAGCCCAGAAGAAGGGATCGGGGTCGCGGAGCAAAATGGGGCATTTTCGTCCTTTTCCTCCACCTTCAAGGAAGGTGGGGGGAAAGGGCGAATCTAGCGGTTTGCCTCGGCCGCTGCAGAAGCGATCGAGTGGCGGCTGCGGCAAACCGCAACATTCGCCCCCCTCCTCTGTCTTCTGTTGCTCCCCAAACGGGGAGAAGGCAGAGGAGGGGGGCGAATGAACTTCAAAACACTTTGCTTCACTCCCCTGCCCAATCGCCTGCCTCTTCGCTCCGTTTGCGAAGAGGCAGGAGATAGGCAGGCAGGCGAAGCAAAGTATATCCGGTGTATAAGATGACTGTCAATTTTGGAGGGCACTTTTGAGTGCTCAAAAGTCGTCTTATACGCCGGAATATACGGTATTCCAGACACCTGTCAGCAACAGTCTTCCATGCGTCTTTAAGCTCTGCTTAAAAATCAGAATTCTGCATCCACCTATCAGGAAACCAAGTTCTGAACCAAGCAAGGTTGGACTATCCTATCTGGAGGGGTTGTGAGAAATTAGCCAGGCACTTGCAACTTGTCTTATTATGCAAAATGTATTCTATTAAATCATTCTCTCTCTCTCTCTCTCTCTCTCTCTCTGGCTTTTCTTTGCAAACGAAGATTCAGGAAGGACTCATCCCATGCTTTCCGCAAGCGCGCTGATGACTAAAAAGGCCAATCTGAGATAAACAAGTCCGGTTGCAGAAAGCACAGCAGAAGGTCTCCTTGGGTGATGTTTCCGGGTTGTGATTCTGCGTTGTTGTTTCTTTTCAAGATTTGTTCAGCGTGAGTTGTGAGATGTGAGTTGTGAGATGTGAGGCCAGGGCGGACCATTGTTGGTGATCAATTTGACCGAGCCTGAGATGTAGTTTCAGGGAGTCCTTGTATCGCTTTTTTGGAGCACCCCTCTTACGCTGACCCGTGGCGAGGTCACCGTAGTTTTGGGAGGTGATGGTCCTCCATCCCCTGTAGCTGTGTTCTCAATATCGTGGCCTCAATGCTGGTGATTCCTGCTTGCTCAAGGACAGCAACATTCGTCACATAGTCAGTCCAGTGTATATTTAGGATTGTGCATAAAGGGGCAAAAAGGCAAGGAATGCAGACTGACAGGTAATGGTAGTGCTTCCTGCATACCAGGTCTAATGCATCATCTGGTTTGACAGAAAGTGAACCAAACCAGAACTGCTGTAATATCGTAAAGTGTACCATTGTCTTAAATGTGTTTCTATATATATCATGGTCAAGGCATTTCACATTTTCTTAAAAAGCAATAAAATATGTAGATTCAGAACAGTATATTCCAAATCACAGATCACAATATAAAGAGCTCTAAACAAGCTTGTGATATTAAGTAGTTACAAACAGTTGAAAAGTAATTCATTACAAATCTCATCAAAATTTAACCATTAGCTGTGGCTGATGAGATTTTACTGTGAAATTAGTAATAATACATAACTTTCAAGAAAGGGAATAATAATTTGTTGGAGAACTTTTATCAAATGCAGCAAACAGTTTTACGTTTTAGAGAAAAAGAGACATAATTATATAAAAAAAGAATCAAGAAGCATCAGCATAAACAGCTAAATTGCCTTCAACATACTATGATCTATGATCTGTTCCAGTAAACACTTAAAATGTTGTACAACTACATAATAACAGAGTCTCCAAGCTGGCTTTTTATACTTATCCAACTATGAAAACATTCCCCTAGGACCATGCTCATTTGTGTTTTTTCCCCAGCAGGATAAATGGCAGCTTGAGAAGGGATGGGGTGTGGAAAGGGTTGAATATGGTAGGGAAAAAGGGAACCTTTCCCTCTGTTAACATCAATTATGGTAATTGCTGCTAGCTTTCCTAAAAATAAACAAATAAAGAAAACACTGGGGAATCCAGTGTTACATCTCTGAAGCCTATCTTGGTCTGCCTTGTTGTTGAGTGTCGTTTCTGACTTACAGCAGCCCTAAGGCGGGGTTTTCTCAGCAAGATTTCTTCAGAGTGGGTTTGCCTTTGCCTTCCTCTGAGGCCGAGAGAGTGTGACTTGCTCAAGGTCATCCAGTGGGTTTCCATGGCTGAGTGGGGATTTGAACCCTCGTCTTCCAGAGCCCTTGCCCAACACTCAAACCACTATACCATGCTAGCTTGTTTGTCTACTCATGTCCCTTTAATTTCAAGGGTGGGAGTCTTGATAGCCACACCTAGCTGAAATTCCATCTTCTAAGCATTGTAATAGGTTTCATTAAGGCCCTCCTTAAACCCAGGTGTCAAGTAACTGTATCCACCTACTTTACTACTGAGTCAGACCATTGATCATCCATCTTAGCCAGGACCATCAGTTCTGACTGGCTATATGTACATGACTTCACATTTTCTCAGTTCTGCTACATTTTTCACGGGTGGGGAATGGCATGTGGAATAAATGTTCTGCTTTTGACCCAATGCCTTTTCTCTTGAGCATTTTTGGAAAAACATATAAAAGTGATGAGTGTGACAAACACTGGTGAAATTCCATTAGATTTGGAACCAGGAATTATGGTAAAACTAAGACATAATAAACACCAATCTTGGGAAATGTACTTTTTTCTTTCTACTATAGCTCTCAGAATTCTGGAAATGGTAGTCAAAAGTAACTTTTCCAATTTCTGAAATCTCTGGATAAACAGTACCAAAGAAAGCCCTTAGGTAGTAGGTTCTGGCTGTAGCCCTATGGTCTACAAGGACTCATTTCTACCCAGAGTCCATTTGTTCTTTAAAATGAAAGAGCTGAA
The DNA here is from genome assembly GCA_030847615.1 of Gambelia wislizenii. Lineage (NCBI taxonomy): Eukaryota > Metazoa > Chordata > Lepidosauria > Squamata > Crotaphytidae > Gambelia > Gambelia wislizenii. The sequence goes on along the minus strand of JAUMIR010000002.1, from coordinate 318,509,032 downwards.
GTTAGTTGAATGCTTGAATATATTTTTTCTCATACGAAATTAAAGATTATCTTGTTTACTTGTTTTACCCCCAAAGCCATGTATAGTTAAGGTGGTTGGGTTATTTCTGTAAAAACCTTCTTGCACAGATACCCATAAAGGCATTTTCAGGCACAACTTGGGTTTGTATCTGTTTCATATTCTCAATAAAGCTCACATCACAAAGTGATTTTTAAAATCAACATTAATGTTAATCTTATCATACCATAGATATCCAGGCCATCCAAACCTTAGGTCATTCCCCTCCAATTCTAATCTTTTTTTTTCCCCCAGCTTCACTCACTCTTTCAATCCACACTAAACAGCAGGCCATAAAGTCTAATTTTGGATCTGATAAACCCAATCCTCCTTTTTCCTTTGCATCTTTTATTACTTTGTACCTAACTCTCATTTTCCCCCTTGCCATACAAATTTGATTGTCTTTTTGCCATTGCTTAAGCCTTAAATGGTACATCCGTTAACAGTTATTATTTGAAATAAAAACATAATTGTAGGTAAAACATTCATTTTTATCACTGAAATTTTCCACAGCAGTGACATTGTCATTTTGCCCATCATAACAGATCCTTCTTAATTTCCATGTTTTTATGTAATTATTTTGAAATAACATGCAATTCATACTCATCATATTCATACCTAAGTATTTAACTTTGTTCTCAATCTTGGAACCAGATTTTTCCATCAACTTTACTTCCCTGTTCATATTCTTAGCCAAGATCTTTGTCTTTTGGTTGTTAATCTTAAAACCTGCTTGCTCACCAAATTATTTTAATATTCTAATTAGCATTTCTGTGTTTTCCAAAGGATTATCCAAAACTATAAACAAATCATCAGCAAATGTGTAATTTATAAGTTTCTTTTCTAATCTTTATTCCTGTGATTCTCTCATTTTGTCTTATGTTTCTATTCAGTACTCCAAGTTCTAAAATAAATAACAAGGGAGAAAGTGGGCATCCTTGTATTGTTCTTTTTTGAATCTCACAGGGTTTTGTTAGGTCTCCATTAACAATTATCTGAGCCTTCTGAAAGGTATTAATTGATTTAGCCCATTAATAAAGTTATCTCCAAAGTTCATATCTTCAGAAACTCTAAAGAGCTTTTAAAGTTATCAACTTCTAAGTTATCAAAAGTCTTTTCTGATTCAAATAAATAAATAAATAAAATCAATGGATCTTGCATCTCATTGTGTTGTTTTAGATATTCCAAAATATCCAGCACATTTCTAATATTGTCTCTTAGTTGCCTTTTTGGCAAAATACACATTGATTTTCATGTATAAAATGCTGTAAAATTATTTTCAATTTGTCAACCAAAATCATTGTAAACCACTTACAGTTATTATTCAATACTGATATTGGTTTATAGTTCTTCATTAATGTCAAACCCTGGTCCTCTTTAAGTATTAATGTTATATTAGCCTCTTTCCAACTCTCAGGAATCTTCCCGTTTTGTAAAATAGTATTCATGGTTTGCTGTAAAGGTAATAAAAGTCCTTCCTCAAAACACTTGTAGTAAGTAACTGGCAAACCATTTGGACCTGGGTTCTTTCCTGTTTTGGTCTTCTTAATAACGTCACAAACCTCCCCTACTGTTATAGGAGTGTTCATAGTCTGTCTTTGAGATTCTGTAATCTTTGGTTCTGCTTACCTAAATATTCATCCGCTTTCTCCAAAGAAATGTGTTGACATTTATATAAAAGAGAGTAATCTTTTGTATCTTTACATTATCTGTTATTACGGCACTTCCTTCTTGTAACTTTAATATTGCTTTCTTTTGTTTTTCTTTTCTCAGTTTATATGCCTGCAACTTTTCTGGTTTATTTTCACATTCAACATGTTTTTTTAAAAACATAATTCATTTTTTATTTCCATCTCTCTCACAATCCTGATTTGCCAGGGAGATTCCCACTTTCTCGGTTGCTTTTAAAATGTATGAGTTTCTCTCTCCTTCGTCCCACTTACCTACCTCATCCTGGGATTATTTTGGTTGCTGCAAATGCAGTTCAAAATACGGGTACAAAAGTAGTTGGCTCTCCAATCAGCAGGAGGAGAGAAGGAGCTGGAATCTAGCCCTTTGCAGATGACTCAAACTGCTGCAGCCTCCCCTAGTCACAAAATATGTGACTCCAAATTACTTCTTAGGGGTAAGCAAAGGGAATAAATACACTTTGTAAAAAGCAGGAAAGCCATGTTAAGGGAAATGCCATGTTAAGAGGGTCTTTCCTCAAGGACATCTCCTTGGAATAATAGCACCCTGGAAACTGTGTAGATGTATCCCAAATTTCACCTGTAAAATATTGGAGGATATGAAACCCTTCCAGTGCATATCCAGAAATCTGGTGCAGACAAACAGCAGAATAAGATATTTCAGATTGGCCCAGTTCAAATATCACGGGATAGCACTGGTATACACAGCCTCTTTGCTTCTGCTGGTATCCTCTTGCTAGCAGGGATGGCTAACAAACTGCTGATTCACTACCTGTACAGGAACTCAGGCTTGTCTCTCCATAAACTGGCTAGTGTCATAGATAAGCCATTATTGTTGGCTTATCACTTTGGCTTGTGTGGAGAGTGACATTTCAGAATCCCCAGTTTGGCTATCACAATAAACAAATCACAGACAGACGATTCACAGTTTGTTTAGTCACTCCAAGGACAAGCCAAGCAAGAACAATTTTAGGCATTATATTGTCATGCTGCTTGGTCCCAATAAGCTAGGATTCTCTAGAACCTTGCTTGACATGATGTCCCAACCTGTTTACATTTTCCTGATCCTAACAGAATGTCCCTCAAGTTCATATGAATGCTGCCTGTTACAGTGTAGGCTGCCTTTTTCCTGCAAGAATTACCCATACCAAGTCCAATACTATGATACTTTGCTGTCTCTGTACATTTTATGTACAAGTATACCTCTGTTAATGAAATAGATCTGGTCCTGGGCATTTCTTCCTTAACAGAAAATTTGGTACCAGAGGGAGAAATAACATGGAGAGCATAGGAGTAGGTTCCCACACCACAAAAAAAGAAGAGCAGTTCAAGATGTTTCAGCAAACCTTTTAGTAAAAACTGAGCAATATGCACATGTGGAATGGAACAGTCACCTCAGGTAAGCCTTGCATAAGTAGACAAAACATTTTGAACCTTCTAGAGACAACTTTAAGCCTTCTCCCAAAATATATAGAGGGATGCCTTTTTCTTTCATCAGCTTCCAGTTTTCTTATGATTTACATTTTGGTGGGCAAATTTCTAAATTTATGTTTTTCTAACATGCTGGGAGTAGCTGATGTGACAGGCTTATCTGCTGTCCTCTTTTCTCTCTGTTCTGCTGTTCACGCATGCTCAGTAAGGGATTGTGGAGGCAGCTGCTATTTAACTTGCCTGTTGTAGGCAGGCACACAGCTGCAGTAGGATGGGCTAGAGCCGAATCCGACTCTTTCCCAAATCAAGCTTTATTTAACTGTTTACTGCGGGCATGCCACTGCAACCTGGCCCTGAAAGTTTGCATTTCCATGGTGCAATGAGGAGTTGTGACAGGACCCCATAGGGGGTCTCTTCTTAGTCCCTTCTCCAGCCCTCCATCATCTTCCCAGTGTCAGTGCTGCTGAAAAACCAGCAAGATACATGACAAGGAGGAAAAGGATGGGGCTGCGAGAGATCTTTTAAAAAGCCTTTATAAAAAGCAGCTTCACAGAGGGCTTTGTTAACTGACTGTACTTTCCCACCCACCTTCCAAAGCCCACCCTCAGTACATTCTGTAGTAGTACAGTGCAGGGAAAGCAGCAGAAATGTTGCTTTTAATTCCAGGTGTACAGAGCTTCCTATTCTTGTCTAGCATTCCAGTCATCTCTGCCACTACCTGAGTAGCAGGTCGGTCACCTTAGAGGAAAATTTTGTGTATATCAAACTTCAGTTTATACTTTGCCCTAGGTTGGGGTGGACAAAAGTGTTAGGTTGCATCTTCCATTAACCCTAACGAGTTGAGAGGAATGCTGAGAATTGCAGTCCAATGACATCTGAAAATCCACACTTTGCCCATCTCTGACTAGGGCAAGTTCGCCCTGGGGTCTTTGAGCACTTTGTGTCTTGAAAAGTGTTGCCCCACAACAGAGTAATTGTGCCAGTTCCTTAATAGCACAATGTGATGCTATCTACACCTTTGTCTTGCTTTTGAGATGGAAAGTGGTAAGGAGGGAAGGAGTATTGTAGAAAGTGGCATAGAGTGCTATTGTTTTATTAGCCCTTCTCTGCTCCAGATTGCCAGGGGGTGGCCTAAACTTAGGTTGCTTGAGCTCTTCCCAGCACCACCACAAGCCCTTACTTAAAAGAGAAGAAAAACTATTATTTCATTATTCATTTTTGCTTATTTAATATATTTTTTTTTCATTTCCCCCCTAGATAAGCAACATCTTATTTTTTGTTTTGCCACCCATATGTATGTGTTTATTCCGACAATATGCAACCTACTTCAACAGTGGAATATATTTAATATGGACCCTGCTAGTGGTTGTTGGTAAGTTTTTCTGTGTCTGTCCATCATGTGATCTGAAACTTTAGGGTTGTTTTTTTTTAATGATGTACACACCGGGAGGAGGACGGATAGACAAAATCTTTGGCCTTCCAAATGTTTTGGAATACAATTACCATAATCTTTTATAACTAGCCATGTTGGCTGCGGCTTCTGGCAGTTGAAGTCCAAAACATGAGGTGACCAAAGCTTCCTACTCTTCCTCTAATGTTTGGAGTTTGGTATCCCTAGTTCAGAAATACAACACATATTCTAAATAAAATACTGCAAGTTGATTTCACTTGGATACCTTTAGTGCACCTTGCTATATGCTTAAATAAGATAACATTAGGTGTTACAAGGTACAACTGGGAGCAAGAAGGAATGGTCTCTGCATGCATCCCATTCCTCTTGTCCCTTTCCCTGCCATTTCTATAGAGGGCTACTCTAATTTAATTTAAATTATTTTATTTATCATACTTGTCTCTCAAGTGCATGGACATCTAAAGCAATGGCCTGTAATTTCAAGCACTAGAAAATATTACTAGTCCAATCCTATGCTTGCTTATTTGGAAGTAAGCCACACTGAACAGAGTGAGACAAATTATTTCTGAGTAGTAAACATGAGTAGAATTGGACAACACATTACTACAACTAAAATCAAGTTAAGAACATCGCTGTGCAAATACAATAGTAGTAATAAAACTAGAAGTTAGCACCATACATCAGGAAGGAAGGAAAAGAAACTAACCTTTCTTTCAGCACCATCTGCTGAACCACCTTTTTTTTTTTTTTACAAGATGTCTTGATTTGCTGACAGAATATAATTCAGGAGGTGGACCAGGTTCAGAAATGTGGGTTCCATAGCAGGAAAGACTCTGTACATTGCTCTTGCTAGGACTTTACCCAGGCAAGAGATGGAATGGTGAGCAGAGTTTCTAACTGATTAGTGAGTCAGCATGTTGTAGTGGTCAGGCTAGGGTTGCTGCCACACTGCAGAAATAATGCAGTTTGACTCTGCTTTAATTATCATGGCTCCGTCCTATGGAATCCTGGGATTTGTAGTTTGTTGTGGCACCAGAGCTCTCTGACACAGAAAGCTAAAGAAGGCTAAAGTAAAACTGCAAAACCTAGAATTTCCTAACATTGAGCCGTGGCAGTTAAAGTGGTGTCAAATGGCATTATTTCTGCAGTGCGGCAGCAGTCCAGGTCTTGGAAGATCCATGGTCAAGTACCCAGCTAGTTATGAGGTTTGTGAAGCTAAAATGGGAGAAGAGGAACTACAAGCACTGTTCTGAGCCCTTGGAGAAAATGTGTTGTTTCTGTTATTGTTATAATAAATTGATCTCATTAGTTGAGATGGTATCATAGTGACAAGCACTCATCCTTTCCCCATATGATGGAGCAGAAAGTGGAGTAATGAGTCTGGAGGAATGACAGTTCTTCTTTTCTTTCTTTTTTTGCTGCTTCAAAATCTTTTTTAAAGTTTTTGATCTCTTAATTAAGATCTCTGCTGGAATAACTGATTGCTCAGGGCAAAGTCTCTCAGAGGAAAACTTTCAGAAACACTCAAAGCTAATTTTGTTTTCCAATTTCTTTGAATATTAGTCTGTCGTGTGTCCCCTTAATACCTTTTTATATATTTTTTTGCTCTGTGTTTCAGTTAACTTACATTTAAATTTCAGACATTCATCATTACAAAACCATTTGCTGTTCTTGAACATTACTGAGATGAGTGTAGTCTATCCCTGCCAAAATGACCATTTGCTTTTTAAATGTACCCCTCTAGGGATTGGATCTGTCTACTTCCACGCTACGCTTAGTTTCCTGGGTCAGATGCTTGATGAACTCGCTATACTCTGGGTCCTGATGTGTGCTCTGGCCATGTGGTTCCCCAGAAGATACCTACCCAAAATGTTTAGAAATGATAGGTAACGTATCTTAAGGCGCTGGTTTTCCAATGATTGGTGAGCCATGTCCGTAGCATTTAATCTACTTTCCTGAAAGAAGGAAAGCAAATGGAGGACACGGGATAAGAAGTCCAGAAATGTAGGCTTGCCAGGTTGCAACATAGGTGTGGAGCAGCTGTTATATTTGGGGGCTGCTTTCCTCCAGGGAACTGAAAATTGTGGGGAGGAGGTCACCCTCAAAGAAACCTATGTTTTTCTATCCCATCTCCATCATGTAACTTTGACTAAATCTCTCTTTCTCCCCTTTCAGCCTTAATTACCTCAAAAGGTATTAATTGTAAAATTAATACTTATTTTGAATGTCTTGGAGGAAGGACAGGAGATGTATGTGTGTATGTGTAAATAATTCAAGTATTTGACAAATGACTCCACAGGCATACTTGCCGCATGATAAGTTGCTGTAGACAATGTTTTAGAGTGACTTCTTCTACACTGCTTGTCAGGGAAAGTAATTCACTCATCATTTGAAATTTGGTATGACCCTGAAATAATACAGTCGTCCCTTCACATTCGCGGGGGTTATGTTCCTCAGACCCCCGCGAATGTGAAAAATCCGTGAATAATTATTGCCCTCCCCCTCCCCCGCCAAAGCGACCATGGGGCCTCCGGAGGCCCCATAGTCGCTTTCTCCGGACTCCCCAGTCCCTTCCTAGGCCTTCACGGGGCCTCAGGAGACCCTCCCGAGGCCCCGTGGATGCCTCCCCGGCCCTCCCCTCCCATCCAGGGCCTTCACGGAGCCTCCGGAAGCTCCGTGAAGGCCTCCCCGGCCCTCCCCCCTCCCACCCAGCCCCTTCACATAGCCTCCGTGAAGGCCTCCCCGGCCCTTTCCCCTCCCATCCAGGGCCTTCATGGGGCCTCCGGAGGGTCTCCGAAGGCCTCGTGGAGGCCTCCCCGCTCCTTCCCAGGGCCTTCATGGGGCCTCCGGAGGGTCTCCGAAGGCTCCGTGGAGGCCTCCCCGGCTCTCCCCCCTCCCTCCCCGGGCCTTCACGGGGCCTCTGGAGGCCCCGTGTCGCGGTTTTGGGAGGGCGGGGGGGGCCTCCCAAAACTGCGAATATTCAAAGCCACGAATGCTAAGTTCACGAATGTGGAGGGGCAACTGTAGTTGGAAACTTGCCCATGCTACAGGTTTTGAGGAGAGTGATATTTTTTGTTTCCTCAAAGAAGCCCTAGTGGTCAGAAAATACAAGGACCACGTTTTCTTTTACATGCTAATAATAATTAAAAGAGTCTTACACCATTCCTGAGTTTTATAGAAGTCTTCATGTAACTATAGCCTTTCTGAAGTCACGACTTTCCAGAAGTGTCTGACTACAACTTCCATCATCCCCTGCCAGCACATGCATCAGGGGAAAAGTGTAATAGAATGGAAAGAATACAAAGTTTCAGGAAAGATATATCAATGTTATTAGCTTTCTCTCTCCATGTCATTTTACTGATGTGCACATGTGTGAAGCACTTCCAAAATGCTTTTCCCCCCATTCCTGCCTGACAAAAATAATGTATGCAGCCGCTTTGGTGCTCAAAAGACATTGTTTTTGCCCACTATAGGGCCACCCACACTACACAAATAATCCAGTTAGAAACTGGATTATTTGGCATGGCTCCTTCCTATGGAATCCTGGGATTTGTAGTTTTACACGGTCTTTAGCCTTCTCTGCCAAAGAGTGTTGGTGCCTGACCAAACTACAAGTCCTACGATTCCATAAGAAGGAGCCATGGCAAATAATCCAGTTTGAAACTGGATTATTTGTGTAGTGTGGGTGCTTATGTTCACTTTGATATTACTTTAAAAAGAGATGGGAAACCTTTGGCACTTCTGAGGTCTTGAATTACACTTCCCACAGTTCCTTACCTAGCTGTACTGGCTAGGTGTCTTAGGTATTGTAGGCCCCAAATATCTCCCAACCCCCAGGTTAGAACATCAGTAAAGGTACACAGTGCTTCTTATCTATCCCTACCAGTCTTCTATTGCAATCTGTAAAGGCAAGGGCCTGTTGTTTGCTCTAGGAACACTCAGAGGGCTTGTCTACACAGGTGGGAAACCTCAAACCCATCTTGTAGCCACTGTGAAGTTTTTGATCTGCAGTAGCTCTGTAAATTTCACACTCAAACGGGGCTTCTTCGGAGTATCCTGTGACACTAATCATAGGCAAACTTGTGGCAACCCAGTGCTGATCACGTGCCCTATACATTGCATTATTTCTCCCCACACAGCCAGGGCTACTCCGTTCCTCCCCCCCCCCCCATTTGCTCGTGCATATCAATATGGGAATATGCGTTGTCCCAGAGTCCTGTATTATTGAATAAGTGGAGATACACTTATACAGATATGTGCACAATAGAAGAAAAATATTAAAAAGCACCAGAACAGAATCCCGTTCACCGGAAGCTCCCATCACTGTCTTTGCACCAAAGCCAATTGGTGGTTGCCACATGGCCAATAATCCAAGTTCCCCCTGTAATGTGGAGCAAGCCTCAAATTTTTTAGACGTGGATTTTCCTGCAGAAATCCTGGTGAAGATGCAGATTGTCGCAAATATTGTGTGGTAACTGCACTGTAGATGAAATCAGATTTATATCTCATCCTCTGAGAAGCATTTTCAGGGAAACCTAGAGCAGTGTATCTCAAGCTATCTGATGTGAGGTGCCAACAGTTTCCTCCCCTGATGTGTCAGGAACCAGTACCATATTTGTGTCTACTGGCAACAATTGTTCATTCCTTTACTGGAAATTTGCCAAAGACTAGCAGCTGAAGGCTCGTGGACTGGCACTGGTTCATGGGCCACTGCTTTGAGTTGCACTCGCCTAGAGCTTAAAAAACAAGAATACAACAAAGCCGATACAAAGATCAGCATGAAACCAAGCATGTGCGATAATATTTTAGATTTTAAAGGCCTGGGAAAATATCCCAGGACAGTGGCTCTTAACCTTTTCTTTAACAGAGACCCCCTTTAAATATCTTTTGTGCCTTGGACCCCCAAGGCTTAACTCAAGATTTAAAGCAACAACAACAATAACAACAACAACAACCACAGATAAAGAAACACTGTCCCAGGATGTTCTACAGTGTTACATATTGGCACTGTCAGGTAGTCATCACTGATCCATGCCATGAGCTGCCCCCCAAATACCAATTAATCATTACTCCATGGCAACAATGTTAGGCTCCAGCACTGAAGCTTAGTTGACTGTGGGTGGTGCCTGCTTTTACAGTATTTCTGTGCTCTGTGTCATGTCCTTTGTCCAAACTGCAGGACATTGTAGGGGGAATAAAATGACCAGCTAGATTTACATTTGTGCTACTGTTGTTCTGACTGCAATGATTGGGGAGCCCAAAAGAACCACCATCCCATATATCTCAGCCCACAAAGTTAGTTCCCTCCCCAAAATATACCATGCCCTGAATCTGAAATTGGCCACAACCCAATTTGAAGAGGGGTTGCTGAAAGTACTGTATCTTGCAAACTACAGAGCTTCGAACAGTTACTTTTTTTGGACTACAACTCTCAGAATCCCTGAGCCAGGATGGACATTGCCCTGTTTATTAGGCCATTTTGGGAGTTCTAGTCCAAAAAGGAATGTGTCCGAACTCTTCAACTGTGCTGTGGATTTTTGCTTGGCTAATGATCACTTGCTGTGATTTATTTATTACCTTATCCTATTTCTCAATACTGTTATTTTCAAAGTAACCAGATTTGACCTTTCCGCTAAAATGTTGCTGAAATTGGTTCCAGTGAAACACAACTGCCCAAAACAAAAAGCAAAACAAAAACACAACTCTTCTCTTAAATAGCTCTGGGCTGCAACCCAGTCTTGTGACTTGATTGTTCTTGTATGAGTCTTGTTTCTGCCTGTGAAATTGCACATTGGCTGCCCTTGCCAAGATGCTGACAGTCTGTTCTTCCCACTTCCAGAACATAAAAACAAATCCCAGATTTTACTGCTGTTCTCCCATCGCGCCCCCCCCCCCCATCCTGGAAGGCAGACTTCCAACAAGCAAATTAGGTGTCAGCTTCAGAAGTTCTGTGTGGTTGTAGAACAGTATATGGTTACTTATGGACCATTAATTAGCTAATAAATCCTTTAGAACATCTGCAGTTGTTGCTCTCAGCTGACCAATTATAGGTTTACATTTTGTGCTTGGGTGTGTACTTCTGAAGGTAAAAGGCAGGCACTGTTCAAAGTGTGTACAGCATGTAACAGCTGCAGAATGTACTTTCTGTTAAAGTCCTCAGAGGCCTGATCTATCTCAGCTGTGGCTTCTGGGTGTTTTAAAGAAACATGTGCTTGGTTTTGCAAGAGTGCATCCTTCACAGTTGAGAAGAGGTACCGTGCATGTGATTTTGGACGCCCTCTGTACCCAAGTGCAAAATGTAAAGTGAGAAGTGGCTCCTAGTAACCCATGCTGTTCTAATTTGCCCTTTCAAACAGACCTTGAAGCAATATGTTTTAAACAAGCAATGGGAGAGTCAGTACTGGCCCATATTCTGACTTGCTGCTGATCGGTGGTTAGTAGTTGTTAGGAGCCTCTGCTAATGGAAATCCTGACTTCAGCTGAACCTTTTGAAGTTAGCTTTTCATAGAATCATAGAGCTGGAAGAGACCATAAGGGCCATCCAGTCCAACCCCCTGCCCTGCAGGAATACACAATCAAAGCATTCCCAAGAGATGGCCATCCAGCCTCTGCTTAAAAACCTCCAAAGGGGAGACTCCACTACACTCCCAGGCAGCAGTGTATTCCACTGCCAAAGACCTCTTACTGTCAGGAAGTTCTTCCTAAAGTTTAGGTGGAATCTCTTTTCCTGTAGCTTTTGCTGTTATTGTTTTTATTTAAATGGGCTTACAACTGATGTTATGAAGTGTTTGTTGATTCTTGTTTTATTTTTTTAATTAAAAATAATCATTCTAGTCTAGGACACTAGAAAGTTGTAAGCAGAATCCTCAAGGCCCCAGGAGATAGTCTAGTCTAGTCTAGTCTAGTCCCACCCACAATATACAGGTCAGGAAACTCTAAAGCCCAAGAGATGTCTGAGCTTCCCTGTTCAACTTTGGTAAAGCTGCCTTCTTGAGTTGCACTAATGTGTGTCTAGACTTCCTTTTGTTTGCTCTTATAGGCCTCTCCCCACATCCCATGCAAATAGAGACCTGCCAGTTCTACCAGCAGTTTCCTGGGGAAGAGGAGGCATACATAGAGGATTCCAGTAGTGATGTCTTCCTGTGGATAATAGAATAATTTAGTCTACTGCTACTTAAGCTATTGGGTGTAGCAGACTAGCATTTCACACACACACCCATGTTCCAAAGAATGGCACCATATTTGTGCTGATTAACTACAAGTATTTCTTTCTTGGCCCTTGCTGCAGACTGGCACTGGTCCACAGACCGTGGCTTTGAGTATCGCTGGTTTAACCTACAAGTGGGACTACTCCTCTGTATTTTAGAGAACTTGGAAGAAAGCAGGTAGCTGTCTTGTATGCCATCATTCTAGGATTTAGTCCTAACTTTAAAGGAGGTGTCCCAGGTGCTGAAACTTGTTCTTAAAATAGGCTCAGAACCTTGGATAATTGCTTCAATGGACAAGAACCACCAGCTTCTACTAGTTTGGAGAAAACACTGAGGCCAAGACGGGACAATTAGGTATGATGTTGTAGCTGTGCTCTGCCTCCTTAAACCTACCTTCAAGGCCAGGCAACTGTACCAAGCGAAGGAGTATGTGGCACAGGTGAGCAGGTGCTGAAGGATGACATGTTCAGCCACCTCTTGCTGGCAAGCCACAGGATGACAAGCAGAAGCAGGATTCCCTGTGACATTCGCTTGCAACTCTTTATTGCACCATAGCTTGCTGGTAGGAGGCGGCTAGATAAGTCATCCTGCAGTGCTCCTATCATCAGCATTGCAGAACTCCTTCATTCGGTACAGCTGCCTGGTTTTTAAGGTGGGCTTGGGGGGCGTTTGTAGTTGTGGCAGTGGTACCATGATCATAAATGTGAATGTGAAACAATTATGAGGTCATAAGTCTAGTTTACAACATTGTAACTGCCAAACAGGATGCCAGCCTGAATTACAGAGCTTCTTCATGGTCTCTGTGAATACACACAGTGGTAATTCCTGCGCCTGCGCAGAGCACTCGGAACCTTCTGGAATCGCTAGGCAGAATCGCTAGGACCCCCCCGTGGATACCAAAATCTGTGAATACTCAAGTCCCACTATATGCAGTGGCATAGCAAAATGGTGCCCCTTATATAAGATGGCAAAATCAAGTTTTGTTTTTTGGATTATTATTTTTTAAAGAATATTTTCAATCCGTGAATACTTAAATCCGTGGATACCAAATCCATGGATACAGAGGGACAACCGTATTCCTTTCATGACATTGAGGGTTTTTTTGGGTGCAGTGTAACCTACATTCATTTTTTTAATGCTTTAAGGGACTTGAGCGCAAGCCTCCTTGCAATGAACACAGGTTGTGTGCTTGTAAAACTTGTTTGATTTGGGGGACAGTCGTAAGGGATGTAAACCAACATTTTTGGCATTAATTGTACAGATCTATTAATACTGACTTTTGTTGCTTCTACCTGATCAAAGCTTAAGTGACACTTTTTAAATATTTATTATTCAGGGGCCGATTTAAAGCTGCAGTGGGTATCCTTTCTGGGGTTACTACCTGCCTTGCCTTCATTAAGCCTGCCATCAATAACATTTCGCTGATGACATTGGGTCTTCCCTGCAGTGCCCTGCTTGTTGCAGAACTGAAAAGGTAGGTATCTGTTTGCCTGACTGTCTTTGATTAATCAGTTCTATAGTCTCATTACATTTGAAAGCTTGCTGAATGTTTCTGTAGAACATGTTCTAGATGTGAAAACTACATATGGGAAGACAGAATTTCACACCTAGTACAGTTAGCCCTCCACATTCGCGGCTTTAAGATTCGCGGCTTTGACTGTTCGTGGATTTGGGAGCGCCCCCCTGCCATCCAAAAAACTGAAGGGGGTCTCTGCTCCTGGGGGGGCGGGAGGGAGTGGGAGGAAGCAGCGACGAAGCTTGGGTAGCCCCGTCGCTGCTCTGGGGGGGGCGGGAGATGGTGGGAGGAAGCAGCAACAAGGCTTGGGTAGCCCCGTTGCTGCTCTGGGGGTGGTGGGAGGGGGTGGGAGGAAGCGGTGACGAGGCTTGGGTAGCCCCGTCGCAGCTCTTGGGGGGCAGGAGGGGGCGGGAGGAAGCAGCGACGAGGCTTGGGTAGCCTCGTTGCTGCTCCGGGTGGGGGAGAGGGTGGTAGGAAGCAGTGAACAGGCTTGGGTAGCCCCGTCGCTGCTTCGGGGGGGGGGGCGGGAGAGGGTGGGAGGAAGCAGCGACGAGGCTTGGGTAGCCCTGTCGCTGCTCCTGGGGGGCCGGGAGGGGGTGGGAAGAAGCAGCGACAAGGCTTCGGTAGCCCCATCGCTGCTCCGGGGGGGGGGGGAAGCAGCTGGGGTTGCAGAAGGGTGGTGGTGTGACCTAGTTTTTATTCGTGGTTTTTTCACATTTGCGGGGGTCTCACGCCCCTAACCCCCACGAATGTGGAGGGACAACTGTATTAAAATGTAACAAGTTCTCTAGTTTGCCCACAGACACACCAAATGCCCTGGAGGTATTTGCCTTGCACGATCACACTGACAGGGTCATAGATGTGCGCCATCTGAAGCGTGGTGTGTCTGAAATCTTTCCACCTTATTTTGCTTTGTAACGTTCCTTGCCACAGAGTCAGATTAGGGTAGGGTTAAGAAAATTAGTGGCAGAGTCTCTTTACTTCTGGTTACTCTTGAAAGCTGTCATTTGGCCCTTCAAATGGGCCAAATGCTGAGAAACGAAACCTACTCTGCAACCTCAGTTTTCTGACCTACAAGGTCTATTTCTCTGGTATTCATTGCCATTTCACCAGTATCATTCATTTGGAAACCAGACATGTCTGTTAAACTGCACTGGGATTAGGGACAGTTTAGGGTACTCTAGTTTATAGTTCGTTCTTCACTGTGCTTTGTGACATAACTGTGGAAGATGCCGAATGGCCTCCTTGAAGTAGCTGTGACTCTATTATCTGAATTCTGCCCTTCCAGGGCTTTCTTTAGAGATATGTACTATTTTTTTAGTTATTTATTTATACCCTGCTCTTCAGCCACAAGGCTATCAAAGCGGCTTACAAATTGTTTTAAGCAATAGCAGTTTACACATCTACACTGTAATAAGCAGCTTCCAATGTGTGTTAGCAAATTGCCCCCACAAGTTGGGTACTCATTTTACTGACCTACGAAAGGATGGAAGGCTGAGTGAACCTTGGAGCCCACTGGAATCGAACTTGCAATGTGGTGACTTGCAGGACTGGCATTTAACCACTGGGCCACCAGGGCACTCAAGAGCTCTTAAAACAGATTGGCAGAGGCAGATTTTTGGAGCCTTTGGGCAAAACTCAGTGGGTCTACCTTGCCACAATAATCATTGACACACATCTGAGATAGTACAGCTGAGTTGAGGGACCTTTGACTTTCCAGGTTCTGCTAAGCTGCTGCTCCTATCGTCAGTCACCATTAACCAGGGTACCTAGGGCTGAAGGGAACTGGAGTAGCAACATCTGGATGGGTGGGTGGGAGGACATAAAGGTTTAAGTTCATAATGCTTCAGGAACCTTATGTGGCCAAAACTCTTACAGCTTGTGTTGATAAAAGGGAGAATAATAAAACTCCCTTGCCTTTCAAGGATTACTGAGATGACTTACATGGCATACTTGTGAGTATTCAATTTGGGAGAGCACTTTATTGAGGCTAAATATATCATCCAGCTTTTAATGTTTCCTTTCAAACCAGTTGAAACTGATGCAAGTTGAAGGTGCTTAAATCCAGTTGAACTGAAGCTGATGGTCTTGATCATATTTATAACAATTATCCCTGTTGGATGTAAATACCACCTTTTACAGACTGGTTGATGTCTTCTTTTACTCACTATATAGCTTCCATTTTCAATTAGTTTTATTTAGTTGTACTGTTTCCTATTTTATTTATTTAATTTAGATCCTGCCTTTGTTTCAATATAGGGCCCAAAGTGTCTCACAGTGTGAGGATAAAAATACAGCAACTATCAGTTATTTAAAAAGGTCTTTGTGCCTACTGGTGCAAATGAAGTGTGTGTGTATGTGTGTGTGTGGAGCCTCTAGCTTCCTGTGGGAGGGAATTCTACAGTTTGGAGCAGCCACTAAGACTAATAACCTTCAACTCCTCACTTTGCTCTTAGGTGTGACAATGTGCGAGTTTACAAGCTGGGACTCTTTTCTGGTCTCTGGTGGATGTTGGCACTCTTTTGTTGGATCAGTGACAAAGTATTTTGTGAGATCTGGTCATCATTCAACTTTCCATATCTGCACTGTGTATGGTGAGTCTTCTGTTTTGATTTTAGTAATTCCCTCTTTTTTGGTTTTCCAGTACTCTCCACTCTTCACTGTTACACCTAGACTGTAATCCTAGATGGCTCCACATAGCACAGTAATTCCAAATGCAGAACCACACTATGTTGAGCCATTTACCATGACCGCCATGAACTTACTGTACTGCCACTGAAGCACCCACTCACCCACAGCCATTCCATGCCTAGAGGAGAGAAGGTAGGAGATCACAGAGGTGTTTGACTGTGTCCCTGTGGCCAGACATGAAGCAATTACATCATCTGATGAGATTATCTGGAGGTCTCAGCAATTAATGTAATCATTTGGCATCTGGCTATGGGGCATAGCCAGAAGCTTCTGTGATCCTATGCTGATCTCTCTTTCAGGCATGGAACAGCTGTGGGAGAGGCTTTGGCTCCTCTACAGTAGGTCTTGGTGGTTGTCTTTGGGGAGGAAGGAAATACCATCCTCTGCAGTAACCAAAAATAGATATAGGCAGGTTAACTTATGCCTGTGTATGCCACTAGCAGGATGCCAGCCCAACTGTGACAGACTTTGGTGTGTGTGTGTGTTTAAAAAATCAGTATTGGGGTTGGAGAATGTTATATTGCCTTGATGCTTGATATTTATTCCCATGGAACCAGAACTTCAGCCATGGGAGTCCACATGCTTTGTTTGAATAAGGTCCTAGTTTTGGTCCCTAGCATCTCCTGGTTTTTGAAAGGTAGATCTGGAAATGAATAACCCTGGCTTGACACCTTGGAGAAATACTGCCAGTCACAGCAGATATTGCCTTGCACAGTGGACAGTGATCTGACTGAGTAATTTAAAAACGCTTTCACGTGTTCATAATCCTGACAATGAAAAATGCTAAATTTGATTTGCCTCTCACTATTTTTATTCTTTCTTGAAAAACAGATTGTGTACAGATCGCCTCCACCCAGGCAAGAAGTTAACATGTTTGGGGGAAACAGTTATTGAAGTATTGGGAAAATGTAATTGAAGACTTGTAGTCGACTACAGTCGTCTCTCCACATTCACGGGGGTTAGGGGCTCAAGACCCCCGTGAATGTGAAAAATCCACGAATAATACCAGGCATGCTGACTGGGGAATTGTGGAAGCTATACAGTAGGACCCCCATATCCACTGATTCAGTTATCCACAGGACACAAAACAGCACACCTACCATAGAGTCTTTGAAGCTCCAGAACCACTTGGCAAGGCCAGGGAGGTCGGCGGACGGGCGGGCAGCTGGCCTCGCTCCAGCCTTCCCAAAGGGGCTCTGGGGCTTTGAAGCCCCAGAGCTGCTTTGGGAAGGCTGGGGAAGTCGGTGGGCGGGAGGGTGGCTAGCCTCGCCCCGGTCTTCCCGAAGGGGCTCCAGGGCTTTGAAGCCCCAGAACCACTTCAGCAAGGCTGGGGAGTTCAGCGGGTGGGCAGGTGGGTGGCCGGCCTCGCCCCGGCCTTCCTGAAAGGGCTCTGGGGATTTAGAGCCCCATAGCCACTTCGGGAAGGTTGGGAGGGGTGGAGGGAGCACGGCGGAGATGCTTTTCAGCCACCCCTCCACCCACCCCAAGCTGCGACAAGGCTTGGAAAGCTCCATCGCGACTTTGGGAAGGGTAGGGGGTGGCTGAAAAGCACCTTTCCTGCAAACTCCCCGCTCTCCCGGGGCTTGGCTGTCCACCCCAAATGGAGCCAAGTCCCAGGAGAGCGGGGAGTTGGGCGTGCATTTCACTCAGCAAGCATTCCATTTAAATCGGCTCCTCTCCCTTGTGTGCGAGGGAAAGAAGCTGATTTAAATGTGGTGCTTGCTGAGCAAACCGCAAATAATCAAAACTGCGAGAGTGAAAGCCACGAATGTGGAGGGGCAATGGTATGTTAAAATTCAGTCTGGTGTTAGGGGTCCTTGAGGTTTCATTATTTCCTCTCCTCCTCCTTCACCCCAAATGGCACTGTATACAGTATCATGTCCCAAATCACTGATGGTAGTAGAAATCTCTCTGCTCTCTTTTTCTACTGTGCTTCCATGCCAATAAAGTGAGCTGATGTAACAACCCCAGTAACATGGGTCAGATATTTTTAAGGACAGACATGAGGAAAGTGTACCCTGTAGATGTTGTTGGTCGGGAGCTGCCATGACACTTCAGCATTGGCTATGTTGGGAGTTGCAGTTCAACTACATTTCCCTCTTTCACAAAGAGGCCATGAGAGTGTGCTTTGAGGTCCCAAGCCAATGTCCCTGGCAACCAAGTCTGCCTTGCCTTATGCCCTCCTCAGATTAAAGTGGTGCGTATCCAAGCACAATGCTATAAACAGCATCCCTTGAGCTCTCTTCCTAATGCGTCGCTGTTGAGTTGAGCACTGCAATTCTCCCTTGATCCCACAGGCATTATTGAATGTTACATTGAAGCTGGATGGGATTTCCAAGGACCATAGGCCATGTGTGTACGTGCGCCTTCAAGTCTGTTGAGGGATGATAGGACTCTCAATCCCTAGCAGAAGCCAAAAATATCCCAGCAGACTTAGCAGCAGCCTGTTCCCAAAATAATACACACAGAGTGTTTTTCTTCCTATCAATAGGAGGCACTTTATCTTCAGCTCAACGGCAGTTGCAATAGTTACAATACATACACACTGCTATGCCAGGCATCAGGCTTGGTCAAGAGACAACATCTCTCCAAATGTACATTGGTACCTCGCGTCTAGCGGCTCGTCTCTAGCCTCTAGCTAGTCTCGTCCCATGTCTAGTCAGCTTAGCCAGCCTAGCAACCCTAGCACTGAGCTCTAGGCATAGCCTCCTTTTTATACAGTTTCACAGGTGTCACAGGGCACTGGCTCCTCCAACCACCTAGGAGCCATACATCTTGTATAAGCCCTTTGCACACTGCCTTAGACTTTGCACACCTTCCTTTTCTTTGCACTCATCATGTAAACTTGTATAATGACTTACATAAGGATGAGGTGTGCAGCTGTGGCCTCCAGGCTCTATAACCTTGGCCTTGGCCTTTCCTAGCTTGGCAGTGACTTGACAACTTTGCAGTTGGCTGGCCATTTTATAAGGAGTTCAGGCCTCTAACTCCTGACAAGTCTCTTGTTGACATGGTGACCCTGTGAATTTCTTAGGGTTTTCTTAGACAAGGAATACTCAGTAGTGGTTTTTCCAGTTCTTTCCTCTGAAATATAGCCTATAGCACCTGATATTTGTTGGCAATCTCCCATCCAGGTACTAACCAGGGCTACCCTGCTTAGCTTCCAAGATCAGGCAGGATCTAGTGTATTTAGGGTATGGTTCTTACCCTCATAAAATTCTCAGTTCAAACCATGGCTTTCCTAGTTCTGAGTTTTAGGGACCAGGTTTGGGAAAGAAGAGACCTGCTACTAACTGGACTTCATAGTTCCAATTAGCGGACAGTCTTACACAATAATATTCCCCTGCGAGTCTGCCTGTTTTGTTACTTCCACTGAACTCTCTGTCATTTATATATAGCATAGCTAACTACCCCATTACTGTGCCCACACATTTTATTTATATATGTGTGTATTTCTGCTCCTGTACACTATGCACAGTTTTTATTCAGAATCATAAGGAATACTGGCCATATTTCGAAGCAAAGTCAAGAATAAAAAACGTCAGGTCCAAATGTTTGGTGCTAGACTTAGCTTTTGTTTCTCTCCTTTCATCTTCTCAGGCACATCCTCATCTGCATTGCTGCTTACCTGGGCTGTGTCTGTTTTGCCTACTTCGATGCTGTCTCTGAGATCCCCGAACAAGGCCCTGTCATTAAGTTCTGGCCCAGTGAGAAGTGGGCTTTCATTGGAGTCCCATATGTCAGCCTCCTCTGTGCCCACAAGAAATCACCCCTGAAGATTACATGAAATTTGAAATATGCAGAGAGAAGGATGTAGAAGAATTACACTGATGTGTATTTTTCCTCTCTTACGCTCTCCCTCTCTCCAAGCTGTGTGATTCTCCATGAGGACTTCTCCTCCTTCCCCATTTCTGACTTGGGAACCCTCACCCCCTGCCCCCGAATTTTGGTGACTCTGGAACCTTTTCTATTAAATGTCTTTTTATCAGCGCCGGCTTGGTTTGTTTGGCACACTTATTGCCGTGTTCTCCAGATGCTTTTTTGGGATAGAGCAACACATAATGGGAGAACAGATCCGTATCCGCTGGGCCCCTAGGAATGCAATTGTGTGGCGTCATCAAGTCTGTGCTGTGCTCCACTTCATTGGCTGCCTCTTCCTCATGAAGGACGGAAACCCAGCGCATTTTGACATCGTGTTGTGCCAGTTTTCTTAGCATTATTGGGAGGTGAATATAGTCCCATATGTCCCATAATGCCTAGCTTGAGAGACTGTATTTTAAGCCTCTGTAGGTTCTGAGAGTGTTATTACATGTGCATTATTTTTGCTGCTAGTTGGAGATGTAGCCATAGGATATGGCAGTTATGGAAGCCTTTTAACAGAACTGCTTTGCTGTTCCCCCCCCTTCCCCCCCCCACTTAAACTATATTTATATATAAATCAACTGTGTTATTGAAAGGTGTTTTAAATCTTATTGGGGAAAACTGGTGTATAAATACTTGAAAAACTGTGGGGGAACACACAGTTATTTCCTTGAGTCATTTGCTTGTGTGCTTAGGACTGATGACCGTTCTGCCATATGACTGCACCTGATACATGGTAAACTCTTAGGGCTCATCTAGACAGAGGAAATATTGCACAGGGACATGCATTACCTGCAATTCGCAGCAGCTCCCTTTTGTCTCCATGATTTTGTCAAAAAAAAGTCTGCGCAGCAATGTCTGTTGACAAGCACATAGACCCATGATTCAAGATGGCGGTTGTGATATTCTCCCCCGCCACAAAAATCTCTCTTCAATTTTTTTTAACCTTTACTTTTAAACGGGTGGAAGGGAGACCTTCCACTTGTTAAAAAAAATTGCCTCAGCACGGCAAAAAAGTGCACTATCGCTCCTCCAGAATGCCAAAATGGCATTTCTGGACAGAAACAGGAAAGCCCACCCCTGCTTGCATGACGGACCAATCAGGTTTCTTCCTCTTTTGCCCAGAATGCACAGTGCTACAAATGAGTCATCCATATGACTGGTAACGCGCATCTCCCTGCAGTACAGTTGCCCGTCCACTTTCGCGGCTTTCACATTTGCGGTTTTAACTATTTGCGGTTTGCTCACGAAGCACCTCATTTAAATCAGCTTCACTCCCTTGCACACAAGGGAGAGGAGCCAATTTAAACGGAGTGCTCCCTGAACAAACTGTGCTGCCTAACTCCCTGCTCTCCTGGGGCTTGGTTCCATTTGGGGTGCAGAGCCAAGTCCCAGGAGAGCGGGGAGTTCGGGGCAGAGGCGATTTTCACACACACACACACACCGCCCTTCCCAAAACAGCGATGGGCTTCTCCTGAAACCCATCCTGCCTTGGGAAGGGGGGGTGAAAAGCCTCCCTCCCTTCCCAAGGCAGATCGCTGCCTTAGGAAGGGGGGGGGTGAAAACCCTCCCACCCCCAGTTCATTTATTATTTGCTGTTTTTTCACATTCGCGGGGGTGGGCTGCCCCTAACCCCCGCGAATGTGAAGGGATGACTGTATATGAAAAATTTCATGGAAAACCACAAAGTCCCCTATCATGTGGTAAATGGTGGTTTTTGTGCCCTCCTTCTGAATATGGCAAATCTCCTGCATGGCTTGTTGGGACAAATGGTATTCTCTGTGAATTCTGTGAGGGGTATTTTCACCATTTAGATGACCCCTTGCTGTCAGTAGACATGAGGGCTGCCATTTTCCCTCCTTTCCAACCTCTGCTGCTGTGATTTTTAACAGTAGTCTGATCTGCTGACACTAGCTGGTGAGAATAATGCTGAGAAAATTTCATCTGTTGGCTGCTGTTCAGGCTGTTGTTAAAGGCAGATGAGCAAACTAAAATATTACTATGTTTTCCTCTAGTCAGTTGACAAGCCTTACTTGACAGGATGATTACCAAGTGCATTTGTCCATATTGCTCAAATGTCACTTGTATCTAAGGTGGGAATGAGGTGGCCTTCACTTACTTGGCTCGGTTCTTCACCCAGGCATCCGTGTAAGGTACAGCAGCTTCAGCTTCAATGAGTGTTGCCATCTTTGATTTATACTCTGTTTACTCAGGACTCTGAACCCAATTATTTGAAGGTCTCTTTGTGCCTTTGTGTAGAGCTGTGAGGCACAGCTACCACCCATCCATTGCTATATCACCTCAGCAGAATTTTAAATAATCACCTGGTTGATTGTGATTTGACAGTGCCAGTTGACTGGGTAAACGGAGGCAGACCTTTCCCCCTCTTGAAGCTCCTGGACATCATACATTCAGATTGGGATGCCAGTTCTCATGTGCAGTCCTGTGCAATGTGCGTTTTTAAAAAGTTCTGCTGTCCTGATGTACTGAGATAGGAAGTTTGTAAAGCCACTGAAAAAGAGAGGAGAGTGGAAGGTCAGCTTTAAGGATAATGGCATTCATTTCAGGCCAATGGTGTTCCATGCTCTATGGCCTTATAGTATAGGACATGGAACAGAAAACTCAAGGTAATCCTTGAGAGGGTATTAGTCATAGGCTGCTTGTGAGTTAGGGCTTCAGGATCTCCAACTGCATAATCATTTTCTCCTCAGTTTGAGACTTTGAATGACCAGATCTCTCAAAATGCACATCTGCAGATGTTAGAGGGAAAAGTCCTCTAAAAAGACTGGTCCACTTGCTTGATCTTGGGCTATTTGTCAGTCTTCGACAGTGAATAAACAAAAGACTGCTGGTGGTTGTGGATGAGAAAGGAATTTGCAGTTGAAACACCCAAACATCTATTTGCTTTTATTAACATGTATATCATGGTACCTACTCTTCTGCCTACCTTTCAGTCAAATATGTAGGCTTCAATTTTATCAACACCCACACCCCAGCTTGAAGAAATGGGATGTTTAAAAAGGAAAAAAAGATCATTTTGATCTGTGTTCTCGTAAGAGAGTGCAAGTTCTGCCAAAATAACTGGTGGTGGCATCAGTGTAGCCTGATCCCTCCTCAGCAGTCGAGGTTCTGAGCAGTTTGTGCAAGCAAAGTTCTTGGAAAAAAAGATTAAAAGGTAAATTGCTTTTTTCAAAAACTCTTGATAGATTATTGCTGCATTAATCTGTATTTAAATCCCAGGCTTTTTGCCACAAACAGACTCAGAAAGCTTGATGTATTAATCT